>CM070877.1:19319474-20519474 GCA_036365515.1 Torymus aiolomorphi | reverse complement strand
GTTTGGCTCTCTTTTTGCCGACCGCGATAATTAATAAACCCAATTACCGAGCATTTCATTCATTGGACGCACGCGTGCTCGCATGCGTATCGCTCGAGAGGGAGAGAAAATCGTGTCCGATGCCTTACATAATTCAAAAGGTAACACATACATACTTAGACGGCGCGTCATAAATCTCCGCTGCACATACCCGGGCTTGTTACGTAATACACGCATACTTATTCGCATGCGAGCCGCGAGCGGCGAGACATACAACGCGCGCGCGCGGGGATAAGGCATCTTATCCCTATCTTGTTTATATAGGCGCGCGCGCATTCCACGCTGGCGGTGTTGCTGCGGTTTGGTGGCTTGCCGCGCTAGCACGACACACGGCGCTTTAGTGCAATTTAGTTTTTCCTCCGGGCAACAGACACCTTGTCGCGTGTGCGCAAATATCTTTTTTTTCCTTTTTTTTTGCGTGGTGAACAAGTGGTGAAGATGGATGACTCCAATGTGATAATTCGGGAGGCGAGGAGGGAGGACTGCCAGGCCATCCTCAATTTGTCCAGGGTGAGAGAGCCAGTGCATCTTTTTTTTCTTCATAATACTGCTTTAATTTTCCCTTGGATCAAAACATGCATGTTGTCTAATCGAGTGCTTCTGTGTCACATGTGTTCTTCACCTGCAGGAGATAGCGAATTTTCACAAACACTTCAACAGTCCCCAAGTTGATGTCAAAGGTGAGATATTTGTTTTTCTTTTTTCTTAGTTTTCATGTGGACAGTGAAATATGCTGATGACTGCGTGTGATATTTCGAAGCTACAGATAAGATAGTGAGCTGAATAATTTATGCTTTTTAAATACTCTTTTACTTAAAATAGATGATGTAGTAAGAAGTTTAAATTTAACACACACGCATGTTTTTTTGACTGTTCTTATGAGGAAAATAATTTGTCATTTATAGTGCTGGAAAGGGACACTTTTGATGCAGAAAATCCAAACATGGGATTCTATGTAGCTGAAGTTGATAATGCTGTGGTCGGCTATGGCCATTACTTTTATACTTACACTCTACGACTAGGGAAAAACATGTGCCTTCAAGATCTCTACGTACAAGAGAAGTTTCGCAATCATCGCATTGGGGATAAACTTATGCATGCAATTGCCAAAGTAAGATTTCAAAACAGCCAATTTGCTGATGTCAGTATATTGAGAAAAACAGTACTGTACATTTGATAAAGTAGTCTGTTGCTTTACAATTTATCTGATTAGTTTTACTCAAGAAGTATGGTACAAATAGATTCTAAAAATAAAATAAGAAACATTTATCTTTTATCACTATCATGTAATATGCAAGCAATCTTGATAACATTAGTAGAAACAGCAATCAAACTAATTAATCTACTGATTTAACAACTGCAAAGTTAATTATCGTTAATTATTACAAGTGGTCTCTTTCAACGCACATTTTACTTAAACGCAAAGTAATAAATTTTATTAAATTATATAATTATCTGAAAAATTCTGATTAGATTATCTCGCGACGTATTAATACACTTTTCATTAATCCGATTAAAATTTCGTCGCAGAAAGCAGTTCAGCAAAACATTGGCAAAATGGAATTCGTCGTAACCGACTGGAACCCCGCCAAAAATTTCTACAAGCGAAAAGGCGCGGTGGATTACACAGAAAAGGAGCAATTTCATGCCTACCAATTCGACAGGGCAGCGATCGAAAAGATGGCATCAACATGATGAACCACGAGCACCAAGTCATCAATCGGTGACATCTGAAGACATTTCACTTGTCGCGCCTTAACGTCATTACTTATGTGTCAATTGCAAGGAATTAAAAGTGCAAGATTTGAGCGACGCACGTTAGTAAGTGATGTCCCGCTCGCGCTTAATTAATTGCGCTGTGAGTAGGAGTTTATTCAACAAGTCACTATGTAATGTTGTTGTGCCAACTTCGTCATTTTTTAAGATAACGATAGTGTAGTGTATAAGGTGATATAAAATGGGTTATCTATTTGTATGAAAAAAATCAAAGAATTTAATCAAAATGCTAAATCAAAGAAATATAGAAGTATTGTTATAGTATTAAAACTTTGTATTAAGACGTTGAATGTTAATTATTGCTTTTATACATTTTGAATGTTATACTAACTTTGTTAAAATAAAAAAATTTTACGAAAAAATTCAGTGTTTCCTTCGGTTTTCGGAAAATTTGAACCAAGTGTGAATGTGGCAAACAAAATATAGACTTCTTAATGAATAGAAAAAAAGAGCTTTTATAGTTTACGATGTTTTACTATTGTTATCAGATTTCTTATAAAAAAGTTTACTGTTAATTTTTTCTTTAGATGTACACTTATGTAATTACATATGACATGAGAGTCAATACTTGTTATTTGTAAAAAAAATACGGCCATTCGATACACGTTTGTAAAATATAAAAGCATTTACAATGACGGTTCGTTTGAAAAAAAGTATGTACTCTTTCTTGTAGTAAGGCAATCAATAGTTTTATTTAGGACTTTTTTTCTCGTTCACATTTAATTACAGTTAGTATAAAAAGGTAACAATTAATTATTGTTAATTATTGTTTAAAAATGTATTAGTTACATTATGACAACTGAAGTGATATTTTTTTTTTCGAATGTAAAAAATATGTAAAAAATATTTTTCGTAAGAATAGCATAATGCAGTTATAAATGCAGGCATCTAATTTGTAATGAAAAAACTGTTTGAATATGCATATCAATGAAACCTAATTTGCTAACAAACTTCACTATGGTCTTGCATTACCTGTGTAAAAAGTCATAAAATCACAAAAATACTTTACATTGTAAAAACCTGCTTTATCATTTTTTTTCCTTATAGGGTTATTTTTGCAGTATGGCTATGTACGCTGATCTATCAAATTTTGCATCAACCATTCACGTTTCCCCAAATATACCATCAATCATCTTCAGTACATTCAATAATCTCTCTCCTTACGTTGCGAAATCTCCAGTATAATCGTCAAGCCTTTCGCCGGCCTTGATGAACAGATTCTGCCACAAGTACCTCGTAGATGCTCGGCTCCTCCATCGTTGCCTTCGGCGCGGCAACATAGTGATCAACGAACACGTGCTTCATGGGAAACGTTAGAGCGCAGTCGTAGCATCTGCGGGCAGATGGAAGGTGTTTATTAGAACGATAAAGTACCCGGGTTTGTGGGATTTAGGAATAAGATAAGTTGGAAAAAAAAGATTAAGGGTAAAAAAGTTTTAACTTGTATTTCTTAACACTCTTATAGCCCTCAAATTTATCATTTTTTAAATGTCTGTACGTTTATTTTTTTGTTTTAGTTTTTACCTCATATAATTGATGTAAAAACGTCTAATAAGGAATCTAACAAATTACAAAAAACTAAGAAGTAGTAAAAACTTTTCAAATATTTTCCAACTGAATTATAAAATTTTTTTCCAGACTTTCGTAGTTTTACTTATTAGATTTTTATGCATTCCATAATTTTTTATACTTATTTTACAGTTTTTTATACAGTTACGTTAGTATTTTTTCCAATATTGTATTAACGATCATATAAAGTGAGTGTATCGCGCAAATCATGATACGGAATTCGTTTTTTTTCTCCGTTATTTTAATTAACACTAAATGTCTAATCAACTAAATTTATTCCTTTAATTCAAAACTTACTTTCATAAATTATTTAAAAATAAAAATTATAATTCGACGTACGAACACACTACTGCAATAAAATTTACTTATGTAATTAATTTATTATTTACTTATTTGCTATTGATAAGATAGAAAATTTAAATAGGTAGCTCAAATTATTAGTTTTCGGCTGTATATAAAATAGCCGCGTTTTTTCACTTTATATATATTTTTGAACTTTAGTGAACAATTTTAGAAATCCAATCTCAAATTCGTACTCCACACGATAAATCTACGTAATCTCACAGAGAAAATCATAAATGAAAAATATATTAAAAAGCTTTGGCCAATAATCGCTCACCTGTTGAGTATTCGCTGGCTCCTCATCGTGGATCCTCATGTGATGGGCGTGCAGGTTGTACCGATCAGAGAAGACTTGCCATAGGCCTGTCAGGCGTACGGTTGCTCGCACATTTCATGTAGCGATTGACGTGCGACGTCGATAGCAGGGACTGGTCGCATACCTGCGGTTTTTACGCTCGATTATTGATTAGCAAAGCTGGGATGGGGTTTTAATAAAGACTTTTATTTTTTTAATTGGCTTGTTAAATTTGTTGAAAAATTTAAGGTTTTGATTCGTAAGGTACTCAAAGGTAACAGACGGATTTATATAGTGAATATAATTTAAAAAATAAAGAAAAAGTGTTATATAGTATTGTTTTTCAACCGTAACAAGAAAGAAGTTACCCATCTCTGTAAAATACGATCGTGTTTTTAATTATCTGAACCAAGTTGCGTGACACTGGCTTTTAAATTACAAAGGCTATTTTCTTTACTTCACGCTAGCGCTATTGTTCACGTTTTCGCAATAGTTTTGACTAAATATAATATTTATATATTGAATTTTGTAGTCAAAGCACAATTACGTACTTTTAAGTAGTGATTCTGTAGTTAAAACTAATAAATTAATTATTTGAATGCCCAATAATGTTTTATATTTTTATGAATTGGTAAATAACTATATGCTTTAGTGAGCTTTTATTTATACTGATTTGAATTTTCTTGATTTGTGAACATACTTATTTTGAAAGATGAATCATTAATTAATAATCAGCAATAATAAGAGGTTCTTTTTTCTATTCAAAATATTCATTTGAATATTCAATTATTTTTCTTGAATAAATTGAGGATCCGTTAAATACAATTTCAAGAGAAATGTAAATACTTAATTAATATTTCGTTTTATTTATAATGAAAGTCTAATATTAAAAACTTGAATAATGAATACATTTTTACCTATTAAAAAGTATAATTCACAATATGCAATTTCTGCAAATACTTTCCTACTATAGTCACATTATAATATAATCAAATGCAACTTTTATCGAGTACCTTTTAGACGTTATTTATTAAAGAATCAATCTATTAAATAACTACTTTACTGCAAATTTGAATGGCTTATTTGTCGATTAACCCTTCGATTTTCATATTGACTATATATTTTGTTAAGGATGTTATAGTCTTGTAATTCACTATACTGACAAGGAGAGTACACACTGTCCAGGAAACGGATTTCATCGGGCATTTGAGATTCGATTTCTGGTATCTAGAAATGAAGCCTCAGTGTTTCTAATTCCATAGGCCCTTTTTCTTGAGATATGAACAATTTAATCTCAAATAGCCTCTATTTCGTTAAAAAATGAGGTCTCTTCTGTGGACTGTAACATTGCAAGTATTTATGATACGAAAACGAGCAAAATAGATTCTAAAAATAGACAGCAAAAGCTAAAATTTAAGCTTTGATTCGTTTGAAAAATATTGATTTTTCAGGAAATTATAAGCAATCAAAGATAGTGTAAGAAAACGCTAAAAAATTTATCTTCATTTGAAGCGATTCAATAGATCGTATTTTTAACTATTTCCAAACCGCTAATCTTCTCCTGGTAAGCGTACTATAAAGTCCCCCTAATAAAAAATCGAATTATTTCTATTGTTCCTCTACTGCTGCTGGCGCTTGCTATCTCGTTTTGTATGACTCCCTCGGTCTGATTGAGCAGCTTTCTTTCCGCGTCGCAGAGATCCGAATGAATGTTCGCGAACAACTCCGAAACGAAGGTCTCAGTACAGTGCGGGCACTGGGGGCTTATTCCATAACTATCTCACCGAGTGACACACGTGAGACAAGCGGTCTAGACCAATCAGAGAGCTCCTTTAAAGAGAATATCGTGTATCTCACAAGTGACACGCTTATAGAATAAGGGCCCTGGTAATAGAAAAGCTTTTTTTAGAGAAAGAAGTGTGAAGTTATGAATTGAGCTTGTATAAAAAACATAAGATTACGTGTACGTATAATAATATGATATCGACGGCTGAGCGGAACAAGGTCGTATCTCATCGCGCGGTCGAAGAACGTCGTATCTCACCGCGCGTATGAAGAACGTCGCATCTCACCGCGTGGATGAAGAACGTCGCATCTGACCGTGCAGATGAAGAACCTCATATCTCACCGCGCCGATGAAGAATATTGTATCTCATCGCGCGGATGAAGAACATCGTATCTTTATACCGCGCGGACGAAGAACGTCGTATCTCGCCGTATATACTGGCCGTGTACTGGCCGCAAGAGCGCCGAGATACGACGTTCTTCGTCCGTGCGGTGAGATACGATGTTCTTCATCCGCGCGCTGATATAGGACGTTCTTCGTCCGTGCGCCGAGATACGATCTTGTTCCGCTCAGCCGTCGATATAATCAGGAGTAGTTTGGAATTATACCAAATTTTTCAGTCTCCGAAGTCTTATAAGATTATAATTTTTTCAAATGAGATTCTTGAAAGTTTTATAATATGATTTTATAATCTTATCTCATTACTCTATATCACCTCAGATTCAATATCAAAAAATCTTGATCAACATTTATTTCAATTTTTGTTTTCTTCCGGGCAACAGGCGACACCTCATCGTGCGAATGCATTTATTTTTTTCCTGGCAAAGATGTGGTGAAGGTGATGGATTACCCCGGTGTAATAATTCGCGAGGTGAGGCGCGAGGACTGCCAGGCCATCTTCAATCTGTCTAGGGTGAGAGACCAACCCTACTAAAAAATCTCACGTGAGATCTCACTTGAGAAATTGTTAAAAATTGTAAAATTATCTGGAACGCTTTGAAAGGTGTATTTTTGAATTCATTTGAGGAGTAAAACTACTTCTTAGGTAGTTTTCAGTTGTGGAATACTCGTTTTTAATTAATAATGTAAGATTTTTACCATCCCCTCGAGCAGAATCTCAGGTGAGATTTTAAGGTGAGATTTTTCAGTAGGGGCAATGCAACGTTTTTATTAATAATTTTTTATTTATGCAGTCTAATGTGCCTCTGCCACGTGATCTTCGCCTGCAGGAGATAGCGAATTTTCACAAAAACTTCAACTATCCCCAGGTCGATGTCAAAGGTGAGACGCTTGTTTTTCTTCTTTCTTAGTTTTCATGTGGAAAGTAAAATATGCGATGGGTGTGATGACTACGAGCAGCTGCGTGTGATGTTCTGAAAAGCTATTACAGGCGAGATAGTAAGATGAATAATTTATGGGATATTTCCAGTGCGGTGTACGTATAAAGTATAATTGCGCCCATATTATACGTGTATATACGCACGTATTATACACGTATGTTACGTGTACATTGAGACGAAATTCAAATTTTGCGTTCCTGTAAGTGCGATTTCTCAGCTTGCGGAATAGGTACGACTCCATATAAATAGAAAATGTGTTTTACAATTTCAGATGGATATTTTCATAATTGTGAATTTCATGCCATATTAAAAATTGAGATCCTCATTGCGTGCAATGTGGCGTGTCTTTTGTTCGCGCTCGTTAAAAAATGCCTGCTTCTCGCACTAGTTGCAAAACATACTATTTTATAATATATTATGCTTCTATCGGATTATCTGGTTTTCAATATACTTTTATTAACCAAAAAAAGTGTACACCAAAATATTTTTTTTTTAACATAAATTACGTTCAAAATCAGCAAAGATAGTAATATTTAGAATATAAAATGGAATAATTCTTTTTTAATAAGTGAATATTTGTAAAAGAACTATCCCATTTTATGTCCTAAATATTACTATATGCTTATTTTAAAGATAATTTATCTAAAGCATCATTAAACAAAAATTTAATAAAAAAACAACATTTAGTCAGACATTTTTTTGTGGTCAATAAAGGTATATTAAAAACCAGATAATTTTGATACAACCATAATCTATTGTAAAAAGAAAACACTCATTTTCTACACAAAAATCTCACGTGAGAAATTTAAAAAAGTTGTGAAACTATCTGAAACGCTTTGAAAGGTGTATTTTTGAATTCATTTGGGGGGTAAAAATACCTATTAGGCAGTTCTCAGTTGTGGAATACTCGTTTTTAATTAATGCAAGATTTTTACTCCCCCCTCGAGCAGAATCTTACGTGAGATTTTTCAGTAGAGCAGTGCAACGTTTCTATTCATAATTTTGAATACATGCAATCTAATTGAGTGCTTTCCTGTCACATGTGTTCTTCACCTGCAGGAGATAATGAATTATCAGAAATTCTTCAACACTCCCGAGATTGACGTCAAAGGTGAGATGTTTGTTCTCCTTCTTTCCTAATTTTCATATAGAAACTGAAATGGACTGATGACTGCGTGTGACATTTTGAAGCTACAAATGAGGTATATAGTGGGATAAATAATTTTTTTTTTTTTTCAAATATTCTTTTACCGAAAATGAGTGGTAAGAAGTTTAATCTAATTTTCCATTTAATTTAATTTTAATTTGTCATTTGTAGTACTGGAGAAGGACACTTTTGATACAGAAAATCCAAACATGGGATTCTATGTGGCTGTAGTTGATAATGCTGTGGTTGGCTATGGCCATTACTTTTATACTTACACTCTACGACTGGGAAAAAACATGTAACTTCAAGATCATCTCTATGTACAAGGAAAGTTTCGCAATCATCGTATTGGAGATAAACTTATCAATGTAATTGCCAAAGTAAGCTTTAAAACAGTTCAATTGCCGATATCAGTAAAAAACTTTCTAATACGTTACCATTAACACTTTTATCGACTGACCATGCAAAAATAGTTAGTATAAAAAAAATTATTAATTTTAAAAACATTTTTGGGACAATGTAGTCGATAGAATCGTTCGAAAATTTAATAGGGTATTTGTCATAACATTGCCAAGAGCTTCACAAAGCGCTTTTATCTAAAATTGTATGTTGAAATGCGAACAAAAATAAAATTGACCTGCTGATGAGGTAGGGATCTACGTTTGCGTGGGATACCTTTTACCATCACAGTTCTCTGATGTACCAACCTCAACATTTTATATCAAATATTTATTATTATTAGACAAACTTATTATCTGCTTTCCGGTCAAATTTCAGATAAATCTATTGAAAAATAAAGATAAAATTTGAAAACCGCAAGGTGTCGTATTTTAGAGTTAACATGATATTATGCGACGTAGTGGTTTTTGTCTTTATTTCGTCTTTATTTTTCAATTGTTTGTCTGAAATTTGGTTTGTAATTGGACAATAAGTTTGTTTTTGCAAGTCTGCTCACAGAATTCAAGAAACAGTTAGTAATAATATAGTACATTACGATACGGGTGTGGAAGGTGATTATTTATCACAGGAGACGTTTTTCTCACGGGCGAAGCGAGTGAGAATTTTCAATAATTACCTTTGTCATACTCTGTTTTCTAACTTATTCTGAATAAAATGCAATTAAAATTCTTAAGAAAAACTATTCATTAAATTTAAATTACGAAAAATACGATGTAGGCACCTGTAATAGCTCTGAAATCCTCTTAATTGCATTTACGTAAACTCAAAGTAATAAATGCTATTAAATTATTTGAGTAACTAAAAATTATTTTTATTATTATTTGAACAACTAATTCCAATCAGATTATGATACTCTTCATTAATCCAACTACAATTACATTTACTTCACAGAAAGCAGTTGAACAAAACGTTAACAAAATAGAATTCTTCGTAACCGATTGGAATCCTGCCAAAAACTTTTGCAAGCGGAAAGGCGCGATGGGTATCACCGAGAGGAGCAATTTATAACGTACCAGAGCGATATTTTCTTAAAATTCAAAATTGAATAGGAAAAACGGGTCCCTGCAATCGTCGGTAACGGGTGGCACTCACATCGCCTTAGTGAATAAAAGGCGTTCATTAGACCAGTCACTATATTGCTATTGTGCCCATCTCGTCATTTTTTAAGATAACGACTGTGTGGAAGGTGATGTAAAATGGGTTATCTGTTAAGATGCTGGTATGTTAATTATTGCTTTTATACATTTTAAATATTAGACTAATTTTGTCGAAATAAAAAAATACGAAAATTTTAGTGCTTTCTTCGGTTTTGGAAAAATTTGAACTACGCATGAGTGTAATAAAATATAAATAAATTTCTTAATAAATAGAAGAAGAGGGCTTTCAGTTTACGATGTTTATTATTTTTATCACACTCGTTATAAAAAAAAATTTATTGTTAATATATTTTTTATATATACAATCATATAATTACACATGATATAAAAATCAATACTTGTTTATTTGTAAAAAATACGTTCATTTGACACGTTTGTAAAATATAAAAGGATTTACAGTACAGTGCCTTTGTAAAAAAAGTCTGTGCGCTTCCTTGTAGTAAGGCAATCAATGGCTTGATTTAGGACTTTTTTTTCTCAATGACATTCAATTATAGTTAGTACAAAGATGTTAACGTATAGTTACTTTAATCTTATTTAACGTCACGAGCCATTAGAATATACACATTTTTGGCGCGAAATTATTGTATAAAAATTCATTACGATTCTTTACGTTACGACTGCAGTGAGATACATGTAAAATCTCGAATCACGAACGTTCAAAATAACATCCTGTTACGAATAAATTTTACTGAACTAAATACTTTAAAAATAAGTTTCAGTACAGTTTTTTTCTTGAAACAAGAGTATAGTGCAGTTATAAGCGTACGCATTTAATTTGTGGTAACATTTACGATACCATTTACGGTCATGCGTATTTATAAGAAAAAAAAACTCTTTGAATATGCATAAGTAACGATAAAATCTAATTCACTAAGAAACTCCACGATGCCCTTGCATTATCCGTATAAAAATCTCCATGAAATCACGAAAATACTGTATACTGTACTAAAAAAACTGCTGCACCCTAGCAAAATTTGATTCAGTCCAAAGCGAATAAATTTTGGCGAATAAATTGGCACGTTCCAAACGTACCAATCATTTTCGACGCACCCAATCTCTCTCTCCCAAAGTCGCGAATTCCTCACTATTATGGTCGAGCTTCAGCCTCTCTCCGGCCTTGGACAGACTCTGTCATACCTCGTTGACGACGATGCTCCCCTCGTCCGTCGTCGCCTTCGTCGTGGTAGCGTCGTTGATTGGGTGTCCATGCTTCAGGTGTTCCGCGAACGCTCGTTTAGTCGAGAACGTTAGGGCGCAGTTGTCGCATCTGTGGACAGTGGAAGGTGTTTATTAGAACAATGAATTATTTAATGGAATGATTTGTTAGAAGTAAGTAAATAAATCTTAGCATAGAATAAAATTGGAAAAACTTAGAAGGGGATAAAAAGAAATACCCCATAAAATGGACACATTTATGGGTTGGAAATCAGCTTTAGAAAAAAAAGTCGGGACAATCTATCATTTTAATAGAGAATTTTAATTGAATTATTAAAAAAAGAAAATATTTTCTTTAACGATAATATGGTATAGAAAAACGTTATCAACTGCATATACATTTTGTAGCCGTTTCCTGATTTCTTTTTTGAATTTCAGTGAATAATAAATTATGAAAATCCGATCTTAAGTTCGTACTGCACATAATAGGAAAAATCTACACAATTTCACGGAGAACACCATTAATCGACAATATATTTAAAAACCTTCGACATTCACCGCTAACCTTTTCAATTTTCGCTGGCTCCGCGACATCGCGCCCTCGTCGTGGATCCTCATGTGCGCGTGCAGGTTGTACCGCTCGGAAAAGGCTTTGCCGCATATCTGACAGCAGTGCGGGCGCTCTCCCGTGTGCACGCGCATGTGGCGCTTGAGGTGCGACGTCGATAGCAGCGACTGGTTGCACACCTGTGGTTTTTTCGTTCAATTAGATTCACAATTTTTTTTTCTTTTTTTAAAGGATTTAATTTGTAAGGTACTCTTAATTCGTAGGTAGTAAAAAGACATATTGTAAATAGAATTAAAACTCGATTAAAATATAAAGGAAAAGCTTCATAGCATTGTGTTTTAACTGCATAAGATGAAAGTTACCCGTTCATGTAACATCCGATTGTGCTTTTAACGGGGTGTACTGTTTTTTTTTTTATTTCTGTTATAGACTGGACAATTATTCACGTTCCAGATTCGGCTAAAAAATGTTTCCAAAACTAATTGGAAACATTTCAGAAAAGTTTCTAAAACAGCACGAAACGTTTGAGAAACGCTTCTACAACGAAATTAAAATAATTTACATTGTCAGTTATTAACACTGATATTACTTCAAACAGTATTCGGTACGCTTTGGAAGGGGGGGGGCCTGCCTTCGCCGTCACCAGTGAGGTCGCCACTAGGCTTGCGCCCTCTCTCGACTTTCTCCCTCTCTTTGCTTTAAGGACGCTTGCTCATTGCAATCGTAGCCAAAAGTACGCAGAGTCGAACGCCGTACGCCTAGCGCTCTCTCGGGTCTCCCCACTCTCAAAATTTTACGCGAGACTGTACACGTACACATGGCGCCGCTTCATCGGCGTGTACATTCACATCGAAGCGCTCCGTCTGTGTAGACACACGCGTAGCGCGCGGGCACGCCAAGTTTGTTTACACGCACACAAGGACACGCGCGGCCGAAGTTACCTACTTTAAACAACTGTATCTCGAAAACGGTGCTGCTAGGCTTTCTGGATTTTGGAGAGCTTATTTAAAATATCATCATTAGTAAAATATCTCTTTTTCGTTCAATTCTATAGAAAACTTTTGGCGTTATTAATGAAAACGTTAATTTTTTCACGACTTTTTCATAAGACACCGTATTAAATTGTCTAACTTTGATAGCTTATATCTCATGAACGGTGTTGCTAGGCTTTCTGAAGTTTGCAGATGTTGCACATAATAACAATAAGAATCTACCCTGCAAGTTTTATAAGATTCTATAGAAACTCATTTTGTGAGCAAGCGTCCTTAAGAGAAATGAAGAAGGCCGAGCAACCCCTCCTTTAGGGAATGGGAGGTTGGATGTTTAGGTGCTAGGAGTTAGTGTGCATCGTTCCGTAGGAACGTTATCACACGGTCGGAAAGGAGGTACGTTTTGTTAGAGTAGACGTTCCTTATATATCCTGGAAATGTCTTTTCTTTTATGGACTGAACTACGCCATCTATCGGTGGGTCGGATATCGAATACTTTACAATCTTAATGTTTTGTATATGGTTCACAAACGTTTCTAAGACGTTCTTACAACGTAACCTTGTACTTCTGAAACGGCATAGAAACGTTTCCGGCTCAATCAAAAACGTCGCTGAGACGAATCTGGAACGTGAATAATTGTCCAGTAAGTTTTTTGTCGAATCGATTATTTACGTTTCAGAGACGTTTCCAAAACTTTGTACAAACGTTTGAGTTCTGTTTCAGAAACGTTTTTGAGACGATTTAAACATGTTTATGATTTTCATAAAATTTTTTTCAGATTTAGGACATTTCTACGTTTCTGAAACGCTTCTGTTACGTGTCTATATTTTTAGGGAACGTTTGTAGGTTCCTAAAGAAACGTTTCAAATCATTTCAAAAACATAACGTGCTATGTGGGTTATTGAGTATATTTTAGACGATATTTACATTAATCTATTACTGAAGTACTTTAATGCATAAATTTTAAATGACTTATTATCGATTAATTTTCTCATTTTTCACGTGACTATATTTTATTAAGAATAATTAATGAAGTACTATATAATTAATGAATAATTATTCAAGTGATGGTACCAAATCATTGTAAAACGTACCTACTCAAAATCATTTCTTACGATTTTCAACAATGATTCATTTCAATCGAACAATAAAATTTCTCAGACACTCACGTTACATGTATACGACTTCTTCCCTGTATGCGACAACACGTGCATACTGTAACTGGTGTGATGTACAAATCTCTTGCCGCAGAGTTCGCACTGATAGGGCTTGTCACCGGTGTGGATGGGCAGGTGACGCTGTAGGGCCGCCTTCTGGGTGAAGCACTTGCCGCACTCGCCGCACTGGAAGGGGCTGATGCCGTTGTGCAGACCGACGTGGATCTCCAGGGCGCGCTTGTGCCTGTACGCTTGGCCGCATTTCTCGCACATGTACGGACGTAAGGACGAGTGCGTGAGCTCGTGGGCTCGCAGCTGGGCTGCGCAACGCCACTGCTTACCGCACATAGTGCAGGTGTGCGGTTTCGAGGGGTGCTTCTGATTATGAATGGTGGTCGTGGCGGGCTTGTTGGTGGATGAATGATGGTCTAGATCTATGGATCCTAGAATGAAATAAAAGTTACAAAAAATAAGAGTATGGATATTGAAGAAGAAAAGGTTGTAAATATAAGCATTCATTGCACTGACAATCGTTATAATTATATGAGGAATTCATATTTTAGCAAATGATTCAATAGTTTACATTGACTTAAATAAAGCCACCTCGTGTATTACAATTTGAAATTTTGGATTTAAGCATAATGTATAAAAAAATTCATTTGATTTTTGTAGAAAATAAAATAAAAAAGATTCAACTTACTTTCAGTGGTTATGTCATTTGACAAATTAGGAATATTTTCTAGATCTAGCCATTCAAAATTTTTCTGATTCTCAATATCGGGAGGTTTGATGATTTCTTCAGAAAATATATTAGTATCTTCACTTATATTTACAGCATCTATTTTATAGGATTTAGTACAGCTTTTATTATTTGAGCTTAGCTTAATGGAGGTGTAAGATGGGTTGGATTCTTTGTCATTATGTATCACATTAGTTTCGTTACTATGATTAATTTCTCTTTTAATTGGTATCACTACTGAATCATTCACTATATCATTTGTGATATTATTCAATGAGCTGAGATCCTTTTCTGATAAATGCTCTGTAATTACTTTTGATTCAATAATTTGATCTAATCTTTCAGCTTCAGAAAAATCTTCAACAATCTACAAAATAATAACATCAGTAATGCACTAAATGAGAAACATTCAGAAACTTATAATATCTACCTTGTTGACAGTTGAAATCTCATTCAATGGTTTATCTGCAGATAATTTTTCATTATGACTGGTTTGAAAAACTTTTAAAATCTCGCATCGTATATTGTCAGCTGTCCATTGTGCTTGTTCGAGTATTCCAAATAAATTATAACATCTTAAGCAAACATAAGAGCTACGCAGATTTGAAGTTGATAGTTTGAGTACTTTTAGTACAAAATCTGCCAAAGTTTCTTTATGAGGAAGGGTAACGTAAAATATATTTGTGCAAGAGTTTAAATCAACATTTAAACTACAAACAAGGCAGATCAATTCTGATGCTTCTGTTGGAGCCATTTTATCTTCAAATCATCAACAAATTATGATCCCATTAGTCTGTGAAATTGAATAATTAGTTCATTATACTATTTTAAAATTAAGATCTGTCTACGATTAGACACAGCGTTAAAATTAATGAAATATTATGTATGATTATGTTTACATAATAATAAAGTGAATATTCATATAGACTATACTTTTTTCTGAGAATGTAAACAATGTCAAATTGTTCAATCTAACCTGTCTCATCGAAAATGAGAAGAATCAACGATTCACTTGAATAAAACCAATTATTTTTTCAGTATCTGATGATAAACTAATTAAATTATTAAATGAGTATTTCAAGGACATTTTTGAAGAAAAAATATTAAACTATAAGAAAATGCTAAAATAATACTAAAACATACTAGGTGCGTTTTCATACAGCGATTTTTTCGCCGCGATTCACAGGGAATCCACATTGCATGCCGTAGGGTGAATGACATAAGGGACTGTCTCCGTAATGCCCTAATCACATAACCGCGTACGATCGCGTACGTCTGCGTACAACCGCGTCCGACGTTAAGGAAGAATCTAGTGATTTTCGCTGTTGCCAACAGCGGCAATGTCAGTGCAATAACTAGTACTTTTGAGGAACAGACCTACGTATACGAAAGTCGGCTACTACACCAACAGACATAACAAGCAAGCGTTACTCCGATCTACTGCACTTCGTGTGAGTCACTAGATTCTTCCTTAATGTCGGACGCGGTTGTACGTAGACGTACGCGATCGTACGCGGTTATGTGATTAGGGCATAAGCGTGCCTGTGCCCAGGCTCATTGACTTTGACTCAACAATGAACCAATCGGAGCTAAGCCTCCAAGCTCGAGGCTTGACTTTGAATACTCCGATTGGTGTAGTTGAGTCAGAGTCAATTAGCCTAGGCATAGGAACACTTATGGAGACAGTCCCTAATGCCCTAATCACATAACCGCGTACGATCGCGTACGTCGACGTACAACCGCGGCAATCTCACAATAACTAGTACTTTCGAGGAACAGACCTAATCACACGAAGTGCAGTAGATCGGAGTAACGCTTGCTTGTTTATGTCTGTTGTCGTTGGTGTAGTAGCCGACTTTCGAATACGTAGGTCTGTTCCTCGTAAGTCCTAGTTATTGCACTGACATTGCCGCTGTTGGCAACAGCGAAAATCACTAGATTTTTCCTTACCGTCGGACGCGGTTGTATGCAGACGTATGCGATCGTACGAGGTTATGTGATTAGGGCATAAGGGTGAATGTACATAAAGCGCCGCGCTGCGCAGTTCTCTGCTTGCGCTGGTCCATAGTTCCTTTTCTATATTCCATTGTTAATGGTACAATTCTATAGATCTATACTCATGATCATGATTGAAGCCAAAATAAAAAAATTAGAAAAATGTATAATTTCATTAAAGTTATTGAAATTGTTAAGAAATTAAAAAAAAAGAAACAACAATCTTGCAGAAGGTGGTGGGTTCGACCACATTTAGCAATACCTCAAAGAAATATTCATAGTGCTTATAGCACTTTATTTAAATATTTTGCATTAAAGGATCATGAAGAGTTTTATAGATTTATTAACATGAGTTTTAATCAATTTCATCATTTATTTGAACTGGTTAAAGGACATCCCATTATCGCCTAATTCCATCTTATTCATCAATAGCTGCATTTTCCAATGTTCTAATCAATTTTATAATTCATAGTATATCATATCAATTGGGTCTTGTGTTTTCTTTCTCGGCTTAAAATACTTTTGTTCTTGAACTGTCCGTCATCTAAACTATCCCTTCATTTATTTAACTTTTCATTTTGGAGCATATACACATCGTCCGTGATTTATAAATATCATAGACATGGAACTGCTCATTTTTTTGTAAGAATATACGAATGGAACGGAACGGCAGAGCTAAGGCTTTGGCCACATATGTGAATACGCTTGCGCATGAATGCGTACGGCGCAGCGGAATCACTAGACGGCCTAAGCGAAACTCGCTAGTGCCAACTGTACAGGAAAGTCAGTATGACTTCGTGAAGCTTCTCAACAATAGAAGTTCCTCACGAAACCATAGTGACTTTCCTGCAAAGTTGGCATTACAAAGTTTTCCTAGTGACTCCACTGCGCTATGCGGATTCGTACGCAAGCGTATTCACATATGTGGCCCTTCCCTAAGGGAGATTGTACATAAGGGAAGGGCCACATATGTGAATACGCTTGCGTACGAATCCGCATAGCGCAGTGGAGTCACTAGGAAAACTTTGTAATGCCAACTTTGCAGGAAAGTCACTATGGTTTCGTGAGGAACTTCTATTGTTGAGAGGGTTCACGAAGTCATACTGACTTTCCTGTACAGTTGGCACTAGCAAGTTTCGCTTAGGCCGTTTAGTGATTCCGCCGCGTCGTACGCATTCATGCGCAAGCGTATTCACATATGTGGCCCTGGCCTAATGCCCTGTCTACAACCACCGATTTTTTTTGGCGCATGCGTAAAAATCACCAGAGGGGGTTAGGGATGTATGAAGAGCCAACTGTAAAAAATTAACCCTAAATATTGTTTTCGCTGAACACACCTAAAAAGATCAAAACATGACTACATGAGTTTCTGCTTTCTAACATTAACAAAGAGTCAAGTGTTGGAAGAAGATTAGTGATTTAGAGATTTTATTATAAGAAGATTTT
Organism: Torymus aiolomorphi; assembly: GCA_036365515.1. Classification (NCBI taxonomy): domain Eukaryota; kingdom Metazoa; phylum Arthropoda; class Insecta; order Hymenoptera; family Torymidae; genus Torymus; species Torymus aiolomorphi. Next base: position 20,501,511 of record CM070877.1, on the reverse strand, counting down.
TCAATTAATGTAAAATGGATGATCATAATCTGGTTGTTGAAGTACTGGAAATAAACATTAATTACCTTCGATTAATACAATTACTAAGAAATCGAAAAAAAAATTCAGAAGATGGTGGTGCAAACCATTAATTAGAAATAATTACTTAACAGGATATGGTGCTTATGAGAGAGTTTTTACGTATTTTAAGATGAATGACGAAGAAGAGTTCATGAATTTTACTAGAATGAATGTACAAGCATTTATGTATTTATGTAATTTAGTTAAAGATAGAATAACAAAATATAGTCGGAGAGTACCAATACCTCTCCAGAGTTAAGACTGTGTATAACGCTAAAGTAAGTAAATATAATAAATGCAAGTTTAGATTGAATGTTAATTTACATATATTTTTACAGCTATTTAGCACATGGCGATTGTGTACAAAAAAATGCATTGTTTTATGCAATTGATGTTTCAACTATTCACCAAATCATTCCAGACTAGGTTTCAGTTTAGAAAGCAGAAACTCGTATTCTTTGATTTTTAGGTGTGTTCAACGCAAACTCAATATTTAGGGTTAATTTTTTTACGATTGGCTCTTCTTACATCACTAACCCTCTCTGGTGATTTTTGCGCATGCGCAAAAAAAAAATCGGTGGTTGTAGACAGGGCATAAGGGTGATGCGATGTGCTGCGATGTGGCGCAGCGCAGTGCGGCGCCCTGCGGCGCGGCGCTGTGCGGTGCCAGGCAATTCCGTATTTTCCTACGTCTTATTACAGTACAAAACAAATAGTTTTGTTACGTCTTAATATTACGTACTCTATGGCTATACGAAAGTGAACGTATGTACACGTCAGGTACGTCCGTTTCTGGAGCTAGAAATAGAATACCTCTTAAGTATTGAAAGAAAAAAAAATCAGGTACATCCGTGCGGTGCTGAGGGATACTTTTGGTTATTATAATTTTGTACTCAGATTATATTTACACAATTGATGAGGACCTGACATGAAAACGATACCTCTTTAAAAATGTAAAATTTTAGCAAGTTGAAGACATTGAGAAGAACGCTAAATTTACTTGAATTAACTATTAAAATACTTAATAAAACGCATTAGAAGAAAAAGAAAAATCTTCAAGAAGGTGGTGAAACTATTTTATATAAATACGATAACTAGAAATTTATCACCTACTATTTTTTCGCCAATTAGAGATTTTTTAAATATCTAGCAAGTAAAAATACTTAATAATTAGACCATTATTTTGGTACGTTTTAAAGCTGACTGGTTATTTTGGAGTACGTAAATTTTGGAGCACGTCCGATAACTATGAAATAATAAAGAAGAGCAACACACGAACTCATTCCAGACCAATAAGACTTTGGAACGAAAGTGAACCACATCGCGCTGCACGACGTCGCACGGGGCCCTTTCTACATATGTGAGTTCTGTGTGTTCTGTGTGTTTCCGACAAAGACAGATAGATCTGTTCCGTTTATGTAAGACAGAGACAGACATAGAGAGAAGTTGTCTAGAACGGACAGAACACACATATGTAGAAAGGGCCCTGCGCTGCGCCACATCGCAGCACATCGCATCATCCTTATGTACAATCTCTCTAAGCTTCAGCGCAGCGGCAGCACGGCGCAGCACGGCACGGCGCAGCGCTTATGTACATTCACCCTGCTGCGCCGTGCTGCCGCTGTGCTGAAGCTTAGCTCTGCCGTTTCGTTCCATTCGTATATTCTTACAAAAAAATGAGCAGTTCCATGTCTATGATATTTATAAATCACGGACGATGTGTATATGTTCCAAAATGAAAAGTTAAATAAATGAAGGGATAGTTTAGATGACGAACAGTTCAAGAACAAAAGTATTTTAAGCCAAGAAAGAAAACACAAGACCCAATTGATATGATATACTATGAATTATAAAATTGATTAGAACATTGGAAAATGCAGCTATTGATGAATAAGATGGAATTAGGCGATAATGGGATGTCCTTTAATCAGTTCAAATAAATGATGAAATTGATTAAAACTCATGTTAATAAATCTATAAAACTCTTCATGATCCTTTAATGTAAAATATTTAAATAAAGTACTATAAGCACTATGAATATTTCTTTGAGGTATTGCTAAATGTGGTCGAACCCACCACCTTCTGCAAGATTGTTGTTTCTTTTTTTTAATTTTTTTAACAATTTCAATAACTTTAATGAAATTATACATTTTTCTAATTTTTTTATTTTGGCTTCAATCATGATCATGACCATGAAAATGATAGATGTACGACATAGATCTATAGAATTGTACCATTAACAATGGAATATAGAAACGGAACTATGGACCAGCGCAAGCAGGGCCCTTTCTACATATGTGTGTTCTGTCTGTTCTAGACAACTTCTCTCTATGTCTGTCTCTGTCTTACATAAACGGAACAGATTTATCTGTCTTTGTCGGGAACACACAGAACACACAGAACACACATATGTAGAAAGACCCGCACGGCGCGGCGCAGCGCAGTGCGGCGCTTATGTACATTCATCCTAAGACGGTGCAACGCAGCGCGGCGCTTATGTACATTCACCCGTATGCCGTACTATACCGTCAGAAAGAAAGTTGTTGTCTGAGGCTGTGTCTACAATAGAGTGACAAGCGTGATATCACACTGACACGGACGTTCGTGACAGCCTGTGATATCACTCGTCCTCGAACCGTAGGGTGGGGGTAACTGCCAACTGCGAAAAAAATACGAAATACAACAGGTCGACGATGACAGGTGTTCACGGAGTGAGATTTGTTTTCGCAGTTGGCAGTTACCCCCACCCTACGGTTCGCGTGATATCACAGGCTGTCACGAACGTCCGTGTCAGTAGTGTGATATCACTCTGTCACTCTATTGTAGACACAGCCTGAAATCTATAGGATTTATAAGGGACTGTCCACATAGCGTCTCGTGTGCCTTGTTTCTTGTCTTATGACTCAAGCGCGAAAAAAATTGTTGTCCGCAATCTTAATAATTTTTAATCTATGGTCATTTTTTCTGTATAATTTTCTATTGCCATAAACTATAAATGTATAAGAATTCGGACGATTTTTTTTGCGCTTGAGAGTACTTGAGAATTGGGATGTAAGACAAGAGACAAGGCACATGAGACGCTATGTGGACAGTCCTTAAGGAGCCTTCTACTACCTCACGCAAAAACTATGCGTGCACGCAAATTTCACTAGATTTTACTAGAATAAGAAGTGTAACCAACCTTGATTAAAAATAAAAACTGTTTTCTAACCTCAAACAATTTTTGGATGGTTTTCTGGAGACAAAGTGTGGCAATTTTTAGTCAAGGTTGATTGGCTCACCTAGCTCTAGCAAAATCTAGTGAGATTTGCGTGCACGCATAGTTTTTGCGTGAGGTTGTAGATGGGGCATAAGGGTGCGATCCCGTGGCATTCCGAAAAATTAAACGGAACCATTTAAGCCCGTGAGAGTGAGAGAGACATTCACGGAAGAACCTCTCTCTCGCACTCACGGGCTTAAATGGTTCCGCCTAATTTTTCGGAACACCATGGGTTCTCACCCTAATTCGCAGTTTCGCACCAAACGGCGTTGTCAATTTTTTTTGGCGCCAAATATGAAAAAAAAATTTTACTTTTCTTAGTTGATGAATGATTTCATTTACAACTAAAACTAAAATATTTATGATGATGGTTTTTAAAAGTAATTTTAGTGCTTAAAATTAATTTTTTTTATGTGATTGATTAACACAAGCTATAAAATAAAAATCAAGTTTTTAATTTCTATTACTTAGTAATTCTTATATTTATTCATATTTTTAAATAATGTTTTTAAATTATATAACTATTATGTAACATATAAATAGTATAATAAAATTTTTAAATTATTTTGTACATGGTTCCTTTGGACGGATATTACATGGCAACACTGCAGTATAAACGTTTAATCAGTTTTTACTCTCTACTTATATCACCTTAAATAATAAATAATGTACATACGAAAAAAATGATCATTCGTTGTACCTACAATATATATGCGTACTTTGTTTTTGCTTGTTCAAATTGTAAAACAGTATAAAATTTTTACTAAAGTAAGTCACTTTAAATAAATAAAAAAGCTAAGAAAAATAGATTACTTACATCTCATAATAATACTTCAGTAAAGCGCTCACTAAATTGAATAAATTACTACCTTACACACACACACACACACACACACACACACACACACACACACACACACACACACACACACACACACACACACACACACACACACACACACACACACACACACACACACACACACACACACACACACACACACACACGCACGCACGCACGCACGCGCGCACACACACACACACACACACACACACACACATATATATATCATACAGAAATTATGCTTATTTATGCCATGCTTCTCGCCATTACTTTTGTTATAAAGACAATAAATAATGTTAATATTATGCTATAATTATTAAATAAAGTCTATGAGTATTGGAAATGCCATAAACATATCTGCTTGTATAAATTTGTAAACTTTTAAAAAATTATGGCATAAATATACCACAATATCTGCTTTTGAGTATTCTAGATTATTTGATTGCTAATAGGTCATCTATGTCCATATCTAAATCTGAATCTTTGGTTTCAAACAGCTGTCTGCGAGGAGCAGGTCGAGGCACTTGATTGCTTCGAGGCCTGGGTTCAATATGACTAGTAGGACCCTCCAGTATGGAAGTGATTATGTTCGAGCTTTGGTTATGCTGCATGTCTTCAATTTTCTCATTACTAGCAGAAAATGCTTTGGCAGAAAACATTGCTTCTATTGATCCTGCTGGCTTTTTTCGAGAGGCTTCAAGCTGAAATGAAATACTTATTTGTTAAACTATTTTTATTTTTTTAAATTACTCTTAATGAAAAAAATATAACCTTTTCTTGTATTTTTCGGGAAATTTCCGCAATTTTTTCGCTCTGTGAGGTTTTTAATTGAATATTTTCATTGCTTGGACTTTTTTCTCTTACAGTTATCTTTTCTTTTTCTTCTGAAATACTGTGATATATAATATTAAAACATTATTATCAAATATGTAATGAGATAATTATGTATATTACAAACATAGGTTTATAATATCTACTAGTTTAAAATAATATCGTTATCGTATCACAATAAATTATTATCAGAAGTATACCTTGATATGTTCCAATCGCTGTCATTCGCCTCTTTTTTCTCATTATGTTCTTCAATAACGAATTCACCAAGAGATTTCGTTGCACTGGACTCTCTTTCAGTACTAGTTTCTTCTTTTTCCAAATCAAAAAGTACTTTCTTTTTCACCAAACTTCCTATATTTCCAGTCGTAGTTGATTTGAGAACACTTTTATTGTTTTTAGGAGATGCTAACGCCCATATAGCATCTTGCTTTGTTGTCTGACCATCCGAATCGTTGGCAAACGAATAAGTATCCTGAAGTAGGTTCTTTACGTTTCTAGATGGAGTCGACGTTACTTTTGTACTAGCCACATCTAATTTTGGACTCGATTCAATGCCTTTCATAAATTCCTCGATAGTTTGGTAAGAACGTTGTAAAGGTTTTGTGCGTTTAGGTGGTTCAGCGATTGCTTCGGTAACTTGTCGAATACTTTCTTCCCTATGAATACTCGATTTTGGTCTAGGAACTGGTTCCTCAGTTTTCGACTTTCTAGCTGATTCAAGCCTAGTTTGTCTTTTTATTTCTTGAATGTCCTGTTGAGTTGGTTTCTTTGGTAAAAGTTCAAGGCTGAATCTGCGTTTAGGCTGAGGTTCTCTGGGAGTGGAATTTTTCGAACTCAGTACCGGAGTTGAAGTTTCTATAAGAACGTCGCATACATTATAAACATTTCAAAAGTTTAAGACATTTTGCAATAATACTCTTACCATTCCCTTTTTTATCTTTGAATTCATTTAACGCTTTTAATGCCTTTGACTTGACGTTTTTCATTGCTTTATTCAAGAAAGATTTTTTCTCTAATTCATCCCGTCTTTTCGGGAATTTATGACTTACAGATATTCTTTTAGATACTTCTTCAAGAAGTTTTCTTCTAATCTGTTCATATTTTGGACATTTCTAAAATATATGTAATAATTTGAAATGACAGTATTTAGAAAGGCTAAAATAACTATTTATACTTACTTTAGATGAAATATTCTGTTGATGCCTAATAGTTTCCAGATTTTGCTTGAATGTCGCTACAGGAATTCCATCCCATTCAGGATCGATTCCCAAATCTCTCAGCCTATTATCAAAAGATTCTTCTAATTCTTGTCTGACTGTATTCAGTGATACAGCGGAAGAACGTCTTTTTGGCTCATTTTCCCACTATGATTATAAGACAATTTTGTTATAAAATATAATTTTTTAAGATAGAATCATCTTACCTTGAGCGGCTGGCTTTCATCTTCTGAAGGTGTTTCATCATTGGTACTTTCAGTGTGCGTCGCCGACGATTCACTCGTCTCCTCGTCTGAATCTTCATCGCTTTCAGTTTCAGACTCTGATCCTGTGCCACTTTCAGTCTTGTCAGATTCGTCTAATGATGAGTATTTGTTACCTCCTTTGGTAATTTTTCTGTGAGCCACACTCTTTTCCGGCTTTTTCTCCATAAATCTCGAAAGATTAGACTCTTTGGCTATTTCCTCGCGAAATCTCTCTTTCCGCGCATCTTCGGCTTTCTTAGTTGGCAAAAATTTACTGTAACTTTGATTAGTCTTGAAAATACTGGGAGAAAGTTTATCATCTCGAGTTTCTTTCTTCTTTGCAGACTTTTTTACATTTTGACTAGATTCACTGTCCATGGTATCTTCGGCGAAGCTCTCCAGCTTTTGTTTACTGATTTTCTGAGATTCGTTGTGACTTTCCATAGATCTTTTATTTTGACTATCCAACATGCCTTTTGTCAAATAATTCAATTGTTCACTTTGGGCATTGAGTAATTTTGATTGATCAATTGATTGTTTTTCCAAAGATGCCACTTTTTCTTCATACTCTGTTTTCATGTGAGTTGCAGATTCTTGAGTTAATTTTAACTGTTTAAAAAGATTTTCAATGTCATTGTGATGCTGACTTTCAACCTGTTCAATTTTCGACTTCCAGTAATCTTCTTGTGCCATCAGTTTAATTTTAACCTCATTTTCATTTGATGTCAACTAAAATAATATTCATGTTTAAACATATTTTGATAGCACCTATAAATAAAATTTGTTGTTAAAATTAGAACTTACATGATCATGCAATTGATTTCTCAGCCTTTGAATTTCATTTTCCTGTTGACTTACTAATTCTTTGATTTTTTCATGAGTTATTTCATTTTCCAATTGATTTGAATTTTGGGTCTCTTTCCTCTTGATATTCTAAAAATTAGAAATATTTTATTATTGTAATTTGCTCTCACTTCGTATTACAAAATGTATCATCTACCACCAGTGTTAGAGTGGCTAAAAAAAAACTGTACAGTACTTAAAAAACTATCTCTACTCAGTCCACATAAAAATCATACTACACGAAAAGTGTACCATTTCTAAGAAAATCTATTCTCACCCTGATCTCTGTAAATAACATGGTCTTCAAATTGCTGATCTCCTCCTGGTACCTCCTGTACTGATCATCATGTACCATCATGTCTCCTTCGTCGAACGAACTAGTTCTATCCCTATGTTGGAGCTGGTGTTTGCTGCTCTCGCTACGTATGAGTCGCTCGGTCTGATTGAGCCGCTCCTTCAGCGTCTTGATCTCATTTTGCAGTTTCTCGGTCTCGGTGCGGTATTCGTCGTTTGCCGGCGATGCCGCTGACAGCACTTCCGAGAGGTTCGAGTGTCGACGCATCAGGTGTACTTTTGCGAAGGACGCCGCGACGAACGTCTTTGGGCAGTGCGGGCACTGGAAGTGGAAGAATTCTTTTAGAAAAGTATTCGATTTTGACAAATGAATTTATGAATTGATGTTTGTATAAAAAAGGAAAATTTTTGACGTTTGTACAGAAAAAAAAAAAAAAACAATAAGATTACATATAGGAATGAAAAACCAATTTTCAATCTTTAAAGTCTTTAGATTATAATTTTTTCAATTACATTATTGAAATTTTTGTGATATGATTTTATAATCTTATGTAATCTCTCTATCTCACTTTATATTTATTATCAGTATTGAAGAAAATTTAGTGGAAACAAATCAAATTATATAACTAATCTTATTTTAAAAATATACATTTATACAAAAGTATACTTTGTGAATTTCTCCATGCAAGTCAGACTTCATTTCCACAGCTTTGGTTCGTTCTTTAAGCTTTTCTTTAACATCCTTCAAGGTATCCTGCAACCTCACCATATCCTCTTTCAGTTTAACGTTCTCCTCTATCTTATACTTAAGCTCTTCCTTCAAAATGACAACGCTCTGATCTAAATACTGCTTACAATACAGCAAATATTCAACTGCTAACTGAGCCAGCCGAAAGAGCTTAACAAAATTTGGATCTAATATCTTGACGTCATACTCGCTTTCAAGATGATAATCGATAACATTGTTGACATTCTCATCAACTGTTTGAAAATCCCTTTCCCTTATCACTCGATCGATATCTATGGAACCTAGAAAAAAGCATAATCTTGATAAGACGGATGTAAAATTAAAACTCAATCAAAATACACTTATTTTCAACATTATTGTGTTTTATGCATTGCACTCAACCAGACATCCGCATATTCTAATCCATATTTCATTAAAACACAATCCAATTTCATTTTCTAACTTATGGATGATGACTATCTCTTGAAAAATATAGCAAAAAAACTATATTATTATTCTACTCAATTAAAATAAAAAACCTTGCCACCAGGCACACATTAAATCCATATATACCCATCATTAACATTTTATTCATCAGATCTCCACCCTCACGTTAATCCAAAAACGTTAATTAAAAATGAAAAAAAAAAAAAAAAACGAAAATGTACACAAACAGATCGCGTCCAAGGCCGCCACCTCACACACTCGGACAACGCAATTCCATCACACTCACTGATGCGGTTCCAGTCGACGCGCACTCTGGCAGTGTGCATGTTGAAGTAGAAGCCGGACTCGCGGGCAAGCTTCGGGAAGTCGTGGCACCAGTTGGTGCCCGCCCTGAACGAGAACGCCATGATCCTCGACCTTCCACACCTCCACTACTCCCGCATACCTCTTCGAGCGCAACGAACTTTTTTCTCTCTCTCTCTCTCTCTCTTTCTCTCCCTTTAACCTCGTCCCGCAGGCGCGCAGCGGAGCGCGTCACCGCCGCTCTGCCGGCGGCCACACCTGTCGCCGTCCGGCGATCGATCCACCGTCGCTGGCTGTGGCAGCGTGTAATGTAACGACATAATCAGGCGCGCGCGCGCGCGCGCGATATAGGAGCGGTTTTTGGCTGATCCTATGCGAGTGCGATGCAGGCTAAAAATAGGCAGATCTCCGCGAGAACAGCTGGCGCGTGTTGCGAGATGTTTGTTTATATCACGCGGAGCAGACGGTTTTTTCGAATTTCGGCGGGAGATACGTATAGGGTGTATATAGGGGAATCGGGAGTTTTCGCGGGTTTATATGTACGAGCGATAAGAATGTGGAATATTGCGCGGCGAGTGGTGATATGATCGTGCGGATAATTGCGAGAGCGAGAATTTGATTGATAGTGTTATTGATTTTGACGGGTATATTTGCGCGGTAGCTGTGAGGATTGGTGTACTTATAATCCTTTTCGCGGTGACTGATGCAAAAGAGCGCTGATTCATTTCAGTCATTTTTTACTTTTATATAAAAAAAATTAATATTGAATATTGGAAAAAGAAGATGGAAAGTGAGTTGTGACATTTTCTTTAAAATTAGAGATTGAAGTTTTTGTAATATAAAAATTGTTGAGCCTCGTAGATATTTTATCGAGTACAAACAAATTTTGATTGATTATTCTTTTTCGATGAGTCAGTTGGAAAATTGTCAACTCTTGACTACGCTTCAAACTATGGCATTAGCTTTGAATACATTAAGTTCTCTCAACTGTTTTAATAATAGTTTAAAATACTTTTTTCCTAACAAAGATCAAATTACACAATTTATTACTGCTATCGTGCGTTCGTTAGTTTATCTATGAATTTATCTGTGAAAATCTATACCTGCATCGTAAATTCAGATAATCCGTCTAGCTTCTCAGCTTGCTAATCCCATATCATGCTTCAGTCCATGGGTCCTTGAATATCTTAACGGGCAATTCTTCACTAAGCCCACTTGTTGTGCAAACGCCAATGTATGTTAGCTATATAAACAAGTTCCATTTTTTAAGATGTCCACTTCGAGAATATTTTCTGAAATATAAAATAAAAACTGTGAAATTAAACGTACAGTCACCACTGAAATTTTGCACAGCGCTTTATATTTATCATATTTTAAGCTAAAAATGATATAGCCTTACCATACTATTAACAAATGTGTAAAAAAAATTATCATATCTCTTACTATACAACATCCACGCCAACCGAAGAGGGCATGGTTCGTCTTTCGTATCTGTCATCATCACCGTCGTCATCGAATGACGCTACTAATTTCCGTCCATTGTCAAGTATGCACGCAGCGCATTACGAAACGTATAATATGTAAAAAATCCCCCCCCCCCCCCACACAATAATTACCGTAACAACTAATAACCGAACTCGTAAAAAATAGCGCCGTTATACCTACAAGCATTTAGTAACTGATGCGCGCCGCGTCATCGTGTTAATTTTCAAAATTGTCCCGCGACACAGTTCCTTATACATTATTATTCTGCGGTAATAAAATCGCGGCGGGGCTTACATTCCGCGGCGCCAAGACGCGAATTGAGCTTGATTGAGCGCAATGGATGTGAGTCGTCGTCGCGCGGCGGCTTGTAGATGCATGATGGAAGTAATTTGTTACTCTGTGTTTGGGTGAGTTCAGAATAGGACGCAAATGCTAGCGTAAATGCGCGCGCTTTAGTAATTTCTGGTGGAAATCAAGTAATATCTAGTAATTTTGAACCTATATTACTAGATATTACTTTATTTCCACTAGAAATTACTAAAGCGCGCGCATTTACGCTAGCGTTTGCGTCCTATTATTCTGGACTCACCCTAAGAGCGACAGTTTATGTTGGCTTCTCTACTGAAAAATCTCAGGTGAGAACTCACATGAGATCTCACGTGAGATCTTTCAGTAGGGTTGTGCAAAGCTACGGTTGTGAGGAGATCGATATGTAGAAAAATCATAGGTTCTGTAGAATTAGTTGTAAACAAATATCAGGGCATTCAAATTTATTTGAATTTTTTGTTAGAAATATAACGTTTTATTAACTGGTCTGCTAATGTGCAAGTCATATATGAGGGTATGACTTATGCCATTTTTTTAAACACTCATGCGTTATAGTTTTTATATGGTCTACTTATTTCTTATTACAAGTTCGAAAAAAAAAAGATTTGAGAGAAGTACATACATAAAATAAGACGGAATAATATTATATAAGCATTTTATCATCAAAATTTAATTCTCGTTAAAAAATATCAATGTTTTTGGTTACTGAACAAAAAAAAAATCCAGTATCACTCAAAAGATGAAAATTTTACGCCAAAAGATCTTGGAAAATTTACGGGGATTTCAAATTCAAACTTGACGACTTAACAGAGACTTTCAAAGTAGTAAAATGTATAGACTTTGGTAGATAAACGTGCTAGTGTAACGATTCCACTGCAATAAAACGCGTAAGCGATGCGAGCTCCGTTCGCTCAACATTCATTCAAAAAGATGTTTGGTGAATTTAGACATGGAAAGTTAAATCTTTCTGTTTCTACCTTCAACATTTATTATAATATAACCACGATCAGCGTTTTCAAAAGAGCTCTAAGAGCATTTGTTACACGATACTAATGATATCGTGCGTTCTTATCTCGCGTTAGTTACATTTATTTTATTTTAATAAATAAATTTATTATCTATTATTACTGGGCATACATAAGATATTGCATAGAAATATTTAAAAAAGCACATTATTCCACGATTGTCCTTTAACAATAACATCAATTTATTATAAAAAACTTTTACTCCTCAAGTTGAAAATCCCCCAGCAATCAGTTTAATTACAAATAATTCTATCATTTCGCTTCTCAACCAAAATAAAAATCTCTATAGATACCTATATATTCAAACCCCCACATCTTACAATCACCTTACAACCCACGAACATCATCATTCGCACTTTATTTTCCAACCAATTAATTCATTCGCTCTGAACTTTACACGCTGTGAGTACACAGCCGTCGGATTAAGTACTTCCTCGCGCGATAACACCGGTAAAAAGAAAGAAGAAGCCGATAACGCGCTTGACACGAGCCAATGTCGACTCGCTTAATGAAAGAGAGTACAGACGGGCTCGGCTTGCGAGCAAAAAGAGCCCGGTTGAATTACGACGCGTATAAATAGCGCGGTTGTTGATCGTTGCAAGCGTTGCGCTTTTTTGCAAGAGACCGTTGATCTGGGATTTAGACGCCGATTGGTTGTCGCTGATGAAAGTATCGTTAGGTGGTTTGGTCTTTTTTTCCAGGTTTTAGGAATTTTTGATGTTATGTATAAAAATATTTGAGAACAAAGGTTTTTTTTCTTCAATTAAAATGAAATAGTTCGATTTTGAAAAAAATGCTCTCCTTAATTATTGTAGACTAGTGTTTTGGTTTGGTACAGTATTTTTACATGATAATTAAGAGATTGTTTTAAAATCAATGAGTTCGTTAACTAAGAGTGGCCTATTACACGTTAGAAAGTGGAACTCGAAATTATGTTTGCAAACAAAAGCTGCGAAAGTCTAATACATACAAGATTGTTGAAATATTTAAAAATAATTGAATATTTTTTTATCTTTTACATAAAGTTTTAACGGTGTCGCATTTAAAGTGTTGAAAGAATCGCCCGATATCTTTATCACCATTTTCATTACAGTGATCAACGCTTTCGTCAATCAATAAATAATCACAACTTTTTCAATTTACGAACCCATTAACTCTATATAATAAACTCTCGCCGTGAATGCTTACGGAACGCATCTATATTTATCTTTTCCACGAGATCCCCACGGTGGAATACAAATTTTCGAACGGAAGTATACACTCCGTACGTGACGTTGCGAATCGTGCGTCGCGCACTTATACGTGACGTTGTAAAATCTAAAATCAGCTCCCTCGAACTCGTCGTGCAGATCAAATTTTTCACAACAACCTTCGGTTTCACTTAAGTGCGCGCGCGGTGCATGTGCGCGTACTTAGTCTATTTATAGCATTTGGCGCAATTAGTTTAAAATGAAGACTCCTTTTCGAATCGATAAATTCTTTGTTAAGTAAGCTTTCGATTAATAAAAGTAGAAAAAAAGTTGTTTTGCTGCGTAAGATTCGTGTGGAGTGAAGTAATTATGCAAAGATTTGTTTTTATTGGAAGATTCATTATCACATTATAGCTTATATTATCGAACTTCAACTTTTCGAGAAAATATGCAAAGCCTGCAAAGTCTGCAAAGTATGCAAAGTAAAAGATGCAATCATTTAATTTGTTACAGAAGCGCGTGCTTATCTATAGGGACTTTTTATAGTGGTATCAAGATACGTAAATAATTCGATGAATAAATCACGATAACCAATGGTTTATGATCGATATAGGCATATTTAAATAATAAATGCTACAGTTTTATTACCTTTGATGGATTTGAAAATTTGACAGATTTAAGGTGGCTTTGGCACGTAGTGCCGTATCAAGTCAGGGCCCCAGTGAGGGTTTTCTTTGTTTTTGGATATTTTCGAAATTTTAATTTTAGTAATTACCTCCCAACTATACTTCAGAAACTCTTAAAAAATCCCAGTTTTGTTACAAAATATAAAAAATAGCCAGTCTTATTATGCGTTTTTCTGCTCTCATTGTGCATGCGCAGAAGTACGTTTACAAAGTTTATGGCTAATATCTCTTTAATTTGGTCGTTAACTTATATTTATATGATTACAGCATTACAATGTCCATTAAAAAATCTTCAATTTGATACCTTATTTGACAAAAACTATTTATTTATAATGGAATAAATACAAAATGAATGTCTTCTCCCGATTACATGTTGAAACATTTTATAGTTTTCTCTGAAATTTGGTTGTAGACCTTGCATTTTCTTGACATAATTAAATGAAAAGTTTAATGTTGCAAGAATACTTTTGCAATGTTTTATAAATGTTTATGTATACTTTTTAGCCATTATGTCAAACGATGTTATTTTTCGTTTGAATACATAAATATTAATATAACGTTGTTTTATCTTCGTAAATGGCTCTTATTATTGGCTTATTGCATTGTGAAGTGTGGTAATTGAAATTTACTCAACTTGAAAGGTCGCACGTGCGAGCGGATACAGTTGTCGAACACTTCGTTTAAATATTATTCAATATTATCTTAATCGATTTAACCGTATATTTATTTTTCACGCAGAAGAATTGATAAAGAAATCGAAGATAAGAAAATTATGCAATTATATTTATCCAATTATATTGATATCTCTACGTTTGTTGATAAAAGTAATCTTACAAATAAATCGTAGGTTTTAAAACTCAATATGCACTTTTTGTGCATTCTGACATACTTATACACGGAAATTTTGAATTTGAGCAATTAGAAGCATTAAAATTATGTTCAAAGTTATAAGGATGAATCACCTATCAGTAGGTATTGAAATCCGTATAAGTACTGCTCCTATCAGTGACAACGACATCAAACTCTGCCATGTTAAACTTCGGAACTTGCTTGGTTTGAAAAAAACCTTCCGGAAACTAAATTTGCATACGGATTGCATTTGCGCGGCGATAAAAGAAATTTATGTCAAAAGGAAACTGCATGAGAAAACGCTAAAATATTTCAATAATATTAATTTTTACATCTGGCTGTATATTAGACTGCGGTGTGGTTTTACATCCTTTCAAAAAACCCTTTGTGTAGAAATCACTGAAGCATAATAATTATTTGTGACAGATTAGAGGATTGTTCGTATTGGTGATTGTTGAATAAATAAACTCCTTCTTCTTGACCCAACGAACCAAATCTTTATTTAACTTAACCCAACGTTTCGGACATGTATTATGTCCCTTTTCAAGGCTACATAGAAATTTACAAGTTTTAATTTACAAGAAAATTTTTTTACACTTTTAAATGAATAACGATTTACACTACTCACCTCTATCAATAAATTAATAGGTTTATAAAACCATCGTTAAAAAGTACGTAATAATGTCTCACAGAGACTCGTCTGCCGTCAGTTCTCGGAAATTTAAAGTCCAAACCGAGCGATAGCTCGTATTTATATTGTGCCCTCGAGTAGTGGGGAGCTGTTAGTGTATTTGTAAGCTAACGTAAACCTTTGATTTTATGTTTGTGTTTTTTCTTTTTTTCCAGCATTGAAAGTAATACATTTATATTATTTTTGTAACAATATTTTAAATTAGCAATGTCAGTTTTGCGATTTATGTTATTCGCAGTGGCATAAATATTTAGCATTTCTGAAAATTCTCGTTTGAATTTATTTTTCTCAACATCAAGAATCGAAACATTTTCAAAGTCGAAATTATGTTTTGTGTATTTGCAGTGCATGTATAAGGCAGATCTTTCGTCCGCATTTTTTATGCAATATTTATGTTCATAGCATCTTTTCTTTAGCGCTCTACCACTTTGTCCAACATACGCAGCATGACAATCATTACATTTTATTTTGTAAACAATACCGGTAACATCTGATTTTTTGATTGGATCTTTTCCTAATTTAACGAAACTTAGCTTGTTAGACATATTGTTTACATGCATGATACCATATTCTTTGCAAATCTTATTGATAGACTGTGATAAATTATTAACATAAGGAAGTATAATAAAAGGATTTTTTGTATAAGCTTTTGTAATATTATTACAGTTGTTGCTATTAAAAATGTGACAAAGTCTTTTTTTAATATTTTTTTCAATAAACTGCAACGGAAATTTATTATTTAGAAGAAATTTCTTGACCAAAGTTAAATTATTGTTATGAAAAGAACAATAATTATTTGTTTATTTTTTTATTATCAATTGATTACCTAGACACTGTGTATATCTATATGAATCATTATAATGCAAAGTCACCGCGAATAAAAGCACAGATATGAAAAAAAAAACAAGTGTCGTAAATCGTAATAAACTATACGAAACTGTAGAAAACCATAACAAACTGAACAAAAGTGTTGGTTTTCGGACAGTTTGCATGATTAATTTCTACGGTTTAATACGTTTTCGTATGGCTTCGTACAGTTTTGTACAGTATCCTACATTTAATATTTCGACAGGAAAAATTTTTTATACATACGCAAAAAATTAACGATTATTCGTAATAAATAAAATGTATGAAAGTATATAAACTCGTACGAATCTGTAAATAAAATGTACAAAACTGTACGAAACTGTAAGATTTATTAAAACTTACGGAAAAATGTACGTTTTCGTACGTTTTCTTACATTTCTTACGTTTTCATATTTTAAGTTTTTACAAATTTGAGAAAATTTATAAATCGTATGAAAAAGTATAAAACCATACAAAAATGTACAACAATGTACAAAATTGTACACATTTTCTCCGAAAACCAACAGGTTCCTACACTTTGTTACGTTTTCCTACAATTTCCTACGGTTTTCTATGATTTTCTACATGTATTATTTCCATACGGGCAAGCGCATGAATATCATTTTAATGTGATCACGCGCTCGAAGTAAGTACTTAAATATTGTTTCCAAGTATAAATCCGTGTGTTGTTTCACTAATTGAAACAAAACACGAAGTTGTAAATATTAGATATATTTTATCACCTGTCCAACAATAAGTTATTGTAAAAACACACAAAATGCACAAAACACGATGGCTCGCATCTCCACATCTTGCTATAGGTACACTGAAAAAACGTTAGCGGAAAAATTGTACCGAAAAACACAACCATTGACTAGGGTTATTCACTATACTCGGAGTTGTAAACACCACGAAGTGTAAACATTGCACCAACAGCAGAGCGCAGCAGAGCTCCTCAAGGTCGGTTGCTCGAGTTTGGTGTAAATATTCTATACCAAAACTCGCGGATCTATTGTGCGAAAAGGGAGGGGGAACGTGTTCGCTTAAGAAAGCAGAACGTTTCAGCTACCGTTTTTTCATTGTACATGTATATATATATATACTCGCACGATATTATCCTCTTCCGAAAACCGGTATACCAAAAACTCTTGCCTCACACATAAGTAACTACTAACTGTGCCGTCATTATTTTATACCTCTAGCCCCGCTCAATCCTGTTTCTTTATACTATCCTCTCCTTCCTAGAACGCCGTCTGGTCATCTCATTTTCTGGTCCTTCAACTCTCGCTCTCCTCTCCCTCTCTCTACGCCCACGCTAAGACGCTCTTAGCATCACAATAATCACGTTTCGTTTGTTTTCTGGTCTCTCGGTATATACATATATACAATACTGCACTCGTGCACGGCGTCATCACACACTATAGTAGTAGTGTATCGTCTCGCGAGTGGGGTAGGGGGTATAGGGGGAGGCCCGTAACCAAGGATCCCGCGCGCGAGCGGATCTCGAGCGTCAGTAGCAGTCGAGACGGCACGCGAGAGGCCTAAGTATATACTACACACGTGTAGCCGGCGAGGAGAGAGGACGCGGAAAGTGTAGTGCCATGCCGCGCTGAGAGGATGGACGCGAGCAAGAAGCACGAACGGCCGAGCCCCCGGCTCTCGGCCAACGTCCTCAGCAAGATCTTCTTCTGGTGAGTGAATGCGCGCGCGTAGAGAAGACGACGACGATGAGGACTTATGTAAGAAAGAATTGCGCAAGTGTGTTCAGGCATGTGCATGAGTTGCAGTTTCCGACGCGACGAGAGAATGCAGAGGGTGATATAGGTGCCTGTGTGTATCTTGTTTCAGCTGGCTGAACCCGCTGTTCTGGTATGGCAGGAAGCATGACCTCGAGGGGAAGGACCTGCACAATGCGCTGCCAGATGACCTCAGCGAGCCTCTGGGGAACAGGCTGGAGAAGTGAGTATAGAGTGGCAGGGTGCTGAGAAGTCTTCTGTGGAGGCTGTTTAAGTGTGTTGGGTTGGCTATTTTTGTAGAGCTGGTTATTTGTTTTGCTGCTGACAGAGATGTAAAACTCTTTTATGACTCTGTTTTGCATTTGGTGAATTTATGGGTTTGACAGGGTAATTTAAATGTCGTGTCAGCAGCTACTGTTATCTACTAAAGCATGTTAAAATATATTTGATGTGGTTGTTTTAGTAAGACAATATTACAGAGCTGACATCTCTTAATCATATCAATCTTGTATTGATAATGATATAAATTAAACTTAGGTCATGTTTAATCACTATTATATTGAAGTAGTTCACTTGAGAAAACTCAAACTAAGGTCATGTAATTCCTATCTTTCAATGAGTGCTAATCAATAATTTTTCTTGTTCATGATTTCATAATAGTGAGTAAAAAAGTATTTTTTTAATAAAATTGTTCAAATCATTTTTTTTTTTTAATTCAGTTTTATATTTTTGTATATAAATATTGTGGTAATTTTCTTATATGTAATAATTTAATACTTTATAAATTTTTCATTCTTTTAGATTTTGGAAACGTGAGGTAGACAACTATGCCAAGACTAAAAAGAAGCCTAGTTTATTAAGGGCCATTGGAAAAACATTTGGATGGTCTTATTTTCAATATGCTGCGCATATATTATTTTTAACTATAGTTATAAGGTAAGAGCCATAATGTAGTTCATTTCCATGTAACTTGATACTCTTATGAGAGTGTATTCGTCCCTTAAATTTAGATGCAAATAGAGTCATGTGTTTTTGAAATACTTTTTATTTGGGTTTTTTTATTTAATAATGTAAGAAAAAGTTTTGAGAGTAATACTTATCATAATCCACATTTCAAAGATTAACATATACCATAAATATTTAAAATACTTTTTATTGACACAAAAAATTCAAAAGTGAATTCTGAAAACATTTTACCATTCAAATATTTATTTACTTGTTAATAATCAAAAAATTCATTTGGCAGAGTATTACAACCTTTAACCCTTGGTGTTCTGATTTACCATTTTGATCCCTGTTCAACTACCACAAGTTCTGATGCTTACTTACTTGCCTCTGGCGTTATTGTGATGGCCATATTGCAGGCGATAATAGGCCATCATTCTAATCTTGGCCAGCTGGAGATTGGTATGCGTCTGAGGATAGCGTGTTCATCTTTAATTTATAGAAAAGTAAGCAAAACTCCAAACTCAACAACGATAAAAGTTCTATTTCACGCGTGAACTATTAATTAAAATAATCTTATCAACGCTAACTGCACTTTTACACGCGACAAAATGTCGTTTCTGATAACGCACTTTTCCTTTTCCAGATTACGCGTTTATCGTACTCGGCGGCCGGCGAGGCTACCGGTGGCCTAATAATCAATCTGCTGTCGAATGATGTCGCCAGGTTCGAGCAGCTGTTTGTGTTTCTCCATTACATATGGGTGATGCCCCTACAGGGGGCCGTGATAGCCTACCTGATCTGGCGTCACGTTGGCGTCGCGTCCCTCGCCGGTGTCTGCCTCATGACCCTACAAACCATTCCAGTTCAAGGTTTCTACCTTTTTCTTTTCTTCGCTTAGCGTTGTTCTTTGATCGTTCGTGTACCTAACAATGAGTATTCGTGTTTAGCGTATTGTGGGAAGATGACGTCGAGGCTAAGGGCGAAAGTCGCAATGAGAACGGACGAGAGGGTGCTGCTAATGAGCGAGATCATTAATGGGATTCGAGTGATAAAGATGTATACCTGGGAGAAGCCGTTCGAAGTGCTCGTATCGTTCACCCGAAAGTAGGATGTTGGCAATGAAGAATCTTTGATTTTTATTAATATGCGCATTTATTACGATGCTGAAGTTAAAATACGTTTTGTTTTTGTAGACACGAAATCGACGTTCTCGCAATTACATCGTACTTAAGAGGCGTGAATCTGGCCACCTTTGTCTTTACTGAGCGCACCTCGCTCTACTTTACGATCTTGGCTTATGTACTTCAAGGCTATGCGATCTCCGCTGATAAAGCCTTCACTATGGCGCAGTACTTCAACATTCTCCAAATGACCATGGCGATAATGTATCCCCGTGCCGTCGCCTGTAGCGCCGAAGCGAACATCTCGGTTAAGAGGATAGAGGTGCGGAATCTCATTAAGTTTTGACAAGACGAAGAGTTTTCGATTCGCGCTTTTCTTTAATCTCTGAATGATGCGCGCAATTAATGCTCCGCGTGGTTTCGTGTTACGTCAATGTTTATATTTATCGGCATTGCTGAGCTAACTGAGTCAATAATTTAAGTCACTTTATCTCTTAGGATGTGCACCGCGTGTCTGTTTCGTTGCATATACGCAGACGGGCTTGCGAAACGACTTAAAAGATTGTGTAACTTGTTTTCACTGATATTTTGCGAATAAGTTTTTTTATTGTTCGTAAATATGATTTTAAAATTCTCATTGAAGACTTGGCATTTTTATTTTTATCAGTTAAAATCTATCAGTATTTCTGTAAAGAATTTTTCTTTTAAAACAGTGAATAAGGATCTATTGATTTATAGAAATTCCTACTGCTCGATGAAGTTGACTCGACCGTAAAAGCCCTGATACCGACGAACGACACTACACCAAGCATAAACATCAAAGGCGTGAATGCTTCATGGACGGAAAAGTCTATCGCCAACACGCTGCACGATATCAATATCACCGTGCCACAGAAGAAGCTTTACGCGATCGTCGGGCCGGTCGGTGCTGGAAAGGTATACATAATTCTTTCATTGTCGACAGGATGATTTGGTAAAATGTCGAGTTGTCATAGTTAATGGCAGATTTCGTTGCATTTCTTATACAAATATGAATTGAAAATAGAGAATTAAAATAATCAATTAACACTAAACTGCAAAACAAAAATAGCAGAAAAGATATGTTCCTGACATCCCGTTATTGTTATCTGTCGTTTATATTGATAATCTTCCTGCAAAAAAATTCTATCTACTTTGTAATTAATGTTTTCTAATCAATTCTTTCTAAACAAAATAAAAAACGAATTTAAAAAGATCTATACGTCAACTATATACAAATTTCCGTAGACTCATACATTCTAATAAATGAAAAATACATATTTAAACATTTTGAATTCCAGAGCTCGCTGCTGAAGCTAATCCTAGGCGAGCTGCGTGCGGCGAGCGGTCAAGTCCTCCTCCAGGGCACGATATCGTACGCCTCGCAGGAGCCCTGGCTGTTCGCTGGCTCGGTGCGGCACAACATCCTATTCGGTCAGCCGTACGACGAGGAGCGATACCACAGGGTGACTAAAGCCTGTGCCCTCGTCAAGGACTTCGAGCAACTGTCTCACGGCGACAAGACCCTCGTCGGCGAGAGAGGCACGAGTTTGAGCGGTGGACAGTGTGCCAGGGTTAATTTGGCAAGGTGAGAGATGTGAATGGGTGTAGTGATGAGGTGCTTCAAGTTTGATATGTGTTCAAAGTTGTATAACTTTGCAAAATTTTGGAGAAGTTTCAGCGTTGATTATTGAATTCATTCATCGAAATAATACAAGGTGTACGATAGATCAAGAATGCTGTGGTTTTAAATAGTATATTATGTGCCAAGGGCGTAAAGTGGGTCTTTTTAGACCGAGTGTGGGATTGCAGTACGAGTCGAAGGTGAGCTAGCACGAGCCGAAGGCGAGTGCGATTGCGAACCGAAGACGAGTACTGCAATCACACGAGGTCAAAAAATGCACTTAGCCCTTGGTGCACACCATATTTTTTGTAACGCAAGTATGGATTTTCGCTTTTTTGTTCTAATGTACTAAAATCGACAGCGGGCGATTTTGATTTTTTACCGCCCGCTACGGCGAGCAGCGGGCGTTTTTCAGTTTTTACCGCCCGCTAGCAGCGAGCGCTTTTCGATTTTTACCGCCCGCTACGGCGAGCAGCGGGCGCTTTTCATTTTTTACCGCCCGCTACAGCGAGCAGCGGGCGATTTTGATTTTTTACCGCCCGCTACGGCGAGCAGCGGCCGCTTTTCAGTTTTTACCGCCCGCTGGTCGGCAAGCGGCCGCTTTCGACTCTATTAATAGCTTCGAAAAACGCGAAAATCGTGCTTGCGGTACAAAAAATTATTTATAAGTTCTTTTTATTTTCTTGAAAGAGTTGCTCTGATTATTTTCGTAACCGAATTACTTGCGCGCACCTATGTACCCTCTCTTTTTACCCTTCACTTAATTTGAATCGATTAATTCTCTTTGTGTAGCTTCCTAATTATTAATTAGGTTATTTGTTGTATATATGTGATTAGTAGCTTTTAACAATTTGAATATAAATAGATAATTTTTTCATTCTTACAGAGCAGTTTACAAGGATGCCGACATCTACATGTTCGATGACCCACTTTCCGCCGTAGACACTCACGTTGGCAAAAGTTTGTTCGAAGACTGTATTAACGGTTACTTAAAAGATAAAACGCGAATACTTGTAACGCACCAAGTTCAACATCTGAAAGAAATCGATGCTATTATTTTACTTAATAATGTACGTATCTAAAATTTGATCACTAGGGTAATGTTACAGTTACTGTATCTGTAGTATTGAAAAATACCGGAAAATCGCGCTAAAGTATTGAAAAATACTGGAAAATTGCTTGAGATAAATTTGGTACAGTGATTGCAACACTGATAAACATCAACAAACCAATGCACAATACCTTAAAACTTTTTCATCAGGGCCGTATAGAATTTCAAGGAAGCTACGCCAACTTCAGCCGTGACGAGAGCCGCATGCGTCACCTGCCCTCGACGGAGGGTAGGGAGAAAACGCCGTCAACAGAGGAGTCACCTGACCCATCCAGCAGCACTGCTCAGGTGTCGCTGGTGATCAAACAGCCGAGCGTCGAAGAGGACGACGATATCGAACCACAGGAGACGGAGGAACTCGTGGTCAAGGGTAACGTCGCCAAGTCCCTCTATTGGAAGTACTTCCGCGCTGGCGCCTCCTACTTTATGCTCGTTCTAATCGTGCTGTGCTTCGTACTCGCTCAGCTGTCCAGCAGCGGGTGTGATTATTGGATCGGATATTGGTGGGTAGAGAGATTTTTGTTTAGTAAAATTTTTAGAATTTTCACTTGTGCAAAGTAACAATTTATTTAAAAAAATGTTTTAGTCGGTGAATGATAATTTTTAAGAAATATTCAAAGTGATAAAAATACTGCTTATTTACGTAATATTTCTTCGCTAATAATTTTTATAACAATAGGTAATTATTTATTATTTCAAACAAGATAAAACAAAACGTGTAATTATTTCAAGTATTACAAATATAATCTTTTAGCGTAGAGTTAAAAACAATTAATATTTATTACAAACGTATCTAAAATCGACTCTCCCTGAATCATTGTCGTGATTTTTTTATCTGTAATGTCCGGCCAACTTTTACTTACAACCAATTGAATTTCTGAAATAAGCAAAACGAACCTTGCAGGACGAGGCAGGAAGAACTTCGCTTGAGAAACTTCATCGAGAAGACAAACTCTTCCGATTGCCTGACGGTGCAGGCGATGGACAACATGTCGAATTCGACCTACGATGAGTACAAATCTCAGCCCTACGTCCCACTAGACATAGCTTTGTATGTGTATTCTGGTTTGATATTGGGCAGCATTTTCATGTCCACTGTCAAGAACGTGCTGTTCTACAAGATCTGCATGAACGCGAGCAAGAATCTTCATAACAGCATGTTCGCGTGTCTGCTCAGGGTGCCCATGCGGTTCTTCGACGTCAATCCTTCCGGTAACGTGCACTGGTTGCTCAAGAATTTTTGTTTACCATTATGAATGTATTAAGAATTATGAATGAATTGTTTACAGGTCGAATTCTCAATCGGTTTTCGAAGGATACCGGCGCGGTGGACGAGACTCTACCTATGGCCATGCTAGAAGCTTTGCAGATATTCTTTGTCATGATCGGTATCATGTTGCAGGTGCTCATTATCAACTGGTGGTGCATCTTCCCCATGCTGGTCATGGGATTCCTTTACTCGCAGATAAGAAATATTTATTTGGCTACTGCTCAGGATATTAAAAGGCTCGAGGGCAACGGTAAGTTTTAATTTGTGTTTGTTGCATTATGGTTTATGTGAAATAATTTGATTTTTCATGATTTATAGACACAAATAATTTTTCATTATTTTGTCTGGATACCATTTATACTTTGAGCTTTTAAGAACAACAGACAATTAATATGCAAAAACAATAAAAGTTCAATTAAAATCCTAGATACCTTACATAAAATACTGACAATTTCAGACGTTTATTAAATCAATATTTCATAGACACCTTAAAATCGGTTTCACAGCTAAAAGCCCAGTCTTCTCGCACACCAATTCAACGCTCTCAGGCCTCCTGACGATCCGCTCATCCCGCGCACAAAAGATTGTCTGTCGCGAATTCGACTCTCACCAGGACACACACACGGCTTCTTACTTCCTCATCCTAGCCACATCGGCAGCCTTCGGCTTCTGGCTGGATATAGTGTCGGTCGCGTTCGTTGCCTTCGTCACTTACAGCTTCATCGTCATCGATTCTAGCAACGTGGACGCGACGCCGTTCGCCGGTAATGTCGGCCTCGCCATCTCCCAGTCGCTCATACTCTGTGGTATGCTGCAGTACGGTATGCAACAGACCACCCAGATGGTCACGCAGATGACGAGCGTCGAGAGGATGATACAATTCACTGAACTGAAACAAGAGGGACCATTTGAGAGCGAGCCTGGACACAAGCCAGGTAAAGATTGGCCCGATAAGGGGAAGGTGGAGTTTAAACAGGTGTACCTGAGATATGACGAGGAGGAGGAGCCCGTGCTGAAAAATCTCAATTTTGTTGTGGAGCCTGGTATGAAGGTGAGAAAGTCGTTTTATAATTAGCAGTAGTTATTTAATTCTTTTTCAATTTATAAATTATTTGAAATACTTTTGACGATTTTCTAATTATTTTTTTTTTAATTTTGTTATTATTTTTGGGACGACAGGTATAGAGTTCACAGGGAACTTCATTAAAAAATTATTAAAGAAATTATTTAAAATTTTGCTTGTCCAATAATAGGTCGGCATCGTGGGCCGCACAGGCGCTGGAAAATCATCCTTAATATCCGCGCTCTTCCGTCTGGCCAAGATCGACGGCTCGATCCTGATCGACAACGTCGATACGAAGAACATTGGCCTGCTGGACCTCCGCTCGAAGGTCTCGATAATCCCGCAGGAGCCGATGCTGTTCTCAGCTTCGTTGCGCGACAACCTGGACCCCTTCCACGAGTTCGACGACGCGCAGCTCTGGTCGGCGCTGCAGGACGTTGAGCTCAATAAGAGCTTCCTGTCACTCGAGCAGCCGGTGAGCCGCGGCGGTGGCAACCTTAGCGCCGGTCAACGTCAGCTACTCTGTCTCGCTCGTGCCATCGTTAAAAGGAACAAGGTCTTGGTCCTTGATGAGGCAACGGCGAATGTGGACCCAGCCACGGATGCGCTGATACAGAAAACGATTAGGGCTAAGTTCAGAGAGTGCACGGTGTTGACGATAGCCCACAGGCTGAATACGATTATGGATAGCGATAGGGTGCTCGTCATGAATCATGGCGAGGCTGCCGAGTTCGATAAACCGCACGAGCTGCTGCAGCTCAACGATGGTTACTTCTCGCAGATGGTGCAGCAGACTGGCAACGCCATGGCGCAGCATCTGAGATCGGTTGCTGAGCAGGTGGGCTTTTTTCTTGCATTTAAAATTTTTTTTAATAATTGATGTAACGCGTTTACTGCTACGTAAGTTGATTTGAAATCAAACTTTTTAGTTGGCTTTTAAATTTATCGCGAGTAAAATATCTGTAGAGAGAAGTAGATATGTCTAGACCTGGCTTTTATCGCATTAAAATTAAACTTATGTTTTTAAAAAAGAAATCAGATTTTTTTTATGAAGTTTAGTGATATGTTTTATTGCGTTTTGTTTTCTTTTTGAACGAAATATTATCGCGTTTTACTAAGTAAATTTCGATGAAGTATACCAAGGTTTTATCATTTATCTAATTGAAAAAATTTAGACATATATTTTAGACAAAAAATTGTGTAATATAATTTATACGAGTTATCTATTGTATGTCTTATTTAGTATATAAATTATATAATTTTCACCATACCCTGGCCGAAAGTACCACTTTTGGTCCCGGCTCAAAAACAAATGTGGTATTTTCGGCCCGGGTCTGGTGAAAAATCGTATACGCAACACGGGGATAAAAAGGGCCACCCCAGAGTACGTTTGCCAATTTGGCAATTTACACGTGCTCTGGATTGGCCAACACTTTACCTCCCTAGTTGCGTAATATACTAATAATTTATACGAGTAAGTCACGTGACAACAAAGGTGTTAAAATAGTGATTCTTTACGTAAGTGTTCATAGGAAATGTATAACTGAAGAATGACTGAAGAACTCTTCCCGCTGTAGCGTGAGGAATAATATATTACGCACCTAGGGAGAGAGAGCGTTATAGCCTTCGGCTCGGGTGGCAATTTGCACATGGTATGGATTGGACCTCTTTCTCCCCGTGGTTCGTATACTATTTTTTTGTCTAGTGGGCCGAAAGTACCACTTTTGCTCCCGGCGCCCGATCGCGAAGGTTGTACTTTCGGCCTCGCTAGGCAAAAAAAAAAAAATCATATACGCAACACGGGGATAAAGATGCCTTCGACTTGGTGGCAATTTACATGTGCTCTGAACTGACCAACTTTTTACCTCCGTAGTTGCGGAATATACTATTTCGCAACAATGGACCGGAAATACCACATTCCCGTTCTTTCGCCGGGAGGGAATGTAGTACTTTCGGCCCGGCGTTGCGATTTATATGAGCTGTGGAATGTCCAAGTTTTTTCCTCTTTAGATGCGTAATTTACTATTTTAGAAAACTGAAATTAAAATAAAAGAAGACATTTATTTATAGTAAAAAACCTTTTTAATCTGATAATGCTGTCAATTACTACGATCAATGATTTTATTTATTGTTTCAGGCCTTTAAACAAGACTTGACAAACAACTCACCAGTTGCAGTTCCTGACGACCAAACGAACAAAAATGCTGTAGTGTAACAATAGTATAAAAAAGTTAATTTTGTAAGACAAGTTTTATATAATTTATATTTGAATACTCATTTTAAGTTGCACATTGATTCTCAATCTACTTAAATATACTGTGTGATTCTATGGAAATTGTAAGTACTTACATATGGGCTTTATGTGAGTTTGAAAAAAGGTGTGTGCCTATATGAACCATGAGCTACGAAAGGTCTAATTAAAGTGTCTGAAAAGCGTTGTAGGAAGAACAATAGTATTGAATTGTCTATACAACTTTCATGGAATATTTTTTACTAATTCATATTTACAAATTTTTATATTTGTATATGGATTTTACGGTGCACAAATGTTATGAAAAGAAATATGTATACATATATTGTCTGTGTGCCTTGAAAGTACTTTGAAACGAAAGTTAGAGCTTTTCATATATATGGCAGGCCTATTTTTGTGTATATGAAAATACTTTTAATACATACGTTTCTGTGATAAAAATGTACTTTTTACTTTTTACCTTATTCCCAACTATTTCTCTATCGATGTATCCGTTTTTATTTGTTTTAAGGTGATGCGATACCCACGCTATTACTCAATATTGGGTTCCCGTTTTTCTCATTCAATTTTTAATTTTAAGGAAAAAACTCTTTGATACGTTATAGTTCTTTATTAAACTTAAAACATGTCAAAGAGTTTTTTTCAAAAAGTTTAAAATTGAAGGAGAAAAACGGGAATCCAGAATTGAGTAATAGTGTGGGTCACACCACATTAAAAATATATGCATAAATTTACTTTTTTTATTGTGAATTTAAATATGTTCATAAGACGAAATATATTACACATTTACATTTTATCTCAACTAATTATAGCGAAAATTTATCGCTCTCTGATGCTCGATCGATTTAGGTGCTGCAATTTATGATACGTTAACGTAGGATCATTTGATAAAAGTGTTAATAGAATATACTGAATATTATGATAATCTACTTCTATATATTAAAAAGTCAAAACGTCCGTCTGGGCGCCCATCTTTAATTCTTTATCCAGTAGTTTATTTGTATAATGGGTTAAATAAAGGGTTAAAAATGGGGTTAAAATTAGCTTAAAAAGGTTTAAAAAGGTTTAAAAGGTGGTTAAAAGGGGTTAAAAAGGGGTTGAAAAGGGGGTTAAAAAGGGTTAACCTTTAGACAGCCGGGACTTGAGATTTAAAAGCGCCCTTTAAAAGTGCCCAAATTAGTGTCTGGCATCATGTATCAACTATATACAAAGTTGTTAATTTAATGAACGGAATGGTCCAGCTGTCCACCAGAAAGCTGGTGGATAGCTGAACCATTCCATTCATTAAATTAACATATTATACACTTTCGTTGTCATTCATCTCCTCATCAGTCAACAAATACAAAGTTCATATCACAGGACGAGCTGATATATCGGCTTTCCGATCCTCTAGAGGTTAAAAAAGGGTTAAAAAAAAGGTTAAAAAGACGAGTTAAAGTATGGGTTAAGTAACGAGTTAATTAAAGGGTTAAGTAATAAAAACTTAAATGAATGATGAGGTATCATGTTTAGTATCATTGTTTATTTCAAAAAATTTCTCTCTGTGTTTATACAGAGTTGAAACTATATGTATTGCTCGCATTAAAATTTTTTGAAATTCTTTAAATAATGAATATACTTTAGGTGTACCTATTATATACTTATTAAATATATTATTTTGATATACTTCATTAAAAATATTACTTATATCGACTGCAACTTACTATCAATTGATGAGAATTTTTCCATCGGTCTTACAGTCTTATAAATTAAATTAAAATAATTAATATTTATGGCAGTCAGATTGCCATTGTTTATAATCACCCCCGCAGAATCTGAAATAAAAATTTAATTAAACCTGGAAAAAAAAACTTTATTAGCAAAGGACTATCTGACAAACAAGGGCAATCTGACTGCCATAAATATTAAGTATTTTAATTTAATTTATAAGACTGTAAGACCGATGGAATAATTCTCATCATTTGATATACTTCATTAAATAACCAATATTTGTATAATAACCAATTATTATATGCGCTACTTACTCGCTTTTACGAGTAGTTGCTGCAATTTTATTATCTATTATTAAAATTCGTTATCATATCTGATTTTTTATTGTTATTCTTATTTTTAAATATATAACCTTATTAAATACTAATAATAACCAATTATTTTATGCGCTACTTACTCACTTTTACGTGTAGAATATATATAATGACTAACGACACTAACGTTCGAGACGCGCGCTGCGCGCGCACTTTTCGTTTTTCTGAGTAAATATATTTAATATAACTATTAAATATAACTATAGTTATAAATCGTTCCTACTGAAAAAGCTCTCATGAAATTTCACGTGAGTTCTCACGTCAAAATCTCACCGAACTGGAAAAAAATTAACTGTTTTACCTTTTGAGCAGTTACAAAGGTCATATTTCATTTATAATTCTTTCCAAAATTTGTGTACAATGCATTCTATGTACACTTAACAAACAGAAATTGATTTCACTAAAAATATTTTCTGAGTTTGTGTACAAGATCTCACGTGAGAACTCACGTAAGATTTTATATATAAAATTTTTGAGAAAAAAAAATGTTAAAAAGTTAATTTCTAAATCCATTTTCTCACCATTCTAGAAGAAATAATAATAGAAATATGATCCATACAACTACTTGCAAGGTAAAACAGACAACTTTTTTTTACTAAATTTTAGTGCTTTTCTTCTTTTCAAGTCAGGTGAGATTTTGACGTAAGATTTTATTTAGTAGTAGGTTTTTTAGTAGGGGTGCTATTTGCGCAATTATTGTACGAAATACTGATAAGTAATACAAAGTAAGGTAATTTATCAATTGAAGCTAATGCCCGAATATTTTTATGTTAATTAATAAATGAAGCTAATGGCTATTACGGGCAATCGATAAAGGATAAGGAAGGTACCTAACATTATCAATGATCGATTTTATTCTTTTTACATGTGTATACTTACACATCTCTAATTATTCTAAGCTATTAGAGTAAAGCAGTCAAGGATATTAATGCACAATTATTTTTAATAATTTTAAAGTGCAGTCAAGAATTTTTAAAGGATGAGGAAAGGAAAGGTAAACGTATAGGATGAAAAAATGAGAACGAAAAAAATAACGGCCCAGGTCGGGATCGAACCGACAACCTTCTGCATACCGGGCAGCTACGCTACCATTTGCGCCACTGGGATGACGATTCTATCAGGACCCTAGCCGGTTCTCAATCGTTCTCAATTTTGTATTTCCCAAAAACCCCCCCGTCTGATTTATCAAGCCAAAGCAGACAATGTTAATTTATCAATTGAAGCTAATGCCCGAATATTTTTATGTTAATTAATAAATGAAGCTAATGGCTATTACGGGCAATCGATAAAGGATAAGGAAGGTACCTAACATTATCAATGATCGATTTTATTCTTTTTACATGTGTATACTTACACATCTCTAATTATTCTAAGCTATTAGAGTAAAGCAGTCAAGGATATTAATGCACAATTATTTTTAATAATTTTAAAGTGCAGTCAAGAATTTTTAAAGGATGAGGAAAGGAAAGGTAAACGTATAGGATGAAAAAATGAGAACGAAAAAAATAACGGCCCAGATCGGGATCGAACCGACAACCTTCTGCATACCGGGCAGCTACGCTACCATTTCCGCCACTGGGATGACGATTCTATCAGGACCCTAGCCGGTTCTCAATCGTTCTCAATTTTGTATTTCCCAAAAACCCCCCCGTCTGATTTATCAAGCCAAAGCAGACAATGTTAATTTATCAATTGAAGCTAATGCCCGAATATTTTTATGTTAAGGGGGTGCCATAGTCGTATCATTACCGACCGAGCAATTGGCACAGTTTCAAGCTTATTAAAAATGAAATACATAAAATCACAAAAAATCAAGAGAACACTTCGCTGCAGTTTTGAACGATCTATCACCCAGTACAAGTTTGAAGTCGAAATATCAAGTGGTTTTTGCAAAAACTTTGAAAGAAACCGAATTTTGTTTTGTTCAAAGTTTTTGCAAAAACCACTTTATATTTCGACTTCAAACTTGTACTGGGTGATAGATCGTTCAAAACTGCAGCGAAGTGTTCTCTTGATTTTTTGTGATTTTATGTATTTCATTTTTAATAAGCTTGAAACTGTGCCAACTGCTCGGTCGGTAATGGTAGGACTATGGCACCCCGTTAATTAATAAATGAAGCTAATGGCTATTACGGGCAATCGATAAAGGATAAGGAAGGTACCTAACGTTATCAATGATCGATTTTATTCTTTTTACATGTGTATACTTACACATCTCTAATTATTCTAAGCTATTAGAGTAAAGCAGTCAAGGATATTAATGCACAATTATTTTTAATAATTTTAAAGTGCATTCAAGAATTTTTAAAGGATGAGGAAAGGAAAGGTAAACGTATAGGATGAAAAAATGAGAACGAAAAAAATAACGGCCCAGGTCGGGATCGAACCGACAACCTTCTGCATACCGGGCAGCTACGCTACCATTTGCGCCACTGGGATGACGATTCTATCAGGACCCTAGCCGGTTCTCAATCGTTCTCAATTTTGTATTTCCCAAAAACCTTAGGTACCTTCCTTATCCTTTATCGATTGCCCGTAATAGCCATTAGCTTCATTTATTAACAAAGTAAGGTAATTAAAAATAATAATATCCAAAATCCGTACAACAGGTCGTTTCCATTTTGAAGTTTATTAATTTGACGGAAACAGTAAATTAATATAAAATTGCATAAAAACTGAATTAATAAAAAGTTTACTAAAATGACTTACGAATTTTCATCCTAATTGTTAACTGCAAGTTTAGTTTCATGAGTACTCCTTACATTTTTGATATAATATTTGTTAATTGAAGATCGATAAATTTACAAAATATTCATCAATTTTGATATAATTTCCATTTTTTTTTATTATTTCTGAATATCCTAATTACAATATAATTATCTATTATAAGATTTTCAATCTTTCGTGACAAAGATTCTCTTCAAGCTAAGAAAGAACTTTCTAGGCCTTGGTCTATTTAGAGATACATCATTTCTTAATTTTTGTTTTATTGGTATCCCTTGTGTAAACCGCTTGTTAGATTCATATAGAACAACGTTTGAATTACTTGCATTCCAATAGTAAAAATTATGAAATTTAAAAAAATAAAATTACTGTTTAATATACGTGTAATTTAAGTTTTATATTCTATGCAAATTTACCACGAAGTCACAGTGCATAGTCCAGTAAAAGATCGTTCTGCAAAGTTTCAAGATAAAATAACGACGATACCTATGTTTATTCTTCGCGCGAATATCTCGAAATTTCTTTAATTTTTGTTGCAAAGGTGTCGTTGTTTTTTTTTCCTTAAAACTTTATGGAACAAATCGACGCCTCCTATTCAGATAATGCCATCTCTCGCGGCAACTTTATATGATCCCAACTTAAAACTTAGTGCAATATAATGCCAAGTTCCCGCCACGTACATATAATCCCAACTCGCGCGCCAGTGCGATATGATTCCAAGTGGCGCGCCAGTACCATATAATTCCAAGCTACGCGCGAGTGCGATATAATTCCAACGCGAACTCCAGTGCGATATGATTCTCATTCATCGGTCAGTTCGACATACCTATATGACAAGAAAAAAGTATAGAAAGCGAGAATATTAGAGTCTCGTGGTTTAAAATAATGCACTTATCAGCTTGAATTTAACCCATTAACGCCGGAGCGACTATTTTGGGACACTCGAAGAAAAAAACATTTTCTCGGCTACATAGAGCGATGAAAGCGATACCCTATAGTTAAAATAAGCTGTTTTTTCGAATCCCGGTATTAGTTTTTAGCTATTACCTCTCCTAAGGGGTGAAAATGGGGTGTACGTGAATTGAAGAAAAAGTAAAAAACGCTATGGAACAGATTGATTTTTCTATCCTTTGTCCCACGTTTTTTTTTTACTCTTCTTCAATTCACACCCCATTTTCACCCCTTAGGAGGAGTGATAGCTAAAAACTAATACCGGGATTCGAAAGAACAACTCATTTTACGTGTAGAGTATCGCTTTCATCGCTCTATGTAGCCGAGAACATGTTTTTTTCTTCGAGTGTCCCAAAATGGTCGCTCCGGCGTTAATGGGTTAAGAGGGTGTGGTACTCATGTACTCTGTTTTACCGGCAGAACACGGTAAATTCTATATTATTAAAATAAATGTATCGAATTACATCTTATAAAGAGATAGTTGCCCTGCGCAATGTAATAATCTACCAGCCTACGCAGTTTTGAGCTCAAATGTCAACGGCACCCTAAAAAATTTTACGAACAAAAATAACCGAAATTTCGTTCGCAAAATTTTTTAGGGTGCCGTTGATATTTGGGCTCAAAATTGCGCAGGCTGGTATATTATTACATTGCACAGGGCAACTATCTGTTTATAAGATGTAATTCGATATATTTATTTTAATAATATAGAATTTATCGACTTCTGCCGGTAAAATAGAGTGCATGAGTATCACACCTCCTTAAGGCGGTCTTCTACCTAATGGATCCTGAGGCCAAAATTACCTGACAAAATTAATTAAAATATAATTACTATAGAACAAAGTATATGTATTACTAACATAACTTATTTGTAATATAAAAACTCGGGAGATAGGTCTCTACATCCACTTTACGCAGAATTATGTCATTTTAGAAAAATCAACTGGTGTGCAAGTTTTCTTGGCAGCCACTTGATGGATTTTCGCGAGACAAGTCACAAATTACTTCTCTCTCTCTCTCTCTCTCTCTCTCTCTCGCTCTTCCTTCGCATCGCATATATCGACGCTCCCTACGAAAACTAGCACGATTCAGATTGCCACGAAGACTAGTCCATTTCAGCGTTGGCCGCGAAGACTAATACGCCCCATTGATTTGCGTTGAAGACTAGCCCGGTCCGCTTTATTGCGGCGAAGACTAGCACATTCCACTGCCTCTTATGTAAATTAACACGGTGACGCGAAGTGCTATAGTTTTCGCGGCAAGCTTGCAAATCGTGTTACTTTTCGTCGCAAACTCGCGAATCGTGCTACTTTTCGTCGCAATCTTACGAATTTTATTATTATACGGTGCAAACTCGTGAATGATGCTAGTTTTCGCGACAACCTCGCGAATTGTATAACCAGTATTCGCGGCAAAGTCGTGAGTTATGCTAGTTTTCGTTGCATTTTTCTGAAATGTGCTAGTCTTCGTGAGGAGGCCAAAAAAGGTGCTAGTTTTCGTAGGGAGTTTTGATATATACTTCTGCCATTTTGAGTCCGCCATCTTGATTTCACCCATATAAGCGAGACTCGACTTCGATAATTCGAGATCGACTCCCGAAAATAGATTATCTCGAATGCTCAATTTATATAAGGGATACTTATGGAAAAACCAATTTTTTACTGGTAATAGATATGTTGTTTGAATTTTCTTGATCGGTTAACCGTTCTTGTATAAGTTTGTCGAACGTTCATTCATTCGGCAAATGCTTTATTAGATCCTGATAAGCAATTATATAGATATAATTTTTTGTAGGAAGTATATTTAGATTAACAATATCTGTAATTTCGTCTTTAAGAATTGTTCCCGTTCAATTAATGTTTAATCATTATTTTGAAAGCAATTTTAAAAATTTAATAAGACATTCTTATGTGATGAATTGGCGGACAATGCCATTAATTAAAATACATAAATAAAATAAATAAGTTCACGAATCGGATAAACCTTCTTAATCTTAGTTTCCTTACTTTCTCTAGTCTACGTTAATACAACCGCGTAGCAAATTTCTGCTCTATAAAATTTTTGCACACTCCTATGAAACTTTTATTATTGTGCCAAGAAAAGGTGCGTGAGAAATCCGAAAATGAGTTCTATATTTTCCGACGATTCAAAAAAATTTATTCCATCCTGGCATCACCGTTTTTTTATACACCGTAATGTTATCATATCTCCAATCCTATATCGCGCAGATGGATCACCGACATATTCAAGTACCGAAACCGCGAGATTAAGACGGACGAGCTGTACTTATAAGAGCCGCTACCGGAGGATCGCAGATTCGCAGTGCGGTTGTCAGCGACGCTATTAAACCAATCAATAGAGGTTTTTTGCGTGACATAAATACCATCGGTAAACGGTAAGTGCAGAAAACATTAATAACATTTATTTTTGTAAAGAAAACAAAGGCTCAACACCAAATCAATATTTCAGTAGTAATAGTTTCAAATATCCCTTTTTAAGAAATAGAATCACATTTTTACATGCATTTTGTGGATGCGATACAACATCTTGTTTTTATAGAATAGGCAAAAATAAATTAATAGATACCATTACACATGAAAAATTATTAGACTTATCAGCAATATTTTACGACAAAAATGCCAGTTCTGAAGAAATAGCTAGCAATGCCTATAAATTAATTATTGAAATGTACAGCAACAAAGCGGAAAAAAAATTAATAGGGAAGAGTCAACATTTTTCACTTAATGACTTGCGCTACTTGCATTTTTGCAAAGCGAAAACAAAGACTAAATTCGCTTTAGAGACATTGCCGCCAACTGAGGGATCGGCCAAGCAATACGCATTTCGGGTTTACTACCAAATTCAATTATGGTTAGGAAATGAGACTGTAATAGCTACTGATTGGGGATGGCAAGTTAAAAATAATACTTTTCTACCTATAGGAATTCGTATGACTGCGAGGATGTAACTGATTTCCTACCACCAAAGCGAAAAAAAAATTAATTATATTTATTTTCTTATCAACCTATTAAAACATCCAAAAACTGCCTTTCTATTAATTTTTCACGAAATACAAGTACAGAATCGGTTTTGCGGGGTTGAGTTACCCCGAAATAAAAAAAAATGATTAAAATAGCTCCTCTAATTGCTGAGGAAATCAAAAGCAAAGATCTATACGTTGCGTGCAGCGCGTTCTATTATTATATATATCGGTTCCCCTCAGCCGCCGCGCGCCCCCCACCACTCCGCCACTTTCGTGCGCTCGGACGTTTTTGGTCAACTTTGACAACTATTTTCAGATATAAAACAGTACTTAATCAAAAATTGAAGATAGACGTTTTGTAGTACAACATTTGAACTTTCAGAATCTTTTTTGATAATTGAAATCGAATCACCCGTGGAGCATACAGCCTCGCTCAAAAATAGCCTACTAAAAAATTCAAATCGCGATTATTGCGCAAAAACTAATAATCGCACAGCCCCTGGTTTTCGTACACATACAGTACGTGTGAATTACTATCGATTCGCCAGAGATATGCGTTACATCTTTAAAAATGGCGGAGATATGAATTTTTGGAAAAACGCTGATTTTTTCGGTTTTTCACGTTTTTCTCCGTTATTAATCATCTGATCGATTCGATCAACATCTTATTTTGTTCGTAATTTCATTTACTACAACTTATCTCATTAGACCATCAAGATTGGTCCATTGCTTTCGGTTTTATAAGCAAAAAACAAAAAAAAAGCGCTTTTTTGCATTAAATTGTTAATAACAAATAGATGGAACAGCTTTGGTTGTCGAGTTTATATCCCAGTTATATTGTGAATTATTCTGCGTAGGATAGCTCCTACCGTTTGCCGATGGTATTAATGTCACGAAATCACTGATTTTTTTCTCTATTGACTGGTCTATAAGGAAAAGTGAGTAGGTACATACATGCGCGTTGTTTGTAGATACAGTGATTCGAAAGTTTTTCTTTTTTTAAATAGTGATATGAGTTTTATGTCGTCGAGATAATACTTGCTTATTTGAAATTCAGATGGGAATGTTTATACTTAAGGTTGCGTCACTCGTCAAGTCTCTGCCAAAAGTTAGTTTTTTTTTATCATTAAAACTGCAATAATTAATTTTATGAAATATTTGACCTATTTTAAATTCTCGCTATTGATACAGAAACATAAGATGAATATAATAATAGCTTGAAAAATCAAATTGAAGCAAAATTATAGAATATCACTTTTATTTTTAAATTCGTCATTTCTTCTAAATTTGTGCATTTCGACAATTTTAAGGACTGATAGGCGAATTTTACAATTCTCCTTCGATTTCCAATTTTTAAAGCTAACAATATTCTAATTGCATTTAAATATAAATCTCAAGATCTAAAAATTTATCAATATTGCTTTACATATTACAATTATTCATCACAGTTTTAACGTCAAAAACTAACTATTGTCAGGGACGTTACGGGTTACAACAACCTTAAATCGATATTATATTTTTAGAACAAATTTTTGCAAATATCAAGATACTAGACCTTTACTAGTACCTCAATCCACACTTTCTATCATGGTCAAATCAGATCATAAAATACACGTTTTATTGTAATTCTACATATACAACTTAACGATAATCACGTTCGATCGGCATCGGCAGACGCTGGGAAAGAGAGCTGGACGAGGCCCGTCAGAAGTGCACGGGCTTTATTGAGGTAAAGGATGACGGTCACAAAACCGCCGAAGTAACCATTTTCCTTCCAATAATTTCAACTTTATTCATCGTCTTTTCAAATATTGTTTATCTCCTTAAAGCCTCCGTGCGTTATAACACGAAAACAATCGGAATGATTCGAAGGGAAATAATTACTTGTATGGTTCTGTGACTGTCAACGCGTACCATGATAAAGCTCCAGGAGGCCGAGCCAGCGCAGTCATCCTGAGCATATGCGTCTTTCTTGTTCGTCGTCATCGCGATAAAGTATACCTTACGTGCAACCGAAGTCGTCTTTAAAATATATGTATTGCCGTTGTAGGTAGATGTATTAATAGTAGGTAGATGATACTTATATAAGAGATTTGAGCTTGATTCTAGTGAATCTTCTTGTTTACATTTATCGATTTAATTGAATAAAATGCCTTTGTGGCATAGTGTGATATCTATATTGTTTACGTTTTGTTGAAAAACTTTAGAGTTTCTGTTGAGCTTTTCGATTGGGGTGTATTTAAGAGGGGTATGGACAAAATTTATAAGACTATTTTTTGTACGCTTTGGCTGTAAAAATATAATTGTGATTCCCGTTAACGCATATAATAAATAACTAATGGAGAATATTTACTTACGTCATTACATTCATTAATAGCCCATAATGAAATATAAATTTAAGTAAACACGAAGGAGTTTTTTTGCAAGGCATTAAATTACAGTGCTCCTGTACTTAATTCTGTTTCAATTCATAATATTCTTAGTTCATTTCTGCACAAAAATCTTTATGGGGATGATACAATTAGCAAAATGAAACAACTAAAAATGTAACAAAATCTATAACATGAAACCAAAAATATAGTTAGTTATAACAACAATTACTGTATTTACCATATAATTATAGCTCAAAGTACTTATAATATAATCGTTACAACTAAGGTGGCTTCGGCGAGTTTTTATAAATACACAAACATTTCTGAAACTTCACAA
Source organism: Torymus aiolomorphi (assembly GCA_036365515.1). Taxonomy (NCBI): domain Eukaryota; kingdom Metazoa; phylum Arthropoda; class Insecta; order Hymenoptera; family Torymidae; genus Torymus; species Torymus aiolomorphi. The sequence goes on along the minus strand of CM070877.1, from coordinate 20,462,746 downwards.
ATATATTCTTTGAGCATTAAACTTTTCATTTCTGTCACGAAAATGCAAGGTCAACGACCACATTTTACAGAAAACTATGGTTTATAAAATTTTTCTTTTAACATGTAACCTTATGGGAAAATACATTCATTTTGTATTTATTCCATTATAAATAGTTTTTATAAAACAGGATATAATATTGAAGATTTTTTAATGGAGATTCCAATGCTGCCATCATAAATATGAGTTAACGACCAAATTAAAGAGATATTAGCGAAAAACTTTGTAAACATGCTTCTGCGCATGCGCACTGGGAGAAGACAAATACATAACTAAAAAGAATGGCGATTTTTTTTCATTTTTTAACAAAACTCTGACTTTTTAAGATTTACTGAAGTAGTTTCGAGGTAATTACTAAGATTAAATTTTCAAAAATTGCAAAAAACATTGAAAGCCCACACTGGGGCCCCGACTTGATACGGCACTACGTGCCGAAGCCACCTTCACCGTACAGTAGTACCACCACAGCTTATCACATTTTTCTCAGTGAATGCCCGGTAAAAGCTCTTGGAACCATAACAACCCTCACTATATCTCATGGAATAGCTCATGAATTTCATGGACCAACTTATAGCAAATGATGAATTTATTCTTCGTCTATACTTTCTCTCGGTGCAGTATAATCCAGCCATGCCTCCTAGAACAGCTGGTATCGCACTTCGAGCCGGCCACGAGGGTCAGCACCGCTGAGGCTTACGTCGTCGCCGCAGCTCTCGTCGGCTCACTGTTCCTGCAGTTGGACTGCCTGCGCCACGGCCACTTCCAGATGTCGCGCATCGGCATACGCGCGAGGCCCGCTAGCTCCACTCCACCCTCATCTATCGTAAGGTGAGTCGTATGATGGTTGATCGTTTGTTCGTGGAAGGTACCGACTCATGTTCATGTATAATATAATTATAGAAAATAGTAAGTATAATGTAATGTATATGCGAGATTTGATCGGGCGCTGGAAAAAGGGAGTTTGGAGGCGAGTAAAAATTAGAGCTACTACTATATTGAGCGCACGAAAGCTACGAGGCACAGTTATTATACGATTTTTTCATAAGTACGTGGCGGCTATAGACTTTTTCATTCTATAAAAAAAAAAAAAAAAAAATACAAAAATCTGTAAATTTTACAATTTTTTTAATAATTTATACAATGTGTGCAATATAGTATATATTTGAATTTCACGTAAAAAAAAATGCAGGTGTCAGCGCGTCTCTGAGGATATCGAAGAAGTGGTTACAGGTGACTGCATATTCTACTTCAATTTTTAATTTTTCCCAACGATTTTAATTCGAATAATTTGGAGAGCAGTAGATGACAAAAATAATTGATGAAAATTTCAAAACGAAAAAGAAGTATAGTATAGTAATGTGTCGATAGTTACCGACACTGTACCATTCTATTCGTATGTTTTTCAAATCCAAAATTTTATTATTTATCTATTTTACCAACTGTTCTCCAATATTTTTCTGAATAAAATATGCTATTATTATAAAATAAAAAAATTCATTATCTTCAATAATCGAAATTCAAATGACTACAGTAAACATAAATAATGCACATTCAAACAACCATCATTACCACTAATTTTTCTAAATTTCACGAGCCACATCTACACCTTATCCAACGTAGGTATACCGATATAAAAAACCATTCGCACCTGCTCGCTCGACAGATCCTGCGGCTCTCGTGCTCGGAGGCGAGCCGACTCAGGGATGGCTCGATCGTCAACCTGCTGACGAACGACATGGTCAAGTTCGAACGCATGATATGGTTCTTGTCGTTCATTTGGCTGGGACCGATCCACCTGGCCTGCTCCACCTACTTCCTCTGGCGCTTCGTCGGCGTCGTCCTCATGACGGTACAGATCCTGCCCGTGCAAGGTATATGAATATATATAGGGACTTCGATTTAACACGTTCACTGTTCTGGGCATGCATGGTTTCTGGGGTAAAGTTAGGAAAATAGAAAAAAAACATTGCGCTCTATTGGAAAAGTTTAGAGATATAATAAGATCTTTTGTTATGTAACATTTAAAGTGTTAAACAAGTACTTATACACTATTCGAATTTTTGCAACGCGCATGACGTAAAGAAATTTGTTGTACTTGGATTGATATTTACGTACACGATTATGAAAAAGGGATAGAACATTTTATTGTAGATTACGGCAAAAAGTTGCTTGAACGTTTGATTAGATTCGACTTTCGCAACTTATAAGTATTTACTATGACGAAAAAATTTCAATCAATCATTTTAATACTTTTCCACCCTGTATAGCGTGACCATTTTTTTTATATTTTTGAAGTTGGTTAATAGGTTGTGTTGGTATTTAAACTTACAAAATGTTTGCGCTCAAATCTTTCGCTCGCGCAATTGTACATAGGAAAGACTTACCAAATATCAATGATAGTTAAGGCGTTATTAACTAGTTAACTAAATGATGCAGTTTGCTTATTTAAAAAACTATTGTCTATAAGTCTACATTTTAATTGTTCATGCAAAATAATACATAATATACAAAATTAAATATAGAAACATGTAAAAAATACTAGAGCATAGAGAAACTATTAACGCTGTTGTAAATGGAAAGGTGAGATTCTAAGATGTTACTAAAAAAAAGAATATCGTTAAACTATTATTATCGAATTACAAAAAATTTTTTTTCTTATTTATTTCTTATCTTTTTGTTAAATTGAGTTTTACAGTATTTATTATAGGGCGTTCCGTTCAAAATTAACCATAAAATTTTAGCGATTTTCTACAAATTAAGAGCAAAGTTGGGTACGAAACTATCCAGCAGAAGAGACGAAAGAATTTCATTGATAACTGAAGTAATCACGGGAATATGTACGATTAAAATATACGTGTGGGAGAAATGTTTCGAAAAGCTTGTATATCATACTGAAGGTTTGTTGTACATTTATATTTATCTATATTTATTATATTTATATCAATCAAAATCAGCATGAACGATTTCATAAAATATTTTATAAGTTCATTTCATTAAAAAAAATTTAATATTTAAACAATAAATTAAATTTAAAGTAATTTATTTATTTCAAATTGAAAGAATGAGACTATTTAATTCCAATTTTCATAAAAGTATGTTATTCAATTTTCAAATAATTTAGTATTTAATATTAAATATTCATATAAGCATTTGTTTTATTAATTTACTTCTAATAATTGCAAGAGAAAAATTATATTATATTTCTATTTGTATTTGAAAATTAACATTTCACATGAAATTTATTATTTTTTTGATTGTTAAACAAACTCAACGCAAGTATAAATAATGTCGTTACTGAATTGTGATTTTAATTGACCATAGTATATTAAAGATAGATGATACATTTATAGTTAATGTAAATTATACAAAATATTTTTTTTTGTTTTACTATGAATAAAAAAAGTTTTATTACTTCCACTTACATAAACATGCTTGAAAAATCATAATCTGTAATTTATGAATTAGTTCTAATTGAAATGAAATAATCTCGAAAGAAATACTAAATCATTGAGTAATTTCTTCTTCAATTACATATAATGATGATGAACATTTATTTTGAAAATTTCGACATGACAAAAGATTCACTTATACAAGTATTAAGTGCACCTATGTTATGTGATTGAATGAGATTAACTATCCTTAACATTATACACTTAACATTACTTAGTTACTTAACATAACTAACCAACCATTTTCTCTTTTCTCTTTTTTTCTACTTTAATTTTGTTTTAACTATTTTCTCAATTCTTGTAGTGTATCTGAGAGATCTATACAATGGTTCTTTGATTGCAATAAAATATTTTTCCTACAAAAATTTTTAAAAATTAATTGTACGGTTAATGATTAGCAGATAAACAATAATTTTTTTTTAATTCTATTGAATCATTAAATCACTAATTAAATTATTACTGCACAAATTATATGATAAAAAAACTATCTTTAAAAATATTGTACCTTGCATATATTATAGAAACAGATTTATTACATACCTGTAGACTGAATGATTGTCAGCCTAATTTAACTGACATTAAAATATTATTGAACCATAAAAGTTAAGAACTTTTAAGTTCTTAATACTCAGAAACAATTCTTTTTAAATAAGTTATTTTTGTCTTGTACTAAATAATTAATAAAATTTTTTTGTATAATATACTTTTACTTATTAATTATGCAACGAAAGATATATTTTCATCTAGTGTGTTATAGACGATTCTGCGATTTCTTCGACTGTGTGACGTTGCAATGTTTTCAAAAATTTACAAACATCTAACTTTAACATTTTTCTGTGAACCATAAGGAAATTTATCGCACTTCTTCTCAGATTGAGAGCATTACAATTATCAGCAAGAGAAACAATACTTGTAACATTATCTACACTCAATTTACTTTCAAGGTATTGTTCACATTTTCTGAATAAATCCTTTATATCATATTTATTAGCTGCAATTAGTAAGCCATTAACTATATTATTATCTAAATTTTGGATTTCTCCAGTGTAAATAAATCTCAATAATTCCTGAAATGTATTAAATTCAATGTCATTGATTTCGATTTTTTTTGGAATATTTCTTTTCATAGCCATATCTTTAAACATAGCCAGAAAAACTGAGCTATGAGCTGCCAAAATCGCCTTATGGGCATTGAATTTTTTTCCTGCTACTATAATTGTTACATCATAGATGTCTCCGTTCTTAAAAAGAGATTTATAATTGCTTAACAATTGAAGTTGAGGTTTCTGATTACTGGCAAGGTTGTCATCTATAATATCACTTTGAAAAGTTATTTTGTTTAAGCTTACAGTGAGGTCACAAACTATAGTGAGACAATCATTTGGTAGATACGTATCATTTACTACAGAATGTTTTCTAACAATTTTATTCCAACCCAAACCATGAGATACTGCAAAACTTTGTGTGCCCTGAACAACAAAACACTTTTCTCTGTCCTTATTAAGTATATACAACTTGACACTTGCTTGAACTTTTGAAGCCACCTTTGTGGATTTTAAATATAAGTACACTGACAAATACTCTTTAACATCATCCGATTTTCCTGTTGGATAAAGTGCAATATACCATACAGTATTTTTGTCTGAGCCTGAAAATTCAGGTGATAATATAGGTTCTCCAACACCTTTACCACTAATTTTATAATTGTAAATTTTCCATTCAAAAGATAATTTACATGCATGTATATTCGTAAAACCATACTGTTTCTCAGTAACTTGATCCATATTTTGGTCTGTAGTGTTGTGACTAATGTCTGACAATAGTTGAAATTTTCTAATTCGACATAAAACTGATTTGGTTATACCTGCTCCCATAATTAATATTTTACTAATTCAAATTATCAAATCTATATTGTTTCATATTACATAAAATATTATACTCACAAAAAACTTTTTTAGTAGGCCGTGTAAGGACTCCCCCTGTTCTTGGTATAGGAGATCTCTAGAGTGAAGTATAAAGGTTAGATTTTTTTTTCCAATACGAGGTCCTCTAGCTCCAGGCCAGGTCCTCCAAAGATTAAAGTTAAAATTTAAAATCTTCAAATAACAAAGGAACTTTGACTCAATGTATGTTGCGTACTATAATGCCCTAATCACATAACCGCGTACGATCGCGTACGTCTGCCAACGAATATAGACGCTTATAGAAGCGTAAGTTCAGATGGGCCGGGGGGACTTGGCGCCGGTAGTACCAAACTGGCCGCAAGATGTCGCGCGCATGGTTAATTTGAAGTGCGAAAGCGTGCTGCGTCCTTCTCGCGCTCCGCGCAGACGGCTCTTGAAGCCGGAGCCCGAGCCAAAACGCGGTTTCACTGATCAGGCGTGGATAAGCTTTTACAGCTTATGAATAAAATATTAATAAAATTAGCACGAGGCTTTCTCAAATTGAAGTAGATATTGTTTAATAAGTTAAATAAATTAAATATAAATGAATGATTTTCATTAAACAATTTTTATAATTTGATTTCACTGTAAAATGATAATATAGTTCTTCCACGTGAATTTGTAAATTTTGTAAATTTTTCTTATATAGATTTTCTGCGGTACAATTTTATAACTACTAATATGTTTATTTAATAAGTTCCTGCGAAGCCTGAAGGTTTGCAGCAGAAATTGAGCCAACTTTAATTACTGAATGAAAAATATTCTGGCAAAATTTATAGAACTAAAAATGCAAATAAGTTTTTACAGCAATATTTTCGTGTTTTATAACTACATTAATTAAATTTGTCAATTTAGTGTTCTATTTGACAACTTGCCAATTTTAAATATCCTTATTAAAGTCTCCTTTTTATTATAAAAAAAAAATTGAATAAAATTTTATATTATCTATTTATTTATTTAGTCATTAAAAAGGTTAAATTATAAGTTACAAGTACGAGAACCAAAACGCCGAAGGGTAGTTTTTGTCGCAAACAAATTTAAAGAGATTCGTTTCATCGTTGCAAAAATGCTAAATAGGATACTCTCGCCGGAAAATCAGTGAGAGATTCTCTTCGTCACAAAAATGCTAGATAGGATAGTTTTTGCCGGAAAATTAACGAAGGAGATTCTTTTCGTCGCAAAAATGCTAGATAGGATTGTTTTCGCCGCAAAATTGTTGAAGGAGATTCTTTTCGTCGCAGAATTGCTAAATAGGATACTCTTCGCCGCAAAATTACTAAAGGAGATTTTCTTCGTCGGGGGTGTTGTAATAATGGTCTATTTAATTATTTTGTACAGGTTCTTCAATGAATTTTAATAAATGATTTACACTTTTTAAACACGTGAATTATTTAATTTAATTACATAAAAAAAATATTAGTTCAAAATAATATATATAAATGTAATAACTCCCTGGTGAAAATTTTAACACATTTTAATACGTGTTATATTATGTATGATCATACGTATTGTAATACGTATGATCATATATAATATAACACGTATTAAAATGTGTTAACATTTTCACCAGGGCTTCTAAACAGAAAATACTTATAAAGTTCATATTATTGATAATATCTGTGGTCGAGGGGAAAACCGCCTAAGTCCACTTTCCGAGTTTTCGAGAAAACGGCATTTAAAGTTTTGCACTGGTCGAGAAGTTCCAAACGTACATGTTAAGATGGCATACTGTACTTATTAAAAACAGTAATACCTTTCGATGTATAGAGGTATAGAGTACCATCGTTTCGTTGTGTCGATACAGTGAAGCAAATATAGCGAATTGGGCGGTTTTCCCCCATCAAAGTGAAATTAGCTCGTTTCCCCCCTAAATTCTCTATTTAAGCTTATTATCGATTAAAATAAATATTTAACACTCAGAACATGAATGTAGGATGAAAATACAATCAATTATTTTAATTTTAAAGGGTTTTAATGGCTATTAGAGCGCCATTTCTTAGGATCTGTTTTAATAATGCAGATTTTTTAATACTTCCAAAGTTCTAACTGAACTTCTGCTTCTCCGACTCCGAAATTGAACTGGGTGTATGGTTAAATTTGTTTACACAGTATTATTGTTTGCAAAGTTTATTATTAATATTGTATTTTGTTTATTATTAAATTATAATCATTAAATTTTAATATTTTACTATAATAAAATAATAAGTTGAATATGATTTAATATTATATTAATTTTAATATTACGTGAAATGTGATATTCTATAATAAGAATTTTAATGATATAAAATACTATTTATTATTTTCACTGATAAGCAATTATTATAATTTATTTAAAGATTTAAATCGTTTTAACGTGGACTTAGCTCGTTTTCGCCCTAAGCCATATTATAAAAGAGACGTTAAAAATTACTAACGCGTGTTTTTATTATTAAATGTGTTGCCAATTAATTCCTGAAGTAACCACTATTAGTTATTTTCACGTATAACCAATGACCATAATTTATTTAAAAATTTAAATCGTTTTAAGGTGAACTTAGCTCGTTTTCCCCCTCAAAATGGACTTAGCTCATTATTTCAGTTGCTGTTATCTCTTAAAATATTGAGTTCTCGGCAACCACAGATATTAATACATCTATCATCAAATTATTTTTATGTAAAATTGTAACAATGTACTTATATTTAATTGCTTTTATTTAAAGCGAGACCAAAATAATTCGACTTTATGGAAAAAGAAATAATAAAAATTGTTTAAGTAAATTATTAAATTGCTTCTATTTCTTTGAGCTTATTATGAAAAACAAATCATTTCAGCTAAATAATAATTATTTAACAATTTCTATTATAAACTGAAACTGCATATTTGGACAACTTTATGTACTTTCTGGCAGATTTCCGCACTACCTAGAGGTACTGCCAATAGCGCGTTGGTTTTTTTTTTTTTAATGTTTCTAATAATTATTGCCGTAATGAAATAGCAATTACAAATATTTTTGCGGCATGACAAAATTAAATGTAATTTATTGCAATTACGTATACCATTATTAATAACATTAACCGTGGAACCTTCGCCGATAGCCCTACATAACCACGATACCAAGGAGAAAGACCTCAAACCCACAAACTTTACTTAAAAGTCTACTAAAAAAAAAAAAAATTTATTTCTGCCAATAAATTTTTTCCTCTATTTCTAGTAGATCTTTCGGCAAAGTTTACCCACTTTCGTCCTCAACCTAATTCTCTCAAGTTGTACACATACCAAAAATAAACGGAAATGCAACACACTTTCAATTTTAGAAATATATTTATCTGCATAGCGCAGTACTATACAGACAAATATATTTATCAAATTGAAGTAAATGTTGCTTTCCATTTGTATTCTGCTATGTGTACATAAATAATCATATAAATGTCTCCTTAACAAAGAAAAGAGTAAGAAATAGAGGAGTATAATAAGTACTCTGTTATAAAGCTTTTATTCATTAAGGATTATAAATATAAAAATTATTTCATCATGCCAAAAAATAATTTAAATATTTACTAATTATATTTATATGATTATTTACCTCAGACTTTCTAAACACATTGAAATCTTAGCTGAAAATGTTAATATGTACTTTATTGGAATCTTATAATATTATTATTCTACATTAATACTGTAATTGGAATACAATATAGATACTTTAATTTAAAAAAGGCAACAATTTCTGTTAAAAATTAATATTTTTACTGATTAACACGAATAAAATTGGAATACAATAGATACTTTAATTTAAAAGGAGACAACAATTTCTGTTAAAAATTAATATTTTTACTGATTAACACAAATAAAATTTAGTCCTTTAAAATACATAATTCAATGAAAACAAGTTAATTAACAGTAATAATTAATAAAAAAAATGTTTATTGATGAGTTAATTTCTGCAGTTTCCGATTGCGTCTGTTACTAGCAGTTTCATGTTTTTGGCGTTTTCTATCTACTCGCAAGCGATTGTTCATCCACTTCAATTTGTAAAATATATGTACTCTTACAAAAAATTTAATAATTAATTCGTAATGTGTTTTGCAAGGATCGTCAACATTCCAAAAGTTTTTGTGATTCTGCTTGATAATTCTACTAATTTCATTAAATAAATTTTGACCAATATTTTTGCAATGACTATTAATTAAAAATTGTTTTTGAAAAATTTCTACCGCGGTAGTTATAACATTGGTGAAATCATCGGAAGGAACACACAAGTTACCAAGTTCATTGTTATTGAAAGTAGCATAAGCTTTAAAAAAGATGAACAGATCATTGTTTTGCTCAAAATTGACATTTTTGCGAGTCAATGCAGATTTACAATCAGGACATTTTGATTTGGAGAAACACTTCTTAGCTACGTAACCAGCAACATACTTCATTGCAGCTTGCAAAGGGGTGGATGAATCAAGAGGGTTGCACAAAATTTGGTCATATTTATCAGAAAGGTTCCCTAAACTTGACTGACTGCTACTACTAACAGAGACAATTTCTTCATAAGCATCAATGTCATCTGCAAAGTGACTATTAGAAACAGTTTCTTGTACTGGAATCTGCAGTGTTCCTCATTGGCTCATCCACTTCTTCATTAAACAATTGTTCACTCTCGTTACTATCAATGTCATTCATTAAAGAAGTCTCTAAATTATTATCAACATTACATGTATTGCAATGTGATTGACAGGTTTCCTCAAGTGAAATATTATTTAATGCATTGCTCTCACTTACAGTGTGCGATTGAACATCTGCTTGCAATTCAAGCACACTGTCGGGATCATTGGCGCTACAATCTTGCAAGTCCGTGCTGGATTCTGGCTCTGAAATTGCTAGTAACGCTACTGTTCTATCAGGCTCACAGTTTTTTACTTTAGACAATGAATTCAAATTAGCTGTCATAGAATATTGCAAATTATGCCTAATCTGCATCGCGGTTGGATTTTGACAATGACCGCCGCGACTTCTCAAAACTGCAAATAAATTTTCAATCGGATCTTGGTTTAATCGCGATGTCAATAAATAAAGACCGCCATTTTGTTGAATATCCTCCCATTGCATTAAAACGCTTGTCACCGTTAAAGAGAAACCACGAAAGCATGGAGGATTCGTTTTACTGCCGAGACATTCCCACGTTTCAATCCACGACAAACTATCTTTCAAATATTCTACAACTTGATTGTTTTGAACCGACAGAGGACGTCGCAAAGGATTGTTATCACGAGTGGTTCTACTATTTAAGCAATCAAATAAATCATTTCCTTTTTTTAAAAAATTTGCCGTCGCCAAACAGTCTGGATGAGTTAACGGTTCACAATTAGCAAGTCGCCCGGTCAAAAGAGCTGATGAAACGGTATGACTAATTACTTGAGTTGCTAATTTTACATTCATTAAATCAAAACCTTGAGGATAAACGTGATCATAAGTAAGTTTAGCAGCTAATTTTGACGGTTTATCTTTCTCGTTCTCGTATAATTCAACAATTGGTCCCCACGACACGTTTTGATTATCGCTTTTAAGTTGATGATTTTTTAAAGAATTTCGAAGACATTTCATTAAGTGAGGAGGATCGAAATTGAAAAAAATTTTACGATTATATCGTTCAAGGAATGGCTTTTCTAAGGAAATGTTTAATTTTTTTATTGCGAGCTGATTTGATGATCCTAAATCGCAAACCATTGTTTGAACTGAAAAACCACAATCTTCAGCAAAATCTAACATATCTACAATTAATTTGTGAAGATCAGTTCCAGATACACTGTTGCGAGAAACGTAGTAACTAATTGGTTGTCTCCAATTGTGCTGTCTACCTCTCAACATAAATACTAAAACATGATTACCAATTGTAGACAAGCGACCGCGTTCTCCCAAGTCAGTGTAGCCTTCAATCAGATCTTTTTTTGTATTGGTACTCTAACCATTCTTTAATTGACATTTCATCCCAAATCAGCACGCACTCGCGTTCTTTGCTAGTCATACTTTCAGATTTTACTTGTAATAATTTCAACAAATTTTCCGTTTTTCCCGTTTTTAAATCTAATTCATTTACCCACGTTCGAATTGACCTAATACAAGGAAGTGCAAATTCTTTTTCATCACGTAAATAACAGTATGCTTTAGGAGATTTATAAAATAATGACATAGCAAATTGTTTTTCTTCGTCTGTCCACTTTTTTAATTTAATGTGATTTACTTGCATTTTAAAAAAATCAATTACTGACTTATTTAATTTTTTAAAGTTTTTATAAAAAATTTCTTCCTCTTCACTTCTTACAAGATTCCATTCAAGTCTAGTTATTTTCTTCGATTTGTTTACAACGATCTTTTTATACTTATTTACTTTTATTTTTAATCGATTTACTTCTTTCAGATTACTGCTTGCGGAAGATTGATTCATAAAATTAAGTTTTTTTTTTGCAGCTTCTAGCTGAATTTGCAATTTTGATACTAAATCTTCAAGCTTTTTTACTTTCTCATTATTCAATTCAATGTTCGATTGGCTAATGTTACTGTTACTAGTTACAATATCATTCTGATGAACATTTTGAGAATTGGAACATGTTGGTTTATCTGCATGAATATCTAATAGATGAACTTCGTTCCTAAGAATTGGTAATTTTACCAATAAATTTTCTGGCAGAATTGAATCATTATAGTCGATATTTGAATCAACATGTTCTTTATCAATTTGTTCATCAGTAATACCCTGCGAATTAGCAGAAAGTAGAGAATGATCAATTGGAAGCGCAGTATCTTTGTACACTATGTTACCATTTCTACTAATATACTTAATATCATCACCTTTGAAATGGGCAGAGCATATACGCTTCTCATTTATTGTTGACTCCTTCAAATCTAATAGCGCAAAGTTTCCTGACCGCAGAATCCATTCTGAACGCCTACAAAGAACATACCGCAAAAATTTTCTTTTTACTATCTAATGTAATGTAACAATGAATTTTAAAGTCTTAAGGGGATGCCTTACTTAACTGTTACCGACCGAGTCGGTTCCGCGGTTTTCACTTTATAAAAAAAGAAATAAACTGAATTATGCAAAACGAAGAGTTCATTGCCCTAAGTTCTGTCATGCTCTACCCTCCTGCCAAGTTTCAAGTCAAAATATCCATTAGTTTTTGCGTAAACTTTGATAAAAATTTTGACATTCACTCACTCAAAACCACCTCGAAATTTTTGTCAAAGTTTACGCAAAAACTAATGGATATTTTAACTTGAAACTTTGCAGGAGGGTAGAGCATGACAGAACTTAGGGCAATGAACTCTTCGTTTTGCATAATTCAGTTTATTTCTTTTTTATAAAGTGAAAACCGCGGAACCGACTCGGTCGGTAACAGTTGAGTAAGGCATCCCCTTAAGTATCTGAGTACTAATTTGAAGTCAATTTAATACAAAATAGTTTTATTACAAAGATTCTTTACAACTATGTAGAAATTACATGAAATAAGTACTCGTAACTTTACAAAAGAAGTATAAGTAATGGTATCACTTTTTTAACATAGCGAAAATAAGAATTAATTTATATTACATAAACTGAATTTAAATACCGGTTGTGTAAGACTAGATCACAATTCATAAAAAGCAGTCATTTATCAAGTACAGTTTGAGCGTTTACGGTTTAGAATTTATATAGTATAGAGTTTTGAGTTTCATAATTTAGGGATTCGTGGTTTAGAATTGTAGGTTTCAAAGTTTCAGGGTTAAGTATTTGAAGGTTTAGAGTACGACAGTTTACAGTTTGTGGGTGTAGGTGTCAAAGATTTAGGATGTGCAGTTACAGGGTTAAAGGGGTTTAGTTTATGGGTTTAGTTATAATATTAGTGTCTTTTTATTTTCAAAGTATTTAAACTCATATACGAAAGACTTGTTAGATACTTACCATGTAAACGCTCTTTTCATTCACATTTAATGCATTCAATGTTAAAATTACTAAAAGATTGTATAATAAATTAAAAAATCTTAAAAAAAAATAGCTCAATGAATAAATTAATTATCTCAAGGTACCATAAATAAAGCTTCAGGAAAGATTCCATACATTTTGCTTCGCTCGCAGAGAAAGCTTTGACAGTGACAAAAATATTAAAAAAAAATAATAATGATAATAATAATAATAATAATAATAATAAAATATATATATATAAAAGTTTTTTTGGAGTCATTTGGAGTCGAAATACACCATTTTTAAAAAATGTCCGCGCGCGCGCGTGTGTGTGTATGTGTGGCATGTTGCACCTTTTTTATTTTTCAGTCAATTGTTTCGGCTATAGCTACAAATTTTTGTTTTGTTTTGTAGATGAGTGGAAAAGAATAATAATTAACGACATAATTTATTTTCAAACAATTGATTTTTATGTTTTTAAAAAAAAAAATTGTATTTTTTAACGATGTTATAGTCGATATTATAGTTAGCTTCAAAATTCAGATGGTCCACATGAAATTGTCTACAATTTAAAGAAAAATGTCTGAATGCTATATTTTTTTTAGTTATTCATAAAAACCTAATTTTTTTAAATATGTAATATCTTTTAAAAAATGAAAGATATCGAATTTTTCGATTTTCAGAAAACAGTTTTTCGTGTTTTTTCTTAACAATAGAGTTAATACAGTAAATGCATCTGAAAGAGAATAAAATTTCCTAACTTTATACATTTGAAATTTTGAATTTGCTGAAGCCATTCTTTTCTTATACAGAAAAAGGTGTCCTTTTTAAAAAAAATTATGTCTCGAAAAAAATGGATCAGAGTGATTCAAACAAATTCATAGTTATCGGCAATTACCTGAAATATATCTCATACAATTTTTAAATTATTTTATTCATTAGTTTCCGAAAAAAATTTGTTTTTGAAAAAATGTTTTATTTTTAAATTCGATAACTGGAGTAAAATTGAATTAATCTGCCACTCTAAGCCCCAAAGAGTAAAAATTGGCGCAAAAAAGTAGAAATTTAGTGATTTACCTTTTTTAAAAGAGTAGAATGTTAGTTTCACTCTTTGTAAAGTAGAAATAACAAGAATCGCTCTTTTATAAAGAGTAAACTTTAAAATTCTACTTTTAAAACGTAAAAATTTAGTGATTTACCCTTTTTAAAAGAGTAAAATGTTAATTTCACTTTGTGAAGTAAAAATAACTACAATCGCTCTTTTATAAAGAGTAAACTTCGAAATTATACTTTTACAAAAGGAGAAAATGATTTGTCCTCATTTTAAAAGAACAAAAACGTAAATATACTCTTTCCCAAAGAGCAAATTAAAAATTTTATACTTTCTAAAAGTAGAAAATGTAACTCTGAAATTTTAAAAGTGTAAATTCAGTAATTTACGCTTTCCCAAAGAGTAAATTGAGATATTTCCACTTTGTAAAAGTAGAAATTGTAACCCCGAATTTCCAAAAGAGCAAATAAGGAGATTTACTCTTCTCTAAAGAGCAAATTAGTAAATTTATACTTTATAAAAGTAGAAAACGGAACCTTGAAATACCAGAAGAGTAAAATCAGATATTCGATCTTTTAACAAAGAGTAAACTGAGGAATTTCTACTTTATCGGGAGGAAGCACAATGGCACAATGCTTACTCTACACAGAGAGAACAAACTTGTGTTTATTGCATGGGATTAAACTATTTATTGGAGTAATAAAAGTATAGCTATGCAGTATAGAAAAAAAGTGTATTGTGCGCATGTGTGTGTGTGTGCGCGTCTGAATAAACTTCTCTTGAAAAATCTTTACATTACCTACTTTTTTTTTTAATTTTTAAATTAATTTTTCAATTTTCTTTACTCTGTCATTAGTTATAAAGGAAAAGGGGATGTGAAGCCCTAATTTCCATATTTTTCAAATCAACATTGAAAAGATTATTTGGAAGAAGACGGTTGTCAAGCGCTCCGTACACGTAAACACTATATGCAGAAATTTTTTTGAGTGATTCTAATAGCATTTCCGTTAGTTATGCTCGTTTGAAAAGTAGGTAACAAGAGTAAAGTTAATTTTTTAAAAATATTTTCGAATATCATTTTATCAGAGAATATTTAATTTACGGACACCGAATTTTAACCACTTATTACACTTAGGACGGAAATATTGGGTTAAACTTCAAGAGATTATCTCCATTTGTTTTCCAGAAAACAAATGACGTTTTCGTTGTCACACGATAATTAGCAAGAGTAAACATCAATCAAATGTCCTGTAATTGGGCACATATTGCAGGAGCGTCAGGGAGTAGTTCAATGAGGTCTAGATGGAACAGTATATTGTCTAAGGAGCAGAAAAAAAGGTTGTCAATTGTATGTTGCACTAATCTATAATAACCAAAGTAGCCTGGGGAAGCAAGGTCCATGCATACTAGGGAATTATGTAGACGTACGACACTAAGCAAAATAATTATTTAAACAACTTTAAAACCCAAGTAGGCGGAGGATATGAGGTCCACGCATATAAAAGAGTCATGTAGATATGAAAAAATAAGCAAAACGATTATTTAAATAATTTTTATACCCAAGTGTCCGGGGGAGGAGAGGTCCACGCATATAAGGGGGTCATGTAAACATGAAAAAATAAGCAAGACCATCACTCTAACCGCAAAAGAGTAAAAATTGGACAAGTTAAGTATAAAACTTCAATTTTCTACTTTATAAAAGAGAAAAATGCAGATTTTATCCGTTAAGAGAGGTAAAAGAAGGGCTATGTTCTTAGAAAAAATTTGTAAACTGAAAAAACTGAAAATTTGTTGACCGCTTGTACCTCAGGAACGGCTCTTTTAAGGTCTGAAATGGCTAATTTTTTTCATTCTGTAACCTAGTTTTGGCACATAAAATAACTTTTCACCGGTTTCTTTATTTTTATTTTGTTATTCTAATGTAATGTGTTTTTACTATATTACCGTTCTCACAATTTTCAGTGAAATTGTATGAACTTGGGTTTAAAATGTTTGTTTTTTTTTTTTTTTTTAATAAAGAGTGCATTCAAATATGTACCAAGTTTTACAGATTTTTATTTATTTATTTATTTATACGATTCTAGCGATTCTTCTAATATAAAGCATTTAAATCAATATCTTAATTTTCCCTTTTATAATATAAAGAAGCTTAAATAAGAAAAGATTATTATTAATAAACTAAAAAAGGAAATCTAAAATCAAGTTTGAGGAAGGTACGGGCCAATCTATTGGCAGCGGTTTCTAATTTTTTACTTTCAAATTCGGGAACAAAATTAATTTTTATTTCATTCATGGGTTTTTTTAATGTCGAATTTTCGATTTTCGAAAAATGTATTTTAAATTTTTTTTATGATTGGATTGAGATATCTAAATAAAACAGGAAGCACTTTAAAGAGCATTAAAATATATTCTGTAAAAATTGAAATCAATTCTATCAATTCAATTCACTACTTTTTGAGAAAAAAAATTAACTGAAAAACTGAAAAATTTTTGATCGATTATATCTGGGAAACGACTGAGTCTTTGAAGGACTGCAATAGCTTATTTTCTTCGCTTTTTAACCTATACTTTTGGTACATAAAATAATTTAAAAGTTTCGTCTGTTTCTTTCTTTTTATTTTGTTATCCTAATGTAATGTGTTTGTACTATATTACCATTCTCACAATTTTTAGTGAAATTTCATGAACTCGGGTTTAAAATGTTTTTTTTTTTTATAAAGAGAGCACATTCTAATTGGTACAGACTTTTATAGATTTTTATTTATTTTTTTACTTATAAGATTCTAGCGACTTTTTCTAATTAAACGGGTTTAATTCAATATCTTAATTTTCTCTTTTATAAATATAAAGTTTCAAAAATAAAAGATTATTTAAAGTAAAAAAGAAAATCGAAAATCAAGTTTGAGGAAGCAACGAGCCAATCTATTGGCAGCGGGTTTTATCTTATAAAAAACTCTCCTTTTTCAATCATCACCCGTATACAAATTAATCTTTAACAAGCACCTCTGTTCATTTTTCGGAAAGCGATGAAATTGCAGATCAGGTCTCTTCTTTTTCGAGTTCAAGCATCCCTCGTATGAGCAAAGATGTTTATTAGGCGGCATTTTCAGGGTTGATCCACTCCTCCTAGTAAGCTGCTGACTCCAACTGGACTACCTAATTCTTAATTAATCCGACCGATCCGATAAAAAAGGTTTTAGAAATAACACGTAGATTAATCGCTACAGAAAGCTCCGCGCGCGAGTTTTGTAAACACCAACTGACAGTTGCCCGCGCATTTCGCGGACTTGCTATCACTATCAGCTGTTTTGTTTTCAATGTTTTTAAATCATTCAAAATGACAAAATAATTTTAAATAAAATTTATTTATTCATTTTGCTGTTACATTCATGTTTTCCATCGCATTATTGATCAATTATCAACATAAATAATTATTTATTTTGGTGCCCCAGCGAATAACACGTACAGTATATTTATATATACTTCTTCATTAGTGGCACCATCTCGCGGCTGGAGCACCCCAACTAAAATCGGTGCCCCAGCTCGCGTTGCCATTTTCGTAACCCAGCCTTGCCCTTCTATAAGCGTCTATATTCGTTGCGTCTGCGTACAACCGCGTCCGACGTTAAGGAAGAATCTAGTGATTTTCGCTGTTGCCAACAGCGGCAATGTCAGTGCAATAACTAGTACTTTCGAGGAACAGACCTACGTATACGAAAGTCGGCTACTACACCAATTAACGACAACAGACATAAACAAGCAAGCGTTACTCCGATAGTCCGATCTACTGCACTTCGTGTGAGTAGGTCTGTTTCTCGAAAGTACTAGTTATTGCACTGACATTGCCGCTGTTGGCAACAGCGAAAATCACTAGATTCTTCCTTAACGTCGGACGCGGTTGTACGGAGACGTACGCGATCGTACGCGGTTATGTGATTAGGGCATAACCGTATAACGCTGTGTCAACAATCGAACGGAAACTGCTCGCGCAAATATATGCTTCAGGGACAATGTACATAAGAGCCGTGTCGAGCTGTGTCGTGCTGTGCCTTCCCGGGGCCTTTCTACATATGTGTGTTCTGTGTGTTCTGTGTGTTCCCGACTAAGACAGATAGATCTGTTCCGTTTATGTAAGACAGAGACAGACATAGAGAGAAGTTGTCTAGAACAGACAGAACACACATATGTAGAAAGGGCCCAGTGCCGTGCCTTGCTCTTGCCGTGCCTTGCCGTTTCGTTCCTATTTCTGTCTGTTTATAAACATATATTCTATATCTCTGGGCCCTTTCTACATATGTGTGTTCTATCTGTTCTAGACAACTTCTCTCTATATCTGTCTCTGTCTTACATAAACGGAACAGATCTATCTGTCTTTGTCGGGAACACACAGAACACACAGAACACACATATGTAGAAAGGCCCCTGTAGGAACGAAACGGCAACCCTATACAGGGCCCTTTCTACATATGTATGTTCTGTCTGTTCTAGACAACTTCTCTCTATGTCTGTCTCTGTCTTACATAAACGGAACAGATCTATCTGTCTTTGTCGGGAACACACAGAACACACATATGTAGAAAGGCCCCTGAAAAATCTCACGTGGATCTCACGTGATTTTTCACTTGAGATCTCACGTGATATCTCACTTGAGATCTCACGTGAGATCTCACCTCAAAATCTCACGTGAGATCTCACCTCAAAATCTCACGTGAGATCTTTCAGTAGGGCAAGGCACGGCAAGAGCAAGACAAGACACGGCAAGGGCAAGGCAAGGCACAGCACGACACAGCACGACACGGCTCTTAGGCACCCGTTACATAAGAGCGTTTGCACGCGGGTGCACGCGTATGCAACTAGGGAATATCTAGTAATCTTTGATGCAGCCAACGTGAAAAATTTAGCGCCTCCAAAAAAGCTGTTCGTTCTCTGCTTTTTTTGGAGGCACTAACTCTTATGTAGCGGAGGCCTTACGGTGAATCCACATTACGTGTCCGGAGCTGCGCGCCGTGCGCTTTGCGCTCTACCCAAAAGAAAGTGTTGTTCGACATCTATGTAACTGTTATCTATGTTTGATATATGTGCTCTGTTTAATAAGGGAGAATGTACATAAGCGCTGCGCTACGCTGAGCTACCCTATTAAAAAAAATCACGTGAGTATTCACGTAAGTACTCACGTGATAAGTGAAAAAAATGGTAATTACAACTCTTTTAAAAAAGTCGCGTTATTGACTAAGTCTTACCGCTTTATGTATCCTCACCGGCGTTCATTTGCCTATGGAAAACGAGAAATGGGTTGTCGCCTGGCGGTTAAAAGAGTTACTAAGCGTGGAGCTCAGACGGGCCCCATCAGTAATCAGTTCCACCGGTGTCCGCCAGGCGGCAACCCCATTCTCCATTTCCATAGGCAAATGAACGCCGGCGAGGATACATAAAGCGGTAAGATTTAGTCAATAACGCGACTTTTTTAAAAGAATTGTAATTACGAGGCTTGCCTCATTTTTTATATCTCCCTATACTATTTAAGGATTCGAAATTATACGCAAAAATTAAAGATCAAATATTTATGTAATAGTTCAGTAAAAAAAAACATTGATTATTAATTTTTTTTAAACCATTTTTTTCACTTATCACGTGAGTACTCACGTGATTACTCACGTGAGAATATCGTCGAAAACCTCACGTGAGAACTCACGCGCGTTCTCACGTGAGTACTCACGTGAGTACTCACGTGACTACTCACGTGATTTTTTTTAATAGGGTACGCTACGCTGCGCTGCGCTACGCTGTCGCATTGATTACTTATAGACCACGTCGCTGATTGGCTAACATTTAAATATTAGCCAATCAGCGACGAGGTCTACAAGTAATCAATGCGACAGCGTAGCGCAGCGCAGCGTAGCTCAGCGTATCACAGCGCTTATGTACATTCTCCCTAAGAGACTACGTCTCTTTCGGTTTATCCTGTGGTAATAAGTACGTAGATGTCGAACAACACTTTCTTTTTGGTAGAGCGCAAAGCGCACGGCGCACAGCTCTGGGCACGTAATGTGGATTCACCGTTATGTACATTGTCCCTTAGGGACTGTCCACATAACGCCGAGCTGCCACTTGCTTCTTGTAGACTTCGTCGCTGGTTGGTTAGTTTGTAAACATTGACCAGTCAGCGACGAAGTCTACAAGAAGCAAGTCGCCTCGGGGTTATGTGGACAGTCCCATATGCTCCATCTACAACCTCACGCAAAAACTGTGCGTGCACGCAAATCTCACTAGATTTCGCTAGAGCTATAGTTGTGCAACCAACCTTGACTAAAAATTGCCACACTTTGTCTTCAGAAAATCATCCAAGAATTGTTTTTTTAAGGTTAGAAAACAGTTTTGATTTTTAATCAAGGTTGGTTGCACTCCTTATTTTAGCGAAATGTAGTGAAATTTGTGTGCACGCACAGTTTTTGCGTGAGGTTGTAGAAGGCTCTTTAGGGGCGGTCCATAAGCTTCCACGCTCCACCGCCACTGCCACCGCCACCGTTGCATCGCTGCACCGTTGTAGTTCGCGCGTTTCACTACGTTCCAATTTTCTTAAGGGTTCTACCTTACCGATCCAGCATGATATAGATGCTGATATGCATGTTGGATCGGTAAGGTAGAACCCTTAAGAAAATTGGAACGTAGTGAAACGCGCGAACTGCAAGGGTGGCGGTGACGGTGGAGCCTGGAAGCTTGTGGACTGCCCCTTAGTGTGAAGCCAGAATAGCACGCAAACGCTAGCGTAAATGTACGCGCTATAGTAATTTCTAGTGGAAATCAAGTAATCTCGTAATTTTGAACCTATATTACTAGATATTACTTTATTTCCACTAAAAATTTAATCAAATCTAGAAAACATTCAAAAACGATAGCGGGCGTTTTTCGATTTTTACCGCCCGCTACGGCAGCGGGTGTGTTTCAGTTTTTACCGCCCACTACAGCGAGCAGCGGGCGAGAAAAAGTTTTTCCCGCCCGCTGGTCGGCAAGCGATCGTTTTCGGCTCTATTAATAGGTTCAAAAAACGCGAAAATCGTGCTTGCGGTACAAAAATATAATTATATACATATTTATTGTATTGCATTGTGCAACTAGGAAGGAAAGTTTCACTAGCTTATGATTGATGAGCACGAGTGGGTCACAAGGCCGCCTTTGGCGCCCGAGTGATACACACGAGTACTCCAATATCATCATCGAGTCTGAAAAGTCAATTGCTCCCTTGTTGCACATAGTACTTTTTTGAAGGTGGTTCTAACGTGACTCCTTAGTCAGAGCAGAGGTAAAAGAAGAGGTTACCTACAATTTAAAAAACTATAGTTTTAATTGTTAGGTTACTATTCTTGTATGTGTGATGTGAAATAAGTATGTCTGTATGTGTCGAGAGAGAGTGTCGCATGGCGAGAAGTGTGTATGAGAGTTGTAAGGTTGGCAGCAGTCGAGACACGAGTACGCGACTAGAAGCGGAGGTTGCAGTCCGGAACGAGATTTTAGTATTGAATACGAATTGGCGTAGGTCGTGGCATAGTGTCATACACTGAAAAAAATTTTAAGCTGTAGAAACCATAGTTTCGATTTGCTGTACTAACACTATTTATAGTGTTCATTTACCCTTACAGACGGCTGCGAGCTATTCATTTGTATAATGTAACGGCACTATTTGTCAGAGGCGGGAAATGTATTTGTACAGCTCTGACAACAGTACGATTTAGTTTTGCCGCCGCTATTTGTTTGTTGACAACGCTACAACGCGAAGCCGATGTTCATCTTATAACCTAAAAAAGTCAAGAAACCGGCCACATCAACCGCATGTTTGCAATCCGCTTTTGTGTATTTCATCTGTAATCAGTGTACTTATCAATCGAGATTATTTTAATGAAAAATATGTATGTATGGCGAATCATAACCTATTTAATGATTTGACAAAAGAACTCTATACATTAGTGCTTTCAGTGTATCTTGCACATCTCTCACAACTGTACGAATACAATTACTGTATCTATAAAATTCAGCAGAAAGAAAATCAGCCGAACAGTACTGTTATCAGAGGCGTACTTTCAGTTCTTACAACGTGAAATTTTTTTCAGTGTATGGGGAAGATGTTCGTGGCGAGTGTATAGCCGTGGCGTCGAGCTGAGATATATATCCGGGTATCCGTGGCGTGCACTGGACTGGCAGTTGGCCGATCGATAGTCCGCAACCAACTCGTTTATATAATTAAGATTAACAGACTTTATTTAATAAACATACATTTAATATCTAACGACTCTGAGTATTAATTCGCCAGCCTGACCCAGAATTATATTATAGTTTTTGCGGCCCTTCCTCAATGCGTGTGACATCGGACAGGTTACATGTCCGATGTCTCTCGAAAAAAATTTCGTTGTCCGATATCTACGCAATTCATAATCAAAGGTAGAAAAAGATTGACTAAAACCCTACGGTAGACCTTTCATCTTTTCTTTTTCTACCATTGATTATGAATTGCGTAGATATCGGACAACGAAATTTTTTTCGAGAGACATCGGACATGTAACCTGTCCGATATGTCATACGCATTGAGGAAGGGCCGTTAACGTAATGTGATTTATTTTTTTAAATAGAGATAGTCAATGTATTATAAAAAAGTGTATTTAGCATAACTAAGATAACTTTTTTCACAAAATGTCGATATTCTAGAAACTAGATATTAACTAGCTATAAGTAATTTCATAATATATAGTTTCTAGAATATCGCCATCGGAGCGTTCCGAAAGCAAGTATAGAAGAAACCTGAGGGTCGACCGTGCGATGATATACATTGAAATGGATGTGCGAGAATTTCAATGCTCCTATATAAGTATTGCGTTAGTTTTAACTATATAATATATTACTCTTAATCTAAAGCCATTTCATTGCTCTACTCAAAAAGATTATCTCGTTTAAAAGATACAGACAACTGAATTTTTACACACACACACACACACACACACATACACACACACACACACACACACACACACACACACACACACACATGCACACACACACACACTAGGGGGTACCCCCTGCTCACTCCGCTCGTCAAACCCCCATTCATAAATTGGTAAACTATTTATTTATTATTAGTTTTTATTCTAACAAGGGAACTACCCAAACTGTCAAATTCAAAAAAATTCCAAACCCATATTAAATAGTAGACCTCAATGCGAGATTCACGAAACCATTTTTTGTATCGGCTGAGAAGCATACTTTATAAGGGTTAAATCACCCCTAAAGTTTATCCTCAAAAAACGTTTTTTAATATATCTCGGCTTCTACATAACTTTTTTTAACGAAACAAAATGGAAAGAGTTTCTTATTGAAAAGTCAAGAAATCCATGGTAGTATGAACATTAAGGGTTGCATCCCTTATTTTTTAGAGGGTGAAATTGTGTTTTTTTAAGTATAATTTTTGTTGTGAAAATTCATAAAATAATTAAAAATGTGTCAAAACATTAGTTTTACCAACTACAATAAATAACAGTTGATATATTTGGGCATTCTTTGCGAACCAACCCCTGAAGGGGGGGTAAACCACCCCTAACACAAATGAATTATGTATATTTTTTTCGCAATTATTTTTTTCCTTAAAATGCGTGTATATGGGTTCTTGCAGTCGTTAATTGCGAATCCACAGTTTATTACATTATGATGTAAATAAGTGTATATAATAATGTAATAAAGTTTTGTTATTTTATTATTATTATTTATTATTATTTTTCTTGTTTATCATACACCTGTTTATCGTACGATAAAAGAGTGTAAGAAAACGTAACAAATTGTACTTTTCTAATGGATTTCAGACGCTTTTACATTTTACCACAGTTTATACCATTTGTTAATAATTTCTTACTTTTCCTTACATTTTTCTACGTTTTATTACTTTTTACATTCTTACACTTCCGTACATCTTTTTACATTTTATTATATATTTGTACTTTTAATTACATCTTTTTACGTTTATATACATATTTTGATACACATTTTACATCGTATCACATATTTGTTCATTTTTTTCAAATAGTTCATAGTTAGACTTTTAGAATAATTTATAAAAGTGTAATTGTTTAAATAAAGCTATAAGTAAAATATTTTCAAAGATGTAAAGAAAAAATACTAAAATGTAATCAAATTTATAAAATTTTGTAAATTATTATGTATTAAAAATATAATTAATATGTTAAAAAATGTATGTTACTGTAAAAAAGTTTAAATTTTTACAAATTCTTACAGATTTTTACAATTTATTATCTTTTGATACAAATTCTTATACAATTCTACCAATTTCTAAGCAGCGCAACGACCAATTTTAAATTCTATGGGTCAGCCGTCAGCAGACGGGAAGCTAGCTAATTATTCAAACGATCATGGATTATATGTTTTATAATAATGATATTCATGAAAACAACGTTGTAAACATAGCGATTTTTTGCATCATGAACATGTTATAATCGCTCTTTTACCACAAATATTGCATGTAATAAAATTAGAATTGAAGCAAGATTTTTTTGGATTTTCAACTTTCTCTGGCCTTTCATCAATATAACCTGCGGCGTACCAAGCATATTTAAATAAATTTTGAAACCTGGGACTTGATAATTGATTATGTACTAATGAATGCTTTTTGATTATATTATTTCTATTATGTAAGTTGAGATCTTCATTTGTTAGAAATATCGTATCCGAAAACGTTCGAATGAAGTTCTCCCGCATTCGAAAACCGTAAATATCAAACGGTTGAAGTTCACTTGTTGTTTTTTTTTATATCATCTCTCCTACCCGTATATCACTGTGCAGGGTTTCTACGGGACGCCCCCACCGCCTTGGCGTGGGTGCGTTTGGACCTAACACCCTTCCCTATATCCCGCACTATTCCTGCATTTGCCCAAGGTTCGTGCTTGCACACGCCTCCTGTGGTGTGGGAAAACCTCTATGCTACGAGGGAAAACCAACACCAGGAACAGCGGGCAGAGGAGTCAAACTTGAGTATGTTAGAGAAAACAAGCTCAGGCTATCCTCTCCTGCCTGCCGGCTTGAACACCATTAATGTTCTCTGTCGGTATGGCAAAGCGGTTACCATCCAAGTTGTAAAAATTGCCTATTTGTTACTTGGATGTTCACTCTGCCATGCGACCAGAAAGTGCATTAATAGGCCGGCTGCAAGCCGCGGTCTTACCGAGGCACATGATCAATTTTTTCATTCGAAAAAAAAGTCAGAGGCCCCCGGCCGGGAATCGAATCCGAGTCTCCCGGACGGGAGGCCGGGCTCTTACCCATGAGCCACCGCGGCTCTCACTTGTTGTTCTTTGTGAAATTTGTTGAAGCGTTAACGTTTATGTTCCGGTTTTACTTTATAAATTATATCTGCAGTGACCTCTCCATGAATCAAGCAATAGGGTACTTGTTATGGTAGTTGATGAAAAATATACATCTTGCGCCCAAGTTTCAAGATTTTCTTTAGTTAATTTACCTGATTTTGATGCCATTACATAAACATTTTCTGCTGCGAATAAATTTTTTCTGACTACTGTTCCAAACTCTCCCTTTGGTTCTTGCATGACTAAGTGCGGTACTAGTAGGTCGGTAAAAAGGTCGAAGGGGATGAAACACCCGTGGAGGTGATACCATCGAAGGAGCCCAGGAAGATTGATGTGGAGAGGGAAGAGGAAAAGAAAGTGGAGAAAGGAAAGGAAGAAGAGAGACCAGATATTAGTGGAGAGAAGGAGTCCGAGGAAGACCCCGATGTGCGGGGAGACCAGGATTGTGCAGGGAGAATCGTCATTTCGTCATGGTGGAGCTTGAGGGGCACTCCTACAAAGCCTTATTCGATCCGGGGGCGATGCTATCACTGGTAGGCCCGGCGTGGCTGAACGATTCCAAGAGAGGTTGCAGGAAAGCGCCACGGCAGTGCGGAACGTCACCGGAGGAATTACCAAAGTCATGGGAGTGTTGAACGTGATGCTTGAAATTGATCATCACTCGGCGCCTCTTCCCATGAAGGCTTTACATAACCTCGACCAGGAGATTATACTGGGCATGGATTTCTGCAAGTTATTTAATGTGGATGCGCAACTAGGTAAAAGAGTGTGGAGAGTGAGAGAGGGGCGTTGGAGACCTTTCGCCAAGACGGGAGGAGAAAAACGCCGTCATTTACGGAGAGTGCGCAGGGATCTCCGAGTTAGAGGAGGAGGAATGAGAAAAGGTGGAGAGATTGGTAGATCGCTTGTTGATCTACCCCGAAGGAGGGAAGCGAAAGGGGGTGACGACGTTGACGGAACATACGATAGATGTGCAAGGGACAAAACCCTTTAAGCACCATCCCCGCCGGACGTCGCCAAAGATGCAAAAGTGGCGATAGAGGAAGTGGAGCGGATGTTTAATGAGGGGATCATCGAGAGGTCAGCCAGTGATTACAGCAGCGCCCCGGTGATGATCAAGAAATCCAATGGTACTTATCGGTTTTGTGTCGATTACCGGGACTTGAAGAGAAGTGTGAGTTTTGTTGCTCGCAAGTCACCTACTTGGGGTTTCTGCTCGACCGAGAGGGTTTGAGACCGGATCCCGAAAAGGTGGCACCGGTGGCTGACTACCCCGCCCCCAAGAACGACAGGCAATTGCGCCGGTTTTTGGGGATGCTGGGGTGGTATTCTCGCTTTATCAAGGATGAATCGGGATTAAAAATACCGCTGGTGAAGTTGTTGAGAAAGGAGAGAGAGTGGAGAGTAGAGGCAGAGCCGGGGCTGGTATTGAGGGAAGGGTAGGGGCGGCCATGCCACCAGAGGAGGAGAGGCGTGAGAGAGCTACACCAGGCCGACCCGGCAGAGCCCAAGGTGGAGATCAAGCGAGGGGTGCAGTCCCTCCGGTAAGTCAAAAACTCCATACGCGAAGCTGTTTGGACCGGAGCGCTGCGAGAGGAGCGAAACAGACGAGATTAAGGAAACGGAATCTCGGGGAGTATTCCGCCTTAGGGAGGGGGAGTTTGTGACGATGTATTTTCGCCCCAATGCCTCTTCTTCTCGCTGGACTCGCGGCGCACCGATTCAGGCGGCCGAATGTTGATTGAATAATTCGAAAGCTAACGGGGGGGAATATTCCTTATTTGTTTCCCGGGTTTTGACAACTTGCGAGACCATGAGAGATGACAACGATAGCGGAATGCTCTGTGGCGCAGAAGAAGGTAAGTGGAGAAAGACAGAAAGAGAGAGAGAGAGAGAGAGAGAGAGAGAGAGAGAGAGAGAGAGAGAGAGAGAGAAAGTGTAGAGAGGTAGAGTCGAGCATGAGGCGAGTTTGAATCTCGCGCGCGCGTGAGCGGTGCAGCGGCGAGGTGCGAGATGGCAGCACCTCACGGGCGGCAGTGGCGTAGTCGCAATCAGGCCCCTCGTGCCGGGCTGATGCAACCCGCCGTTCTGCTGCGCGTGCGCGGAGGGAGGCTGCACGGCGCGAGCGGAAAATCGACAGTGTCTAGACGGCAGCGTACGCGAAGAGTGAAACGAGCGGTAATTGTGAGTGTGTGCCAGAGGAAAAGGAAGAAGAGCGGTGAGGGAGAACGAGAGCCGGACGACGACGAGCAGCGGTGGCGAGAAGAGAGTTGGAGAGAGAGAGTAGCCGGGGAGCGAGGAGAAGCAGCTGGGAGATCGGCGGTCCAACCTCGTAACCGGGGCAAGGCTTCGTGCGACGGAAGGTACATGGACAGCGGGCCCGAGAGCGGATAGTGAAGCGTGGCGAGAGTGTTAGTGGAGAGAGAGAGAGAGGTTCGCGGACGCGGCGATTCTTGGAATCGCGCCGCGAGAATCTTCGATTTCGCGTGGAGAAAGAGAGTAGAGAGAGAGAGAGAGAGAGAGAGAGAGAGAGAGAGAGAGAGAGAGAGTCGCGTTTAACAATCGAGCATCGCGCGGCGATGCTTTTTGAGAGTGCGCGCATCTAACGTCGGTGGAGATAGAGAAAGAAAAGAGTGTCGCGATTAACACTCGAGCCTCGCGCGGCGATGTCTTTTTGTGGATATGTGCGTCTAACACCGGTGGAGAGAGAGAGAGAGATAGCGTGAGTCGGTTGGGGGCTCGCCTCGCGGCGATTCGGGTGAACGTGCGTGTAGAATGGTCGTAGAGAGTGAGAGAGAGAGAGAAAGAGAGAGATCGAGTGGCGTTTTCGGGAATCGCATTGCGGCGATCCCTTAAGTTCGTGTACACGATTTTCGCGGCGATTTAGAGCGTGGAGAGTGGAGAGAGAGAGAGAGAGATTCTCCGAATCGCGTCGCGGCAGGTTTCAGTTTATCAGAGAGTTTCCGAGCGGTGTCGACGAGTTTCACGAGAGTAAGAAGAGTGAGTGTGTGTGTGAGAGTGGAATTAGCTACTTGTAGTAGGGATTTTCGATTTGAATAAAATAAGAGTTTACTTGAAGTTGGTGTTTGGAATATTTATTTAGCGCAGTACCCTTCCCAACCTTTTTCAGCATCGTAGCTCGCCCAGGCGTACGACATCACAGCGGAATCTCCTTTTGGACGGTAAGTGTCGCGAGAAAGCGAGAGGAAGAGGGATGAGGTTAACGATTATTATTATTTGCGGGTGTTCGGGCTCGGCGATTCGTCGCTTAAGTACACCATCGCATTCTATGATAGATTTTTACTGAATTTGACCTTCTTAACCTCGGCAATTTGTTCAAAATTTATTGTATATTTTGACGAGTTTTATATTTTTAAATGCTGCATTTTATTTAACTTTACAATATTATATCTATTATATCCTTCTATTAGAAATATTTTGAAAAAGAAATTTCAATTATATGTTTACTCACGACTATTATTATTGTTGTTATTATTCAATTCAAATAGAATTTCGTACTCGTAAAATTAATAATATTAAAGAAACAATGGTGAGGATCAACCCAGGGTGCAAAGAAAATATACACTCAAATTTTCATTTTTCAAGGCCACAACGTTTCGCTAATCTAGTTCGCTAGCCTCATCAGGTGAACATTTATTTCACTACATAAACAAAGTAAAAACAATATAATCTTAACATGGTCATGTTTCGTTGTACACACATACAAATTAATAAAATAATACATATAATAACATTTTTTTCGCTTTAAACATTTTTAGAGCAGATGCTCTGCGTCAAACTACAAAATTCACATCGCGCCGACGAACTAACATTCACTGAGAGTTGTGTGTGTGTGTGTGCGTGCGTGCATGCGTGTGTGCGTGTGTGTGTGTGTGTGTGTGTGTGTGTGTGTGTGTGTGTGTGTGTGTGTGTGTGTGTGTGTGTGTGTGTGTGTGTGTGTGTCATTTTCGTAAGTAATCAAAACAAGCCAACGCGTAAATAAAAATTAACCACATTATACCTATATAAAGCGATGAGTCCCTAACGTACTTATCACCACTAAAATGTAGCTGGATAATTTTTTTCCTTTTAAAATCAAATTTATTAAAAATTCTATTCAATCTTTTATAATGACTATTTAAAAATTGCGTGTCTTCCTGTCTGTTGATTGTGTTGTCAATAAAATTAATATGCAGTATGTCAGATATACGTCGTTTTTCTCTGTTACTTACTCTATCTAATATTAATGTATTTTCCCAATCAAAATTGTGTCTAGGATTATCTTTGATATGCTGTGGAACAGGAAGTAATTTTTGGGGATCTTCTAGTTTTAATCCATCTATTGCAGATTTCTTATGTTCATTGATCCTCGTTTTTAAGTATTTTTTTGTTTCACTTACATACGCTACTACATTTATCACAGTTAAATTTGTAAATCATACTAGTCTCATTCCATTTTTCCGTTCTATATGTGCCTAACTTAACAATATTATTCATTTTGTGATTCATCAGAGGGACATATCGAATGTTAAATTTTTTAAAAACTTTGTTACAGGAATAGAAGAGTTTTTCATGGCAAGGTAACAGTTGATATCGGGTTGGTTCTATTGTTATTATGTGAGTTGTTATTCCTATATTTATGTTTTCGTATGCGACTTGCAATACATGTGTTAATAAAATTTTCAGGATAATCATTTTTGATTAACATTTCTTTTAGTAACATAATATTTTTACTATGAAAAGATTTGTCCGATAATAATAAAGCTCTGTCTACATAATCTGATGGGATAGTCAGATCTAATAATTTTTCTTTAAGGTAGTTCTTACCCAAGGAAACGATCGTTAAAAAAGTATTCTATATAATCTATTGCTCAAAAATTATATTACAAGTGATAGTAAAATCCAAAAGTAGGTTGCTTTAAGTAACAGAAAAAATTTTTCAAATATAAATTATATACATGAAAGCCGAAAATTTGCTAAATAAGGAAAAATATCACAAAAAGTCATGAATTATTTTTTTTTTTTTATTCGATTTTTTTATTAAAAACGCTATTTTGTTTCTCAAGCGTTCCTCGATAAATTCACCGCATGAAATTATCAACAAATCATTTTACACAGAGTTAGAAAAATTTGTTTAAAAAAAAATTACAAAAACTTAGCAACTAATATCTCTAACTTTGTGTAAAATGATTTGTTGACATTTTCATGCGGTGAATTTATCGAGGAACATTTCAGAAAAAAAATAGTGTTTTGAATAAAAAAATTGAAAAAAAAACAAAAATAATTCATGACTTTTTCTGATATTTTTCCTTATTCACCAACTTTTAGGCTTTAATGTATATAATTTATATTTGAAAAATTTTTCTGTTACTTAAAGCAACCTACTTTTGGATTTTACTATCACTTGCAATATAATATTTGAGCAATAGCTTATACACAATACTTTTTTAACGATCGTTTTCTTGGGTAAGAACTACCTTAAGTTCAAATACTGTCAAGTTATAGCCGAAAATCGTCCATTTGTTATCGTTTTTGCCGTTTTTCGCCGTTATCTTGGCAAATATTGCTCGTAACAAAAAATGTTCAAGAGGAAAAAGATGTGTTTTAATTAGTTTTAGCAGATGGGCCTGTAGATATTAGCTTAACATTAATTTATCTAGATATTACGCTTAAAAATCGATTTTTTGAAATGTTTCTTTGTGCTTGCATTTTTTCAATTTTTCATCGATCTATCTCAATTGGGAACCAGCACTTAGGTATAATTAGAGGAGTATTTTCCCGCAATCTCGATGGAATCGGTTGAAAATTCATTGAGATAATCAGGAAACTTGATTACATACGGACGTACAGACATACATACATCTCAGAAAACGCTTAAAACGCACTCGCTCTGAGTGGAAATGGTTTTTACACATTAAATTTTCAGTATTTGAATTCTGACAATTTTTTCTCTGGTGAAATTATAAGGCTCTCCCGAGCAGCGGTTGTGCTTAAATATGGAATACTAAACCAAACTTATTCTTGCCTAAGTTTTTATTTTTGTGGAAAAAATTTTTTAGAGAGATTTCACAACTTTTTAAGAGTAAAAGTACATTAAATAATGTTTGTTAAGGTGGCTCCAACAGTCTAGTAGACCTAAAGCTATGAACATTTTTTTCATTTTTTACAAAAATTCATTTACACATTCCAATCTGAAAACTGATACGACAGGAAGCAGAATTCTTAACATAACGGAAAATATTTTTGTTAGAAAATTTCCAGTTTTGCAAAAGTATATTTTGTCCATTAAAAAAAAATTCAATAAGAAATACAAATCTTTTTTGTTTTTCATTTAATTTTAATTTGCAAGGTCTCATTTTCTTCCTTGTTAAATTTCAGGAGGAGTCAAAATTGAAAAATTTTCAAAACCTGCAAAGTTATATGCAATTGTTTGTAGATTTGTCACTGAATTTTATAAACAATTGCATATAACTTTGCAGGTTTTGAACATTTTTCAATTTTAATATCGTTGACTCCCTCTGAAATTTAACAAGGAAGAAAATGAGACCTTGCAAATTAAAATTGAATGAAAAACAAAAAAGATTTGTATTTCTTATTGATTTTTTTAATGGACAAAATATACTTTTGCAAAATTGAAAATTTTCTAAGAAAAATATTTTCCGTTACGTTAAGAACTCTGCTTCCTCTCATATCAGTTTTCAGATTGGAATGTGTAAATGAATTTTTGTAAAAAATGTTCATAGCTCTAGGTCTACTAGACTGCTGGAGCCACCTTAAGTATAAAACTACAAGTTAATTGATTTCACAACATTTTGGATTTCATAGATAAAACTTTTTGAAATTATTATCTGAATCTTGTCTAGAAAAATATTTACTAAGAACTTCTCAGAAACATTTTGACGTCTCCTACCGTGAGAAAATCATAAATTAGATTAACTGAGCACTTTTATTCGTTGAAAATTTCACAATAACACATGATTTTCACTTTTTCCAATTGACATAATCGTTTAATTGGTGCTTGGGTAAATATGTACAATAGCACAGCACTGATATCGACGAAGTTTCTTGAAGATGACAAATGCTTTTTAAACCAAGGCTCAGAGCAATATTTCAAATAAGTATCATAAATTATATTGTAACATATTCTTCTATTCAAAAGCTTATTATGAAGTTTATGAATCTTATAAGACGTAATTATTTATTGAGCTATTCTCAAAACATTTCAAACTGATTTTAAGTAGAAGTTGTATGATTATAAATACTTCATGTAACACATTATACCGGTACTTTATTTATTACACAAAACACTGATTAGATGTCACTTTTTAAATAATCACTACATTATTTGTTATCCATAAAATTTGATTATAAACAATTCATGCAACACATCATACCGGTATTTTATTTTATTTATTACACCAAACACTGATTAGATGTCATATTTTCAATAATCACTACGTTATTTGTTATTTGTTATCAATATAATTTTCAACTAGATAGATGATCTATTAAAATCACAATTTTCTTTTCTTATTTTGAAGAACTTACTTCAAAACATAAGCCGCTCAGGCCGTTTAAAGCCTAAGTCTCCAGTTAACGATGCGAAAATTTTCTCTTCGTGTAGACTACTGAAATTTTCGTGTCGTGCGTACGGCCTTCAACAGAATTTATCGTAACAATCACGAAATAACCAAGCTAATGATATCACGAAAGAGATAGTTGACCCCAACCCTTGTGTTTACTTTCTTTTTAATTTATAATTCTATTAATGATCATTCGATAAGATTGGTGTATATAAGGAAGATTTTTTTTTTCATTTTCACTTATTGCAGTCATGAAGGTTTTGTGTATTTTTTTGTGCGTCGCTTTTACGAGCGGCTTATATATAAGTAAAAGAGATTTTAAATAGTATTTCTGTTGATTAAATTAATTTTTTTTGCCTAGCGGGCCGAAAGTATCACTTTTGCTCCCGACGCCCGATCGCGAAGGTTGTATTTTCGGCCTCATTAAGCAAAAAATCATATACGCAACATGGGAATAAAGAGGGCCTCAACTTCGGATTGGATGGCAATTTAAACGTGCTCTATAGACTGGCCAACTCTTTACCTCCCTAGTTGCTTAATATGCTATTTCAATTACACGTTATATTTCAATTTCTAATAGATAACAATGAACTTCATGAAAATAAAATTGTTGGAGGAGGTCACGTTGGAATAGAAGATATTCCATATCAGGTAAATAAATATCAACTAAATTTTGTAACATTCATTCCTTTGCGGCAATTTCTTTAATGTAACTGGTTAAAAAATTAATAGATTAATTGATAGATTTATTAATACATATATTTATTAATAGATTGTTGAATAAAATAGTCCATGAATGATATTAATAGACGTACTTGCTTTATCACATTATGTATTGAATAAATTTCATACAAAACAGTTTATAGAAATTTAAAAGTTTTTTAAAATAATTCAAGATGTTGAATCTGATTAAAGCTCCTTATATCTTGTATATCAACATAATAATTTCAATATAAATCTTTAAGCCCATAGCTCTCAGGATGAAAGTATTTAAATTTGTTTATACCACTCTAACCTCAAAATCACAACTTTGATATGATTTTTCGGCGCTCGTGGTATAAAATACCGTTCGAAACTAGTGCGTAAGTCGATTATTTAGGTGGTGTGACTTTTTCGCACTCGCTTCGCTCGTGCAAAAAGTCACACCAGCTAAATAATCGACTTCCCCACCCGTGTCGAAATGTACTATTTTAGGCTGACTTGATTCGGTTCAGAATAGATAACTTCTGCGGTGCAGCTATTATACATGAATCTTGGGTTATAACTGCTTCACATTGTGTCAAGTAAGATTTCATTTAATTTTTATAATTACATTAAGTATTTCTATATAATACAACTTCTTACAAAAAATTAAATTAATCTCTTCATTGCAAAATAGATATAATCAATCGCATATATCAGTACGAACTGGCAGTGGATCCAGAGAAACTTCAGGTAAAGTACACAGAGTAGAGCAAATTATACCGTATGATGATTATGACAGCACAAGCAAAAAAAACGACATTGCTTTAATCAAGGTAATAAAATATGTTTATTTCAGCTGTGAATTTCTTAGAAAGGATTTAGTATAAATATAATATCACTATTCATGACAATGTTAGTATTTCAATATGTGGAATAATAATTTTATACAACTTCAAAACTTGTTAAATAAATTTCAGTACAAATTTTAATTTTTGATAAAGAACTAAGAACTTGTGACTAACACGAATATTTTCATTTATTTTTCATCCAGCTTGCAGAGCCTATTCAATTTAATAATGAACAACGACATGTAGAGCTTGCAAAGCCACACAATATTCCCATAACAGGTGAATTGATGCGGATTTCTGGTTTTGGAGTGATAGGGGTAAGTTCTTATCCCTCACAGAGAAAGGTTTTCTTTTTTCTAGAATTTCTTTAGTTAATTTAATTAACCGTTTTTAGGTAAATCATATCAAATCTAATTTTTTGAAGGCTGCATACATACCTGTAAGGAGTCATGAAAATTGTCAAAGAGCATACAGGTCCGTTTTTCATATAACCGATAATATGTTTTGTGCGGGCGATGGACACGCTGATCCGTGTTACGGTGATTCTGGTGGACCTGGCGTTGTTCATGGTAAACTCTATGGAATCATTTCCTTTGGTATAAATTGTAATTCGACAATATATCCTGGAGTGTTCACTAGGGTACACAAATACTATAATTGGATTGAAGAAAAAACTGGACACAAATTGTAAAATTTGTAAACCTAACTTAGTATAAAAAATACTTGTTTTACATGATAAAAATAAAATTTTGAACATAAAGAAAAAATTAAGCTTGATTCTTCCTGCTAATAACGTCACACGATTAGATACTGATCAACGATTACTCCCAAAATAAGTATGTGGAAAATACACCAAAATTTTACGATTTACAGTAAGTTCAATTTATAGTAACAAAAATTCCTTTTCGAGACACCAAATCTACCTTCTATATTTGATTTTTCTACTACTATATATCATATCCAACAATTCCCACTTAGGGCGTAAAGTTATACTTTATGTCCTTGATATGAAAACTACTATTTAATAATCATCTTTCTACAAAAAAACCTGTGTTAATTTTTTTTATGGTTGAAAATTGTTCTAAGATGTACGAAACCAATACCTAACTCAAGCTGAACAAATTATGAATGATATTTAAATTTCTAATTTGCACATCTATTTACTTGTTAGATTGCTTTAATGAACATAAAATAAAAAATCCGCAGAAGAGAGAGCCGAAGGAACAAACCGTTTCTTATGTACGTACTGAAACGTGCCGTCCATATTTTTACTCATATAGTGAGGGCCTGTGGAACTCGTTTCTCTCGTCTTTAAGGCACTTATCAAGCAACAATAGATTTAGATCCATAGTGCGGGAATATAATGTGTATATAACATGGACATTATTTATCAATACGCGTACGTAAAAGTATTTTTCGCTAACATGAGAATTGGATTTTTTCCTCGCGCAAAATGACGTCAGTTGGGATTTTTCGTCCAGGGACGGCGCAAACGGCCCGCCACACAAAAAAAAACAAAAAAAATGAAACCTGTCCGGTCAAAATCGATCGAGTAGGAACTGAGATCCAGGCGCGTGCGCCCGCGCGCGCACACACACACACACAAACACATCCATACAGACATTTTTCAAAAATCATGTATTTTGATTCTTAACACCTCGAAAAACAATTATACGATAACATGTTTTTACAATAACTCAAAAAATTACTATCTCGAAGCTTCCTCTAGGAGGAAGCAAAAATTTTTTTCAATGTAATTTTCAAACAGCTACTGCTTCACCAGTTCTTTAAGCTTTTTAGCATGTAATACATAATTTTACTAAGGTTTGAGCCCTCTTTCACGTTCTTTATGTTATTTAAAAAAAAATAAAAAATAAAAAATGTGCGAGCTATGCACTTTTTACTGAAAAATGCAGTTTTTAGGAAAATGCATTTTTCTCGAAAAAGCCTATTTTTTCTCAATTTTCTTTTGTCGTGATAGAGGACGTAAATACCTATCTAGACGTATTTGTGAGATTCGGGGTATTTACCCTGGGATAGCGATCACTAATGAGATAACACACAAACAAATTTTTCACGCTCAACGCTTATATGTACTCAATGATATAACAGTCGATATAAAGGTGTTTATCTTTGTGCGTAAGTAATATAAAGGTATACACATATATATGTATTTTATTTTTTATTCTTGTCTTTTAGATTTTTTATTTTTATAACTACCTTTGTTTTTCTTCTTCATTGTTCTTACTTCAGTAAGGAGATGATCAGCGGTCTTTGCTGTCAAACAATATACTTTATCATTACACGTTTCTTTAATCCATAAATGAGTTTTTTGGATTCCAGGATACTTAGGAGTAGCAAGCCAATCAGTATTTTTTACTTTTTTTTTTAACGTGCTCTACGAAATCATTAGCATTTTGAATGGATTTTTGATGGGGCTCTCGAAGATTATGCGAAGTAGCATAATGCTTGATAAGTCCATCCACACCATCTACAGCTCCTTTGCCGTGCCCAGTAGCAGAGAACAACCATTTTATATCAAATGGTGCTCGTTTTAATTCATGTAATTGAAAGCGATTTTTAAAGTGGCTAGCGACGCCGTCTGATACAATGATAATTTTTTTTATTGAATCACGACAATAAATTGTCTTTCAAGTAAATTATAATGTTTTCTATTGCTAGCAAAGCATACGCTGAATCATGTTTTCGGTCATCACTTATGACTGCGAAACTTTGTGTCAAATCCCCTTGATAAAACACTGCTGTGAAAATAGAAATTTGATCATTAACCCAATGATTTCCTTGAACAGCTTTATTATGAATCACATTCCAGTTTTCAGCGAAGTCTATGTGAAGAACTAAATGATATGTATCTTTTTTAGCATTTTCTCTTTCTGCTTTTATAGCTTTGCGTTGTATATTTTTTACATACATGTGAATACTAACCTTCATGGTCCAAACCGAAAGTTCATCTTTAAAAACAAAAATTGAGACTGTTTTTTAATCAAGTTTCCATTATTCCACAAAGTATATGTAATTTCTTCTGTGCCTTCTATATCTTGCAGTTTTAAAACATGAAACGCAATTCCCTCAATTCCTGGACAAATTTTACATTCTTGTAAATAACATAAATCAGATGGCTCAGAACACATTGTTGCATTTATTATTTGTCACCGAATTTCAACCAACTCTGTAGCGTTACTCCCTCTGAAATTAATTAAGCTCGTAAGAAATAAATCATAATTTGCGCAATAAATACAGAGACAAACTTCTTTGATGGGCTAAGTAAAACATATTTTGGTCGCAAACTATAAAACTTCGATTTACCAATTTTCTTAATTCCGGATAATCATTTTTGAATGCTTTATACGTTACTTTCAGACTTCGAGTAAGAAAACGTTCAACTTTTTCCTCTTTTTTATCATTTATTTTAACGGTAATAACTTCACTCTTACTAGGGCTCTGTCTTGAACAATTAAAATCGTCATTTATATAATATTCCATAACAATTTTTTCGGTCCTTTCGTCAATTGGATGGCTTGTGTACGCTTCTGGTTCTGAATAAACACCCTTTTCTTGTGCAAGAATTTTCGCTCTTTCTATCATGTACATTGTTATGTCTCGGTCTGGAAATAAGGATGAAATTTCGTTTTTCGTTAAGGATTCGGATAGCAAAGTCAGAATTTTTATTTTTTCTGATACCGTAGAACACTTTTGCAAGGCTAAACCAACATTTTGTACCCATTCTGTATAACGGCATGCAGTTGATTCCTTTGCTTTTAATAGAAACATCATAAACTTTGTTCACCTTCACATCGAGGGCATTTAGACAATGTTGAAAGTATATTTTTTTTTCTTTTTTACGTAATTTTCCATTGATTTTTCACGTATAATATTTTTTCTCTTAAGAGGCGATACAGAACCTAAGAAAGATGTACTTATTTCATTATTAAATTCTTCAATGCGTTCTGGAGTACTTGGTAAAAAATCTTCATCTTTATCGATTACGTTGTCCGTAATTTCATTATCCATTGTCAATTCATTGTCAGTGTTACTCACCAATTTTAAAGCACAATTGTAACAATTTTTACACAGATATGTAGGATAGAGGTGCTTCAATGGATGAGTAAGATTCTCAAGTTGTTTGAAACGTGCGGAATCAGATTTGAAACAGATTTTTCTGTGCTTATGTAAAAAATCTGCACATTTGATTCTCTTCGTTGAATAATATTAGGACATCATAGTTAAGTTAATAAGGTGTAAATATGTAATAATTTTCAAAAAGATGATAGTTTTAAAGGAGACTAGAAGTGTGATATGTAGCAGAAATCGAACTTATCTTGGTAAATGTTTAGTCAAACGATAGCCATCTAGCGGACAAATGTATTAGTACATAAATTCATACAAGTAACCGCATGTACATATATATTACTTAGGCCCAAATTCATAGTCATAAGTCGGACTTCGGGCTTAAGTCTGACTTGAGAATTTGTCCAAGTAGAGTGCGACTCGCGCGCGATTTTTTTAAATGAACCGGACACTGTACATTTAAAATAAAGTATGACTAATAATATATGACTAAATAATAACGTGGGATAAGCAAAATAACCTTATAATCATGTTATATGTATAAGGTTTTATGTGCATTATAAGGTTATGTATATTATATAAAAATAAATAATTTATTTAATATATAATATAATAAAATTACTTTTTAAAATAATATAATAATTTACATTTATTTTTATTGAAAAAAGAACTCGAGCATTTATGTTTTGAAAATAGTATGAGTCATGATTTATAAGTCGTATAGTAACAAAACTGTTAAATATTTATTTGTTTGAAAATAATATCATCTGAATCTGTGATATTTTGTATTTTCAGATTGAAATACCAAAATTAATTGTAACCTGCTAATGTAATTGGTTTGAAACATACGGAGGATACTGGGTTCAACAATGTATACAGAAATATATAAGCAACGACAGAAAGTCAGATAAGTATTACTTATTAGAATTATTTTGAGTATTTCAGTAACTGTGAAAACAATAAAATTATTTTGCAAAATGAAATTCTAAATTCACAGTAATTTTTGAATATATATTTTGCGTGTGTTTCTTTTTTCATTTCAGAAGACTACATTCGTAACAAGCAAATGGATCAAAGAAATAAGTACAGAAAGTAAACTCAACCTTATCAATGAAAACAGATATAAAGAAGTGAAAAAGGATGTGCATTAAGTTTACAATCGTCGACTGTCAAGAAAGTTAAAAATTAGTATATAATAAGTATATAATAGTTTTGTCGATAATGAAGAAGAAAATATTACAAACACAACACAACGTGTAAAACAAATTAATCACCAAGAGCAGTTGCGGTGTTTGATGATCACAGTGAAAAGTTACTTTAGACATTGTGCTGTGTCAGAGCTAAATCTAAAATTTGAAATGTGAAAGATTATTGGTGATGATCGAAGCAGACTCGTGTAAAACCTCTGGCTTCAATTAAGTTTTAGTTTGGTAGAGCGTAAGGGGCTCAATTTGTCTTAAGAATTGTGACTTGTATCAATTCAATTTCAATTGTCAACGCCAAAGAAATAAGAGATGTTATGTGCATAATTGTAAATAGACAGATGCGTTACTAAATTATAAACTTTATTCGTATAAATGAATTCATATAAAAAACAAAGAGTTCTGTAGAAAAGAAATTACAGAAAATTCATCATTCGTTTACACACCATTGTATTACATCATGTTTACAACATATTTTTAATGTTATTTTGGCGATTAATTTGTTTTACACGTTGTGTTGTGTTTGTAATATTTTCTTCTTCATTATCGACAAAACTATTATATACTTATTATATACTAATTTTTAACTTTCTGGACAGTCGACGATTGTAAACTTAATACACATCCTTTTTCTCTTCTTTATATCTGTTTTCATTGATAAGCTTGAGTTGACTTTCTGTAATTATTTCTTTGATCCATTTGCTTGTTACGAATGTATTTCGGCCCCTGGAGGGGGGCCCGCATGTCTATCCATCTAGCGATCGCTCGGTCTCTCTCTCTCTCTCTCTCTCTCTCTCTCTCTCTCTCTCTCTCTCTCTCTCTCTCTCTCTCTCTCTCTCTCTCTCTCTCTCTCGCTGTCACTCGGCCCCTCTCGC
The DNA here is from genome assembly GCA_036365515.1 of Torymus aiolomorphi. NCBI lineage: Eukaryota > Metazoa > Arthropoda > Insecta > Hymenoptera > Torymidae > Torymus > Torymus aiolomorphi. Next base: position 20,421,719 of record CM070877.1, on the reverse strand, counting down.
TCTCTCTCGCTATCACTCGGCCCCTCTCGCTCTTTCTCGCTGTCTTTCGCCATCACACGGTCTCTCTAGCTCTCTCTCGCTATCACTCGGCCCCTCTCGCTCCCTCTCGCCATCACTCGATCGCTCTCGCTCTATCTCGCTGTCTCTCGCCATGACACGGTCCCTATCGCTCTCTCTCGCTATCACTCGGCTCCTCTCGCTCCCTCTCGCCACCACTCGATCCCTCTCGCTCTATCTCGCTGTCTCTCGCCATGACACGGTCCCTATCGCTCTCTCTCGCTATCACTCGGCCCCTCTCGCTCTTTCTCGCTGTCTCTCGCCATCACACGGGCTCTCTCGCTCTCTCTCGCTATCACTCGGTCCCTCTCGCTCCCTCTCGCTATCGCTCGGCCTCTCTCGCCCTTTCTCGCTGTCTCTCGTCATCACACGGTCCCTCTCGCTCTCTCTCGCTATCACGCGGTCCCTCTCGCTCTCTCTCGCTATCGCTCGGCCCTTCTCGCCCTTTCTCGCTGTCTCTCGTCATCACACGGTCCCTCCCGCTCTCTCGCTATCACGCGGTCCCTCTCGCTCTCTCTCTCGCTATCACTCGGCCCCTCTCGCTCTTTCTCGCTGTCTCTCGCCATCACACGGTCTCTCTAGCTCTCTCTCGCTATCACTCGGCGCCTCTCGCTCCCTCTCGCCATCACTCGATCCCTTTCGCTCTTTCTCGCTGTCTGTCGCCATGACACAGTCCCTCTCGCTGTCTCTCGCTATCGTTCGGTCCCTCTCGCCCTTTCTCGTTGTCTCTCGCCCGGCGCACCCGGCCAGACACCCGGCGCGCGCGGAGCATTTTTTTATGGAAACGCGTCTTCTGTAACTCGCTAATTATGGTATGCGTGGGCTTGGAAAAATAAGTGACACATATATTTCGATAGATTTTTTCCTGCTCTTTCCAATGGTGCAATTAGTTTTTTATGAAAAATTGTTTTTCACAGAAAAAATCGAGTTTAAAGTTAAGTATTGTTTTTCTCAAAGAATACCCCATTTTATTTCAAAATAAATTTGATCAGTCGAAAGTACAACTCTTTGACGATAACCGTGTAAAATTTCAAGTTGGGCAACGTAAAGGTTTAAAAGATATGAAGAAATTAACAATGAAGCGTGCGGCCGCTCTTGCCAAGACCGTCCGGCCGGGCGCGCCGCCGTGTCCGTTTGAATACATGTATACAGTTTAGACTGTAAATAATAATGAAATATCTTTATAAATATGCGTTTTGCATAAAAAAAGATATAATTGTATAATTTTCAATATTAAATATTGCTTATGAATTTGATTCACAAGTCAACTTTTAGCGAGTCTGTTTAACTTTGTATTTGCCAGGCGCGTCGATGTTTAACATTCATAATTCGTTATTAAACTAATAGATGGCGTATTGCTCTATATTACTCTATAGAATTTTACCTCAAAATATATATAAGGAATAAAGAACTGTCTTGAAATTATTCTTTCTATAAATTTATGCACGTATTTTATGGAAGCGAAAAATCTTAAATATATTAATATTAATATTCAATATAATATTTCTTAATATTCTAATATTTCGAAATATGAGTTATACAAATGCTGCAATCCATTCAGGCTGCAGAAAGCAAAACATTCTGCGAGTCTTAGAGCGGTAACTAACAACGTGAAAAAACTTTTTCCGGAGAATGATTGTAAAGCGAAAACTTGTGGTACTTGCAGAAAGAAAGCTGATAATTTTATTGATGAGGATGACACAGACGTTTATTCGATAGTGTACAACTTAAAAAAAAATTACAGGATGAAAATATTTCAAAAAATGATAAAACTTTACTTCTTGTTGGATGGTTGGTGAGGATGAGGTGAATAATCCAGAGTCACACAGTTTAAGTTTTACGTTTAGTTTATTCAAAGGCTTTCTCTCTCTCTCTCTCTCTCTCTTGCTCACGTCCGCTCGGGTCCAGCGCTAAGGGAGAAGTGGCGCTCGCGGAGACAGCCGCACGCAGTGCGGAGGGGGGGGGGGGGGGCGCTCCCTCTACTCACACATACATAGACCCTCGCACACACACACACGCGGAAAGCGCGCATACTTCCAACACTCCCTCCCGCGCTTTACTCGTTCGCTTTACAAATAATCTTATTTATATATAATCTAAAGTACAAAAATAAATATTTAGATTTTCTATCTCGTGGGATCTATGGTGATTCATGGTTTATTGCCTGGAACATATAATTAAAAATTCATAATTAGTTTAATCAGATTTACATGTAAATCAAACGATAAAGGTTTAGTTAATACATCCGCTATCTGTCGCTTTGAAGCTAACCAATTTACTTTCACTAAATTTTGCTCTACACATTCTCGTACATAGTGCTCTTTAATATCTGTCATGTGTCTGAGCTTACTACCACCGTCCGTTTTAGCCCTTGCTTCTGCCGCTTTATTATCGCACCATAGTACAATGGGAGTAAAATCCCAATCTAGGATTCTTTTAAGACAATTGTGTATAGATATCATCTCCTGACAACAATCGCTACGTACTCTGCTTGACAGGTAGACAAGGCTACATAATTCTGTTTCTTCGTTCGCCATGTAATCGTATCGTTAAATAATTTTATTACGTACCCGCTTGTAGTTTTGGCTCCTTTACAGTCGCCAAAACTTGGGTCAGAATATCCTTGCATATCATTACTATCTCCATAGTAATTAAGACTGTAAGATCTTGTATCCTTTAAATATCGAAACATTCGATCAACCATCTTCCAATCTTCCTCCTTAGGATCGATTTGATGTCTGCTCAAGACGTTCACTCCATACGCTATATCGGGTCTGCTGGCATTCGCGAAGTACAACAGAGATCCTATGGCCTCTCTGTATAATCTGTTATTTTGATTTTCTGCTCTCGCAAAGATGCTGTTTTCGTTCACTATTTCGCGTTCTATTCTTTCTCTATTGGACACTTGATTGGTTGTCATAGGAGTTCTTTGAGGATGACTATTTTCGTAGCCAAATCTCTTCAGAATTTTGTCAATATACCTTTGCTGACGTATTCTTAATACTTTTGCTTCCTTGTTTCTTTCGATCTCCAGTCCAAGATAATTTTTCGGTTCTCCAATATCACTCATTTTAAATTCTTGGTTTAACTTTCGCTTGACTTCTTGGATTTTCTCAAAATCATTACCAGTGATTAAGATGTCATCAACATACAAGATCAGTATTAATACTTTATTGTTTTCGTTCCAACTGAATAAGCAGGGCTCATCTGGATCGGGAATCAAACCAAATTTTGCAGCCTTCTCCTTAAATTTTTCATTCCAACATTTTGGACTTACTTTCAGACCGTACAATGCTTTCTCCAACTTACACACCTTTCGCTTTCTTACTTCATTTGAGCATACTATTCCTTCCGGAATTTCCATGAATACTTCATTCTGAAGTTGTCCGTTCAAGAAGGCAGTTTTGACGTCCATTTGACAAATGTGGAAATCGCATTTGTTTGCTATAGCAAGTATAGCTCGTATAAGTGGTAGTCGAGACACTGGCGCATATGTCTCTTGAAGCTCATACTCATTGCGATCCTTAAAACCTCTTATTACAAGTCTGGCCTTGTATCGTATGCTGTTATCTGACTCGATTTTACGTTTTAGCACCCACCTCGAGTCGATTATGTTGGGTTTTCTGTCTTCTCTGATTATTGAGGATCGGTCAACGAGCTTCCAGACTTGATTTTTGTTCAATAAGTCCAATTCTCTTTCTATAGCTTCTATCCATTCAAGTCTGTCAGGGCTATTTATAGCCTCTTTGTATGTAACAGGGTCACCATTTATATTTGCCAACAAGGCATGCGTATCATCGTCTGTAAGTTTAATATCATCGTTCGCTTTGTTCTTTCGCGGTCTTCCTCTACCTTTCTTCATTTCTTCTTTCGTTTCTACATCTTCCGTTTCTTTCTCAAACTCTGTAAACCAGGTGTCTGAATTAATTTCTGTTTCGATCTTTTCCCAGTGTTCAAGATCCTTTGCCTTGTATTTATCGGTAAATACCAATTTTTCATTAAATCTAACATCCCTACTTTCGTATAGTTTTCCTTCCTCTGGACTGAACAAGACATAACCAGTTGTTTTATAACCAACCAGAATCATTTGCTTTCTGATGGATCTGAATTTTGGTCCAGTCTTTCGCTGTATTTTCATGTACGCTAAGCATCCGAAACGTTTTATCTGCATCAATTCAGTCTTGTATTCAGACTTGAACACTTGAATGGGACAAATTGCATGTCTATTGAAGGATGTGAAGTTCTGTTGTATGCGTATACGGCTGCTCCTAGAGCTAAATCCCACATGTTTTCGGGTAAGCCAGAGTCATTTATCGATGCTCGCACTTTCTTTTGTATTGTCTGATTAAATATTTCCGCTACTCCATTGTGTTGAGGTGTATCGGGACAAGCAAGTTGCAATTCCGTACCCAGCTTACCCAAAACTTTCGACATCTTATTACCAGTGAATTCTGTCCCTTGATCGGATCTTAAATAGCACACTTTCGCATCTTTTCCTAATATATTTCGACTGCTCTTAACAAAGGATTCGAAACAGAACTCAGTTTCGTCTTTTGTGTTCATAGGGTATGCAATGGCAAAGCGAGAATAGTCGTCTATAAATACTGAAATATATTTGTATTTCTTGGGATAAGTGACTGGACCTATCATCCCCATTATGTCTGAATGTATAATTTGCAGTGGTTCTGTCGCTCTTACTCGAGTTTGTTTAAAAGGCAATCGATTGATCTTCGAGATCATACATACTTCACAATCAAGAATTCCGTTATCAAAGACCGTTTGATTTAAATCTTTAACATGCGGTGTGACGATGTATTTTCGCCCCAATGCCTCTTCTTCTCGCTGTACTCGCGGCGCACCGATTCAGACGGCCGAATGGTAATTAAATAATTCGAAAGCTAACGGGGGGGAATATTCTTTATTTGTTCCTGGGTTTTGACAACTTGCGAGACCATGAGAGATGAGAACCAAGCGGAATGCTCCGTGGTGCAGAAGAAGGTAAGTGGAGAGAGACAGAGAGAGAGAGAGAGAAAGTGTAGAGAAGTAGAGTGGAGCATGAGGCGAGTTTGAATCTCGCGCGCGCGTGAGCGGTGCAGCAGCGAGGTGCGAGATGGCAGCACCTCGCGGGCGGCAGTGGCGTAGTCGCAACCAGGCCCCTCGTGCCGGGCTGATGCAACCCGCCGTTCTGCTGCGCGTGCGCGGAGGGAGGCTGCACGGCGCGAGCGGGAAAATCGGCAGTGTCGAGACGGCAGCGTACGCGAGAAGAGTGGAACGAGCGGTGATTGCGAGTGTGTGCCAGAGGAAGAGGAAGAAGAGCGGTGAGGGAGGTCGAGAGCCGGACGACGACGAGCAGCGGTGGCGAGGAGAGAGTTGGAGAGAGAGTATCTGGGGAGCGAGGAGAAGCAACTGGGAGATCGGCGGTCCAACCTCGTAACCGGGGCAAGGCTTCGTGCGACGGAAGGTACGTGGACAGCGGGCCCGAGAGCGGATAGTGAAGCGTGGCGAGAGTGTTAGTGGAGAGAGAGAGAGAGGTTCGCGGACGCGGCGATTCTTGGAATCGCGCCGCGAGAATTTCACTATTTCGCGTGGAGAAAGAGAGTAGAGAGAGAGAGAGAGAGAAAGTGAGTCGCGGTTAACAACCGAGCATCGCGCGGCGAAGCTTGTTGAGAGTGCGCGCGTCTAACGTCGGTGGAGAGAGAGAGAGAAAAGAGTGTCGCGGTTGACAACCGAGCATCGCGCGGCGATGCTTTTTGAGAGTGCGCGCGTCTAGCGACGGTGGAGAGAGGGAGAGAGAAAAGAGTGTCGCGGTCAAGAATCACGCATCGCGCGGCGAAGCTCGTTGAGAGTGCGCGCGTCTAACGTCAGTGGAGAGAGAGAGAGAGAGAGAGAAAAGTGTCGCGGTTGACAACCGAGCATCGCGCGGCGATGCTTTTTGAGAGTGCGCGCGTCTAGCGACGGTGGAGAGAGAGAGAGAGAAAAGAGTGTCGCGGTCAAGAGTCACGCATCGCGCGGCGGTGCTTCTTGAGGGTGCGCGCGTCTAACGCCGAGAGAGAGAGAGAGAGAGGGAGAGAGAGAGAGATAGAGGGAGAGAGAGAGAGAGAGAGGAAGAGAATTCGCGCGTGGCGTTTCCGGGAATCGCATGGCGGCGATCCCTTAAGGGGATGCCATACTCGTACCATTACCGACCGAGCAATTCACACAGTTTTAAGCTGATTATAAAAAAAGTACGTCGAATCATAAAAAATCAAGAGAACACTCTTCTGTGTTTTTTAACGTTCTGTCACCCAGTCAAAGTTTGGAGTCGAAATATCAAGTTGTTTTTGCAAAAACTTTGAACAAAGCGAAATTTAATTTCGTTCAAAGTTTTTGAAAAAACGGCTTGATATTCCGACTCCAAACTTTGACTGGGTGATAGAACGTTAAAAAACACAGAAGAGTGTTCTCTTGATTTTTTATGATTCGACGTACTTTTTTTATAATCAGCTTAAAACTGTGTGAATTGCTCGGTCGGTAATGGTACGAGTATGGCATCCCCTTAAGTTCGCGCACATGACTTTCGCGGCGACTTAGAACGTGGAGATTGGAGAGAGGGAGAGAGAGAGAGAGAGAGCGAGAGTGAATTTGCGCGTAGCCTTCGGGAAATTGCGCCGAGGCAATTGCAGCGTGTGTGAGCGCTCAGACCTTCTAGCTAATTGTAGTTAGGGTTTTTAGCTTAATAAATTGAGAGTTTAACTGGAGTGAGTGGTTTTGAATATTTATTTAGCGCAATACCCTTCCCAACCTTTTTCAGCATCGTAGCTCGCCCAGGCGTACGTCATCACAGCGGAATCTCCTTTTGGACGGTAAGTGTCGCGAGAAAGCGAGAGGAAGAGAGAGGAGGTTAATAATTATTTTTATTTGCGGGTGTTCGGGCTCGGCGATTCATCGCTTAAGTACACCATCGCAGCGGATACTTTCGCTGCATTGCCTTCAAGTAGTTTAATGAAAATGTAAGGCTTTCCCGAATAGCAGTCGTGCCGAAAAACTATACTCAGAATTATTTGAATAGTTCCATTAATATCTTGCAAAAAAAGACAATTATGTTGAAATATTTTAATCATTATTAATTAAGGCCATGTGAAACCGTGAATTTCAATATTTTTTAAATCAACATTTAAACGTTTATTTGGAAAAAGACGAACGTCAAGCGCTCCGTACACGTAAACACTATATTCAGATTTTTTTTTGGGTGATTCTATTGGTATTTTCATGAGATATCCATGTTTGGAAATTATGTCGGTATTTCACATCACCTTAATGGAATCTTTTTGTCCATATAGTATGACAGCAATACGTTTTCACGATTGTAAGAAATACGGTGGTGAACCAAAATAATAATTATATTTTTCATTTGATGGTTAAAGTTGATGGATAAAAAATTTTTAATAATAACATCACGTAATTCTCTGTAATAAATAAGCTAGTTGGACTTACACCAAATGCATTCTTCCCCCGTTTTCGCACGTCTTTGCCATTTAAAAATCACGCCTCATGTACACCCAATGGACATTGATTCGTGTGGAACGTGCCCTCTCAGTTTCAAAATCCTACAATCCCATTGGTCAATTCGGGTGTAACCATTAACCTTACATTGGAATTGGCCAATGGAATTGCAGGATTTTAAAACTAAGGAGGTACGTTCCACGCGAATCACTGTCCACTGGGTATACACGATCCACAATAATTACCTTCCGCAAGTGCTGGTGATGGATCGGGGTGAGGTGGTGGAGTACGGCCGACCGCACGAACTGCTGCTGCAGCAGGCTGACAATCACGGACACCTGGTGAGGATCGTCCGCGAGACACACGGAAAAAAATTTGGAAGCCTGGGATGTCGGAGGTTGGAATCAACAGGACTTTAACAATTTCGGTTGTGTACAAATGCCATGTTGAAATGGCAGGGACTCCGATATTTTCGGTGCCGTGGGGATCCGCCCGTTGGAGTTCTCAGCCCCCCATTCTTGGTATCTCGGCGATCGACTACGTTCCCCTTCTCTCAACGCTGTCGCGCCAGGATATCAGAGATGGGGGCCTCAGGCGTCCTAAGTGAAATCGCTACAACACCGGAAATCTTGGAGTCTGGGGATGACAGAATTGGAGTTCAGAACATACGTTTTTTGAATCGTAAAGACTCCGAAGATATAAATTTTTTCCGTGCAGGCGACGTCATGGGGCAGCGATTCAAGCAAATTGCCGAGCAGGTACATTCATTGTTAAAGTTAATTAGTTGAAATTTCATTTCGTACGTACTTATGTATTCTGTGTAACGAATAGGTGTGTTATTTGGTTTTTCAGGCGTTCGAGGAAGGTCAAGTAGCTGAGGCAGATTCGATTGCCGATAACAAGAAGAAAAAGTTGTAATTTGTAAAAATGTTTTCTGTGAAGTTTGAAGCACATTGTTTTCTGAAAGACGCAGTATTCGGTAGAAAGATATTCTTGCAATATATTTCTAATCTTATTTTAAATTATAAAATAAGGAATTTATACTATTAAATAAAAAGATATACCAATAATAAAAGATTTTAAACACTGACTGCCGTGTGAAAAATTAGTCTTTATACACTATTAATTGTGTGGTAAAATCTTTCACACACCATCAGCTATACAAAAAAGGTCATGTGCGCACAACTGACCATGCGAAACAAATTTTACACATTAAAAAAAGTGTATACCATTTTTTTGCATTTTCAAACATAGCGGGCATATAACGTTTTCTGACTTTTCCGCGGGAAGTCGCACTCAACGAAGCTAGAAATTGCACACACCGCGCATAAAAATGTTATACAAATGTTTGTTTTATTTTCATAATTAGTGGTATAAAAATGTATTTTATTTTGTAAAAATATATACACAAAAAGTGCAATAAATAAAAATAGAATTTTATTTGATTTTTTTCTTCTTGTATTTTATTTCCCTTTTTATTTTTTTTTTCTGGGAGGCTTCGGAAGTACCACTTTCGCTCCCGGCCCAAAAACGCGAATGTGGTATTTTCGGCCCTGGTATGGTGAAATACAAAAAGATTGGACAAAAAGATTCCATTAATTAATAATGATTAAAATATTTCAACATAATTGTCTTTTTTTTGCAAGATATTAATAGAACTATTCAACATAGTATATTAAGCGCCGCACCTAGGGAGGTAAAGAGTTGGCCAGTCCAGAGCAAGTGGAAATTGCCACTGGAGCCGAAGGCGAGGGTGGCAAGCATGTGCGCTGGGATGGCCCTCTTTATCCCCGTGTTGCGGATACGATTTTTCACCATACTCGGGCCGAAAATACCACATTCGCGTTTTTGAGCCGGGAGCGAAAGTGGTACTTTCGGCCAGGGTATGGAGAAAAAATTATATTTATGAAATTCCAAATTTTTAATAAATAAGCAATTCATCTCGTAAAAATTACCGAAAAAGCTACTTATATTCATCACTCTTTATAGGCACGACTGCTACTTGTTAGAGGTACGATCGCAACCCTGGCGGAAATATGTTCTATAAAAAAAACTATGAAAATCTATAAAAAATCATGAATGAAAAACAACAAAACCTAATAATGCATCTCGCTGCTTGGAGAACGTGAATCTCATTTGACTTTCGCAATTGGCAATATCTCTCTCTCTGTAGTAGAAGCTGCATGCAGACAGCTACACAGTCAAATTGACGTCTGCACTATTGGTATAATACCTACGGCCACAGTGCTGTACTCTCATACCAACATTTCCGTGCGTAAAAATTGAATATTTTTTTCATTTAAAAGATTAGTTATCGGATAAATTGACAATTGGATAAACTCGATGTAGTTATATGCGGAAATCCACAGAACCTTTAACTGTTTTGTTACTTTTTTTAACCTAATTTATTGCTGCTATTAGCGGAGCGTATGTAGCACATAAAAGAGACAAGGTGTAACGTGTAAAATCGTCAATTTTTACGTAGAAAACCAGTCCCGTAATCCATGTTAGTGTGAAACGCATGCTCAAGTCTGGGGATGTAAAAAACTGTCCAAAAAAGTCCATTTTTTGGAATAAGTGGAAAAAGTGGACTTTTTTGGATAGTTTTTTTTAGATCTCCAGACTTGAGCATGCATTGCACACTAATATGGATTACGGGACTGGTTTTCTACGTAAAAATTGACGATTTTACACCTTGTCTCTTTTATGTGCTACGCACGCTCCGCTAATAGCAGCAATAAATTAGATTAAAAAAAAAGTAACAAAACAGTTAAAGGTTCCGTGGATTTCCTCATATCGGATCTTCGAATAGATGTGAAATATTCGAAGGTTACACGTGATGCGCTCATCTCAAAATTCAAAGAATTAAAAGCAAAAAAAGTTATTAATAAGACTCAATATTGTGTAACCAACAACTATTAAGGATTAATCAAAACAATTAATCATTATTGATTATTAATAAAATAGTGATTTTATTGATTAATTGACGATTTCTCATAAGGATATATACATATTTAATTAAGTAAATGCTTGCATTTTTCAATAAATATTATTTTAAAACAATACTTTAATGCTTATATTAAGATAATTGAAGTTAATACTTTATTATCATTTATCATTATTTATCGTCTATTTATCATTATTTAACTTTATAAAAAAAGGTGTTAAAAATTTGTGAGTAGAATTAAAAAAGATGCTAATACTTTTTAAGTAAGCATTCCAAAATCGTCCTTGCACACGCTTTTGTGTTATCATCATGTATGCATTAATATCAATGTTAGACACTCTATTGATAGTACATTACGATACTAGTGGCATAAGTTGCACTTTACGGCACGGCGTGTATAAGCGCCCGAGCGTAGCGAGTGCATAAATCCGCCATGTCACGCCTATTCGTGCCATTGGCAGTCCCTTTTTGCACCGTGCAGTATCGCCCGAGCGATAGCGAGGGTCAAATGATATTAACACTAGAACAACAAATATTTTAATACAACATATACTTATTAGATATTGTTTAAATATCACAAAACATTTCAAAATTATGTAGGAATTTAAAAGTACAATTTTTCAAATTTTTAATCAATCTTTTTTATTACGTAACGTCATTTTAACAGTGTACAACAAAGAACTCATAAGTAATCACTTAATAATTTATATACAAAAATCATATTATCAAGTAAAACATAAAAAACATTTTATGTATCATACATACAACTTATATTAATTTATTTATTTATTTATTTAACCAGAGTAAAGTACAATAAATTACAAATTTCGCATCCATTATACATAGCTTACATTACAAAAGTAATCCAGCAGAGGAAAAATATTTTCCTGTTCGCTGGTCCGGTCTACTTAAAACTAACTTAAAACTAGAATTAATTTGGTTAGTAGATTACAATTTTATAGTAGCTATAGGAATTGCTTAAATATTCCTAGGAATACTTAGCAAAGCCCATTCCCAATTTTTGGTAGTGGTATAAAATTTAACAATATTTAATAATTAATATTATCTTATTTAACAGTTTATAATTTATATTTTTCTTTCATTATAAAAATTTAAATTCTGTTCGTTTTTATTCTATATTTCTGTAGACTTCACTAAAATCTAATTAACATTGATCTAGCCAATGTGAATTTCTCTGAGGAGTTATTCCTGTCCCTAAAATATATTATTTTTTTGATGTTGTTCAATCTAGCTGGGCAGGTAAGCCCAACCGCGCAAGTTACTCTGTAATGAGGAAAGATCTCCTTGTGTTGATTGGCCGAATCGTATTTAGGAAGATGTAAATACTATATCGTCAATAACTACAAGGTCCTTATATGTAGGCTGTTGTTCCAGAGGATACATGGAGTTGGTGAAAATTTGTTTGCCTCTTATCCCTCTGTCAAACTAAAAAATAGCCTTGTTAGATCCTAGGTAATGTAACAGTAATTAATAAATTAAGAAATATAAATACCAATTACATTGAAATCAACGTATAGGAAAAACGCTTAAGTAAGTTTCTGCAAGGTTCGCGAATTTTTGGCCTAACAACATTTTTGGTTAGTCAATTTTACTCTAATCGTGGTTGTTTTGTCAAATTTGGTCTACCATTTTCAACAGTATTGAGGATTAATTTTCTTTTCTGTGCAACTTTAACATCTTTTGTTTGAATTAAATTTTCAAGATTTTTCTTGTTCAGATATCTAAGAATTCGTTCAGAGCATGATGCAGGCCAACTTAAACCAGTAATAAAGTCTAGTGCTTCCTTGGCAGGTTTTAATATTGCATATCTCGCTAAGCCTTTATTAAACTGAAATTTTAACAAATAACTGTACAGAGGAAACTCAACCTCAACATTTTTAGATGACACAATGGTCGATAAGCTTTCATTTTTTACGTGCTTTGCTATTTCATCTTCATCTTTAAGTAAAATGTGATATAAAGTAGAATAATTATCTATTCTAATATTTTTCAGTTTCTCTATTTCTTTAGTGCATTTAAGCGTAATATTTTCCTCCCACATCAATTCTTCCTCCTTATTGAATGAAAACTGGTTGTGAAAGTTCAAATAATGGTTTTTAATTTCTTTGTTAATATACAATCCAAGTGCATCTAATTTTTTTATATGAATAAACATAAAACGCTTCATATCCAGCGTAGATGTTTTGTAAAGACTCTCAATAGAAGGGCCATACCGCACAGCTATGCTATTTATATCAAAACCATATTTATACAAAAGCAGTTCAATAATAGTATGAGAGTAACTTGTAATAGAGAAAACCAAATGTAATGGTATTTGCCCTTTCACATTTTGCTTATTTATTTCACAGTTTCTTGACAAAAGTGATTTAATAATTGAGAACTTTTTATTATTATCAAAAAAACTGATGGCTAAATGAAATGGGGTCATTAGTTCATTAGTCACAGCATTTATGTCTGCTCTACGATGTAATAAAAGTTCTACAAGTTCATCTTTTTTTGCTACAACAGCCTTATGAAGAGGTGTAAAACCACTTCCATCTGCAGCATTTATATTAATCCCTTTACGCAAAAATAACTCAGCATATTTTGTTTCTTCTGTCAATTTGTCCTGATTGCTTATAATATGTAAAAGTGATGTGCCATTCAATGTACAAATATGAATATTAGCATCATGATTAAGAAGAATCTCAATAATAGACATCAACCTATCATTTATAGGTTTTATTATGCGATATTCATAAGATAACCATCGTATAAGATCCACTTCACATGTATAAATAAGAGGTGTTTTTCCATATGAATCTTGAGCATTTACATTTGCTTTGTAATTTATTAAAGTCTTTATGATGTCAATTTGATTATTAGCATGAGTCAACCAATCCATACAATCTTTTTCTTCCAAAATTATAAAGTCTTGAAATTTGCTTCTGTTATACATACAAGCCAAATGAAGAGGTTTAATCTTCAAGTTACCCAAATCAATATTAACATCAGCACCGTGCTTCAAAAGCATTAGTACAACATCTTTTCGATTGAAAGCAACTGCAAAATGTAGAGCAGAATAATCAGCATAGTTTTCTTCATCTAACGGATCCCATTTATTCGGAGTAGATACTTTCTTATCAACACACAAGTTGCTTGATACTCCATGTTTAAGAAACATTTCAACTGTGCTATCATTTTCTCTGGTGCAAGCTATGTGAAAATGTGAAAGTCCTTGAGAGTCTTTAAAATTAACATCTTTTTGAACCTTTGACAACAGCAAATCAACAATATCTGGTTTCTGATTAATATAAAATGCATTATGAATAGGAGTTCTACCTTCATTATCTTGAATACTAATGACAGCATTGAATTCCAATAATAATTTAACAATTCCCATGTAACCGTTATGACATGCTATGTGTAAAGGTGTCCAGCCCCTTTTACATTTTGCATTCATATTAGCACCACACTTCAAGAGTAATTCAACTGTACTTTCATGTTTATATTCAGTAGCAATATGTAAAGGAGTGTAACTAGGAAATTTATTTGACTCAGCTGAAATAGGTATGTTTATATCCACTCCATTGTTAACAAAAAATTGAATTATATGTGGTGAGTTATTTGAACAACAAATGTGAAAATGACTCATACCATTACTATCAACAGGATTTACCGATTTTTTTATACATTCTCGAAGCATTACAATAATAATGTCTTTTTCATCGGTGTACCAACTATTATAATTGTAAAATGCAATGTGAAGTGGAGTTAATCCGTCAGCATTTTTAATACAGACATCAGCATTATTTTCAAGAAGATCATAAACAATATTTCTATTTTTATTTGTAACAGCAAAATGTAATGGTGTATAATCTTGCCATTTGCCAATGCCAAAATTTGCTTGACTATTAATAGGAAAGTTAAGATTGAAGAATTTGTGAATGATTTTTAGCTTATCTCTCATACAGACTGCATGGAACAAAGCTAAATTATCAGTATTTACTTCATTAATCTTATCAAAATCATAGTTTGCTAAAATAGCATCAAGAATTACAAACTTTGAATCTCGTAAAGCTAAGTTAAATGGAGTTTCCTGATTAGTGTTTTTGTCAAAAATTGAAGCATTTTTTCTCAATAATTTTCTTACTATGCTGAGATCTCCTAATTTAACAGCATAATGGAGTGGTCTTGACTCCAAATCTGTTTTATCTCTTGGTTCCACTCTGCAGTTTTGTTCAAGAAGAAAGTTGATAATACTTTTGTGCTCCCTTTGAAAGGCTGCTATCAAAAGCTCATAATCAAACCATGTACTGTCTTGCCATATGTTGTTTTTTCTATTAAAATCATTGAATGCTTTTATTACAGCTCTTAATGTAGATTCTTGCACTGCTTTTATTAATGTACTTCTATCCATAGGGTTGTTCTGTTTATTATCCATGTTGTAAAGACCAATAATTATTTCCTATTGATAGATGAAAAAGATGAGTATAAGTATTTTTCAAATGCTCTTTTTTATTTATAAGTTATATTAACCCACAAAAAAAAGATACCAAAAATCCCAGAACATTAATTTGAAATATTAAAATTACTATCATAATTAGTGGAAAAAACTGATCTTCAACTTACTGTAAAGTTGTTGTGTATTTCAAATGATTCAGTAAAGCTGTTGTTGCGTTACTTCTATGGCACTATAGCAGATACCCTAAACAGCACTGACTCATCATGAATTTCAAACGAGAAGCTCTGCAGAAATAAGTAATATTTTTCCAATAAGTATGTATAAGCAACGAATATAGACGCATATAGAAGCGTACTTCACGAAGTATGTACATTCCACTGATAGAAGTATTCATTTACAGTAAACCTCGTGACTTAACTATTAAGACGCAGGGCTTTGAAATCACGACAAATGAATATTGCTTTACTATTAATCCACGTAGATTAATATTTAATAACTTGGTGTATTCGTAGTTAATGATTACTACAATATAAGCAGGCGAGCAATGGCCGCAATGGTGAACACGTAGAGATCGACGTAAATACACACACACACACACACACACACACACACACACACACACACACACACACACACACACACACACACACACACACACACACACACACACACACACACACACACACACACACACACACACACACACACACACACACACACACACACACGCGCGCCCGCGCACACACAATAACCGCGGCGACAATACACCGAAAGAAGACTGCACAAGACACGGTGGCGCTTGTCTGTAGAAAAGAGCGGTACACAGCGGTATATACGCCGCGCAGCAGCGTGCCGTCAAGTTCGTGTGTGCTTGACAGCCGAAAACACATGGACGGCCCATCCTTTTCCTTCTCGCTGCTTGTCACCTCGTGTTTTGATGGCGAGCGCCTCGGAGAATCGGATGCCTCACTTCACGCGTCAAGCGACCTTCTAATGTTCGGCATCGATAAGCATGAGAAGTGAACGAGATAGACCGCACATATGTTCTCTGGGGCTCAGCCGTCTACGTCGTGTTCTGCATTACTGGCAGAGCCAAAATTTCCAAATCCTGCGGAAGTGTGCCCAAAGCAAGATTCATTAACTATTAAGAAATCTGTATTTGAATTAAAGTAATTGATGGATGTCATACAAAACACATACGAACGGACTGTTAATGAATATTATATAATAGAAAGGAACTTTGCCTTTAATTTAAATACACCATGATTTTAGATTTCAAATGAGTATATTTATTTGCTGTAAACGAATACTTCTATCAGTGCATGTTGCACCCAGTGCATCGATAGGTACGTTACTGAAGTGTGGCGCCTGCGCATTAAAGGCCTGCACCGATTGGGTGTTCAGGCGGCTCGAGTAGCGCGCGCGTTCGAACGGCGAGCGGACGAGTAGGCGGATGACGTATGGTCCACGCATGAAAGGAGTTACGTAAATGTGCGACATGATTATTTAAATAATTTTTAAACCCAAGTAGCCGGAGGATGTGAGATCCACGCATATAAGGGAGTCACGTAGACATGCAACAGTAAGCAAGACGATTATTTAAATAATTTTTAAACCTAAATAGCCGGGGGACGCGAGGTCCACGCATATAAGAGAATTACATAGCCGTGTGACGTAAGGGACTGTCTTCATAAGTGTGCCTGTACTTAGGCTCGCCGACTCTGACTCAACAATGAACCAATCGGAGCTAAGCCTCCAAGCTCGAGGCTTGACTTTCAATACTCCGATTAGTGTAGAGTTGAGTCAGAGTCAGTGAGCGTAGGCACAGGCACACTTATGGAGACAGTCCCTAAGCAAGACTTATTAAAAAAATTCTTTAACGCTATAAGACGACTCGCTTAGATGCATAGATCTCGCGTCCCCCGGCTACTTGGGTTTAAAAATGATTTAAATAACTGTTTTGCTTATTGTTGCATGTCTACGTGACTCTCTTATATGCGTGGATCTCGCGTTCCCTGCCTATATGGGTTTAAAAATTATTTAAATAATCATGTCGCACGTTTACGTAACTTCCTTTCGTGCGTGGACCACGCGTCATCCGCCTACTCGTCAGCTCGTTGTTCGAACGCGCGCGTTACTCGAGCAGCTCGAGCGCCCAATTGGCAGAGGCCTCTAATGCGCAGGCGCCAAACTATAGTAACGTATCGATTGCACCTTGTTGCATGCGCATTGCGCCAAGCAAAAAAAATCGTTGTCAGATATCTAGCATACTCGTTACCCATGGCAGAAGATTAACATATTGATCTTCTGCCATGGGTCATGAGTATGCTAGATATCGGACAACGATTTTTTTTGGGCTTGGCGCAAGGCGCATGCAGCAAGGTGCAACATGCGAATATATTCGTCATGTAAAGCGGGTTGTGAGACACCTGGCGGATTAATCTCCAAGCCTCGAGTACCCCTCGAGAAGCGAATTAAATGATCAGTGGGAATCGAAAAATGGGATAGTATCAAAATTTAAGATCAGTTTTTTAATTTCAGTGAGTGATTTAATCAGATGTGTGGGAGACGGCTAAAGATGCTACGTCGAGCTAGAGTTCGTCTTGAACGCAAACCACTTGTTATACTGTAGTATAAACTTTCAGGCATCAAACAAAATTGAGATAATAGATCTGTGTTTAATAAGATATAGCAAAAGGTTTGCGTTCAAGACGAACTCTCCCTCTACATAGCATCTTTGTCCGTCTCCCACACACCTGATTAAATTACTCACTGAAATTAAAAAAGTGATCTTAACTTTTGATACTATCATTTTTCAATTCCCGCTGATCATTTAATTCGCTTCTCGACGGGTACTCGAGGCTTTGAGATTTATCCACCAGGGGTCTCACGACTCGCTTTACATAGCGAATAAACCAGACGCTCCATCAGATGGGGATGGGGAGCGAGAACGAAAAAAAAAATAGTTCCGCGTTTAACGAGGGGTGGCGCTAATATTAACTCCACAGGCTTCTGAATCGCGTTCGCAGTAAAAGTCCGCCTGCGCCCGCGAGCCCCGCGAGCATAGGCGGCGTCCGGGAATCTATTGCCGTAAAACACTTATAGAAGGGGACATACGATTTTGTACTTTTCAAGTAAACAAATATAAGTAACAGGAAACCTATGCCAATCAACCACTCCAAAATTATAACATCAAAACTAAATATCTAAACCTAAACCCGAAGGGGAAAAGATGATCATAAACAATCTCTCGTTATATACTGTATATCATAGCGGTGGCCGTGAGGACTAAGGCGCGCGTTCTTACATACTCGTTTTTTTTTTTTTTGCTTCGGATTCAAATCCCGGTGTGGGGAATTTTTTTTTAATTTCTTTCACTGTTTAATGTATAGGTATCTAGAGGGAATTGAATCTTAATCTTTTTTGTGTTAATAGTTTTAATGGTGTTTAAATTATGTTAAAAATTTGGTATTACATTAACCCGTTTCGGCCCAAACGACGTGAATTTTTCTTAAAATTTAATTTGATTGTAAATAATAAACCTCTAAACCACTCATTTTATATTAAGCATGTTTTGTCGTATTGGCGATTTATTAGATGAAAAAAAATAATTAAATATATAAGTGCAAGAATCAATCTGTGTGTTTAAAATGTGTAGGAGCACGTACAACAACAAGTTGCAACAAACGTTATACAATGAAATGTGTAAATTGCTGTTTCAGCAGCAGCACATATGGTACAAAATATGATACAAAATACATCGCAATAGCTAGTGATAAGTGTGAAATCTTAAAAAATAAAATAAATAAAACTGTTAATTTAACAAACTACGAGGTACAACCGAATTTGCCCAGATACTTAGGCAGGATAGATATTTTTAAGAAACAAAATCGAGTTATAGGTGATCCAACAAAAATTTTGTCATATGGTATCATACGGAGCCCATATACTATTCATACCAGTACCGAGTCATCTACAGTTATACAGAGGCCACTTGATTTTAATACCAGTACCGAGTCATCAAGGCAGCATCCAGACTTTTCTACGGAAGTTTCAGAGTCACTAACATCAAGAGCAAGAATTGGAAGTTCAACATCAAGTACCAAATTGTAAAAATTGTTATATAATGAATAATGTAAATTTATTGAGTATTACAGAAAATGAAACTAATTGTGAAAGTCTCGAAACTCTCAATAACTATTTTTCTAAATCTAGTAATTTAATTGTTTATGTTAATATAAGAAGTTTAAATTCAAATTATCAAAATTTTCAGTACTTTGTTGAGCGTTTGGAGGTTAAACCAATATTAATTGTATGCTCAGAAACTTGGAATTTGGAATTTTTCCAATATTACAAATTAAACGGATACAAAATATATTATAGTAATAGCCAATTGAATAAATCAGATGGTGTGGTTGTCTATATAAAGGAACATACAATTCAAACAACAGAAACAGTGGTTTCTAATAGCTAGATTAATTGTAAGTATAATACTCACTAAAATAAAGTTAGATAACGGAATGAAACTGGAGATATCGTCTTTATACAGATCTTATGATTTACCAAAAACTGAATTTTTAATGAGTTTAAAGGATTATATATCAATAAAAGAAATGTTAAAAATCATATTGTTGTAGGTGACTTTAATATTGATATTTTAAAACAAGACACTATCAGCCTTGAACTATACTTAACAATTTTCTGGAGAAGGGTATTCACCATTCTTTATAACAGGGATAACTAAATCATCTGAACATAACAATTACGGCACTTCTATTGACAATTTCTATATCAAATCAAATATGAAGTCTGTTAAGCCATATCAATTAACTCAAGGTTTTACCGATCACTACCCGCTTATAATAGACATAGAACAAATGAAACTACACGTAAATATTAAAGAAAACAAACAAATAATAAACTACTTTTGTTTAAAAAATATTGCAAAATCTAAAAATTGGGAGTTATTTAAGTATATAAATGATCCTAATATGTCTATAGAATCACTAATAAATGAGATACAAATATGTGTAAATTTGGCTTTAAAAAACAACAAAAGTGAGAACAAAACAAAACCAAGAAAATCATGGATCACTGAGGGAATAATAAAATCTTATAGAACTAAAGAAAATTTATACAAGATTTGGAAAAAAGATCCTAATAATGTAACTGAAACTAGACTTTAAAAATGATGAAAATATATTAAATAAAGTGGCCAAAGATGCAAAAATTAAATTTGATAAAAGAAGAATTCAAACATTTAAACAAAATACGAAACAACTATGGAATATTGTAAATGATAAGCTAGGTAGGAAAAATAAACAAGAAAACAAACTTGACTATATTAATGGAGATTTCGGTAAAAAAGTTAGTAATCCAAAAGAAATGGCTAATATCATGAATTCGTACTTCAGCAAAATTGGAGAAACGCTAACTCAAAGCATAATACAACCTCCCGGGGAAAAGATATTTCTCCCATCAATGCATCCCAATTCAATTTTCTTAAATCCGACCAATTATATTACAATAAATAGAATAATTAATAACATGAATGATATATCTGGTGGAGTAGATAAAATTAGTACTAGGGTACTTAAAGCGTTGTCGAACAGTATAATAGAACCACTATCCTACATATTCAACTTGTGTATTGATCAAGCTATATGACCAGATGTGCTTAAAAAAGCAGAGGTAGTACCTATTTACAAAGCCAATGACAAGCATGAGGTATCAAATTACAGACCAATATCTTTGATATCAAACATAGAAAACATTTTTGAAAAAATAATTTATAATAGAATCTATAATTTTGTTGAGGAAAACAAGATAATTGGCCCAAATCAATTTGGTTTCGTTAAAAATAAAGGAACAAAAGATGCTCTGAGATATTTAACTAACATACTATACAATAAATTAGACAAAAGTGAACCGCTTATAGTTACTTTTTTCGATTTGGCTAAGGCGTTTGACACAGTTAATCACAAAATACTCCTAGAAAAATTATATTGCTACGGTTTAAGAGGAAAGGTACATGATTTACTTAAAAGCTATTTGATCGATAGATAACAAACTGTAAGAATACAAAATTATGTAAATGATTCTTGTAAAATGACAGTGGGCGTCCCTCAAGGTACTTAAGATCTTGGGACCTTTGCTGTTTATCATATACGTAAATGCCCTATATTAGTTAATATGTCGAAAGGTTCAGTAGTGTCATATGCTGATGACACAGCTATAATATCTTCTGAAAAGACGTGAAAGAAAACGCAGAATAAAACTAATAGACTCTTGTGATTCGTTAATAAATGGTTAGCTTTAAATAGATTATCACTAAACATAAGCAAAGCAGTGTTTATGACTTTTGGGAATTACTGTGACAGTGTTCCAGATAAGGTAGAAGTAGAAATAAATAACAAACTCATAAAAAGAGTAATAAATACTTAGGGATTACTTATAGACTACAAGGTTAAATGGGATAAACATTGAAAGCATAATTAATAAAACAAAATATCTACTCTTTATTTTCTACAAAATGGCTAAAATTATGCAAACAAAATCTCTTTTAATTCTCTATTATGCTTTTTTAATAGCGTTATAAGCTATGGAAATTTAGCATGGGGTGGTTTATATAATAATAATCTAGATCCATTGATAAGCCTACAAAATAGAATATTAAAAATTATAAATGAAAATACTTTTGTTACCGAAGACCATTGAATATGAGGCAATTATTTGCTTCTGAATCACTATTATATCACTACAATGAACGTAGAATAATATATCAGAATGAATATACTAGCAATACAAGAAAAAAAAGTATTCGAATACCAAAAATAACGAAATCAGTAAGTTATAAAAACTGTTATTTGGTAGCTGTAAGAATCTTTAATATTTTACCGAATGATCTAAAGATTTTCGAAAATATATATTGACGCTAATTATGTCTCAAATGGATTAAATGGATTTTGAACAAATGTTTATTTAGTTCTTAAGGTTTTTCTTAGTTTGTAAGTGATTATGTAAGTTTTTTGTACCAGGCCTATGCTCAGGTAATATCATTTACCTATATAGGATTTGCCTTATAAGTTACTGATTTTGAAATAAATAAATAAATATTCTTAATTTATAACGTCCAGATTATATTAAAAATCTTTTAAAATTATGTTTGTATTTGTAATAATGAAAATATATTCATGAATCACAATTTCTTTTTATAAATAAAAATGTTAAATGTGTTCATGAGTTCCAATTTTAAGAATTGTTATAAATAGGTACGTATTAATTTATGTAATGCAAAATCTTTAACATATTTTAAACAAAATTAAAACTATTAACACAAAACAGATTAAGATTCAATTCCTTTTATATACATTAAACAATATAGATTAAACAGTGAGATAAAAAAAAAATTCCCTGCACTAGGAATCGAACTAGAAGAAAAAAAAAGTGCACATAAGTATGCGCGCCTTAGCCCTCTCGGCTACCGCTGTGATAGGCAGTTTATAACGCGAGATTGTTTATGATCATCTTTTCTCCTTCTGGTTTAGGTTTAGATATTTATAGTTTTTATGTTATAATTATGCATTTGCATGATTCCTGTTACTTATATTTTTTATAATTGTGCTTTAAAATGTTAAATGTAACCATTTTATGTATAATTATTGCTAAAGTTCGTTCGATTTTCGTATTATTACTATGCATTATATGCTGTAAGGTCTTATACAGGTGTGTATATCTATATATGTTCGGCGGCAGTCAGCGCCGCCTCGCGGTTGGGTAACAGAACTAATCGGCTTGTTATCCAAAGACTTCGTCCAAAAGTTTCTTAAGGTTGTATTGGCCGTAAGGTCTCATTCAAAAATTTAAAACAAATATTTTGGTCGTATAATTCGTCGAAAACAGTAATATTCTACAGTACTAAGAGTAATTAAATATGAAAAATGTTTTTTAGTACTATGAAGAAAACTTTACATCGGTTTTAGAACGTTTTAATGCTCATTTTTTCACTTTTTGGTATGACTGTACGCCTTATTACACAGTTTTTATGCTATAACTTTAATACTAGCTCGCAAAAGCAATTCATTTCAATTGCAATCGATTAGAAAGGATTTCTTTTATGTATACAAACATTTACAAGAACTAAACACTATTTTTCCAACTTAATTTTTTCAATAACAACAATATCTCGAAAACTAGCTCGCAAATCATATTCAAATTTGGCAGAGACGTTTATAATGATATTATTGACCTACTGACGAAATTTTATTGATCTGACATTATTTTTTACATATAGCTCATACAACCTTAAGGAGTACGCTTAGAGTGGTCCTTGACTCAGTGGGTAAGACGCTTGCCTACGGAAACAAGGCTGCTCAAGTGGTTGTGAGTTCGATTCCCGTCAAAAAAAAATCCGAAAAATTTTTTTCGGGCTAAAATTGAACTCATGGCTGCGCTTTAGTTAGTAAGTTACGCTTTTTAATATTTTACCAAAAAACAGTGCTCTTTAAGGGCCTTGAGAATTTTTAAAAAAATATCGACGTGGGATTTCACCATATTCAACTAAAAGACGAGATTAAACGAGGGAGACCTCCACATTACAGAGAAGCAACTACTACCGGGTAATGGCATAATGAAAAAGCTTAATGCTTGAAAAGTCAGTAAAAAAGAAGAAGTAAAGGAGTACGCTTCTATATGCGTCTACATTCGTTGGTATAAGTATTTTTGCAAATGTCTCGCTTGGTTAAATCTTCTTTTTAATGGGAGAACATAAAACAAATAGCGTTGAAGTAACGAAATCAAGATCCGTCAATTTTTTACGAATTTTTACGAATAAAAATAAAGATTACGAAAAATCCTGACACAATATTACACTATCGTAACTTGTAAAGTATATAAGTAATAAATCACCTTTAATTAAACCTGAACCAGTTAAGGCTAATAAACGCAGGTGACACTCGTCCTTCGACATTCGCGAATCGAAGTTTAACTCCTGGATCGCGTACAAGAGTCTGTGAAAAAAGCAACGCTTTCTTCTCGAATAAACATTTCGTATTCAGGGTAACAAAAGTTCAGTTAGCCACGTACTTATAGAATACTTACGCTATGGTCGTTGAAAAGCAGAAGCGATCATACGGTTCTTGGGAAAATTCGTTCGTTGACTCGTGATCTTTAGGAACGTCGCGCACACTGGATAATCCGCCAGTTTTCCTCAACGATTGTAGGTATATCTGCCGCATACACCTCTGCACGTATAGATTCGCCACTGCTTTAGCTGCGGTATAATTAATGCAACGTTTTCTTTTTATTCTTTTTATTGCGCTTGAATTAAAGAAAAGCCGAACGAATATGCTACTTAACACGCGACGATTTTCATGAAAACCGAAAACGGCTGAACCAAACGATTTGCGCACGCGCTCACACTGCAGTCCATGTATAGAGGTGAAAAGTGACCCGGTCACAAAGTTTTGACGGTCCGCGGACGGTCCAAGGATCGTCCGCGGACGAGTGCT
The DNA here is from genome assembly GCA_036365515.1 of Torymus aiolomorphi. Classification (NCBI taxonomy): domain Eukaryota; kingdom Metazoa; phylum Arthropoda; class Insecta; order Hymenoptera; family Torymidae; genus Torymus; species Torymus aiolomorphi. Next base: position 20,397,259 of record CM070877.1, on the reverse strand, counting down.
GTTTTTGACCAAACGGTCACTTTTTGGAAAAATTTGAAAGGTTCACTTTTATGTCAGAGTCGACCCGCGACGGCCGCAACTGTGCAGTGAAACGCGGGACTTTCTTGTTTTTGAAACTAATTAAGGTTAGTCGCTAACTGTAATTTTTGTTAGAAGAAGTAACGACAGTTTATATTATAAGAAGAATGAAACTAAATGTCTTGCTTCTGGCTAATTTTAAAAGCATAGCGCATGGACCGACTAAAAAGTTAGCATTGTATCAATGTAAATATTGCAAGAGTATGCTTTCCACATAACAAAAATGAGCAAGCATCTTACTGATAATTGTAAAGAATGTCCAGAAACAATCAAATCTGCAATCAAAAGTAAACAACAAAAGCAAAACTTGAAGACAGCAGTCAAGGGCGATTTATCTGGAATAAAGAGAAAACGAGAAGCTTCTGATTCCAGTGAGAACAAATATCTTCAAAATGTTAAACAAACAAACGAACAGGCCTTAGTCAAAGATGAACCACGTCTATTTCTTGAAAAAATAACTGGTTATGTAGACATAACATCGTCCAAACATCAAGAGTACATTGCAGCATCACTGGCCAAATCACTATATGTTAGTGGTAAGAACTTAAAGCTTACAAATATTTTTACTTAAATCTAAATAAATAAAAAAAAAACAATATTTTGTGACCAATTGAAAAATGACTTTAATTTTTCAGCTATATAGCTGACTATTTTTTAATGTTTGAGAAATAATTTATAATAAATTTTTAAAAGCTTAAAAATATTTTTACCTAAATGTAAATAAAAGATGATATTTTGTGACCGATTGAAAAAAAGACGGTCATTTTTCAGCTATATAGCTGATTATTCAGCTATATAGGTGGTGAAAGTAGATTTTTTAATTTTTTATTAGATTTATTTATTTTTATTAAAATAAGAAAAAATATAAACAACAATTTTTTAATAATTATATTGATAAAGGTACGAAATTAATAATGGCATCATAACCATTTAATTAGTAAAGTGTTGTTATTAAAAAAAGACGATATTTTGTGACAAAATGAAAAAAAGACCGTCTTTCTTCAGCTATATAGGTGGTGATAGTAGATTTTTTAACTTTTTATTAGATTTATTGAGGCACGTAAATTTTCCAGCCATAACGGCCATAAGCCATAATAACAGACACGTAATATTTTCCGACTTGAGACGCGTAAATTACAGAGACACTTTACGTCAACGTTTTTTATGAAAGTTTATAGACACGTTGAAGCTTAAAGCCCTAGTGGAAATCAAATTTGTGAATAACTGTGAATAACTGAAAATAACTGAAAATAACTGAAAATAATTGTTTGGTTTGAAACGTAAATAATGGTAATTTTCAGTTATTAATAGTTACTTACAGTTATTCACAGATATTTACAATTACTTACACGGAGAGAAAATTTTCAGTAAAAATTATAAAAAGTTCGATAATTTTTACCGAACTTCACAGTACTATGGTAACAGACTGACATTTTTGTAAATTTTACAGAACAGTTCGGTAATTTTTCTAAGCACTTACTTTTTACTGAACCGTTCCGTAATTTTTACTCTTTTTTGAGTTATAAATTTTATAGAATATGGCGAATATGGTAATTAAAAAAAATGTATCTATTTATGGGAATAATTTATATTAATCGCACTTATCGCCATTTTAATAGTTGGGAATCCAGTGTTGCTTTCCTTGTGGTGTAAGATAAGATGTAAATATGCACGCCGCTTTTACATAGGAAATTTTTATATCTAAAGTCCTAAACATATCTAACTACTATACTACACATAACCTAAGTAATGCCTTACATTTCGCAATACGCAAACGCTTACATATGAACTTTAGAAACTCAGCGGACTTATATACTAACTGAGGAAAGTCGTGGTCACTTGCGAGTTTCAATATTCGCCATCTACCGGTTGTGCACGGTAATTCTCGCTGAAATTCAAGAACGCGCATGCGCACAACAGTCAACAGCGCCACCGCGCATTACGCCAACGAAAACTTCCAAACCTTCTCTTAAAAGTTACTGAACAGTTCGGTAATTTTTACTGAAAATTCTATAAAAAGTATAGAAAGTCAAGTAAATCCGCTCATTTTGGCAGTCTGTTACCACAGTACCGAAAAGTTCAGTAAAAATTGCGGAAATTTTTGTAATTTTTACTGAAATTTTTCTCTCCGTGTACAGTTATTTACAATTTTGTGAATTAATAATTGTAGAAAAAAAGTACTACATTTTTTTTTAGTTTTATCCACAAAATAATGAAGCATTACTTGTTCTTTTTAAGATCCACTTTTTCTTCGAAATCTAAATGTAAAAATTTCGATTCTGTGCAAAGCTACGTGAATTTGAAAATGGCGAAAAATGACAAAAATTTGAAGAATTACGTGGGTTTGAAAAAAATCACTCATTTCCGTCATTATTCGCCATTTTCAAATTCACGTAGCTTTGCACGGAATCGACCGATTTTAACGATTCTCATCTCAAATAAAAGCTCTATTCTTCAACTTTAATCGCTTTTTTGTGGAATTTGGTTTGGCCTCTTCAATAGTTTGCTATTGGTTAAGGGGGTCCCAAAGTCAATTAAAAATTCAAATTTCGCGCCACAATATAGCAGACGAAAAAATAAGTAATTTGCCTATAACAAATAGTAAAAACAATATTACGGAAAACCAGGACTGCATTGCCCTCCGTTACATTATTATCTATCATTTTACAAAGTTTGAAGTTTCTATATAAATATTTCGCTGAATGGCATTTGAATAATGTCTCAAAATCAAGTAATTCAAATGCCATTCAGCGAAATATTTATATAGAAACTTCAAACTTTGTCAAATGATAGATAATAATGTAACGGAGGGCAATGCAGTCCTGGTTTTCCGTAATATTGTTTTTACTATTTGTTATAGGCAAATTACTTATTTTTTCGTCTGCTATAATGTGGCGCGAAATTTGAATTTTTAATTGACTTTCGGACCCCCTTAATCATCAATGACTACTTTTCGTCCATTTTTCCCATGTTAAATTTCCATAAGAAAAATTGATTTCGTCGGCAAAAAAGTTTGGCAACGGATAATGAGTGTTCACGAGTATTTTCATGTTGGGGGACCCCTAAAGAACCGAAAAAACCTTATGTAGTAGGTGTGCCCTCAAAAAAATTTTTTTCCGTTTTTGTACTCCAGTTGTTGTCTGTAGTCCGCGGATTTGCACATATACAAATTTCGGAGCTCAACAGAAGAATTGATGTTTAGCGAAGTTGGGGTAAGTACTATAACCTACACTCGAGCCGCTCGAGCAAAACAGAAAAACCATCACTGTGTCAGGATATTGAAGACGCTCCCAAAGAAAACCGATGCCAATTCATTGGCAAGCTGCTTCCTCAACTAATTTACCGATTCCATTTCTTAAATTTCAAAAACAAATGTAAATTTCTCACAACAAAACTTTATTAATAAATAAAACTGTTTTCTTTTCTATCGAATATTCTTTTTAAAAATACAAATATAAGAAATTTATAAAAAAAATTTAACCAAAAATATCTATGGTCACAACAGTCAGATTTTTTTGGATAAATGAAAAAGTTTTTGAGATATTTATTAAAGAATTATAAACCATATTTTTTGCCTAGCGAGCCGAAAGTACCACTTTCGCTCCCGGCGCCCGATCGCGAAGGTGATATTTTCGGCCTCGCTAGGCAAAAAAATAGTATACGCTCCACGGGAATAAAATTGGCCAGCCCCCAGCTCGTGCAAATTACCACCCGAGCCGAAGCTGTGGACTGTCCAAGTTTTTTCCTCCCTTGGTGCGTAATATACTATTTCATTACTAACAAATGACAGGGTAAAGATAATTCAAATATTAAAATAAGAAATTGTAGGTAATTTAACGACCTCTTGTCCTCTTAAGAAAAATTTATTATATTAAGTAATACTGGCTGTATCGAATTAAAAAAACGAAAAATTCAAAATCGTTTTTTGGTTATAAAACAAAAGAAACCTGATAAAATCAAAAAGTAGGTTCTGCTCTCTCTCTATTCTCCTCCGAAACGAAGAGCTTTGTCCGATGTAAATCAGTCGATCGGTTCAAAAGTTATCGCCTGCGCACACACACACACACACACACGCACACACACACACACACACACACACACACACACACACACACACACACACACACACACACACACACACACGCGCGCACACACACACACACACACACACACACACACACACACATACACACACACGCACACACACGCACAGACACGAAAAATTTTTTTCTCAATAACAACGGGTTTTAGCGCCAAAAGTCTTAAAACATGTTTTTGAACATTTTTTGTTTCAAAATTTTTTTTCACCTTTACAAAGCTTCCTCTTTGAGGAAGCAAAAGCATTACAGTGCTACATTATTTTTGTAACACAATCACGATTTTCGCGTTGTTTGACCTATATATTAACCGAGATTAAAGTAAACCGATGGGCGAAAAAAGTCGTTGACGGGCGTTTTTGAACTTTGATCGCCTGCTGATGTGGGCGTTTGTCACCTTTAATCGCCTACTACTCGAGTAGTGAATGTTTTTTAGTATTTATTGCCCGCTAAAAAATTTTTGTAAATTTTTAGAAAGATCATCGATTATTGTTACAAAAAATGATAAAATTATTTAAATTCGACCGTCAAAAATAGATTTTATTGTAGCTAAATATTAACTGAATAAAAATTGAAAATACTCCAATCAGCGCATGGTTGCAGCGTCTAAAAACGATTACATTAGCCCCTCTTTATATTAAAAAAAAAAACGCGAATAAGAGTAAGTACAAAAAAGTATGGTGTACACCAAGAGCTGACTTCGTGTGGTTATAGTTACGCACTTGGCACACAATATAATATTTGTAGGCAAAATTGATAACAAAATTTTCTTCACTTTTTTAGATACTTAATTTACACTCGAATATCGAATAATCTAGACATGATAGAGTAATTCTGACCCCAGAATCATTTTTAGGAGCCAAAATACATGGACGTGGTGGGGTCTAGTCTCTGTAACATAATACTACTTTTTTTGAGGGGCGGGGGAGGGGCTGCGCTATAATAAAAACCTTTATACGAACATTTTTCGCTTTTGTATTTGATCAAATACCCGTATTTCTTAAATTCAATTAAAATATTATTTATAGTATTAATTTTTTTCAAATATGATCGCAGTAGATACTTTAGGATAATAAAAAAAATAATTTTGGAATGACGCATTGAAAAAATACTTTATTTATTTTTCCAGCGAATGTCAAATTAATAGCTACAATTAATCTGTTTTTAATTAATACATTCATTTTCACTTGCGAATGGACTTTCTCGTCAATTTAATTATTATTATCAAAACAGTACGTCCGAATGCAAACTCGTTTTACTTTTTATCCAATCGACATAGCTGGAAACTCTCGTGTGCACATTTGGCGTGGTTGCATCGCAGTTTGCGTTACCGAAAGACACTATGCCTATGAGTAAGCCTTTTGCAGCCACTGGTCCTCCCGAATCTCCCTGCAACATTTATAAATGACAACATCTTATACTGTAATCTGTAATTAACAAGTATTAGAAAAATTATGAAAGAAAATACGTTACGTAGCAAGCGCTTTTTCTATTTTCAACACAAGTACATAGGTGTGTGTCTATTATCAGCCTTCTTAGATAGTAGTATTTTTGGCATTTTTCTAATTTGATGACTCGAGCCGACATGAATTGCAGAACATTCGGGTTGTGGCGCTGAAAATAAGTATGCGAATAAAAATTATTTTTTATACATGAAGAACGGACTCGACATTTCATGCAATTTTCTGTGGGAAACAATAAAAATTATTACATTTATATTAGTTTTTTTAAAAACTTGTAAATTTTATTACATTTTTCAATAATTTTTACTATTTAGACTGTAAAGTAAAATAAAGGGTCTGATCGCATGCGTACGAAAATATCATAGTTTTTATCGGTATATGTGTAAAAGAGAATCGGTATATGTATAATAGTCCGGGCGCTGGTGGCCTCTGAGTATTTTTTTCGAGGTCCCCTCGGTACCTCGGAGTTTTTTTTATGTTTTTTGGGTCGCTGAATCAGAATTTCGAGGGTACCAGGCCGAAAAGTGGTCAGGTTATTTATTATTAACATTTTTTATAAACAATATAAAAAATGTTATATTTTCGATTTTACAAAAATACCAAGCTATTCTCTGTCATTTTCTGAGCAAAAATGCTCCTTATCAACTTTTCCCTCCGACCACGAAAAAAATTCTCAAAGTTTGAAAAAATGTGATTTTTTGAATCTTTGGGAATTTTTTTCTCGAAAATTACCGGTCGGAGAGAAAAATTGATAAGGACCATTTTTGCTTGGAAGATGACAGAGAATCGCTCGGAATTTTTGAAAAATGAAAAAAATTTTTTTTTTATTTTGTACATTTTTTTATAAAAACTAAAAAAAAAAATTGTTTCAATTTTCAAAAATTTCGACCGGTAGTTTTCGAGAAAAAAATTCCCAAAGATTCAAAAAATCACATTTTTTCAAACTTTGGGAATTTTTTTCTCGGAAACTATGGGTCAGAGGGAAAAGTTGATAAGGAGCATTTTGCTCAGAAAATGACAGAGAATAGCTTGGTATTTTTGTAAAATCGAAAATATAACATTTTTTATATTGTTTATAAAAAATGTCAATGATAAATAACCTGATCACTTTTCGGCCTGGTACCCTCGAAATTCTGATTCAGCGACCCAAAAAACATAAAAAAACCCCGAGGTACCGAGGGGACCTCGAAAAAAATACTCAGAGGCCACCAGCGCCCGGACTAAAATAACAAACTATATTTTGGGATACTAAATGAATTACTTTACGGGGGAATCGTCTACGAAAAATATGAACTTAAATTTTAAATAGGTATGTTTATCAACAAATACTGTATGAAAATTCTTGAAATATTGCAAAGACGTTCATAATTCTTGCAACACTCATAAACTTACACCTTTTTCACTAGGAGATTTTACAAGTCCCAAACCAGATACAGTGGCCAAAATATCTTCGAAATTATCTGCATTATCCTTAGGCAATCTGATTGGTTGCACTCTCCAGCTAAATTGTATGTCACTTTTTACTCGTATGAGAGCGATATCGTAGGTATTTCTGAACCTGGACTTAATTAAATCGATGTAAACATTTTATCGTTAGAGAAAATGTGAAAATTCAATGACTTACGTAACGTTCGTGATTTATAATTTTTTCTACAGAATATACTTGTCCTTTGGAAATCTTGTTTTTATACAATCCGACTCTAATCAAAAGGAATGGAAATAATCTGGAACTTTATGAAAAATCAATTTTTTGTATCATATCACATGAATTTTCCCTTGTTTTGTTTATGCTACCGCATTAACTATTATTTAATCAAACAAACTCAATGAGAATATTATACCTTTCCAAAGTACTATATTCAAATCAATATACTATGCATAACTTCTATCTTTATCTTAACGTACTAACTAATATCAATTTATATGTAATGCTTTAAAAAAATTTACTAAATGAATACAATAAATCAGGTCACAATTACTGTTGGAAGCAGTGTGCCGCGCTGAGAAGCCAGCGCTTGTGAACGATCGACGCTCCGCACATATTTTTGAATACGCTAATCGTTACTGCCGCATAATACGGAATTTGGCCGTCCATGGCATCTTGACCATTGATTATCCGCCGCTGTGCCACTTGCAAGATATAGAGTATGGTTTTTACAGTAACAGTAATGTGCCATTGTAATCTCTGATAAAATTTAAGCTCATTCTTGTTAAAATGTGGGTGATTTCAATATTTGATTTTATAAATGTAAGTAGGAAATTATTCGGACTTAACGGAACTCTGGAGGGTATATTAATGGTGTCGACTGAAAGTATTGAAAGAATTTTTTGGATGCTTACCACATGTAGCAACAGTTAAATAAAACAACAGTAATAGCACAAATGATTTCATAGTGTTGAAAATAATAATACTTCGTATGCAATAATTCTTGTTTTTTTGGACCTTTTAAAGCATATGTCAGTAATAAGTTTATCGGAAAAATCGCTATTTTAGATATTGTAAATATATAGTGAACTATTTTGACAGGTTTATATTCTTCTTCAAGATTATAATCACGAAAAATTGTTATAATTCAAATTTATCTTCTTGTCTATTTTTAACTAACATAAGTGTATAATATTTTTCTCGTACGAATAATGAAATGTGAAAATCTTTTTTATTTGTTTTAAATTTCATAATTTCAAAACAAAATTTATAATTTAAAATTTTAAATTAAATACGAAATAACATAATTTTGAATAAGGTGATGAAATTACACTTGTTAATTATAAGTAATATTACTTCAACTATTTTACAGATTTTTTTTTTAAATAATTTAAAATTATATTGCTTCAAACCTCAGTTATATAACTTTAGATAAAAAGTATTGCATTAAGCAATGGTAATAATTAAATTTTTTTTAATTTACGGGATACTTATACAGAAAAATTATTTATGACGTATAGGGGAGAGTGAGGCTATTTCGTACATGGGGCAGTTTCGTACACGCCAGTTATTTTGTAAGTAAAAACTTTTATCTGGTTTCGGTAAGATAAATTCAACCTATTCATTAAGTTATTCGACAATTTGAGTTTTTAACGGCTACTCCGTTATTTTTCGAAGCTCGTTATAAAAAATTGGAGCTACGCGGGGTTCAAGCTATTTCGTAAAAAACGATTTTTTTTCAATTGAGTACAGATCAATGATTGACAAATAATACAGGGTTCATAACAGTTTCTTTAGTCAGTTATAACACAAAACTTAGTGTTAATACCTACATCAATAGAGTTAATTATTTTAGTACTGAAAAAGATAACTGTTCTGAAAAAAAGTGTACGAAATAGCCCCACTCTCCCCTACAAAGTATAGAAAAATATTATTATAATTATTCATTAAAACAGGAAGCGGGATTATTCCACTAGTCAACGGTCCGCGTAAAAATAGAATATTATTAATATGCAAGCAAAATATTAAAAATACAGTAGTAATGTATTAGAATGATGTGGGTAGGACAATTTTAAACATATTATTCGTACGGTAATTACAAGTTGGTAATAAAAAAATAAAAACTATCCTATCATCAATAAAATAAATATCCACAATTTCACATAACTAATAAATACATTTCTATCCAAAGACGGTCTAATATGACAACAAATTGAAAGGGAATCAGAAAAATTGATTGAAGTGAAAACATATGCAACACTGTAACATTTAAACGAAGAATTTGTAGTACACTGAAAAAAAGTATTGAGCTTACAGCAATACCGAGTTCACAATACCAGATGATGTTGTAAGAAAAATATCGGAAGTCACAAGAGACAAATGTTAAGTTATATTTACAAAATAAAGTATTGTTCTCACAGACTAAATTGAGTTTAGTCGTGAGAGCAATACCCGTGCTTCAAATTGACAAAAGTTATGGTTGCCACAGAAATACTTTTGGTTCCTATAGTCATACGTGTAGCTATGGATACCACGCATGACAATGGAGATCACCTTTAACTATTTCCTTGATTTATTCTGAATTGCACTTATATTAAAGTTATAAGCCTCACCATGAGTAAACTTCACTTAAAATTTAAGATTGAAATAAAAAATATTTTATGTCCATAGGTAGTCTCACAGTAAGACATTATTGTGAGATTCGGTACACTGAATCTTTCCAGGGCCGAAACCACAGTACAGCAATACGAGTATAGTTATCACAGCTATATCGTATCCGTATAGGCCGGACATCAATACTTTTATTGCTGTAGGAGCAAGAATATTGTTATATTTCATATACTTTTTTTCAGTGTAAATTAATTCCGCGTCAAAAAATTTTCGTGGGTAAGATATTGTTCACAGCGTTGGAAAAGTATGGGCAATACATGGGTAATTTGAAGCCACATGAGAGTAATATAGAATATGTGACCCCGGCGCCTGCACCGAATTCGGGCGATACAGTGTCCTACATAATTTTCAATATATTAGTCCCGTATTATTTTCGTGCAGTAAATAATATGCAATAAATAAAAAAATTATATTAATAGTATTATTAAGCACAAAATAATATGGGACTAATATGGAATTATGTGAGATACCTGTATATATTGCTCAAAGCCGCATATACCTCATATTTTTGTCACATTTGTAAATTCTGAATTGAAATTATTGAATATTTATTTATTTATTTATTAATAACAACTAAATATTTACTTAACGCTACCTATAATGTCGAAATTAATAATAAAAAACGCTGCCAATTCATTGGCATATAGCTTCCTCAAACTTATATTACTGATTCCTTTAATTAATTTTTAATTTCAACATTTAAAATTTAATACTTTATTTTGTACGGTGAGACTATGTTAAATGGTTTGCGATTTTTTATTTTTACTTTTTCTATTTTTTATCATTAAAAAGTAATTATTAGTGTTGTTCTTTAATGTTCGTTCAATAATTTGACTTAATACAAAAAATATCTGTTTCTTTATTCGTATCATACTCAAAATGATAGCATTTATTTTTTAATAATGTCTATTTACGTGTATTATTGTATGCTATATCTCTGCTAAATTTCAGAACGATTAGTTGATTTTTACTCTTATTATCGTAAGACAACGGAAACTCTACTTTTTTTACAAAATATTTTTTTTTTCTAAAAAACAAATGAAGATAATCTCTTTAAATTTTAACCAAATGTAGTCTGCAATGAGTTTAATTATTGGTTAAAATTTTAAGTCGATAAATCAATTACTCTCTGACAAAACCTATATTCGAAAATTTTTAAACAAAACTTTTAATCTGAAATATCGTTGGTTGCAATGTACAAATGAACTCGATTTAAAGGTGTATAAAAGCTACATCTTTACAAAATTTCAGGACGATTGAATAATTTTTACTCTTGTTATCGTACGACAACGAAAACTCTACTTTTTTATATTTGTATACTTATATAATTTATATTAAAGATATCAAAATAAATTATATTATATATATCTTACTATACTATATTTAGTTGTAAGCTCAATTAAGACGCTAACCCTCCGCGTCCTTCCGCATCCCTCCGCATCCCGCCACGTCCCTCCACGTCCCTCCGCGTCCCTCCGCGTCCCTCCGCGTCCCTCCGCAAAGTCCTCTCCACAAAATAACGTAAAATTCACTGTTGTTTTGCGTTATTTGTGGTCTGCATTGTCCCTCCGCATTGACCCTCCGCGCTCCTCCGCGTCCCTCCGCGTCCCTCCGCATCCCTCCGCATAAAGGGTCCTGTCTAGAGATGTAAAAAGACGTTTTTTTTTTCAAACGGTCATGCGACCGTCTTTTGGACCGTCCCGTGACAATTTAGACCGTCCAAAATAGATTTCAAAATTTTTTGATGTAAAAAGACCGTCTTTTTTAAAAAGGTTTAGTCATAAGCCCGTCACAAACAGATTGGTCTAAATAATACCCCCTGCATCTATATAGACGTAAAAAGGCCGTATTTTTATTTTTGGTCTTGTGACCCCGTCACATTTGTGATAAAAAGTTAATTATATATTAATAAACTTAAATATATAATAGTAAATAATGTATAGACATTAAATTGAAAATTTATACAAATAATGTAACAATGAAAAGATAAATTAATATGCCTTATATATTTTTTACTTACATAAATCTTTTACAGTTTTACGAATAAAAGTGCGTTTAATAAGTTTACTATCAAATGAAAAAAAAAAATTGTTACACTTTATCTACATACACTTGTAAGCAGTACAATTCATTTAATGTGCTAAGTTACTATAAGAATTACATCTTTTTAGAAAGCTGTATTTTAAAATAGTAAAAAAAAATCGGTCTTAATATAATACCCCCTTCACCTATATAGATGTAAAAAGACGGTCTTTTTATTTTTTGTCTTGTAACCCCGTCACATTTGTGATAAAAAAAATAATTACGGTAAATTTTAAAAAGTATGACGGCGTCACAAAATTTGGAGTTGGTCTTGTGACCGTCCATGGACCGACCATGGACCGTCCTAAAATTTGTGACGCGGTCGCTTTACATCACTAGTCCTGTCCCTCCGCGTCCCTCCGTGTCCCTCCGCGTCCCACCGTGTCCCACCGCATTGTCCCTTCGCATTGTCTATTGAAAAAATAAACAAAACGATTATTTAAATACTTTTCAAACCCAAGTAGCCGGAATATATGAAGTTCACACATATAAGGAAGTATTGTAGACATGAAAAAATAAGCAAAACGACTATTTAAATAATTTTTAAACCCAAGTAGCCGAGGGATATGGGGTCCACCCATATAAGGGAGTCATGTAGACATGAAAAAGTAAGCAAAACGATTATTTAAATAATTTTGAAATCCAAGTAGCCGGGGGTTATGGGGTCCACGCATATAAGGGATTTTTTCGGGTCTACATGACTCCCTTATATGCGTGGACTTCATATCACCTACTTGGGTTTAAAAATTGTTTAAATAATTTTCTTGCTTATTGTTGCACGTCGACGAAATTCCTTAATATGCGTGGACCTCGCGTCTCCCGGCTACTTGGGTTTAAAAATTATTTAAATAATCATTTTGCTTATTTTTTCATGTCTACATGACTTCCTTATATGCGTGGACCTCATATCTAGAGGTGAAAAGTGACAGGGTCACAAATTTTTGACGGTCCGCGGACGGTCCAATGACCGTCCGCGGACGAGTGCTGTTTTTGACCAAACGGTCACTTTTTAGAAAACATTTGAACGGTTCACTTTTATGTCAGAGTCGACCCGCGCGACGGCCGCGACTGTGCAGTGAAACGCGAGAGTCGAGATCGGCGAGACTTTCTTGTTTTTCGAGACTAATTAAGGTTAGGTGATAATTGTAATTTGTTTAAGAAGAAGAATGAAATTAAAAGAATTGCTTCTTGCTAATTTTAAAAGCATACCCCATGGACCTACTAAAAAGTTAGCATTGTATCAATGCAAGTATTGCACGCAAGATTATGCGTTCCACATAACTAGAATGAGCAAGTATCTCACTCTTAACTGTAAAGGATGCCTAGAAACAATCAAATCTGCAATTAAAAGTAAACGAAAGCACCAAAACTTGAACAAATCAGACAAGGGTGATTCATCTAGAATAAAGAGAAAACGAGCTTCTGTTTCCAGTGAGGACGAATCTCTTGATAATGTTGACCAAACAAACTATCATACTTTAGTTAAAGATGAACCACATCTATCTCTTGAAAAAATAATTGGCTATGTAGACAAAACTTCGCCCAAAGATCAAGAGTACATTGCGGCATCACTAGCCAAAGCACTATATGTTAGTGGTAAGAACTTAAAGTTTACGAATATTTTTACTTAAATCTATAAATTAAAAAAAAAATTTGTGACCAATTGAAAAAAGACGGTCATTTTTCAGCTGTATAGCTGACTATTTTTAAATTTTAAGTTGGATTTTTTAATCGAATGGTAGGATTTTGTGTTAATGATAATTTTAGAATCCACTGGCCATCCATACCAAATTAGTGCTCTTATTTATTATGGACAAATAAAAACACATTTTTCTCACTATCGACGTTTCGGACACTTTATTCTGTCCCTCTTCAGGAAACTAATTAAATAAAAATTAACAAATAATTTTACACACCAATATTAAACGCAACAATTTCAGTTTGGCAATAACAAAACTTAAAACTTACAAGTAGTCGTGATAATCAAAGTATTTTCGCGGGGAGCAATTCCGCTTGTCAATAGTTTGTTTTTATATTGCGATCGAGCTTATATATCTAAAAATGTACATGTATATGTTAAATTATATCACAGAGATGGACACTAATAATAACATTTGTATTTACAATACGTTGATACAGTATTTACAATAACATTTGTATTTACAATACGTTGATACAGTATTAGTGTCCATTTCTGTGATATAATTTAACATATACATGTACATTTTTAGATATATAAGCTCGATCGCAATGTAAAAACAAACTATTGACAGGCGGAATTGCTCCCCGCGAAAATACTTTGATTATCACGACTACTTGTAAGTTTTAAGTTTTGTTATTGCCAAACTGAAATTGTTGCGTTTAATATTGGTGTGTAAAATTATTTGTTAATTTTTATTTAATTAGTTTCCTGAAGAGGGACAGAATAAAGTGTCCGAAACGTCGAACGAGAAAAATGTGTTTTTATTTATCCATAATAAATAAGAGCACTAATTTGGTATATGGATGGCCAGTGGATTCTAAAATTATCATTTTTAATTTTTGATCAATAATTTATAATAAATTTTTAAAAGCTTAAAAATATTTTTACCTAAATATGTAAATAAAAGATTATATTTTGTGACCAATTGAAAAAAAGACGGTCATTTTTCAGCTATATAGTTGACTATTTTTAAATTTTAATAAATAATTTACATAAATTTTCAAAAATTTGATGGTACTAAATATAATTATTTCACAGGATATCCGTTATGGTTACTTGAAAGCCCCTATTGGCAAAAAGTCTTTTACATGCTGAAACCATCTTTTATAATTCCAACACGATATGCACTGTCCAATGATTTATTAAATAAGACTTATATTTATGTGAAGAAAGATGTTGAAGAGAAGGTATTATCAACTAAGACACTGGCTATACAATTAGATGCATGGTCAAACATACGCAATGAAGGTATTGTCAATTTCATAGTCAATACGCCACAGCCAGTTTTTTATAAATCAATTGAGACAAAAACAGAAAGCCAGAATGCTGAGTTTTACCTTAAACAGACAAGTACAGTAATTGATGAGTTAACTCCTGAACGAGTAATTGGAGTTATAACAGACAATGCCAGTGTTTGCCAAAAGTTTTGGAGACTTCTGGAGGCGAAGTATGCCGAATACTTCAACAGTGCCTATGGATGTGCTGCTCATATCCTAAATTTGATTGTAAAAGATATGTCGACTCAAGATTCTATAGCTAATCTACTAAGAACATGCTCATCGATAGTCAAGGAAATCAAGCAGTCTCATCCATTGTCATCACAACTAAAAGAAATCCAAAATTCTGACAAGACCCCAAAAAAAGTCACTACAACACTCAAATTTCCTGTAGCTACAAGATGGGGCTCACAATTGGTCTGCTTAGAAAGTATTAATGTAAATAAATATAATTTACAAACCTTGGCCATTTCAGCGCAAGGTACTACAAAATTGGATAAATTATCAAGGGAGCAAATACTATCTGTCGAATTTTGGATAAGAATTGAGAAAACAATTAGTTTGTTGAAGCCAATTTGTGATTGGATCAGAAAAATAGAAGGGGACGAGTCTGTTATAAGTGACGTACGCTACTTGTTCCACGATTTAGAAAAACATTTGATATATGAACTATTCGAGAAAGACTTAGCTACATTAAAATATGATGAAAGTGAAAAAGTCAAGAATCAATTACAAGAGCGTAAAAAGCTCCTTTTAAAACCCATCCACTATGCAACATCAATACTGGATCCAAAATATAAAGGAAAGAGTTTAGACGCACATGAATTTGAAGCTGGTCAAGTATTCATTGGAAATCTTGCTAAGAACCTTGGTACCGATCAACAATTAGTTTTAATGGATTTGATGGAGTATATAGCCGATGAAGGTATCTGGAAAGCTAATCACATTAAAGAATCAGCCAAGCTAGGAAAACCCATAACATGGTGGAAAGGTATGTGTAGCAAATCTGTACTGTATGAAATAGCTGTGGCAGTTTTACAATCACCATGCACGTCAGCAGCCACAGAAAGATCTTTTAGCAGTATGGGTTGGATACATAATAGTAAAAGAAATTCTTTAAGAAATTCTAATGCATCTAAAATAACGTACATATCGTACAACACTAAATTATTAGATAGGGTTCCAACAGCTGATAAATTTAGAGAATAGCATGAAGAAGAAGAATTATTAGACCTCTTATCATTAGGTGAACTAGAAGAGAGCTGTGACAAATCTAAAATTGAAGAGGATTTTATGGACGTACCTCAACCTCAAGACAATGACAGATCTAAGGCAGCTCAAGATGCTAATGCAATAGAAAAATCTTTATCTATGTTTGATATTGAGAATTTACCTGTATTTATTGCATAGGTATAAATTAATATAATACTGTTAAATAATTCTCTTACGCTAAATCTTTAAAAATTGTTTAAATCGTTTATTTTAATACTAAACATATTATATATTTGATATAAATAAGTTATATCAAAGAACTAGTGATCAAAGTGCCAAAACATGACTTGTATGGTACAATACTGTATACGGGGTGTTATTATAACTTATAATTTATAAGATCAAAAAAGTAATATTTTTATTTTATCATTAAACAAATAAAAAATGATCTGTGATCGAAATAAGAGTCAGTAAACATATAAATACAGTATGTACAAATAGTTTCAATAATGTAATTATTTTACTTTTTGTATAAAAATTTTATAGTTAAAATAACATTTTTTTAATATATGTCTTTGCTTAACCCCTTACATAAACCCTTTCCCTTTTATTTTAATATTTGTAAGGTTACATTTTATAGTTCTATAATATTACATTTAAAAAATGACGCCTATATTGTGACCAAAAAAAAAGAGACCGTCTTTTTTCACCTATATAGGTGAAAAGGACGTCTTTTTTATGATTCAGAAAAAAGAACCGTCATTTTACATTCAAAATTTTGAAAAATAAAAAAGACTGTCAATTTGATCACGAGACGGTCTTTTTTTGGTCATTTGACCAATCGAAAAAAGACCAGTCATTCTGCACCTCTACTCATATCCCCCGGCTACTTGGGTTTAAAAATTATTTAAATAATCATTTTGCTTATTTTTTCATTTCTACATGACTCCCTTATATGCGTGGACCTCGTGTCCCCCGCCTACTAAGGTTTAAAAATTATTTAAATAGGGTAGTGGTCCGTATTAGTGTGCCTGTCCATATTTGTGTGCCCTATTATTAAAACATATCCTAGAAATGAACGAGTAAAAACGTAACACTAAAATATTTTTTGTTCATAAAGTATAGTTAATTAAGTTTAAATAGAATTAATTACTTAATTTGTTTTCATTTACGATAACATTAAAAAAGAACTTTCAAAAATATGTTTCACGGTTTGCGGTGTGTCACGGTGTTTCCTTGTCCAAACTTGCTAAGAAATGACATTTTTAAAAGTAACATTAAATAATGTTTCGGAAGGATTTTAATGTGGGATACAATTGATTATATCATAAAATAATATTATGTTATATAATAAACCTTAATATAAAGGTTTTCAATTGATTTTAATATTTAATTAATGGTGTCTACTAATAGGGTCAGTGAAAAACGACTTGTCCAGATTTGTGTGTGCACAAATACAATACGAGCATGCTCGTATCGGTGCTTGAACAGAAAAGTTAGGTTAGGTTGTCTGCGCACAAACGTTGTTTCATATCGCATTGACGACCTTCAGCAGTTTTTACCGTATTGGAATTAATTAACATTCAATGTAAACAAGGGTTAGACATTGATTATAAATGCACTACAGTTAACAAAATAATTTTGTTGGCAATGATAATATTATCAAGACACACTAATGTGGGGCACACAAACGTGTACATCCACATTAATACGGGGCACACAAAAATGTACTTTGATGTCTGCTAGGGCACACAAATGCGTACAAATTTTTTTTTTATATTGCTTGTAACTTTCGTAAATATAAATATTTTTCTATAAAAAAAATTGTTTCGTGTAGATTATTACTTTTATTATCTATATAAACCACCCGGAATCTCTGATACAGCTTAAATAGTTTATTATTATGCGACAAAACTGAAGAGTTTCTTAAACCCACACTAATACGGACATCTACCCTATCCCCCGCCTTCTTTGGTTTAAAAATTATTTAAATAATCGTTTTGGTTATTTTTGCATGTCTACATGACTCCCTTACATGCGTGGACCCCCTGGCTACTTGGGTTTTTTTTACAGGAACGCTTTGCCCTAGGCATAAACAATATTAAATTCGTTATATGTCGCGTGGACTGTTAGGGTACAGTGTCCTCTTGACTTAACCCAATTAGTAAGGAAATATTTGAAGATATGTTTACAAAATTAAATGAAAGTCAAAAATTTATTTTCAAACAACTTATAAAAAATAGAAATAAAATCAATTTTATAGATGGTCCTGGAGGTTCGGGTAAAACATTTGTACATAAAACTTTAATTTATTATTTTCTATCAAAAGGAAAAAATATTATATCAATGGCTTGGACTGGTATAGCGTCTATTCTCTTACCCTAAAGAATGACTACTCATAGAACCTTTAGATTGCCATTAGATTTAAATAGTATTGATTTTTTTTTTTTTAAATTAGAATAAGATAAAAAGAAATTAAGAGAAACGGAAGTCATAATCTGGGATGAAGCATCTATGATACCCAAAAAAGCTTTATAAATTATTGACAGAACTTTAAGAGATTTATGTACAAACGATTTACCTTTTGGGGGAAAATTAATAATTTTAGGAGGTGATTTTCAAAATAATCCCAGTAATGAAACACGGATTTAGAAGCGCTATAATTGAAGACACTATTCAATATTCTGAACTTTGGCCTTTATTTAAAATTTTCAAATTAAAACACAACATTCGTTCTCAGAATAATGAATTCTCAAAATTATTATTACAAATTGGAGACGGTAATATAAATCCTTTTATAATACCTAATAATTGGAGAACTAACGATGTTTGCTTACAAATTTGTAAAAATATTAATAAAATAAATGATTATGATCATGTTATTTTAGCACCTCATAATGAAGACATTAAATTTTTGAATGAAAAAATTTTAATGTTATTAAATGGTGATAAAAAGACTTATTATAGTACAGATTATGCGTCTCATAAAGGTGTTGATCAAAGTGATGACAACATTCATCTACTTTTTCTAATAGAAACATTAAACAATATTTATGAAGGTTTGCCACCTCATAAATTAGATTTAAAAGTTGATGCTATTGATGTTAATTAGAAATTTGAGTATACACGAAGGTTTGTGTAACGGTACTAGACTTAAAATAACCAAATTATTTAAATATAATATTGAAATGGAAATATTAACAGGAGAAAAAGTAGTTAATAGAGTTTTTATTCCTAGAATTACATTAAATACAGGACAATCTTCTTCATTATCTTTTATTCTTTATAGATAACAGTTTCCATTAACATTAGCATTTTGCATGACCATTAATAAATCTCAGGGACAAAGTTTTGATTATGTAGGGTTATACATCAAAAGGCAATTATTCTCACACGGTCAATTATATGTTGCTTTATCAAGGTGTAGAAATCCAGATAACATATATATACAAAATAATTTAGAAAATTCATTAGAAATTGAAAATATAGTTTGGGAAGAAATTCTTGATAATTATAAAAAAATTTAGTTATATAAGTAAATATGTGTATTTATTTATTTATTTAAACCAGAGTAGGACATGTTGTATTACGTGTTATTGCTTACTTCAGGACATAGTTACATGTCTGAAGCAGCAAACATCCTATAGAGGTAGACATAGCTACCTGTACATAGGTCCGGTGTACTTAAAACTAAAAAAACTTAAGTAACTTATAAACTAGGCATGGAATCAAAGATTCCACTATAAATAATATATTTGGTCCACATTGATTATCTCACCCATACTGGAAGGTTAAATTTTTATTTATTTATTTATTTAATTTATTTATTTTTTTTTGTTTAAATTCTAGAATATATTAGTACCAATCCAAATTTTTAGCTTTTTCTTATTATAATTTTTTGCGATATCTAGAACTTTAAGATTTGGATTAGATTTCGGAAGACAATTAAATACTTGTATCGCTCTGACATAGTTATCTTTATCACTAACAGTTTTCGAACACTTTGGTGGTATTATAAGTTTATTTCTAGTTTTGCTAGTCGATGTTAAGTATAAATTCCTAAGTTCATTATAATGATACGTTACACATTCGTAAGCAAAAATTTGTTTTAGATTCAAGGGGTTGTCTCGATTGAAAATATTTTTGTTTATAATTTTTAAAATCCTATTTGGATGTATACATTGCATATATTTATTAAATATGTTCATACATATTCAAAAACCAAATTTCTCATTATAAAATATACGCAATAACAGTATAAAATAAAGGAAAAATTATTTGAATGATGTTAAGAGATTTTAATGATTAGCTAAATGAAAATTGTATATAAAATTTAATTAAGTTTCGATTAGCAAAAATACAAATAAAATCAAAGAAACGATTTTTAAATCAAAATTTTTAACGTGAATATGCTCTTATATATTCAAAAAACAAATTTCACAATATAAAATATACGCAATAATAGTATAAAATAAATGAGAAATTGTTTAAACGATGTTATAAGAGATCTAAATCAATAGCTAAATGAAATCGGTAAGGTAAAAGACCCAGTACTCGGACACTTACGCACATACAACCTTTATAATCTCTTATATCTTCAAAATTAATCGTAATATACATAAACATATGATCTGAGTGGATAGTTCAAACCTTGTAGTAACATTTTCCTTTCTTAAATGTCTTATTTGTTAGCTTATTTATTAAAATAATAATGTTTAAAGAAAATAACTACAGGCCGGTGTAGTTGGACAAGCTATATTAAATTGGGATCAATACTCGGACATCTTTAGGACCCAGTAGTTGGACTATGTTTTTAAATGTGTCCCACTACTGCGTTATGGAAATTGAGAGGTACCTAAAGTTGGACAGATGCTAAGCCGTCCGCGCATCGAAAACATAACCTCGCAAAATTTTTCTCTCATTATATAAACATTTGAGAAATAAAATCAAAACAATGTCATAGTGACTACGTAGTTAACATCACAAAGAATGCTAACGAATTCATTTTTTTCGAATTGTCTATTTATAGTAGTTGTTTTACTGCTGTCCAAGTACTACGTCCAAAATTCGCGCTGTCCGACTACTGGGTCTTTTACCTTATACGAAATTTATTTAAGTTTTAGTTTAATATATAAAATAATAAAATAAAATAGAACAAAAGATTTTTAAATCAAACTTAATAACGTAAATATATTCTTATATATTCAAAAAACAAATTTCCCAATATAAAATATACGCAATAGCAGTATAAAATAAAGGAGAAATTGTTTAAATGATGTTATAAGATCTTAATCAACGACTAAATGAAAATTGTATATGAAATTTATTTAAGTATGGATCAAATCAAAATTTTTATTCTGAATAATACTCTTATATATTAAAAAAAATTACATAATAAAAAAAATATATATAATAGAAGCATTTAAATGATGTTATAAAATATCTTATTCAATGTCAAAATAAAAATTATATATGATATTTATTTAAATATGAATTAGGCCTACTCGGGATACGTGGAATTATGTGGAAAAAATAGAACAAATGGGTTGTTACTTAAAATGGGGGTTGACGAGCGGATCGAGTAAGGGGTATCCCCACTACTATGTATGTATGTGTGTATGTGTGTGTGTGTGTGTGTGTATGTGTGTGTGTGTGTGTGTGTGTGTGTGTGTGTGTGTGTGTGTGTGCGTGCGTGCGTGTGTGTGTATAAATTTATAAGTTTATTATACTTATAATATTATTATTATTAAATTTATAGACAATTTTTTATGTGATATAGATAATATGTGTGCTAATTTTCATCAAGATCGAACGATTACTTTTTGAAATATTTGATATTGAAAATTTTCGTATTTTACAAAGTCAATTTCTTTGTCGCATGATAACTAGTGACAAAAATTGGCTTAATCATGCTGTAATTTTGTGGAAATGTAGAGTTTATATATTTATCGTACAAGTCCTTTAGGTAAAAGAATCGTCTATTTAAGGTTAAAATTTTTTTACATTTTTTTTCAAAATCATGATTACGAAAAATCACACTTCATGTATCAGCTTGAAATTTATAGACTATTTTGTATGCGATATTTATAGACTATTTTGTTTGCGATATTTATAGACTATTTTGTTTGCGATATAGGCAATATCTGTGTAAAATTTTATCAAGATCATACGGTTACTTTTTGAGACATTTGATATTTAAAATTATGGTATTTCTGAAAATGACTTTCTTTGTCGCACAATAACTAGAGTAAAATTGTTTGAATTACTTTGAAATTTTGTAGAGATGTAAACTTTGTATATTATTTATTATACGAGTTCTTATGGTAAAAGTATTCGTTTATGTATTTCAGAGATATTTGAGGTTAAAACTGTTTTAGTCCTCTTTTCAAATCATAATTTTTCGGGAACGGCTTTATGAATAAACATGAAATTTATAGACAATTTTGTGGGTGGTATAGGTAACATTGGCTAAATGACCGTATTAGTGTGCTCTTAAAGTAGACTACAGTCCATGTTAGTGACACTTTTTAACTAACGATTATTAACAAATAATACATCCAACTGAGTAATTTATGGGATAAATTGTCTTTTTACTGTTTTTTGTAATAGCCACTTATTATTTTTAAGGTTAGAACCTTTTTCTTACATCGGAAATTCCAGAAAGAGCACACAAATACGGACAGGCACACTACTAGGGACAAGTACCCCATGTGTGAAATTTCACAAAGAAAATATAATTTGAAGTAAACGACATTTAGGAATTTTAAAAGGTTTTGACGATAATATTACAATATTATTTTATCTATTTTTCCCACATAATTTAAAAAATAAATTATACCTATTATTTTATTCATATTTAATACATAATTAAAAAATTAATATTTTTTAATCATCATAAATGAATTTAATTATAATTAACTATTATGTCATAAATTGTTGCAAAAATTGTAAATTTTGTTATTAAAAATTAATTAAAGGAATCAGCAAATTAAGTTTGAGGAAGCCACGGGCCAATGAAGAGGCAGCGGTTTTTCGTAATAGACCGATTTTTTCGGGTAACGAACTCGATCTGAAGGTGTATAAAAGCTACATCTATGCAAAATTTCAGGACGATTGAATAATTTTTACTCTCGTTATCGTGCGACAACGAAAACTCTACTTTTTTATAAAACATTTTTTTTTCTAAAAAACAAATGAAGACAATCTCTTGAAATTTTAACCAAATACAGACTTCAATCAGTTTATTAAGTGGTTAAATTTCAAGTCGATAAATAAAATATTTTTTGGGAAATTAATTTATGAAATATAAAAACGTTTGCCTTAATAACAAATAACAGAGTGGAGATAATTTAAATATTAAAAAAAGAAAATATAGGTAATTTAAATACCTTTCAAGTAAAGTTCATTATATTGTGTAAAAATGGCTGTAAGATATTAAAAATTTCAAAATCGTTTTTTGGTTATAAAAAAAAAAGAAAATCAATAAAAACTCAAATCAGGGTACCGAGTTTTTTTCGCGAGACGACGACTTTGTCCGACGAAAATCGGTCGATTCTTTTCCGAGATATAAAGAGTTTACACACACACACCCACACACACACACACACACACACACACACACATCCACGAAAAAAAAATCAATAAATTTTCTCAAAATCAACAAATATCGACATATATCACCTTAAAACATCTTTTTGAACATTTTTGTCTCGAAAATTTTTTTCACCGTTATAAAGCTTCCTCTATGAGAAAGCAAAAATATTAAAAAAGAATTTTTAATATCGAATATTTGGTCGTGATGATCATTTTTTTGTGTGCAATGAATTTTTTTATAAACTATAAAATTTTATAATAATAATTGCTTTTTAATAATAAAAATAGAAAGAGTAAAAATAAAAAGTCACAAACCATTTAACATTGTCTCACCGTGCAAAATAAAGTATTAAATTTTAAATATTGGAATTAAATATTAATTAAAGGAATCAGTAAATTAAGTTTGAGAAAGCTACGTGTCAATGAATTGGCAGCGGTTTGTTTTCTTTATATGTTCCGCTTTATGGACATTAGCATGAAGTCAAATAATATTAGGTGAACACAAGTGCTACTAAGAATTATTGAAATCGGTTTATATCAAGCCAGGACTAGTATAAGAAAAAAATTACGATAAACTAAATAGCATAGCTTTTTATTTTAGTATTTACAAAACTATTACAATCATGGTAATATGCACGGAGAGAAATTTTAGAGTAAAAATTACCAAGGTGCCTTGGTAGTGCATGGATAGACTGTCAAAAGCCGTGATATTCCCAGGTTTCTAATACAATTTATAAGTTTCCCAGGAAAAACTACCATAACCACTTAAAAAAAATACCAAATTATCGGAATAAAAATTACCAGACACACTGGTAAAAATTGAGATCTAGTCATTTTTACAGGGTAACCTAAGAATTTTTACTAAGAAAACTGATAAATTTTGCCAAATAACCTGGTATTTGTGTATTCGCGCATGCGCACTGCGCATTATTGTGTTTCAGAAGATTGATACTAGAGGCGTGCGCGACGTTAAAATGAAAACAATACACATATTTTCAGTAAGTAATAACGGCGATTCAAATGACTGTTGGTAACAGCTTCCGTGGCGCAGTCGGTAGAACGTCGGACTCTCAACCCAAAGATCGTCGGATCGAATCCCGCTTCCGTAAAAATTTTTTTTCAATTTAATGTTTTTTCATCCTTGTTTCTGTTTCTATTTCTATATTAAAATACTATATATCCCATTAATATAGATAAAAAAAGTTAATTTTTTTAATTTAAATTAACTAAAAAAAAATTTTACCAAGGCACTTTGGTAAAAAGTTTGAAATTGTCAGTCTGTCCATCCATTACCATAGAAACTGGTAATTTTGCCTCGAATATTTGTAATTTTCACTACAAAATTTCTCTCCGTGTGCATTGTCGATACACATACACGTGTATCGCTGTCGAAATCGCACCATAAAATATTCCGAAAAATAAGTTGATTAAATGATAAATGATAGAGAAATACTTATCTAGTCAATCACTACGATGCAGATTAATATGCGTAAAAGAAAATATCCACATTTAATCATGTATCCATGCATTCATTCATATAATAAATTAGAATTCTTCTATTACAATCCGGTAGATAAGACCAAATAAAGTAAATTAATAAACAATAAGGCTAGAATACAATAACTGACCGATTAAAATGATTACTTGATAAAGTAGTGTGGACAAGTCGTGTTATATACACATTATATTCCCGCACCACGGATCTAAATCTATTATTGCTTGATAAGTGCCTTAGAGACGAGAGAAACGAATTCCATAGGCCCTCACTATATGAGTAAAAACTGCTGCTAACTGCTTTAGCAGAATGCTTTCTCAAAGAGAATTGATAAATTACATCAAATAATTTTTTTAAATGTACATTTTAATATAAAATTTCATTCTTTCTGCATATCTGATTTTCCATAAATAAATAAATTTATTCAAAATGATTAAGAAAATTATATTTAAAATAGTTATATACTAATTATTAAATTGCAAATTAAAATGATTAAGGTATTATCACATGCTATTTATTGAATTTATAAATTAATTGCATTTCTTCGAAATTTCTTCGGCATTTTCTTCGAAAACCTGCTAACTCGGTGTTTGCTTCAAAACGCCGCCAATTCAGCGAAGACTTCGAAAATCCACCAACTCACAGTGGTTTCAAAAACCATATAACTCGTCGAAGGTTTCAAATATCCTCTAACACAGACGTTTTTTTCCTTGAATTTCGTAGTGCTCTAGGATTTTAAAGTACAAAATAATTCCCACCGATATCCAAACCCAGAGCCGAAAAAAATTATTTTCGATTTTTCGATATTTTTCTTTATTTTTTTTAAACGACTTGATATTATCCGATCAGGCCGACAAAAATATGGACTGATAGGTAATTTCAAGGCCTTTCAGAAAATGGTCCTACTTCCCACCGAGATCCAAATTCGGCGACAAAAAAAAAAAAGAAATTTCGATTTTTCGATATTTTGCTTTATTTTTTTTAAGCGACTTAATATTATCTGATCAAATATATAATTGAACTTGCACAACTTCAAAATAAGCTTTAAACACCTGCCAAAGATAAACTTGATATCTCTGGCCAGTTTCGAGTTATGCTGCGGACAAATTTATAACACACACAGATATTTTCTAGAAAATGCATGTCTCGACTCAGGGAATTCAGAAATATCGAATATCATCGAAATCTCGAGGTCGAAAAATGTTACCGTTACCAAGCTTTCTCTTTGAGAAAGCAAAATATGGACGGCACGTTTCAGTACGTACATAAGAAACGGTTTATTCCTTCGGCCCTCTCCTCTGCGAATTTTTTATTTTATGTTCATTAAAGCAATCTAACAAGTAAATAGAAGTGCTAATTTTAAGATTATATATAATATTGAACATACAAAATAATCGTAAAGCGTATCTATTTTAAAATAGTCAAGACTTTGCTGTGGGAAAGTTACAATCATTCCCCTTTGTAGTAAATAGTATTCTAAATGAGAAATTTAAATATCATTCATAATTTGTTTAGTTTGAGTTAGGTATTGGTTTCGTACATCTTAAAACAATCTTCACCCATAAAAAAAATTAACACTGGTTTTTTTTAGCAAGATGATTATTAAATAGTAGTTTTCGTATCAAGTGGGGATTGTTGGATATGATATATATAGTAATAGAAAAATCAAATACAGAAGATAGATTTGGTGTCTCGAAAAGAAACTTTTTTTTTACTAATTGAACTTACCATAAACCGTAAAATTTAGGTATATTTTCCACATACTTATTTTGGGAATAATCGTTCAGCATCTAATCGTGTGACGTTATTAGCAGAAAGAAACAAGCTTAATCTTTTCTTTTATCTTCAAAATTTTATTTTTATCACGTAAAACAAGTATTTTTTATACTAAGTAAGGTTTATAAATTTTAGAATCTGACTCCAGTTTTTTCTACAATCCAATCATAGTATTTGTGCACCCTAGTGTACACTCCAGGAAATATTCTCGATTCATACCTTGCACAAGTGGAAATGATTCCATAGAGTTTACCATGAATAACACCAGGTCCACCAGAATCACCACTGGCCACATCAGGGTTTCCATTGCCCGCACAAAACATATTATCGGTTATGGGATCTGACCTGTAAACTTTTTCACAATCTTCTTGATTCATTACAGGTACGTGCGCAGCCTTCAAAACATCACTATTCTCCAGATGTGGCTAAAAATAGTTAATTAAATTAGCTAAAGAAATTCTAGAAAAAAAAGAAAACCTTTCTTTGCGAAGTATAAGAACTTACCCCTGTCTTTCCAAAACCAGAAATCCGCATCAAGTCACCTTCTCTGGGAATATCATGTGGCTTTGCAATTTCTATAGGTTTTTGCCTATTATTAAATTGAATAGGCTTTGCAAGCTGGATGAAAAATATAATAAAAATATTCGTGTTAATCACAAGTTCTTAGTTCTTAATTAAAAATTAAAATTTGTACTGAAATTTATTTAACAAGTTTCGAAGTTGTATAAAATTATTATTACACACATTGAAATAGTAACATTGTCATGAATAGTGATATTATATCTACACTAAATCCTGTCTAAGTAATTCACTGGTAAAATAAACATATTTAATTACCATGATTAAAGCAATATCGTTATTGCTTTTGGCGTTGATCTCAAAATCCGCATGCATTATAATTTTTTCAACTCTGTGTAATTTAACAACAGTTTTTCTTAATCCAGTGCCAGTTCTTACTGATATAAACGTTTTACTTCTATTTTGCAATGAAGAGATTAATTTAATTTTTTGTAAGAAGTTCTATTATATAGAAATACTTCATGTAATTATAAAAATTAAATGAAACCTTACTTAATACAGTGTGCAGCAGTTATAACCCAAGATTCATGTATAATAGTTGCACCACATAAGTAGTCATATCTGAACCAAAACAAGCTAGCCTAAAAACAAATTTAAATACTTTCATCCTGAGAACTGGGGGCTTAAAGATTTATATTAAAATTATTATGTTGATATACAAGATATAAGGAGCTTTAATCAGATTCAACATCTTCTTGAATTATTTTAAAAAACTTTTAAATTTCTATAAACTGTTTTGTATGAAATTTATTCAATACATAATGCGATAAAGCAAGTAGGTCTATTAATATCGTTCATGGACTATATTTTATTCAACAATCTATTAATAAATAAATCTATTAATATATCTATCAAATAATCTATTAATTTTTTAACCAGTGCATTAAAGAGATTGCTGCAAAGGAATGAATGTTACAAAATTTAGTGGATATCTATTTACCTGATATGGTACATCTTCTATTATAACGGAATCTCCTCCAATAATTTTATCTTCATGTGTTCCATTGTTATCTATTAGAAATTGAAATATAATATATAATTGAAAAATTTATTTTAATCGACAAAAATACTATTGAAAATCTCTTTTACCTACATAGAAGCCGCTCGCGAAAGCGACGCACAACAAAATACACAAAACCTTCATGACTGCAATAAGTGAAAATGAAAAAAAAATCTTCCTTATATACACCGATCTTATCAAATGATCATTAATAGAATTATAAATTAAAAAGAAAGTAAACACAAGGGTTGGAGTCAACTATCTCTTTCGTGATATCATTAGCTTGGTTATTGCGTAATTGTTACGATAAATGCTGTTGAAGGCCGCGCGCCACGGTACATAAAATGTACGGAAAATTTCAGTAGTCTATATGTATTATTGTACAATTTTTCGTGATCGTCTTGTGTGCACGTCGTAACACGTGTACCGTGGCGCGCGGCCTTCAACAGCATTTATCGTAACAATCGCGAAAAATTCTATTTAGCAACAATGTATCGAACACTGCATTTTTCCAAAAAATTTCCTTAGGCGTTTAAGACTATAGTAGTTCGAATCAAATCGTAAAATTCGAAAATTTGTTACGCAACCTTTGCATTTGAAAATACAGGTTTAAAATAACGAAAAAAACCGCTGCCAATTCATTGGCACGTAGCTTCCTCAAACTTGATTTACTGATTCCTTTAATTAATTTTTACTTCCAATATTTAAAATTTCATACTTTATTTTGTACGACGTAAACGGCTTAAAATCGTTTTTATAAGTCTAACAACTCGTCAGGAGTTGATTTTACACGAGAATATTAAATAGTAAAATTTTTTGTTTTAATATTATCCACAACTTTTGTATTTAACATTTTCGTGTAAAATCAAATCCAATCAAGTTATAGCCAAAAATCGCCCATTTTATTTATAACTCCTCAAATATTTTAAATATAAAAGTTGTCGATAATATTGACATAAAACTTTTTCCCATTTAACATATTTCTGTTAAGTTAAATCCTATCAAGTTATATAAAAAAAATAAGAAGGTTCTACTTTATTTTTACTCTTTCATACATAGAGTCATCCTCAATACATTTTAAAAAAATTGGGAAAATTTTATGGAAAATATTAACTTGAAATTTTTTTAAATATCTTTGAAATTTAAGGACCAATCATTTTGCCCGAATAACTCGACCGAAAACTATCCAAAAATCCACCTCTACGAGGAATTTTGAAGCGCTTAAGTCAATTTTTACTCCCGCAATAGTTGGACATACCAAACTCATTTTTTTCATTTTTCAATGTTTACGTTTTTATTAATAACAAAAGAACCGTAATAGCTAGACAAATAATTTTTTTTAGAAAATATAGGTCTTGAAATTCTCTTTCGAATGCCGCCCACCCGATTCAAATACATAAAGCCGTTCTCGAGAAATTACGATTTAAAAAAAAAAGTGAAAAAAATTTTAACCTCAAATATCTCCGAAATTTATGGATCAATCCTTTTGCCCAAAGAACTCAATCGATTGTGATACAAAATGTACCACTAAAAAAATTTCAAACTGATTAAGCCAATTTTACTCTAGTTATTGAACGACAAAAAAAAACACTTTTTTTTATAAATTATTTTTTTTCTCCAAAAATAATGAATAAAAAAACCTAAAAATTTAGTAAGTTATAGTACTCAGTATTCTTTATAACCAAAAAAATATTCATGTTAATATCTTTTTTAATTTTGAAATATAACCTATTTACTAAAAATGACGTTTTCCTGAATAACTTATGACGAAATTTAGCTAACGGTTTTTTTTTTTTTTTTTTTAAATTGTAGAAAATTTTATTCTGCATACAGAGAATTTATCGTATATAAATAATATTTGTTCTAAATATAAAAAAAATTGAAAATAATAATTTTGAAAATTTAAAAATGGCGATAAAAAACAAAAAAATCGATTTTGACAAAAATAAAATATTGACCCCAATTGTTGAAGCAAGATCTGAAAAAATGATCACTCTCTCGTTAAAATCGGTTGAGTAGATCATGAGATATCAGAGTATACGGACATACATACACACACACACACACACACACACACACACACACACACACACACATCCATACGGACATTTTCTAAAAATGGTGTATTTCGATTCCAAATTTTCTATACAACATTCCTAAGACATTATCTCACAAACTTTTTTTTTTGCTATCACAAAGCTTCCTCTAGGAGGAAGCAAAATTGTTTTAAAATTCGCTGTTTGGTTCACTAACAATCTCTAATTATTCCGGTATTGTTTATAATATTTCTAATACTCAAAAATTTATTGTGTAAAAATTTCTGAAAGAAATAGTTGATCTGTACAAAGTTCTGGCGAGTTGAACGAAAATTACATTTTTTTTTTCGCAAAAAAAAAAAAAAACAGTTTATTGGGATTTTTAATAAAACTAATAAAGATGAAATTTTGATTTCTTCACAGAAAAATGCGCATTTCAATTCTTTACATGCCTGTACTTTAAAAAACGAGATTTGCTCAATTTTCATATTTGGATCTTGGTTATAAGTATGCTGAAAAATTGCAACGTGAAGTATTTTGTGACGTCCGAATGTCACTTAGGGTTTTTAAAATAGAATTAAATAATTAATTCTATGCTCCTTTTTTAGGCAAGACTTTCGCCCTATACCAGGGTTGGAGCCAATTAATAGGGAATAAACTTTTTCGGTCTTACTCTGGCTTAATTTTAATTATCTTAATTTTACTAGCGCTTATAGTTATTTGATTTAAAAGTCCAAAACGGTCAAAATATAAATAATCTACCCCGAAGGCTAAAAAGCCCGGTATAACGACCCGAAAGCATAAAGCCCGGTATAACGACCCGAAAGCTAAAAAGCCCGGTAAATACGACCCGAAAGCATAAAGCCCGATAAATACGACCCGAAAGCTTAAAAAGCCCAGTAAATACGACCCGAAAGTATAAAGCCCGGTATAACGACCCGAAAGCTAAAAAGCCCGGTAAATACGACCCGAAAGTTTAAAAAGCCCGGTAAATACGACCCGAAAGCATAAAGCCCGGTAAATACGACCCGAAAGCATAAAGCCCGGTAAATACGACCCGAAAGCATAAAGCCCGGTAAATACGACCCGAAAGCATAAAGCCCGGTAAATACGACCCGAAAGCTTAAAAAGCCCGGTAAATACGACCCGAAAGCATAAAGCCCGGTATAACGACCCGAAAGCTAAAAAGCCCGGTAAATACGACCCGAAAGCTTAAAAAGCCCGGTAAATACGACCCGAAAGCATAAAGCCCGTTAAATACGACCCGAAAGCATAAAGCCCGGTAAATACGATCCGAAAGCTTAAAAAGCCCGGTAAATACGACCCGAAAGCATAAAGCCCGGTATAACGACCCGAAAGCTAAAAAGCCCGGTAAATACGACCCGAAAGCTTTAAAAGCCCGGTAGATAAACTAAGATATTTATTTAAGACCGCGGTGTTTCCTTAAATCAAACCACTGATGGCACTATATAACAACTAAATACTGATTTTGTTGTGAATTTTCAATCTCTAATTTACTTCCTACGATTTATTGGGATACCTCAACCACAGATTTCGAATCAATTTAGGACATGTAATACTTAGACCATTGCTGATCTGTATTACTTATGCCTCAACTCTGACACTGTGTGAGCGGGGAGTTGCTCGGCATGTAGGACTGAGACCAGAGTCGATCCGTACTACTTATGCCCGTGCAATGAGGGAGCAAAAAAGGAAAGGAAATTCACTCAATAGCAAGGTTAAAATAAATTTAAATAATTAAATTTAATTACTAATTCCCAACTCTTACTTTCACCGGCCTCCCTGATTTTATTCCCACAATTTATTTGAATACTTCACCCATAGTTTACGTGTCAACTTAGGGCATGTAATACTTAGATCATTGCTGATCTGTATTACCTATGCCTCAGCTCTGTCACTCTGCTGCGTGAGTGGCATACCAACGATTGCTTATGCCCAGTTTCGACATGTGATACTTAGACCAGAGTTGATCTGTAGTCACTTATGCCAGTGTTAGGACAGGCGTTCGTTGCGTCCAGCGCGCCTGCGATAACTTGTGCCACAATTCGGACACGTTACGCTTAGGCCAGAAGGACCGCCCGATGGGAGTTGCTCGACATGTAGGACTTAGACCAGGGTTGATCTGTACTACTTATGCCAGTGCAACGAGGAGGGGGAGAAGGGAGAAAAAAAGGTTACAAAAAATTGTTTTAGGTCTACACTTACTCTTTATTCAAAAGTTTGTAGTCGACCGAGATCTCGGACTGATCTGGCTTGTACACTGGAGAGCGGCTAGTTTTAATGACAATGCTCCTCCCTCGAAAAACTGCGGTGTCGAATCGGGTCCTGCGGCTGTGATATTTTTAGATGCTCCTATGTTTTCTATGTTGAACGAGATGAAGAGTGCGGAAGGCGGGACCCAATGATGCGGGGGCGAGCTCCCCTCCAAGCGTCACAATTCCGTCTAGCGGGGAGAACCCTATGCTTAAACACAGAGAGCGGGCGCTCATCCCTTCTCTAGGGTGTTTTTCGGCGGCTCGTATCCTTCTTCAAGAGCGAGAGAGAACGCTATATTGTGCGACGAAGAAGGAAGATGAGAGAGAGAAAAGACATTCTTATCTCTCTCACTCTAAGCTTTTTGGAGAGTTTTTCTCGACAAATTTGACATTTTACAAAACCATTAAAAGTTGAACCTTTATGAATTAACTATTGCATAGTTTCGTTAGGTATTACCTTGGCAGGGTATTACAATTTTGAACGGTGATTCTACGGTGGATACAAACAGAGTTATGGCTAAATTAAGAATTATTAAATATAATAATTAATTTTATAGAAGAATAACTAATATAAGTTGACAAAAATACTAGGCGCTGCTAAAGATTGTAAGACTAACCAATTAAGCTTAATGTTGTACAAATGTTTCTAAAATTATTGTAAATATCGCTGTTATTTATTTATTCCATATATTTTACTTAAAATTAATGCATTGACATAAGAGATTTCATTCGTGGTTACTTAAAATATCGCTTCACATTATTTCCCATTGTAAAATCTTATAATTTATATATTTATTTGCCACTTAATTGAATTGTTATTTCTTCAAGCCTCAAATATAAATTTTTGCAATTGAATGAGAAATGAGATTATTGTTAGGAATAAATTATTAGGATTGTACAGAATAAACCTTTATAATCAGTAAAGTTTATATAAACAATTACACTTGAAAACTTCAAATTTGAATTTAATATTATATAAAAATATAGAGAAAAATTATTGCAGATGAGCTGCGTTATTAGAAATTAGAAATCTAAAATAGTTAAATAAATATAGATTTTTCAAGATTTAGAATTGGAAATAATATTCTGTCGCGGCGCAAGGAAAATGAAAAGGTTTCCTTAAAAAGTTCGTTTTAGGGTCTGTAAATGCTACGCAGCGTCCTAGGGGGAGATAAGACTTTCCAGATGTGCAAGGCTTAGGCGTGGAACCATGCTTTTCTAACGGTTTCTTTTTTTTTTGAATATCATACTCCTCACCCTAGCAACAATATTCTTAAATGCTAGATGCAAGTTATAAAAGTATAAAATATTCCATTAACACATAGAAGAGGAATCGTAACTAAAACTATCGCAGGCGTGATATGCTTATTAATTCGTACCTGAACTATTTGGAACATA
This sequence comes from Torymus aiolomorphi, assembly GCA_036365515.1. Taxonomy (NCBI): domain Eukaryota; kingdom Metazoa; phylum Arthropoda; class Insecta; order Hymenoptera; family Torymidae; genus Torymus; species Torymus aiolomorphi. Next base: position 20,363,099 of record CM070877.1, on the reverse strand, counting down.
CCCTAGTAGAAAACTAACCATTTTTTTTTTATAGTTAAGCAGCTTAATAAATTTAAATATTTTGCACGAAAAACAATATAATTTACGGAAGGTTTACTTGTTATTTAGCAAGTGGTAAATGCCATCATTTATTTATTTAGAACTGGTTATAAATCTAATAATCTTTATCGGGTTAACGTTTCTACTAGAGTAGGTTAATATTTTTACAAGAAAGTAGTACAAATTTTTTTGCTATAGTTTATCTATCGCTTGGGATCGTAGCTATATTTCGGCGAGTACATTTTACTTATTTTGGAAATAGTATTAGATCCCCATCAAAAGGAAAAGAAAGTTTTATAAGTCCGCTTAATAACACGGAAATACAATCATTAAAAAAAAGGAAACTATAAGGTATGCGCTGCCGCGTCGTTTTATTACGGTTTGGGGAAAACCCCGAGTGGCGCGGGTCGTAGCCTACAACCCTTGATGCAGAGGTGTCAGTGTGGTGGTAGAGATTCAGGGCTATGATTGTGGTTCCCCAATAAGGAAAAATCGAGTTAAAAACTTTATATCTAATTTTTTTTTTTTTTTTTTTTTTTTTAACTTTGTGCAGAACATGTGTACGGTTTCGTCACAATTTTTTACTCGAAATAAAAAACTAATTTTAAATTTAAAAAAAAATGAAGGTTGAATCAAATGTTAAATAATTGAAATATTTGGTTTCTTTTTTCAATAATTTTGTGATAATAAATATTTAAAAAACATGATAAAATTTTCATTAAAATTTTGGTATTAAAATTTTCATTATTGGCATTTTAAGTTGACAAAGTAAGTTTAAGGCGGTCTTACACCTAAAAATTTTTAAAAAATCATTTTTTATTGCATTTTTCAATTATATATGTTATTCTGAACCTAAAAAATCTAGTTTGGATCAAACATTAAAAAAATTTAAGATGATATGGCTGAAACAGCTTACTATCGTTAAAATGACAAAAAAATTGATTTTCTTTTTTATTTTGCCTTTTTCTATGCTTTTACGCTTCTGATAGGAAAAAATTTAGTTAAATGTGTTTTAAAATATCAAAAAACATTATTTAAGCCATATTAGTATAAGGATAACAAAATAATTAAATTTACATACGGAATTTATTATAAAAATAAAATAAACCATATTGTAGAATTTGAAATCCAATGGAATCGTTTTGTGACAATTTTGCACTTCTGTTCTAATAAAGTGATCATTCCGTGACCAAAATTCGATAGCAATTTACTATATGAATACTCCCTTTTGTACCTATTATCTATAACTTGTCTGCTAATACCAGTGTTAACACAGTTGCACAGTTGACAGCTCATATAAGCAAAGATACATAACAATGTGATTTCAACCGTTTGTTTTGCAGAATTTTTGCTTCCTCATGAAGAATAGTAAATTTTCTTACAAGGGGTGACACCCTAACTTTGATTAAAAATAACAACTAAACCGTGTATTATTTCAAAATGTACAAAAACGGAATAATTAGATCAGAAAAAAATAAAATAAAATAAACTATTAACCTTTTTTCATTTTCTTTTAATTATTGATAAAATACAGAAAAGAAATTCTGAAAAAAATGCTCTACGTACCCCACCGGTGGGTGGATTGTGACGGGGCACGCGTATTTTTCAATTCTTTTTTCCAATAATTAATTCTTTAATAATTATTGAAAATTTAAAATTTTCTTTAATAACTATTGAAAATTTAAAATTTTATTTTTATTAAGGAACATAACAATTTTTATTTTAAAATAGATTATTACATTTTAATAAATGATTATATATTATAAATTCCTTCTTATAAAATATGATTACAACATAATACTTTTGTTTGATTAACAAATTATCATTATTATTACAATAAGTTTAAATTTAAAGATTTCGCATCATTTGCATCTATGTAGCATATTTGAACTACCTGACCATTGAAAAAGGCAGTTTGAGTATCTACAATTGATTCTTCAGGTATTACTTCTCTAAAGTAATTTTCATTATTTACGGAAGCTGAATTATTATTAACAATGGATAAATCAAGCTGATTTGTGTTTAAGTCTTCAAGTGGCTTCCGTAGTTTGCTTTTTCTACTCTAAATATAACTTAATACGCAGTCGAAATAATCGTTATTTACTTATTAATGTAATAATTGAAACTAAAAACTAGTTAAAACTAAATTATTGCACTGCGTAGTTGTTAACGGGATGCCGGAGTAACAGAACTAGTTCTTCAAAGTTTTCTCTGTAAAGAATTAACCGACATAGCTGAAATTTTGGGAATCACTTCAAAATTTGTATATCAAGTGCGGACAACTCTTGGATTTTGGAAAATTGCCATATTTTTTTATTTAGAAAATAAAATATACTACAGTACTTTCATATAATAATACATTAACTGCGGCGTCCCCTTAACCCATCTTGCTCCGTTTTTGTTTGTAGGTTACATCACTTCGTTCGGCGGCCACCGCGGCGCACTGATACGTCCGAGTGTGCCACGCGTGCCCCGCCAGGGTGTCAAGTCATGCCCCATTTTAATACCGTTTTCATTTTTTAATTATATTATTTATAAAGATTTTCTGAAAATAACAAAAACAGGGCTTGAAAGATACAAGTTGAAACTATCAAATAGGTTTGGTCTCATTTAGAAAAAAATCATTTTCTCGTTGCTCCAAGCGACTTAAAAATGAAGTCAACCTTGTTTCTAAGTACCGATTTTCAATCTTATTAAATTAAATGTTAAACATTATCTATAATCTCAAAAGTATAGAGGAAAATTCTAAAAGCATATCTAATTAGGTTTACGTAAAAATTACATTTTTTGCATTCATTAATATTAAAAATGTGAGGGTGCTAATCTTAACTACCTGACACGTTATGCCCCGCTCTCCCCTATCACGTGCATGCAGGAGTTCCATTTAGCCCCCGTGTAAGAAATAGTATTTTTCTCTATTCCCGGGCGAAAGTACGTTATTAATCAGTCTAGAAAAGTCGAAAATCATCGTCTTTCTTGGTGACATCAACTCTGCGCAGCCATGTTTTTACTTTCGCCCTATGCTTTGATAGCGTTAGCGACTTCACGTCGTTCTTGTAGATTGCAGGTTATATTTTTCAATTTTATTTTACCTGTCGCAATAGGTTTTTCCCGATGCGCACGTTTATGTGTGTTTGATGCCCGCCCAACATTTGCAGCACGAGCGTAGTGAGTTTAATTTTAAAGCTCCAAGAGCGTTTCATGAAGAAGAGTAGGCTGGAGTACACCGACCGTCGGTGAGATGTCAGCGTCGATGAGTCATCGGTCATCATACGTGTATCAGTCCCCAAGCGTGCGCCACCAGCCGCCAAGCGCATGCCATCAATCGGTGTCGGTAGTATTAGCCGCAGCAGTTTTGGCAGCAGAAACTTCGGCAGCAGCCCGTGCTCTGGTCTTCGATCGGAAGGGTACACACAGCGGTGTATGCGTCGTTTTTTTTTTTTTTGCTGATTTTTCAAATCCGCCCATTTCGTCTTCAAAATTTCGGACGAACCCCCAAAATGTTACACTCACACACACATACAATAATTAATAATAACCATAATTACAAAAGAATAACATATAACTTTATTTAAGATCATAAGCACAATAAAACATGTTATCAACAACAACGTCTCGAATCAACTAACTCGAATCGAGAACAACTAGTCGCTTGGCAACGCTTTTGTTCTTATGTTCGATGATGGTAGACGAACACACACACACACACACACACACACACACACACACACACACACACATATATATATATATATATCAGAAACCTATAGAAAAGGCAAAAAAAAGGAAATCAATTTTTTCGTCATTTTGAAGATAGTAAGCTATTTTAACCATATCATTTTTAATTTTTTTAATTTTTGATCCGAACTAGTTTTTTTAGGTTCAGAATAACATATATAATTCAAAAATTTCATAAAAAAAGTTGATTTTTTCAAAATTTTTAGGTGTAAGACCGCCTTGAACTACCAAAATGCCATAAATTGCTCCAACTTTTCAACTGCTGTGTTCTTTAGGAAAAAATTGTTCAATATTTATAGTGTTTTTCACGCTCTTTCCGAATCTGACCTCAGAATCGCCCTATCTGGCGCCATTTTTAAAAAACGGCTCCTAAAAGCAAAAAAATGGCAAATTACAAAATTTTTTTTTCAAAAATTCGTAAATTTGAACAAGAAGTCATCAACGTAGATTGCTAATTCTCTGGATTTGGTGGCATATTGTGTTTCTCTATAAGATAGGATCGATAGTGAGTTGAAATCCAATATGGCGGATTTAATATGGCGGCCCAGACCAGGTAAAAATGTTGATTTTCTAAAAATCAATCGATTTGGACCAAATTTGGTTTATAAAGGTTTTCAGGGTTGCTGATTACGAATCTGAGCTCAGATTTGCAAAATTCAAGATGGCGGAACCAAGATAGCGGACGAAATTTTTGAAATTCAACCAATTTGGACAAAATTTTGTATATAAAGGTTATCAGGGTCGCTGATTACGAATTTAAGGTCAGATTTGCAAAATTCAAGATGGCGGATCTAATATGGTGGACGAAATTCTGAAAATAGATCGTATTTGAACTGAAAAGTATATATTTAGGTTTTTTCAGTCGCTGCAGCGTAACCATGGTTACGAATCTGGGATCAGATTTCATACCCTAATTTGATGATACATATAAAAACGATATAATGATTTTTTTCGTATATTACAATAAGAAAAATATAAAAAAAATTTTAAATTAAAAAAGATAAAAAAATATTAAAAAAAAAACATAAATAAGAGTCATTAGATGATCGACCTCCACGTTGGTATGAGTTGAGCAACGTGTCAATCAGATACGGTAGACAGACGATACGCCTTTCTGGAATTTTAAAATTTGATCCCTGATTAGTTGTGATCGAATAAAAAAAATCTATACATGCAATTTTCTATTCGAATTAGATAAAATTAAAAATTTAATCCGCCATATTGGATCCGCCATTCGGAAATTTGCATTTTCCGGTTCAAGTACGATCTATCTTCAGGAATTCGTCTACCATATTAGATCCGCCATCTTGAATTTTGCAAATCTGAGCTCAGATTCGTAATCAGCGACCCCGAAAATCTTTATAAACCAAATTTGGTCCAAATTGATTGATTTATTGAAAATCGCCATTTTTACCTGGTCTTGGCCGCCATATTAAATTCGCCATATTGGATTTCACTCACTATCGATCCTATCTTATAGAGAAACACAATATGCCACCAGATCCAGAGAATTAGCAATCTACGTTGATGACTTCTTGTTCAAATTTACGAATTTTTGAAAAAAAAATTTTGTAATTTGCCATTGTTTTGCTTTAAGCGCCATTTTTTTAAAATAGGGCACATATAAGGCGATTCTGAGGTCAGATTCGGAAAGAGCGTGAAAAAATACTACAGGGTATGAAGTTTTGTAAATATTGAGCAATTTTTTTCTAAAGAACACAGCAGTTTAAGTTGGAGCAATTTATGGCATTTTGGTAGTTTAACTTAAGAAACTTAAATCGTAATTTATTAACAATTTACTACAAAATATACCTTTGGAAAGGGGGCAAAGCATTTATTAGTCATTATTACCCAACTTTCTCAGTCTGGATCTTTATCAATGACGCAAGCACTACTGTAAATATTTACGCACGCACTTTGCTGATATGAAAGCTATATTGCCATCACTGATTGGTATTAAAATACGAGCATACAATATAGCAACATTAAGCAATATAAAAAATCTTTTAATTACTATGCAATCATATTTTGTAAATAATAAGTTTTTTTAATTAAAAAACTCATAGATATCAAAAAAGCTTTTTTATTAAGAATGTACAAATGATTATAAAATATGAATTTTATGATAACAATTCCAACCAATATTTAGAAATGATGGTTGCTCCGCAAACAGCCGATCCTAATTGAAGAAGTTGAGCCTATATAACATGTAAAACGATATAAGATATTTAGAATGAAGTAAAATAATTTAATAAAGAAATATGTTAAATATTAAAGTAACTGACATATGTTTTATGATGTTCTTTTGCTGGATAAGCCGTACGAATGTTTATGAATTTTTGAATATTTTCTTAATAAGCGATGTTAATGTTGTGTGATATTATAAAGTAAACTTCACATTATATTCAAAACAGTTCAGACAGGTCAGACTAAAGAAACTGTTCATATAATACATTTCAACCAATGAAAACTAGTGAAAGTAGATAAATAAAACTGTACATATAAACTTAATTGCCAATTATTTATAAATTACGAGGATCCTTACTAAAATTTAAAAACAGTTATATTTACAATAGGTACTTGTGCATTTTCTCAAATAAAGTATATGTCAAATAGACTAGATGACAATTCTAAAGTGATTACAATAAAAATATGCCTCTGACTTGATACGGTGCTCTGGTGATATTGACATATAGTCACCCCCAGCAATCTTATCCTTTTCACGACCGGAGTTGTCTGTATAACAATAAAAACTGTAGTTAAAATTATGTATTTCTGCAGTCCACTCACTTTTATAAATAAAACGAACAAAAAGAAAAACGAATCGTCATCGTATTGCTCATCGTCTATTGTCATTGTCTCGTACCAGCTCCTTACCCTTATAGAGAAACTGCATGTTAATCTATTGGCTTCGACATCATCTGATAACCAAAACTGTTTGGGATGTTTATATTCTATTTCTTAACTTTGACCTCCAAAATCCGTTTTTCAATAACCTATTGTTGCCTTGTTTTAAGATAAACAATATCCTGAATAATCGCCAAAGTATGATAGGTACATTCAACAGCACCCATCTAACAAGGGGAGTGCATACCCTACGGGAAAAAGAATTCAGCGGGTATTTGAGAATCGATTTCTGGTATCTAGGAATGAAGCTCAGTGTTCCTAATTTCATCTCATAGGCCCTTTTTCTTGAGATATGGGCAATCTAATCCCAAATATCCTTTATTTCTTTAAAAAAATTATGTCTCTTCTATCGACTGTTACATTGCAAGTATTCATGATACGAAAACGAGCAAAAAAGATTATAAAAATAAATAGCAAAAGCTAAAATTTAACCTCTGATTTGTTTGAAAAATATTAATTTTTCAGGAAATTATAAGTAATCAAAGATAGCGTAAAAATGGTTAAAAATACGATCCATTGAATCGCTTAAAATAAAGACAAACTTTTGACCGTTTTCTTACACTATCTTTGATTGCTTATAATGTCCTGAAAAATCAATATTTTTCAAACATCAGACTTTAAATTTTAGCTTTTGCTGTCTATTTTTATAATCTTTCTTGCTCGTTTTCGTATTATAAAAACTTGCAATGTAATAGTCAATAGAAGACACTTCATTTTTTAACGAAATAGAGGATATTTGAGATTAAATTGCCCATACCTCAAGAAAAAAGGCCTATGAGATGGAATTAGAAACACTGAGCTTCATTTCTAGATACTAGAAATCGATTCTCAAATGCCTGCTGAAATCCGTTTTCCGGAGGATGTGTACTCTCCTTGTAAGTATCTAATCATGCCAAAGCTGCTTAAATTCGGTGATTGTCTAAGTTAAAATTTTTTGACCGGAATATACCCGTATTCCCATTTTATTTATTGTTTGTTCTCAATTTCAAAAACTTTTTCGAAAAAAGAGCGTCGTCTTGATCTCCGTAATTATGCAAGCAATGTCTTGTAAAATTTTAAGACAATTTTACGTACTACATTTTCCGGAATACGCGTTCGGAAATATTAAACTTCCAGAAATTCCATTCAAATATTCGAACACGTTTTCCAGATAGCTTTGAAGCTTTTGTTACACACGCATGCAAAATTTCACTAACCTTCTGAAACAGAAACCAAAGTAGACTTTCCCGGAGGTTTTTGGCGCGCTGAATCCAAATTTGACAGCAGAATTGCTTCGCCACTTCTGGTTTTCGAGATATCTTAACTTAAAAGTTCAAAAAGCACTGTTTTTTCCACATATTTGGACTTGAATAGTGACTATGTTGTATAATATGGTGCATATTACTCTTCTTGCGCTTCAATTTTCATTTTAAAACAGTTTCATAGAATAAAGTTCATCGTTTATTTTAAATGAATTCAAGAGTATGAAGCTACCGTTTTAAGCATACATTTAATCTATATTTTTTCTATTGCTTACGACATCATCTCGAAAAAAAATCCTATCGAGGCGTTCAAAAATGAAAGTTAAGGAAAAGGACAGTATTATGTGATAATAACTTGAGTTTTTGACAGTAATTAATCTCGCTATAGTCACTATTCAAGTCCGAATATGTCGAAAAACAGTGTGTTTTGCACGTTAGATAAGAGTAACTCTAACTTCTACCAGATTCGATTACAGCGCATTAAGCAAAATAACACTTTTTTATTTGCGCATTCGGTGCTACACACGAAGCTTTTGTTCGATATCTCGTAAAAAGCAAGTGATATAGCATTGCTTTATTTTCATCAGCGAGGCAAAATTTTCATGTTATGTTTTCCTTATCTTTTCTTATTAAAGCAATTTCATATTAATAAAATAGCTTCGAAAAAAGAAACTAAGAGATGAATATAATTTCGTGCACCTCCCATTGGTAACGTTGGTGTATTAATATTTGTTGTCGACTGTTGGGGGCCAATCAATGTTAATTGAGCTTTAAGCAACGTTCCGTCGGCTAGAGTCGCCCACCCTTTTCAAGCTTATAGTTACTTAAACCCTTAACTGGTGCGACTTTTATAACTTTTCGTGCCAAAACTGGTAGCCGTAAATAATAATTCTGATGTCAGATTGAGATTCAGCGACCTCAAAAACAGTTATGTACCAAGTTTTGTCCAAATCCGTTGAGAATTGCAAAAGTTATTCAAATATGTACATATACAACCTGTTCTGAAAATGTATGCGTCTGTAAACATAATCGTGTAGAGCGCAAAATTCTAAGAAAAAAGTTCCTTTACCATTTTTTCATATGACTAGTACTTTTTTAGTAACTGATGTGTTAAATTGTTTGTTTTTAATAGAAAATGTATACCTATGTTTATAAGATGATATCTATAGATATACAATTCCTATTAAAAACAAACAATTTAAACACATCAGTTACTAAAAAACTACTAGTCATATGAAAAAATGGTAAAGGAACTTTTTTCTTAGAATTTTGCGCTCTACAGGATTATGTTTACAGACGCATACATTTTCAGAACAAGTTGTATATGATCCCATTGCCAGATTTGGCACGACTTTTGTTGTACATATATGATCCATTGTCAGTTAAGGGGTTAATCAGACTAAATTTTATCGTTAAACAATAACGTAACTTCGTCTGTTGGAAAAAGTGGTTGACTTACAGCTTTCTTTTTTTCTCGCATGCGCTTGTTCTACGTTCTTACTCAGCCTATCGTTGCCTTTCTTTTTCTCTGTGCCACCCTCTAGGTATAGGCATTTCTCGCCTTTCCCACTCCGTCTCCGTTCTCTATCTACTTGCCCTTTTCGCCCCTTTTGCCTTTCTATTTCTTTTTTCTTCTCAGCACTCAAATTTTTTTTTCAAATTGATAATGAATAATTATTATTAAGCATTATTAGGTAAAAAATCAAACGCGGCCTCAAAGTTCAAAGTTTGAACTATCAAATTACACTTTATTTTGAACGGATCCATCCATTTTGGATTCTGTCAGATGAATGAAAAATGAAACCAACCTTTTTTTTCCACTTTCAATTTCTTTTTTATATATTTTTTGAGCAAATACAAAGGCTAGAAGTATTTTTCTTCGATTACTATAAAAATTTGGTTCGAAATATTTATTAACCGTTTAAATATCGACGTGCCAAATTTACCCGCCTGCGTCGCCATACCCTACCTACTATGAAACCACCTTCGTTTCTTCCACACTGACCTAGATCCCTATACAATTACATTTTGAATATTGGAAAACATTCGAACTAAAAAAATTGGTATTTTTAACAAGAGTTGAATTGACAGTTGCTGGGAAATAATGGTATATCTGGACCTTTCCAGAAACAAAATATATATAATAGGAGTTTTTGGAAAGCAAAAATATACATAGGCAGTTTCTGGTACTGTACAAATTTTTCTAGGATAACAAATTTCGGTCGAAGGCCCGAAATCTGCCATTACCCCAATTATATATTTATATAATAAATACAAAATGTTTTTAATGTTATGGACACTATTTGCTCCCTATAATAAAAATATTGAAAAATAATCTGCTTTAAATGTATAAATTGGTCAGTGTGGATTTTTTTTTATAATTTCTTAATAAAGTCTCCTCAACTTGAATAGGTTATCACTTGTATTTATGATAAATTTTAACGAATATAATACTGGGAAGCTAGATGTTAAAGAAATGATTTTTATTAATGTTTATATGTTTTAATTTTATTATCGTTACTAAAGCAATTGATCTGAATACAAGCTCATTTCCTTTTTGATCCAATCAAGATAACTGGAGACTCTTGCATGCACATCTGGCTGGACTGGTTTGCAGCCCTTGGGACCATAAGTCACTATGCCTATAAGTAAGCTTTGTGTAACAACTGGGCCTCCTGAATCCCCCTGCAATAATAAGTAAAGAACAATTTAGAATTAAGTTTTTAGTTAATATTACAAAATTACCGACGATATAATGTTACCTCGCAAGTTAATTTTTGCGGGTTGGAAGTGCATAGATGTTTGTTTTCTAAACCTGGCCATTTTTGCCTGCATAAATCTAGTGAGATAACCTCAACCATCATGTATCGCAGAACGTACGGCCTACGTATCTGTAAATTTTATACGCACATTGTTTCACCCAATTTCTATTATATTTAGGTGATATGCAAAAATTGATACTTAAATCCAGTGGTTATTACAGACTTATAAATCAAAATAGAGGAGCGAGAGAGGTGTTGAAATGTTGTTTTTTAAGTATATTTTTGAGGTATAAAGGTTGTTTTTTATATAGATTTGAAAAAATAATGATCTGACTAATTAAACTAAAATCTATTTTTTCAGGTTTTAACCCAGGGGTCCTTAAGTACACACGATTAGAATAATGCTATACACATTAAATACTTTAGGGAACGTAGTCGTCAACTGTCACCGATCAAGAAAATTAAACAGCTTTTATTTCGATCAAGAAAATTAAACAGCATTGTACTTCGTATGCACTCTAAACATCCTGCAAAGGATGAAATCGATATTCCAAATTGTCTGAAAATAGCATTCGAACGAATGTTACGAACCAATCTAAAGTTGACTATTACACCCCCTTGAGAAATCTGTAGCATTCCATAAATATACATTTACAATAAATTTATTATTCTTACTGTGGAATCATTTGTATAACCCAGCCCAGGTATAGTCACCAAAGAGTCGTCGAATTTAACAAACTTGTTTTTGGGTAATTCAATTGATTTTACTTTTTCGCTGAATGCTATGTTTCTTTTCACTCGTATGAGAGCGATATCGTTAAATGTGATGTCATCGGTGCCCCACTGGATGTATTCAATTGGAAAATAAAGTTAATAATAATGCATTTAAACTGGCAAAATAGTAAGTAGATGTTAATGTAGTGATAACTTACATAATTTTCGTGATTTATAACATTTTCTACTAAGTATTTCTGCCCATTCAACCCAGAATACTCATTCGTACCCACAATAATGGACAAGTTTGGAATCGGTCTAAAATTTGTATGAAAAATATTGATCTATTATTGAAGTATAACTAAAAATTTGATGAACGTCAAAAGAATGAATGCCTCTAAACACTGATCAATTTTCAGCTACGTGATTCGGTTTTATATTAATGACGAAGTAATAGTTTTCACATCTGTAAGGTACGAAAATTCAAAATACCTCGTCTATATATATAGGGCGTACCGAGTAAGAATTGAGATTGCAGGTAGGGGCGGGGGACAAGCGCTTCAACTACGAGAGCGAACAATACGTGTCTCACTTTCTTCGTCTCGAACCACTGCATAGTTCGCACGTATGTAAAACGTAAGAAATAAAATCAAAAAAGTTGTGAAGTTTTTTTAACTTATTTGAAGACTCCACACCCTTACACACAACGATCTTGAAAACCCGATTTTGATAAAAAATGTTAATGTTTGTGTGACACAAATCCGTCACTAAAAGGATCAGTTACTTTTCGAAGCAATGCGCAGCACTGAGGACCCAGCGCTTGTGAATAATTGATGCTCCGCAGATTGTCTTGGTGCCGTTCATTACTTGCGCATAATACGGAAATTGTCCATCTTTCGCCTCCTCCCCGTTTATGATCCGCCTCTGCGCAGCTTTAAACATACAAAGTGCAGTACTCGCCGTGGAAGATTGTTGGGGCTTTTCCGTAAAAAGATTTTTCGAAAACAAAACATCGCTTATTTGAAAAACTTTAATTCTATAAATTGAGAGGTTGCTTACTGAATTGGTTGGAACTTGGTTTATATACCTATATCAAATGTTCCTCACAATTGTTTCAAGAATAATTATCTGTATTAACAGAAATGTCTTAAATTAGCAATAAATGCGCTCACCACAAGAAGTAAAAGATGAATAGAGCAACAGCAATGGTACGAATGATTTCATGGTGTGAGACGTAAAAATATATGTATGCGCAGTTGAGATTTCTTCGCCTGCCTTTTAAGAACATTTTAATCTTTAATTTTTCAAGGTAAAACAGTGTTATGGATATTACAACTAATAAATTAGACGTTTCCGGCATATTTCCTTTCTTCTTATCAAAAATGAAAACTACGCAGAGGTCATTCTAATTAAAATTTATATTCATAGGAAAAGTCGTAAACGCAATGGACACTAAATGTATGTCTTATAAAAATGATGTTACCTAACAATATTTGTACTTAGACATCTGTACAAAATTTATCTTTCTGATAAGCTACTTAACAAAATGGACAATAACTTTATGTATTAGATGATAAGAAAAAATTGTTTAGAGAAGAATTCTGGTAAGACACATTAAGTCAAAAATAAAAAATATTCTTATTTTCAAATAATGAATTGTTTCAATGTGCGGAGTCAATTTAAAAAATAAGTTCTTTCTTTTATAAAACTAGAGTTTGACGAATATGTAGGCATATCTTTTATTTTTGAGGTCTGCCAAGGACTCTTCTTGCAACAATATAAAACCGCAATTAAAAAAAAATTTCAAGCTTCCGTATTTTCTTCAAAGAATACTGTGCAAACTGCCAGGGAGTATAGTATCTTTAAAGTCAAAGGACTTCAAAAATTATCATCTGATTATCGGTTTCGAGGGCTGAAACTATTTATCTCGTGTATTTCTATAAATATAGTTTCTTAAAATGTAATAAATATGGGTTTATACTTAATCACTAATAATTTTCAGTAGTATTGACTTTCGTCCACGTAGACCATACAACCTTATGGATTTTACTCATTGTGTTCCTATCAAATTATCTATTGATTCGAGAATTATCTTTTTCTAATTGTTTGTAAAAGCTGGACCTCCTGAATCTCCCTGCAACAAGTAATAAACGACTTAGAATTAAGTTTTTAGTCAACATTCCAAAATTACAAAAGACATGGTGCTACCTGGCAAGTACTTTTTCCATTTTTTACCGAAGTACATAGATGTGTATCCTGTACATTTTCCGCGTATGCGTATCGCATCTGCGCCTGCATCGATCTAATGGGAGGACTTCAACTGATATGTATTATAGAATGCTTGATGCATTGGACTGTTGCAAAGTAAATTTGTGTTACATTTGGAAAAAATTAAAATTTGAAAATTGAATTATTAAAGTTTGAGGTCATGATTAGAATGAACTGCTATATATATATTGAGTACTTGTATTAATTCAGAAATACGTTTATATTAAATTTATTACGCTCACTTTAAGAGAAGTTGATGTGTCCCCCATCCCAGGTATAGTGACCAAAGCGCCATCAAATTTAACATAGTTGTTTTTGGGTAATTTGTGCTGAATCTTATGTCACTTTTCAGTCGTATAAAAGCAATATCGTTAAGCTTGTTTTTCTAGTCCTTGCAATTCATTTACTTGATGAAAAAAATTAATTTAATGTAATCTATTTAAACTATGGTAAAAGAGTAAATAGATGTTAATATGTAGTAACTTACAAAATTTTTCTGGTTTATAACTTTTTCTATTAAATATCGCTGACCATTCACCAAGAAGTTCTTGTTCGTACCCACAGTAATAAACAAACTGGGAAACGATCTAAAATTTTTATGAAAAACATTGGTCTATTTTTTACCTTAACGTTTTAGTTTTATGATAATAATCATGCAGTATTAATTCGATTAGATTATGCATCCTTGACGTGCATCTAATTTGTTTCATAAGGTATCTCGAACTAATTCGGCCACCTTGAGCGGAAAATTTTTTGTATACTTCTGCAAGCATGTTGAGAAAAAACCGTTGGTGGGGCGTCAAAATATAGTATATCATCTACGAAGAAAAAAATTAAGCACCCCTTGAAGTGATATTGACTTCACAAGAATGCCCCGTGATGTTTAGTTAATTTGGCCAATTTAATCAAAAAAATTTATTTTCTTTTCTTTGAAGGAAAATCGACAAAAATTTATAGAAAGTGTGTGTCTCGGCGAATTAGGTAAATTATAGGCACAACAGTATTTTACTTATATAAATGACAAAAAAAATTGTTTTTTAATATTTCTTTCATATAAATTTCAAGGAAGAGACCTCACCATTCTACCTGTACCAGTTTTGATTGGGCTTTAAAGCTTATATATACGAAATACTTGCGTTTTTGACTGATGAGACACGCGACTCGCTAAAAGTAACTCACCTAAGAATAGCGTGATCATTCACAAACAATTGAAAATGATTTATAGAGTACGTTTTTCATATTTCGAAGCTGTTGACTTTGGTTATTATTTATACTTTCGGATAAGTAGAGGTAGAGAACTAGAAAAATGACCGAATTAGATTAGTGAGAGAATTACCTCGTGTTACCTTATATATAATTTTTATTCAGTAAAAAAAGAACTTGAAAATTAGATTTCTTACTTTCGAAAGTAATGCGCAGCGCTAAGAAGCCAGCGTTCATGGATCATTGCCGCGCCGCACCATATCTTTTGACCAATAATTATTTGTGCATAATACGGAAACTGTCCTTTTACGGCATTTTCTCCTTCTATGATATGCTTTTCTGCAGCTTAAAACATAAGTAAATAGGTCAGTTCTTATTATAAAAGATGGTCCATTTGAAATTGAGAGGGCGTTAATAAAAGGGCACACAACGTATTCAATTAACATACATTATATGCCGTTTTCATTCCCGCGTCATGATTAATCATAACTTTTCATTGTTTTGGAGTTTTTGTAAAAAAAGCATTGCAAATGTAAAAGGTTTGATTTTAAAATCAGAGAGATATGTCTCACTTCTTTAAACAGTTTTACAGCTTATCTTTTTTTTTAATTTATGAGAACTTGGTTTATACTTATATCAAAACCCGCTATTTCTTTCATAAATAATTTTCTATATCAACAAAAATGACTTAAATTAGCAAAAATGTGTTATACGCTCACCACAAGAAGTAAAAGATGAGTAAAATAACAGTAATAGTATGAATAATTTCATGTTAGAATGTAAAAATAAATTTTAATCTTTAATTTTTCAAGATAAATCAGTGTTATGGATATTACACATATAATATTTTAGACGTTTCCGACATATTTCCTTTGTGCTGAGCAAAAATGAAAACTACACAAATGTCATAATAATTAAAATTTATATTCATAGGAAAAATTCTTAAACGCAACGTACATCAAAAATATATTGTATAAAGAACGATGTTGCATAACAAACTTTATGCTTACATGTCTGCAAAATTTTATCTTTCTGGCGTATTATTTAAGAAAATCTATAATAACTTTATGCATTGGATGATTGACATACATGGAAGCAAAATACTTTTTTTGATGGATAACAAATTATTTTTAGATGAAAATAAATTTTTTAGGTATAAGGTAACTCTCGAGGTAATTCTGTCATACATCTACCTCGATCACATCCACCAGGATATATTCTAAGGGGCAGGTGTACACCCAGTGGACATTGATTCGCGTGGAACGTACCCCCTTAGTTTCAAAATCCTACAATCCTATTAGCCAATTCGCGTGTAACCATTAACCTACATTGGAATTGTCCAATGGGATTTCAGCATTTTAAAACTGAGGAGGCACGTTCCACGCGAATCAATGTCCATTGGGTGTACCTAAGTTGGGCAGTTGTAAATTAAAAAACGCAGTTCTAAAACTCAAAAAGGGCAGTTGTAAAAGAGAAATTGGGGAAATTGAATAAAGTTCACAAAAAAATCGTTATGCGAAAGCTTAATTAGACGTATAAGTAGCTAAAAGTGTAAAAAATAGTACACACATTTTTTTCATTTGTTTACAAAAGTATTGTGTGTTAAGAGCACGCAGTCAAACAGATTCTTTTTGTATTTGGCATTTAGCAAAGCTACACTGAAAAAAATTTTAGGCTGTAGAAACCATAGTTTCGATTTGCTGTACTAACACTATTTATAGTGTTCATTTACCCTTACAGACGTCTGAAGTAGCTATTCACTTGTATAATGTAACGGCACTATTGGTCAGATGCGGGAAATGTACTTGTACAGCTCTGACAGCCGTACGATTTAGTTTTGCCGCCGATATTTGTTTGTTGACAACGCTACAACGCGAAGCCGATATTCATGTTATAACCTAAAAAAGTCAAGAAACTGGCCACATCAACCGCATGTTTGCAATCCGCGTTTGCGTATTTCATCTGTAATCAGTGTACTTATTAATCGAGATTATTTTAATGAAAAATATGTATGTATGGCGAATCATAACCTATTTAATGCTCCGACAAAAGAACTCTATACATTAGTGCTTTCAGTGTATCTTGTACAGCTCTCACAACTGTACGAATACAATTACTGTATCTATAAAATTTAGCAGAAAGAAAATCAGCCGAACAGTACTGTTGTCAGAGCCGTACTTTCAGTTCTTACAACGTGAAATTTATTTCAGTGTAATTTCTTTTTTGAAGTGTTGAGAATTTTATTTTCTAGTAGAAGATATATTGTATTTTAATGTGTTTTTATTCATTTTTGTCGATTTTGCTTTGAAATAAATGAAAAAACTTTTTGGATCGAGTACCTTATGTAAATTTAATAGTCTACAAACGGGTTAAGAAAAAAATAATAAATGGGTATTAAAGTATAGACCTTATTCTATCAATAACAAATTAAGAACGCACCAGAAATGATATTAATTTCATAAGAACTCAAAATATAAAATGAACGTTTTTACTATACTTGCTCATGTGTACTTAAATCGGCCTATTTAGTCTAAAAAGTTTTATTTCATCAAGGTAATATAATCATTGTCGCTATATAAAATTTATTAACCTGACTGAAATTTGACTCTTGTTTTGATAAGATGCACATCTGAATGTCCAAAATTTTAAGAAAAAAAAAAATTATGTTATTGTTTTGTTTCCACCTAAGTATAAGCCACCGCTTTTGACAGCAGGACTCCCATTATCATTACGATCGTAATTATCAAAGCAGTCTGTAGAATCCTCCATTATGTAATAATAAGAAATGTGAGTATTAACATAAATACAAGACTTCCGATTCAATTAAAGCGATATACTTGATCATTCGTAAAGCAAAGTATTAGTAAACGGAAAATTCTGGTTCAATATAAACATTACTGCTTATGTTTACTATACAACAAATGCTGCTCAGGGACTCACTGTTTCGAGTTTATGACAAAGAACATGTCCTTCATTTGCCAAAGGTGTAAGTTTAGTTGTTCAAAAATTAAAAAAAAATAATATGACATTCGCATCTAAAATACTTAAATAATCTGTTTTTAATATTATACATCAGATTTCAACAACAGGATGCCGGATTTAAATTAACCCTTAAAATTTTAATTTTTTTTTCATACATTACATACACGAACACGTACATATGCCTACATAAATTTGCTCACATTTCATACTTTGCTCATTAATATGAGCCAAGTATGTATCAACATACAAGAGCAAAATACCATTGCCAATTCCTTAGCACTTAACTTCCCCATACTTAATGGTTTGCTTAACTGTGTTGCAATCGATTATTAAATTATATTAGCCCGTTAATTTTTGTTGTCGTCAATAAAAGACAAAAGATAAAGGAAATTACATGTGTACGTATATACGGCTATTTTTATACAGAATGTAATTGCCACTAACTAGATTAAACTAATTACTCAAATAGACAAGAAATATAAGTTTTACAAATTTTTGCTTCCTCAAAGAGGAAGCTTTCTAACGGTGAAACAAAAAATGTTCAAAAACATGTTTTAAGACTTTTGGCGCTAAAATCTGTTGTTTTTGATAAAAAAAATTTCGTATCTGTGTGTGCGTGTGTGTGTGTGTGTGTGTGTGTGTGTGTGTGTGTGTGTGTGTGTGTGTGTGTGTGTGTGTGTGTGTGTGTGTGTGTGTGTGTGTGTGTACGCCTGGATCTCAGCTTCTACTCGGTCGATTTTGACCGGACAGGTCTCATTTTTTTTTGTTTTTTTTTTGCGTGATGGCGGGTCAAAAATCCATTTTTTGATTGGGGCGATGCGTTTTTGTTTTTTTTAAATTTTCGATTTTCTCAAAACTGTTTTTTGATTTTTTTTAATGATAGGATCGAGTTATTCGAATCTGATGGGTAGCGTTCGAAAGAGAATTAAAATACCTATATTTTCTAAAAAAAAAGGAAGTTTCTAGCTATCACGGTTCTTTTGTTATTAACAAAAACGTGTTTTTTTTAGAAGCTTATAACTCCTAAACTCAACGGTCAATTTTTTTGAGAAAAATCATGATAATACAGAATATAAATAGCTATAATCTGTTAAAATTTGAATACATTCTGTAGGCTAGATTTTGAGTAAAAAATTGTGTAACGTACCGAAGTAATGACAGCTCTCAGATTTGAGTCTATACCTTAATAATTGAGTTAACTTGTATGAAACTAGATGTCGTTACTTGGTAGTTATTAATAATTTTTTAAGAGTTCGTGTACTGGACTCGAGCATACAATTGGGAGGGGAGTAGCCCCGATCTCAGGGTTAGATACCGGCGCGCAATGTGCCGGAGTCCGTGCCGTCGATACAGAGAGGTGGTAGGTGCAGGTAAGTCGTTAGCGCTGAGTGGCTGCGACCGTGCTGCTTAGATGATACGGGTAAGTAGTCGGCGCAGAGGGCCGACTATGGTGCTGTGGGAGGTAGGTAAGTTAGGACTCGGTTGTTATCGAGAGAGTTTATTTAAAGAAAAAAATCATAAATCAAAATCTAAAATTATAGGTATGTTTATTAATATACTAAAAAAATGAATTATTTTACATAAGTTTTACGAGCGCAAAGGAGTGGCCAGCTTCAATTACCTAAGCGCAATGCTTATCGGTATCCTGAATAGGCGAGAGCTCGGACACAAGTGCGTGCCGATTCCGAGAATCGGAGCCCTTTATATACCAGTCGATCGTCTGGTCTTCTCTCTTGCGCATGACAATATTTTTGTTTATACTCTGACGTCAGAGGCGCTGTGTGAATGAGTGAGTAAGATTTTCTCTGGCGCACGCGATCGTATGTTTGTACACAGTGATGCATCGTGTTTGTTGATTTTTCGCTCTCGTGTTTATGAATGGGAAACTATGAATCGATGCGTATACTACGAGCTGGTCGTGTACGTCACAATTGAAAAATGAAAAAAATCAGTTTTGTATGTCCAACGATTACAACAGTAAAATTGACTTAATGGCTTCAAAATTCCTTTTAGAGGTAGATTTTTTATAGTTCTCGGTCGAGTTCTTTGGGCAAAATGATTGGTCCATAAATTTCAGAGATATTTGAGGTTAAAAATTTGTTGACATTTTTTTAAAATCGTAATTTCTCGAGAACGGCTCTATGTATCTGAATGGGGTAGGTGGCATTCGAAAGAGAATTAAAATACCTATATTTTCTAAAAAAAAAAGTAATTTTCTATCTATCACGGTTCTTTAGTTATCATCAAAAACAGAAACGTGTTTTTTTTTTAAACTCATAACTCCAATGATGTTATGAAATATAAAAAAAAAAAAACACGTTTTTGTTAATAACAAAACAACCGTGATAGCTATTTGTTTTATTATAAAATATAGATATTTTACTTCTATTTCATATGATAACTTTATTTATCAGCTCAAAATTTATATAAATTTGATATAAATAAATAATACATAAATAAATAAATTTAAAAATTAACAATTTTTAATATTCATAAATGAATTTAATTATAATTATGCGATAAATTTTTTAAAAAATTATAAATTTTGTTATTAAAAATTAATTAAAGGAATCAACAAATTACGGTTGAGGAAGCTACGGGCCAATGAATTGGCAGCGGTTTTTTTAAACGACTTAATATTATCCGATTAGGCCGACAAATATATGGATTGATAGGTAATTTCAAGGCCTTTCAGAAAATGGGCCTACTTCCCACCGATATCCAAATTTGGCGATGAAAAAAAATAATTTCGATTTTTCGATATTTTGCTTTATTTTTTTTAACCTACTTAATATTATCCGATCAACTATATAATTGAACTTGCACAACTTCAAAATAAACTTTATATACCTGCCAAAGATAAACTTGATATCTCTGGCCAGTTTCGAGTTATGCTACGGACAAATTTATAACACACACACACACACACACACACACACACACACACACACACACACACACACACACACACACACATACGAACGCACGCATGCACGCACGCACGCACACACATACAGACATTTTTCCAAAAACCATGTATTTTGATTCCTAACACCACGGCAAACAATTAAAACATGTTTTTACAACAACTCAAAATATTACTATCACAAGGCTTCCTCTAGGAGGAAGCAATAATGTATTAGTAGACAAATTTGAATATTATTATAATAAAAGACTTATACATATTACAAATAGTACCTCTGTTAAACTTAGCGAAAAATTAGATAAGCTGTATTATAAAACATATATATATAATTCTAATATAGTACGCAACTCTAGTATAACTCAAATCAATGACCTACAAATGACTACCGAGTACAGACATAAGAAACACACAGGACAACGACCTCCAGACCACAGAATTTTCTCAAAAATATAGAGAAAACAAATGGCTATAGTCACTTTAACTGATATACATATACCGAATTATGTTGTCGATATATTAAAACTAGAAGAAAAGTTTAGTTTCAATAATAAATTTGGGACACATTAAATGTTTAGAACAATTTTTAAATGATAATGAATTTGATGAACCGAGATCAAGCTGGATTTTAGTATCTTTTCAATAATTGTTAATACTATAGTAAAATTTAATAAAAATGTTAAAAATTGGAAAAACGTTTACGATTAATATATAATATACAAATGCGAAAAGAAAACCGTACAAAATTATTATAAAACTTGTTCTAAGTAATTATTAAAATAGATAACATGTTTGAATCCTTTGTTTTGACAGTGAAAACAAAATTTTTATGTAATTTAAAAAACTTCGATTTTTGGAGTATAATGCACTAAAAAATTCTCTATTTTCGTTTGATAGTAAATTTTAATTATATTTAAGATACAATATAAAATTTTACAACTTTTTAATTTTAATTGAACATTATCTTTAAAGGTTATTGAAAATCAAATACAATGTTGATTAAAATAATCAAAGACAATAATTAAAAATTTGGAAATGGAGATGAAGGGGTTGCAAAATAAAAAAGAATATGTGGGTTAAAGTTTTATTTATTATTAATGAAGAAAACCCCGCAAAAAAATATACAATAAGAAATTTGCAATTTACATCTTATTCTATTTTATTTACATTCAATTATTTACAAATTTTTTATAAATTTTATTTTCTCGACACTTATTTTTTCGAATGAAATTTCGCCTACATATTGCACAGACTGCTAGTACACTTGGGTGCTTTATTTCCAAAAAGTGTATGGTAAAAGCAGATGCCAGGAACTGGCTGATTGACTGGATGCAGAGCCCAGGGGGAAGATTGGAGCACATTGGATCGACGAAATACCGTAGCCTTCGCAATCTTGCGACACTTCTTCGATATCATTTCTGTTGTCGACAATTCGACGGTCATATACTCGATCTTCTCCGTCAGTTCTTCCACTGGCAGCTGGCTTCCCGATGCTGACGGATTCTCCTCTTTATTTTCCATCCCTCGCGAGAACTGCATTACCTCGTCGGCAACTTCTCCTAATTGTTCTAAATCATCAATTTTGGGCCACATTTTTAATATGAACTTTCCGAAACTCTCCGGAAAGTGGCCCAGCCAGACCTGGCGTATTGTCGAGAAAGCTGCTTTCGGTGCCACTTCCTTCAGTCGCCTCAGAAACTCACTCGGTAGCCGGTCACCTAGTTTTTCGGCCTGCAGTGCTTCCAGCAACTTGTCCTCGTTTTCCTCCTCTTCGAACTTCAGAAGCGCGGCTTTGGCTACTTCGTACCGGTTCTCTTCCGGGGGATTGAGTAGCAGCGGTTCTATCACCGCTGTATGGCGCTCGTCCAGGCCAGTAACTACGTTGCCCATTTTACGGACTAGTGAGCGCAGCAAAGCTGAACTAATCTCCAGCTGAGGAGTGAATGAAAACACGGATCAAACTGTTTGGAGACGTAAGTATAACTGAAGATTGATGGGTGCTGGAAGGCGAGCGAGACTGCGAGGGCAAACTGTAACTGAACGGACAGCGCGCGTGTTCGAAGCTCGTAGAGTGTTTTACTCAAGATCGGAAAATTTGGGAAAGTCTGGGAGGCGAGGACGCGTCCTGTGATTGGCTAAACGCCTGTTAGCCATTGTTTGCATCCCTACTGCAGCTCGCTATCGCCGCGTTCTCCTTCCACTGAATTCTTATACCTGCGAATTTAAGGTCGAGCTCTGCCCGCTTTCTAATGTCTCGCTGCGTCGAATATTTGCCTTGCTTTCAAATTAGAAGTAATTCAAGCAAAATTCTTCTGAATCATGTTGTTACTTTTAATATTACACTAAAAATTGTTATATTTTTCATAAGTTTACAAAGTTGTGAATTAAAAATTATTTCATATTTTCTAATTATTTCATATTTATTTAATAAGGTGGTATTTTATTGAAATTATAACATTTCGAACAAAATATTGCAGTTGATAAATTAGTTTTGAAAGACTCGCGTTGAATTCTTAATAGTTCAGTGGTTTAAGAATAAATTATGGTTCTATCATTCCCAATTTACCAATTAAAATAACAAAAAAATAATTGAAAAATATATTTCGCGCGTATACGCGACGCCCGTTTAGTTTGGGAGTTATAAGCTTTAAAAAAAAAGAAACCCTTTTTTGTTAAAACACAAGAACCGTGATAGCTAGAGAATTTTTTTTTTAGAAAATATAGGTATTTTAATGCTCTTTCGAATGCTTTCCATACGATTCAAATATCTCAATGTTATCATTAAAAAAAAAATGAAAATTATTTTTTCAAAAAGTGAAAAATCCCTATAAAAAAAAATTATCCAAAAAACTACATAATATTATTATTTTCCAAAAATCTTGAAAGAAAAAGAAAAACCACTGCCAATTCATTGGCACGTATCTTCCTCAAACTTAATTTACTGATTCCTTTAATAAATATTTAATTCCAATATTTAAAATTTAATACTTTATTTTGTACGGTGTGACTATGTTAAATGGTTTGTGATTTTTTATTTTTACTCTTTCTATTTTTCTCATTAAAAAGCAATTATTAGTGTTGTTCTTTAGTGTCCGTTCAACAATTTGACTTAATACAAAAAATATATGTTTCTTTGGTCGTTTGTATATCCTATATAAATATTTCTCCATACTCAAAATAATAGCATTTATTTTTTAATAGTGTCTATTTACGTGTATTATTGTATGCTATATTTCTGCCAAATTTCAGAACGATTAGTTAATTTTTACTCTTATTATCGTAAGACAAGGAAACCTCTACTTTTTTATAAAACATTTTTTTTTCTAAAAAACAAATAAAGATAATCTCTTTAAATTTTAACCAACTGTAGTCTTCAATGAGTTTATTAAGTGGTTAAAATTTTAAGTCGATAAATCAAGTATTCTCTGAGAAGACACGATTCGAAAATTTTTTTTTAAAAATTTTTAACCTCAAATATCTTTTCTTGTAATGAACCGATTTTTTTGGGCAACGAACTCGATTTGAAGATATGTAAAAGCTACATCTGTGCCAAATTTCAGAACGATTGGATAACTTTTACTCTTGTTATCGTGCGACAATAAAAACGCAAATTTTTTCTAAAATAATTTTTTTCTAAAAAACAAATGAAAAATGAATGAAATAATCTCTTGAAATTTTAACCAAATAAAATGTCTGTTATGATTATTTTTTTGTTTTTGGAAGCTTTGTATTTTTATGTAAAATATAAAATTGTATAATAATAATTGCTTTTTTTAATGATAAAATATAGAAAGAGTAAAAATAAAAAACCACAAACCATTTAACATAGTCTCACTGTACAAAATAAAGTATTAAATTTTAAATACTGGAATTAAAAATTTATTAAAGGAATCAGTAAATTAAGTTTGAGGAAGCTACGTGCCAATGAATTGGCAGCGGTTTTTTATTGTCTTACATATTTTATATTAGTATATTGTGCAAAAAAGGGAGAAAATGCCCCCCGCCTTCGGCGCTCTCGACTCCAACTCGTGCTGAACACCTCAACCTCGCATAAAATAGCTCTTCTTCCCGTGTTACACACCGTATTTTTTAATGAGTACATGAGAGGGACCTTTTATATGCATGAAAGTTGGATAGGGAATCGTGCTTTTAAAGTCATGTACAACCCAGTTAGAAATCATTCCATTTTTAGTTTTCATTTGGATAGCTTATTTCAAATATTTCAAGTTTAAAACTTTGAAAGTTATCTACATCCACCAAAACAGGCCAAAAAACTATAAAATTTTCCCGCTAAACTGTGAAAAACAAATTCATTTTTCCCCACTTCAGCGGCAAACAGTGGGCGGAAACGATCAAAATTCTGCCTACAACGCCATTTTTGACCAAATTTAAATGTCTTTTTTTTAAATACTCGTGAAAATGTCCGCTTTTTCATAATACTACGACAATTTTGATACTTATTTGAAGTCTCTTTTTTGTCTCAAAAATTTTTGTGTCCGTTAACATTTTTTGTCTCAATAACTTTTTTATCTGTTAAAAAGTTTTTATTCTCCTTGAGGAAGCAATATTTTTGAAAAAAGTGCGTTTTCGTTCTCATGCGGTAACGCATAACGGTAACAGGAATAAACATCAATCAATCGTTCTGGCTTTTATAGAAATAGCTTTTTTATATCTTTAAATCGAATTAATTGTTCAAAGAAATCCAATAGTCACGACTCAAATATATTTGAGGCCAAAAACGATTGTTGTACTTGGTAAAAGTCGTAAAAATTAGCATTATATGTGCATAAGAATGCTTTTAATAGAAAATACACGACTTCCATTCTTTAAGATACAGTGTTTTAACAACTATATTTACATACCATACTATAATATACGTATATGTGTTATCGCGAAAATGTAGTACAAAAAATATCGAATGCTGCTTGTTAATATTGCAGAGTTCTATAGGACGATATTTCAAATAAGAAAATAATTAATAATAATAGTTATAAGTAATAGAAGAAACTGGATCAATTGAAATCTCTAAAAATATTTAAATGCGATGCTTATAGTAACTTCTAACGATTTATTAAATTCAAAAGCCAAAAACAGTTTTCTTTTAAACGTTTCTATTTTATTTATTTCATTATTGTTAGTCAAGCAATATATCGGAATACAAATACATATTCTTCTTGATCCAATCAAGATAACTGGAGACTCTTGTATGCACATTCGATTTGTGATTTATTTTGAAAGACACTATGCCTATGAGTAAGCCTTTTGTAACAACTGGGCCTCCTGAGTCTCCCTGCAATAAGTAAAGAACAAATTTAGATTTTTGTTTTTAGCTAATATTATAATATTACAATAGTACATTTTGACACGGGTGCGGAAGATGATTATTTTACTTTTCTCACTTGCTTCGCTCGTGCGAAAAACGTCACATGAGCTAAAAATCTTCTTACGCATCAGTTTCGAATCGTATTTTATACTACTAGAGCCGAATAATCATATTAAAGTTATAATTTTGAGGTTAGAGTGGTATAAAATATATAATGATACCTGAGCCACTGATTTTCCATTTTCACTGGAAGTGCACAGTTGATTCTCTTGTATATCTTTTAAAGGTAACCATTCTTGCCTGCATCGATCTAATGGAATGACCCGAACCGATATGTATTGTAGAATATATGGCTATATCAATTTTATACGAATATTTTAATAGTTGTAAATTAAATTTGTATTGCGTTAAGTATTTGAAAAACAAATCAAAATTTGACATTTGAATTATTAATCTTTAAATACATGGTTGTAATAAACTGCTATACATCCCGTATGGAAAAAAATGTATGAAACCGTATACAACCGTACAAAACTGTATAAAAACGTATAAAATAGGATCTAAATATTGGTTTTTGGACAACTTTATACGTTTTAATACGTTTTAATATGTTTTAATACGTTTTAATACGGTTTCATACGGTTTCTAACATTTTTATACAGTTTTCTAAGATTTGCAATGATTTTATACAATTTCATACGGTTTTTTTACGTTTTATAGAATTTATAAAACGTAAAAAACGTAAAAACGTAATTACGGTTTTATAAACGTAAAAACATAATTTATTTATTTATATATTTTTTTTTATTTTCTGCGAAAATGTATTAAACTGTATAAAAATGTATAAAACCGTTTAAAAATGTAATAAATTTGAAAAAATCTACGGAAATATACAGAAATATACATTTTTATACGGTTTTCTATGTTTTATTACATTAACGTTTTTACAAACTTGACATGGGAGAATTTCTGAATTGTAAGAAAATGTCTGAAAATGTATTCCACTGTATAAAATTGTATAAAGCCATATAAAAAATATGTCCAGAAACCAATCAAAAGGTACATTTTTATTCGTTTTTATACGTTTTCCTACTATTTCCTAAATTTATTATTTCCATTCGGGATACATTGAATGCTTAAGAAATTTGTTTAGTATTTCAGAAACGTTTACAATATACGTACTATTTCTTCAGGAGCCCACAATCCCAAACCAATTATAGTGACAAAATCTCCATCGAATTTAATAGAGTTGTTTTTGGGTAATGTAATTCGCTGTACATTTGTGCTGAATCTTATGTCACTTTTCAATCGTATGAGAGCAATATCGTTAAAGATGGTTTTGTCGTCCTTGAAATTCATTTATTTGATGAAAAAAATTTAAATTAATATAATCTACTTATACTAAAAGACTAAAAGTACTAAAGACTGCTAAAAGACAAATAGATATAGTAACTTACATAATTTTCATGGCTTACAACTGTGTCCACTAAATAGTGCTGCCCATTTATCCCCAAGTTTTTGTTTGTACCGACAGCAACAGACAAGTTTGAAGTCGGTCTAAAATTTATATGACAAACATTGACCTATTTTTTTACTTAACAGTTTCAGTTTTATAATATAATAATAATAAAGTATTAACGTATGACGCGAAACTAATTTGTTTAGGGGAGACTGGGATAAAACTGGATACTTTTTGTAAATTGTTTATTAAAAATAGATAACAAAATAATAACAATATTTAACACTAGAATTGTTTTTAGTTTACATTCAGGTAACTTAAAAGTGACTTGGTTAGCCAAAAAAAATTTGTAAAAAATGTTATTAGAAATTTACGAAAGTATCCAATTTTACCCGATAAAAAATTGTCGGGGTAAAACCGGATACTTTCATTATTCTTTACCTCGAAGTTTAAAAAAAAAGTAATTATTCATTTTTTGCCATTAATAGTAAAATTAAGAAATGAAATTACTATTTATTATAACATAAATAATTCTTACGGAAAAAATATGTTGCTTACAAGAAAATTATACGCACTATGGCTGTTACGATGAACACGGTCTTGCGAGCTAAGAAAGCTTTGACCTCTTCTAAAGTCAACACGAAGCTATTTTTGACATGCCGATAGTATACAAAATGATAATAGGAACATTCTCAAAGAGATACCATAGCTATTATACAGATCGCACTTGTAGTAACAGAGAAATTGAGGATTCCGGTTTTGCCCCACTATCCCCTATACATATGAGGAAATTTTTAATTTGTCCACACTTAAAGGGTTCAAAAAATTAAAAAAAAAATTTGAAGGCACGCCTTCGCGACAAATTTCTTCTTATTCTGTAGGTCATAAAATATAAGAAAAAACTCGTGAACATTAAAAAACGTTCTGTGACACTTTTAGAAAAAAATCCATTTTTCTTATGGAAATTTAACATGGGAAAAATGGACGAGAGTAGTCATTGATAATGAGCCAATAGTTGTGCCAACAAATATTCCACAAAAAAACGATTAAAGTAGAAGAAACGAGCTTTAATTTAAGCTAAAGATCGTTAAAATCGGTCGGTTCTGCGCAAAGTTACGTGCATTTGAAAATTGCAATAAATTACCAAAAATTAGCGATTTTTCTCCAATCCACGTAATTTAATCATTTTTGGACATTTTTTGCGATTTTCAAATGCACGTAACTTTGCGCAGAACCAACTGATTTTAACGATCTTTAGCTTAAATTAAAGCTCGTTTCTTCTACTTTAATCATTTTTTTGTGGAATATTTGTTGGCACAACTATTGGCTCATTATCAGTGACGTGACTACTCTCGTCCATTTTTCCCATGTTGGCACAACTATTGGCTCATTATCAGTGACGTGACTACTCTCGTCCATTTTTCCCATGTTAAATTCCCATAAGAAAAATGGATTTTTTTCTAAAACCATATCAAAAGACTGTTTTCCAATGTTTCCGAGTTTTTTCGTATATTTTATAATCCATAGAATGAAAAGAAACTTGTCGCGAAGGTGTGCCTTCAAATTTTTTTTTAATTTTTTGAACCCTCTAAGTGTGGACAAATTAAAAATTTCCTCATATATCATTATAGTACATTTCGTCACAGGTGTAGAAGGTGATTATTTAGCTCATGTGACAATTTTCGCACGAGCGAAGCGAATGAGAAAAGTCACATAAGCTAGAAATCTTCTTATGCACCAGTTTCAAACCGTATTTTATACCACAAGAGCTGAATAATAATATTAAAGTTATAATTTTGAGGTTATAGTGGTATAAAATATGTCATTTCATGCTTTGAAAGAAGGAATTAACTGATCATGAATCGGATGTCTTACTTTTCAAAACAGTGCGCAGCGGTGAGAAGCCAGCGATCATGGATGATTGTTGCTCCACATAATGGGCGTTGGCCAGTACTTATTTGTGCATAATACGGAAATTGTCCTTGTACGGCATTTTCTCCTCCTTCGATACGCCTTTCTGCACCTTAAAAAATATATAGATCAGTCCTTATTATGTCCATTCGAAATTGGGAGCGTGGAAATGAAAAGGACAAATATCGCATTTATACTTAACACATGTTGTATGCTCTTTTCGCTTTCGCATTCTCAATTACCAATAACATTCCATTGCATTCGAATTTTTCGAAGAAATCATTGAAAACATAAAAAAATTTATTTTAGAACCAGAAAAATGGCTTAGTTCGTCAAACAGTTTAGTGCTTATGTTTTTTTTTCTTCTAATTTGTTAGAACTTGGTTTATACCTAATTCAAATTTTGCTCACAACTTTTTTCATCAATAATTTTGTGTATATCAACAGAAATGACTTAAATTGGCAAAAAATACGTGACACACTTACCACAAGAAGTAAAAGATGAATAAAATATCAAGAATAGTGTAAGTAATTCCATGATTTAGAAGGTAACAATATCTTGTATATACATTTAGGTAGTTTCTCGCCTGCCTTTTAAGCAAATTTTTATCTAGAATTCTTTCATGTAAATCAGTCTTACGGATATTTCAAATATAATATATTAGACGTTTCCGAGATATTTATGTCGTGTTTGTAGAAAATAGCAAGAACGCAATGTTACATAATTTATTCTTTCCCTAGTGGAAATATCATTTGTTTAAAACTGTTTAAAACTGTTCAAAACTATTTAAAATTGTTCGAAAGTACGTATTTTTTGACGTTTAAAACAGTTTTGAACAGTTTTGAACAGTTTTGAACAGTTTTGAACAGATTTAAACAGTTTTGAACAGTTTTAAACTGTCTTGAACAGTTTTAAACAGTTTTAAACAGTTTTTAACTTTTGTATGAAAATAGTATTAATCAACAAGAATTTGTTTAGAACAGTTTAAAACAGTTTTGAACAGTTATGAACGATTTTAAACAGTTTTGAGCGGTTTTAAATAGTTTTAAACGGTTTTGAACATTTATGAACAGTTTTAAACAGTTTTGAACAGTTTGAAATGGTTTTAAATAGTTTTGAACAATTAAAATTCTTAATTATTAATACTATTTTAAAAGAAAAGTTCAAAACTGTTTAAAACTATTCAAAATTGTTCAAAACCGTTTAAAACTGTTTAAAACCGTTCACAACTGTTCAAAACTGTTTTAAACTGTTCCAAACAAATTCTTATTGATTAATACTATTTTCACACAACAGTTCAAAACTGTTCAAAACTATTTAAAACTGTTCAAAACAGTTTAAAACTATTTAAAACTGTTTAAATGTGTTCGAAGCTGTTCAAAACTGTTTTAAATATCCAAAAATACGTACTTTTAAACAGTTTTAAACAGTTTTAAATAGTTTTGAACAGATAATATTTCCACTAGGGTTACAAAAAAATTATTTTACTGCGTACAGGTACATAGAAACATGTCAATGATTTGATATATCAATCGATAGTCACTGGAAACTGTTTATTATCACACTTCCTGGACTTGGCATCTCTATTTTATACTATAAAATATCTGGAAAAATTCTCAATTAGTAATCGTAGCTAAGAGTACTTTCCTGTAGGTTTTTTAAAACTTTTTCTCGAGTATTCTCTATTATAAACTATTTTTGTAAATTTTCTTTTTATATTAGTACGCTATTGAAAAATCAGTAGGGGAGAGTGGGGCTATGTTGTACAAGGGGCGATCTTAAACAAACCGAATAGCTTTTTTGTAAATTGTTTTTTTCATTTCGGAAAGGTAGAGCATAATTTTACGATAGAATACATATTTGGCAAATCTTTTTTATTGGTTACGGCTTTTTTCTATTTTCAAGAGCCATTTGTCTAATTTTCCAACCGTTTTTGTAAAATTTGTGACCTGCAGAAACAGCCTACAAAATTACCAGGGAAGCAATGGGCTCACAACAAATTTTTTATCGTTTTGAACACACAAAAACTCACAATTTCGCATCAAAGTTAGATCGGTAAGTTTTACAGTGAATAAAATATCTATATTTAAAGATTTTTTTATCCTTGCTGTAAAGTTGTACAAAATAAGAGGGGCGATCGTAAACAGCCCGAAAAATGTCAATTCGAATTTTTCACAGCGTTTTCATGTTGCGACACTCAAGACTATTCATAATAGTGATGTGACTATGTTGAAATTGAACAAAAAGTATCCAAAACTGAAAATTTTAAAGAAGACGTTTTGTCTAACAATTTAAAAAGGTCTAAAAGGGAGATAAAGCATAACAGTAGATTATCAAAATATATATTTTTTCTTTAACGCTTTAAACTTCTATATTAGAATAAAAATGTTTGTTTTTATATTCACATAGTTTCTTTATATTTTATAAAGAACATAATTATTTTGAAGAGCTTTAGTTTATATATTTTCTGTTGACTAAAAAAGCTGTGATTGTAAAAAAATACTGCAATGTAGAAAATATCGATTGAATAAATACTAGTAACAATATTAGTAGTTGTTATTTATTTGTCCAACTGCCGTTGAGCTAGGTAAACAGCCTGAGAAGTCAGAGCTTCGGATGTCATGATTGACTATTGCGTTGAAGTATTTCATGCTACCATTTGTCGCCCCTACTAAAAAATCTCAGGTGAGATCTCATGTCAATATCTAATGTGACCAATACCAAGATTTTTTAGTGAGAACTCAGGTGAGAATCTCACCTGAGTTTTCACCAAAAATTTAATTTTTCTTTTTCATGAGATTTTGTATGTGTCTTATGAAAACATTCCATACAGCTCAGTTGGGAATCTCACGTGAGTTTTCATGAAAATATTTAATTTTATTTTTTGCCACAAAATTTTGCAACGAAAATAAATGGTATTTAACATTCAGACTATAAATTCAGATGAGAACTTATGTGAGAATCTCAGCGGAGTTTTCACGAAAATATTTATTTTTTTTTATTTTCTGCCACAAAATTTTGTTAACGAAAATAAATTCTATTTAACATTCAGATTATAAATTCAGATGAGAACTTATGTGAGAATCTCAGCTGAGTTTTTACTGAAAATGTAGTTTCTTCTACGAGATTTTGCATGTCATGAAAATGTTCTGCCCTATTGAAAATTTATGGCGAAAACGCAGCTGAGAATCTCACCTGAGTTCTCATGTAAAATTTAATTCTTTAATTTATTTCCACTAAGTTTTAATAATTAGAAATAAATTGTATGTAACATCAATATTCAAAATTAAGATAAGATCTTAGATGAGAATCTCACCTGAGTTTTAGGAACTTGTATTATTTGAACTTGACTAAAAGTTTATATTTAAAAAAAATCGTATACGCAACGTTTATAATCAAATCAAAGAGAGAAAGAGGGAGAAAGAGATAGAGAGAGCCGAGGCACCGAGCTTACAGGATGAAAGCGAAGGCGAGTGTTATCACCCAGGGGGTGACGAGAGTACTCACTCCGTCGGCGACAGCGGAATGACCGGCGCGACCTGGCAGCCGGCGAGCCTCCAATCGCCTTTACCAAGGACCAACTCGGCAGCGGACTCGTAATTCTCCGCCTCAGAGCAGAGCTCATAGATCGGGAATACCGGTTATTTCAATATCTGAAAAAGAAGAAATGAAAAATCACAAAGTATTTGTCGGAAAATCACGTTATTTGAACTGCTTTTGAGTACGTATAGTTTTTATCATGTGACAACGATGAGAGTAAAAGGTAAAAAAAGTAGAATGGTTAGAAGGTTAAGTTTCATGTACGTATTTTTAAGTACCTAAGAAGAGAGACTTATCTGAAAAGGATGTCTGCGGCTCTAGAAATCTTGAATCTTTGTTGTACTACCCATGTTATTGACTTTGGCTGCTATAATGGTGGAGTTAAAGTGTAAAAATTACAACTAGATCGAAAATACAGTCAAACAAATAATGTTGTCATTTGAAACTGCTCAGCAATATACGCGTTCGTTACCATAACAACGACTATTGATTGATAGTCTTTCTATAGATATAGAATCTTGATGTTTGTTTACAATAAAATTTTCTCATTGTTAAATAGTGGAGTTCATTAGTATGAAAGAATCTGCTGAATTAATAAAAATCGTCTTCATTAAAAATGTTAACATTGCTGATTTGCGGAGTCACGGGCTTCGTTTCAGATAAGTTTTTCTTCTTACTTAAAAATAAGTACATGAACTTAACCTTCTAATCATTCTACTTTTTTCACCTTTTACTTTCATCGTTTTTACATGATAAAACTATACGTGCTCAAAAGCAGTGTGATTTTCGGACAAATACTTTGTGATTTTTCAATTCGTCTTTTTCAGATATTGAAATCACCGGTATTCCCGTTCTGTGCAGCTCTGCTCTAATGCGAGAAATTACGAGTCCGCTACCGAGTTGGTCCTTAGTGAAGGCAATTAGCGGCTCGTCGGCTGCCAGGTCGTGCCGGTCATCCCGCTGTCGCCGACGGAGTGGGTACTCTCGTCGCTCCCTGGGTGATGACGCTCACCTTCGCTTCGACTGGATTTTCGTCGCGCGCTTTCGTCCTGTAAGCTCGGCGCCTTCTCTCTCTCTCTCTCTCTCTCTCTCTCTCTCTCTCTCTCTCTCTCTCTCTCTCTCTTTCTCTCTCTCTCTTTAATTTGATTATAAATGTTGTGTATACGATTTTCTTACCTGGCGAAGCAGAAAATACAACCTTCACGATCGGCTGCCGGGAGCGAAAGTGGTACTTTCGGTCCGTTAGGCAAAAATACTATATTACGCAACTAGGGAGGAAAAAACTTGGGCAGGCAATATCTCGTCTAAATTACCACACAAGCCGAAGGCGGGGGTGACAAACACGAGATATGGGTTGACCAATTTTCTAATTATAAATACATAGCGAAAATAAATTAAAGAATTAAATTTTACATGAGAACTTAGGTGAGATTCTCAGCTGAATTTTCGCCATAAATTTTCAATAGGGCAAAACATTTTCATGACATGCAAAATCTTGTAGAAGAAATTCAATTTTTAGTGAAAACTCATCTGAGATTCTCACATAAGTTCTCATCTGAATTTATAGTCTGAATGTTAAATACCATTTATTTTCGTTAAAAAATTTTGTGGCAGAAAATAAAAATAAATATTTTCGTGAGAACTCACGTGAGATTCTCAACTGAGTTTTATGGAAAGTTTTCATAAGACATACAAAATCTCATGAAAAAGAAAAATTAAATTTTTGGTGGAAACTCAGGTGAGAATCTCACCTGAGTTCTCACCAAAAAATTTTGACATGGGTCACATGAGATTTTGACATGAGATCTCACTTGAGATCTCACCTGAGATCTCACCTGAGATCTCACCTGAGTTCTCACCTGAGGTCTCACCTGAGATTTCTTAGTATGGGGTATCCCATACCCGGACCGAAAATACCACATTCGCGTTTTCATTTCCGATTCACTTGTCTATGCAGAAAAAGGGCCTTTTTCATGCATGCGTTGAAAAAAGCTATTTTTTAGATGAGATCTCACCTGAGATCTTATCAGACAATTTATTTTTGCAACAATATTATCTGAATGAAATTTCAGGTAATTTTATTTCTTCGCTACAATATTATCTGGATGAGATCTCACCTGAGATTTTGTGTAAAACAATTTTTTAACACTCCATGAGCAAAGCTTGATTTTGCACACGCACTTGTATCGAAAATAACTATTGTAACTCTTTTTAACTGAATGAGATCTCACCTGAGATCTCATCTAAAGTAATTTTTTTCTAATAGTCACATGAGATTTTGGCGTGAGATTTTACATGAGATCTCACCTGAGATTTCACCTGAGAAGTCACCTGAGATTTTTCAGTAGGGGCTTGCATCATGAAATCGATTTTTAATCGTTATGCGTTGTCAATACTTAATATCCCGACAATTTTTAAATTCATAATTTTGCTTCAAAATTTTGAATTCTGCTTAATTAAAGGTATAAATAAGTATAGTAACTTAGTGAAAATAGGTTACACAGCTTTGCTTTATTTTTATAAATAGATTTAAATTATTTTAAATGAATGTTTAAGTTGACCCCGTGCCGTATAAACTTGACCCCCACTGAGAGGTTAAATTGTACAAAGCATTTTTTTTAATGTCAAAGTAAAAATATTAATTAATGATATAATCATTCACAAAAATTTATACAGTTTCTCGAAATCTGAAAGATGACTCCTGTTCACTCAATAATTGTTTGGACATAAAATAGACAGAGTAAACAATTCCTGAAAATGAAGTGTACACATTGTAAAAGTAGCCTTAGATTAGGCAAACAAGATTTTTGTTTTACTTTTTCATTTATCAGTTTATCAAAAAATTGACAAAGTAGCTATTGCAAGACATTTCCTGGAGTCATCAATATAAATTTTGGTTGTATATATAAACCATCGTTCTTAAACGGTGTATTTCAATTATTAAAAATATACCGCCAATCTCTCGAAAAATTTGATTGCAGACCTTTGTTTACTTACTTATAATATGGCGTCCCATTCAGCACAGCCTCAGTGCCGAGAACACAAGCGTCCACATATTATAAACGCCGTGAAACTATCATCCCTCATTGACATAACGAGTACTCGCATCTTCTAAATTACATTGCATATGATAAACCACACTTCTGATATTAACTTTGAAAAAGAAAATGAAATAGTCGATCCATCATGAAAATTCAAGACTTCAGCTTTTAATATTAATTATTGCGTATACGACGTGTTTTCATCATGTTATTTTTAGTCAAAGATAGTGTAGTACTATGATAATGATTTCTAGCAAAGAATCTTGTATGAATCATTAGGCAATACTTTCATTATCCAATCTTTATTTGGTTTCTGCCAGATTTAAAAAATCAATGCGACGAAAATAGACGCCTTCGTTTAGGGACGCCGAGAGAAATCGGCATGAATTCTTTTACCTGTTCAGTTATAGGTACCTTCGCTCGGTTCTGCGCGTCTAACACGTGGGATTAACGTATGTACAGCGTTGCTTGCAGACGACACAACGTTGACAACCACGTTTGCGTTGCGAGAATTCGACCGACGCTCTTGATTTTCCTTTCGAAGCTTTGCAAAATTTCAATTATTGAAAATGCTACAGTGTTTATATTCCGATATGTTTCAATTTCTAAGAAAATTAACACGTATTTTAGAATTAAGTGAATAGCACCTAATGACTAATACATATAATAATCATTCTGATATTTATAGGATATGGAATTTGATTAAGTATATTACATTATTTAAATTCTACATGAATTAATTTATTTACAATAACTAATGTTTATTTAAGTACACGGCCACAAACAGTTTTAGATCTCTTTAGAAAGTATATACATATTTAATATTTTCGTGTAATAAGGAAAACATAAAGAAATAGATTATTACTAATACACGGAAAAAAATTCCTTATGAAAAATTAGTGGAATATCCACTAAAAATGACTAGAGTGTTAATTAAAAGTGGGACATACTTGTATTCTATCAAGTTTTATAATATATTATAGTAATTTTGACGAGAGGTTGAAATTCATGAAAAAAAAAAACTCCGGAGAAGGAGATTCAAACCCTCGACCCTCCGATTACGAAACTGCGCTCTTATCCACTGGGCCACTGCCGCACTTATAAGTAAGGTTTCGACTTGTCTACATATGGTACACCCTGTTTTACCGACAGCTCTCGCGCCAACAACATTACTATACTGTCTATTAAATTTTCAGTATAACTTAGACTAAAAATTAAACTAATTCTATTAATTTTTAGTAGATAATATGGTAAAAATTATTTTCTATTCTGTTAAAATTTAGATTTAAAATTTTTACCATATTATCTACTAAAAATTAATCGTAACTATAATAAATTTTAAGACTTTTTTTATTAATTTTTAATAGAACTATGCTAATAATTAGTAGAAGTATACTAAATTGCTCAAGAGTGTGAGTATGTCCCATCATTACCTGAGATTCTAGTAATTTTTCATAACGACGCCTCCTATTCATAAGCCGCTATCTCGCGCGCCAATGCAAGGAAAAGCTAACTCGGCGCTTCCTGCAATAAGCAGCTATCTCAACGATAATTCAATAAGGCGCTATCTCAAAGCTTGGTGCAAGAAGCAGCTAACTCGGCGTTCCGTGCAATAAGCCGCTAACTTGCCGGTAAGCGCAAAAAGGTGCCGTTTCCAACGAAACGTAATGTTTTTATTGGAGGATTAGGTATCCCTTCAATAAAATTAATTTTGAAAGCTTAATCAAAGGTCAATGATATATATGACGTTTAAATCTTGCGTCCCAACGTCAATTATAACTAAAATGGAAAGTAAAACTCGCTGCACGGAATCTATATTAGAAATTTTTTCTTGTGTGATAGGCATTTATATCGATTACAGCTCTACATATTTTAAATTACTCTAGGTAATATTCAGTATATCCATACGACATTACTTCAATATTTGATATCCTATTGAGCGTATTAAATACTATATATTCATTGCATTTTCCCAATTATTAGTATAATATATTGAATCTCATTTTAACATTAATTAAATTATAGGACAATTTACAATGCCTTAAGATTTATATTATTATTAATTAGTATAAATAATTAATTCCTCTTTTTGTTTTGGTAAAAAATATTCTCTGTACATTACATTACCGGCGAGTTAGCGGCTTATTGCACGGAACGCCGAGTTAGCGGCTTGTTGCACGGAACGCCGAGTTAGCTGCTTCTTGCACCAAGCTTTGAGATAGCGCCTTATTGAATTATCGTTGAGATAGCTGCTTATTGCAGGGAGCGCCGAGTTAGCTTTTCCTTGCATTGGCGCGCGAGATAGCGGCTTATGAATAGGAGGCGTCGATAAGGTATTTCTTTCCGTGTATATTTTAGAACATATAATGCTTAGAATAAATAATAAGTAATATGTTCTTAAAAAAACATTATTGTAAATAAATTAATTCATGTAGAATTTAAATAATGTAATATAATTAAACAAATTCAATATCCTATAAATACCAGAATGATTATTTATTTGCCATTATTATATTATTATATTATTATTGTATTAGTCATTAGGCGCTATTCACTTAATTCTAAAATACGTGTTAATTTTCTTAGAAATTGAAAAATATCGGAATATAAACACTGTAGCATTTTCAAAAATTCAAAATTTGAAAAGCTTCGTAAGGAAAATCAAGAGCATCGGTCGATTTCTCGCAACGCGAGCGCGGTTGTCAACGTTGTGTCGTCTGCAAAATCCAACGGGCCTCACTCTGCGAGCAACGCTGTATACATACGTTAATCCCGTGTGTTAGACGCGTAGAACTGAGCGAGGGTAACTGAACAGGTATAAGAATTCATGCCGATTTCTCTCGGCGTCCCTTAACGAAGGCGTCTATTTTCGCCGCACTGATTTTTCAAATCTGGCAGAAACTTGAAAGGCAAATAAAGATTGAATAATGAAAGTACTAATGTTTAATTGGCTAAGGAAGCTTACTGTCTAAAAATTCGTACAAGATTCTTTACTAGAAATCATTATCAAAGTACTACACTATCTTTGATTAAAAATAACATGATGAAAATGCATCGTATACGCAATAATTAATATTAAAAGCTAAAGTCTTGAATTTTCATGATGGATCGACTGTTCCATTTTCTTTTTTTCAAAATTAATGTCAAAAGTGTCATTTATCATATGCAATGTAATTTAGAAGATGGAAAGATTGCATTATAAAATGCAAACCTGCAGCGTAACGTCAACCACGTGTTTGTCAAGCCAGAGTAGAAAATCGCAGCGTCCACATCTCTCGGCTAGGCTGTTGAAGGTTCTCCAATTTTTTCCAGTTAAGCTACAGCGGTTTGTTAGAGCCGTGAGAAAATTTTTTTTAATACATTTTCATATCATTTTTCAACTGCTATCGCACCAATTTTGGTATTAAATATGTCCAATGGCTTGAGATGTACTGGCTCAGAGAGTACTTTAACTCTCACAGTTCAAAAATTTTTTCCGTGTATCCCTTATGCTTCCCTTTCTCTAATATTACTTTCTCTCGTTTGAGACTTACGGCGTCCCGTATACGCGCGAAATATATTTTTCAACTATTTTTTAGTTGTTTTAATCGGTAAATTCGGAATGATAAAACCATAATTTATTCTTAAACCACTGAACTATTTAGAATTCAATGCGAGTCTTTCAAAAATAATTTATCAATTGCAATATTTTGTTCGAAATGTTATAATTTCAATAAAATACCACCTTTAATAGAAAATATGAAATAATTTTTAATTCATACCTTTGTAAACTTATGAAAAATATAACAATTTTTAGTGTAATATTAAAAGTAACAATATAATTCAGAAGAATTTTGCTTGAATCACTTCTAATTTGCAAGCAAGGCAAATATTCGACGCAGCCAGATATTAGAAAGTGGGCAGAGCTCGACCTTAAATTCGCAGGTATAAGAATTCAGTGGAAGGAGAATGTGGTGATAGCGAGCTGCAGTAGGGATGAAAACAATGGCTAGCAGGCGTTTAGCCAATCACAGGACGCGTCCTCGCCTCCCAGACTTTCCCAAATTTTCCGATCTTGAGTAAAACACACTCTACGAGCTTCGAACACGCGCGCTGTCCGTTCAGTTACAGTTTGCCCTCGCAGTCGATCGTACAGTCTCGTTCGCCTTCCAGCACCCATCAATCTTCAGTTATACTTACGACGTCTCCAAACAGTTTGATCCGTGTTTTCGTTCACTCTTCAGCTAGAGATTAGTTCAGCTTTGCTGCACTCACTAGTCCACAGTAATTGTCAAGTACATCTTTACGTGAGTTTCAAAACCATTTTTAATTCACCAACAAGTAAAATGGAGATGTCCGGAGAAACTCAAGCCAATATGATGAACGAAGTGCCCGTCAGCTTAGAGGTACCCACCTTCACTCCCCACAAGGTGAAGGTGTGGCTCGCTTTACTGGATACGTTTTTCATATTGACAAATGTGAACGCCGACTATGTAAAATGGGCATACATAGTTACTAGCCTGGACGAGCACTATACAGCGGTGATAGAACCGCTGCTACTCAATCCCCCGGAAGAGAACCGGTACGAAGCAGCCAAAGCCGCGCTTCTTAAGTTCGAAGACGAGGAGAACGAGGGCAAGTTAAAGGAAGCACTGCGGACCGAAAAACTAGGTGACCGGCTACCGAGTGAGTTCCTGCGGCGACTGAAGGAAGTAGCACCGGAAGCAGCTTTCTCGACAATACGCCAGTTCTGGCTGAGCCACTTTCCGGAGAGTTTCGGAAAGTTCATATTAAAAATGTGGCCCCAAATCGACGATTTGGAACGATTAGGAGAAGTTGCCGACGAAGTAATGCAGTTCTCACAAGGGATGGAAAATACAGAGGAGAAGCCGTCAGCATCGGAAAGCCAGGTGACAGTGGAAGAACTGACGGAGAAGGTCGAGTCTATGACCGTCGAATTGTCGACAACAGAAATGATGTTGAAGAAGTGTCGCAAAATTGCGAAGTCTGCGGTATTTCCTCGATCCAATGTGTTCCAGTCTTCCCCCCGGGCTCCGCATCCAGTCAATCAGCCAGTTCCCGGCATCTGCTTTTACCATGCACTTTTTGGAGATAAAGCGCACAAGTGTACCAGCAGTCATTGCAAGATGTCGGCGAAATTTCATTCGCAAAAATGAGTGTCGAGAAAATAAAATTTATAAAAAATTTGTAAATAATTGAATGTAAATAAAATAGAATAAGATCGATGTAAATTGCTAATTTGTTATTACAATAACAAATATGTATGTGTGTGTGTGTACGTGTGTGTGTTACCTGTGTGAACTGTCTTGTTTTTTTTTTGCGTATTCGGTACAATTGTGTTTGATTTTTTTTCTTTTAGTATTCTTCGGGTGTCTTGCGGATTTTTTTATCTACATGTACATATTTACATATTTTTCTACGGGTTTTTCTTCATTAATAATAAATCAAACTTTAACCCACATATTCTTTTTTATTTTGCAATCTCTTCAACTCTTTTACTCAACATTGTATTTGATTTTCAATAACCTGTAACGACTCCGACCACCACGGTATACACATGTAGATATACATATAAGTTTATATCGAGTCAAGGGGGGAGCCTATAATACTGTTGATCAATTGAGGCGTGCGAATATTCGTGAGAGTTGATACGTACGCAGGAGCCCATGTAAGCGTCAGATAGAAGCGAGGAGGCCTAAGAGTAAGTTGGCTCCTGCGCAAGAGAATTGAAGACACTCGTCGCCGACATACTGCTCGCCACCCGAAAGGGGTAAGATATTCTGTTATAGTCTTTTATTGAAAATATTGCAACGTCATTCTCATTCTCCGGATGCAGTTTTTGAATAGACCAGGAAAGCCAAGCGCAGCGTCGTTGGCGCACTTTGGCCATCCACTCGAGGGTATACCCGCTAGTGTTCACGAATCGAATTGCACGGCTCCGCTCAGCGTTAACTCCAATCATCGACGGACCCACCACATCTAACGACGTGGACTGATGGTCATAGCTGGAGACAAGAGCATCATCGAGCGAGGCGATTTATTGCGGTAATGTTGTTGTGCGTTGTCATCGCGCAGATAGGGCATGAGTGAGTGTGGTGTGTATGAAATTTGGATGTGCGGAATTTTGTCGCGATAAATATTTGATAAATTTGTAACGGCGTGTTAGATTTAAATTTTGAATAGTTCAATCCCACGATTATTGCAACACAACCCCTCATCATCGAGAAACAATAAATATTCTAAAACTTTATATACTGACTTTTATATTCAATTCTATTTTACCTCTACCATAATAAAATAAATACCTTACAAACCTTCAATTAAAGTTAAAAAATTTGAAAATTTTATATAGTATCTTAAATATAATTAAAATTTACTATCAAACTAAAATAAAGAATTTTTTAGTGCATTATACTCCGAAAATTTAAGTTTTTTAAATTACATAAAAATTTTGTTTTCGCTGTCAAAACAAACGATTCAAACATGTTTTCTATTTGAATAATTACTTAGAACAAATTTTATAATAATTTTATATGGTTTTCTTTTCGCATTTGTATATTACATGTTAATCGTAAACATTTTTCTAATTTTTAATATTTTTATTAAATCTTACCATAGCAATTATTGAAAAGATACTAAAATCCAGCTAGATCTCGGTTAATCAAATTCATTATTATTTAAAAATTGTTCTAAACATTCACTGTTAAAAAAATGCTGAAATTTAATGTACATTTTGAAAAAAATGTACATTAAATTTCAGTTTTTTGTGCATTAAACATATATTCATGTAATTATACTAAAAATTTAATAAATTTTAAAGTAAATTTCATGTTGTATTATAAAATTTAATGTTAATATACTTGATATTTTACGTAACAGTACATGAAAATATAATTTTACATTAAAAGTAACGACATACATTCATATTAAGTATAAATTTATAAATTTTCATGTAAATGTGAATGAATATTGCATTTCACGAGTAGGAAATTAATGTAAAGGTTCAAGAAATTTTATAAATTTCACATAAAATTTCATACCAGATATAAAATACAAAGTTTTAATAACGGACATAACTTTCTCGGTACCAGGTAAAGAAGTTAATGTGCCTTTTCATTAATATTCAAGTGCACGGACATAATTATTAAGGTTAATATTAAACAGTTTTCTGGACTTTACCTAATATTCATTACAAATTTTTTTACTTCATACACGTGCACGCGAAAATTTAGTTCTACATTAAAAGTATCCACGTTTATTGAAATTAAGAATAAATATATAAATGTTCATGTACTTCTTGAAATATATTGCAGTTCCCGGGTAAAAAATTAATATAAAAGCTAAACAAAATTAATACCTTTACATGAAAATCCCTTATCAGGCAATGAATGATTAATTTTCAGGACATTCATTACTTTTTCGGTATCGTGCAAATAATTCAATGTCCGTTTTCATTGATGTTTAAATGCACGGATATAATTATTAAGGTTAATATTAAACAGTTTTCTGAACTTTACCTAATATTCATTACAAATTATTATATCTCATACACGTGTACACGAAAATTTAGTTCTACATTAAAATGACCCACATTTATTGAAATTAAGAATAAACATAAATTTTCATGTACTTCTTGAAATATATTGCAGTTCCCGGGTAAAAAATTAATGTAAAAGCTATATTAATGTGTCCCAAATTTACTATTGAAACTAAACTTTCTTCCTAGTTTTAGTATATCGACAACATAATTCGGTAGATGTATATCAGTTAAATTGACTAAAGCCATTTGTTTTCCCTATATTTTTGAGAAAATTCTATGGTCTGGAGGTCGTTGTCCTGTGTGTTTCTTATGTCTATACTCTATAGGTCGTTGATTTGAGTTATAGTAGAATTGGGTACTATATTAGAATTATATGTTTTATAATACAGCTTATCTAATTTTTCGCTAAGTTTAACAGAGGTACTATTTGTAATATGTATAAGTCTTTTATCATAATAATATTCAAATTTGTCTACTAATAAATTATATATTGCTTCCTCCTAGAGGAAGCCTTGTGATAGTAATTTTTTGAGTGTTGTAAAAACATGTTCTAATTGTTTTCCGAGGTGTTAGGAATCAAAATACATGGTGTTTGAAAAATGTCTGTATGTCTGTACGTATGTATGTATGTGTGTGTGCGCGTGTGTATGTGTATGTGGGTGGGTGAGTGTGCGTGCGTGTGTGTGTGTGTATGTGTGTG
Organism: Torymus aiolomorphi; assembly: GCA_036365515.1. Lineage (NCBI taxonomy): Eukaryota > Metazoa > Arthropoda > Insecta > Hymenoptera > Torymidae > Torymus > Torymus aiolomorphi. Next base: position 20,318,807 of record CM070877.1, on the reverse strand, counting down.
TGTGTGTGTGTGTGTGTGTGTGTGTGTGTGTGTGTGTGTGTGTGTGTGTGTGTGTGTGTGTGTGTGTGTGTGTGTGTGTGTGTGTGTGTGTGTGTGTGTGTGTGTGTGTGGATGTGTGTGTGTGTACGCCTGGATCTCAGCTTCTACTCGGTCGATTTTAACCGCGGCAGGTCTTATTACTTTTTTTTTGCGTGATGGCGGGTTTATTCTTGCTTTTTTTTAATGATAGGATCGAGATATTTTAATCAGATGCGGGTAGCATTCGAAAGAGAATTAAAATACCTATATTTTCTAAAAAAAAAATTTCTAGCTATCACGGTACATTTATTACATTAACAAAAACGTGTTTCTTTTTTTAAAGCTTATAACTCCCAAACTAAACGGTCAATTTTTCTGAGAAAAATCATGATAATGCAGAATATAAATTTACAAAAGTAAAAACTTATAGGCAAGAATAAGTTTGGTTACTATTCTACATAGTTTTTACTTAACAAACATTATTTACTAAACTCTCCCACCCTCTCTTCCCCCTCTCTCTCCCTCTGTACCAAAAACTTTAATAAGTGCTTAAATATTTTTTCAAAACAATCAACACGTTCTTTAAAAAACTAATTTTTTCAATATATTCTATCCACACCATTTGTCTATAGTCCTTTTATTTATTCTGATCTCATATATTCAATAACCACTCTCTACAAATGGTAAGAATTTTTTTCATGACTGTACAAATAACTTTTATTTATTCGAATCTCATCTATTCAATAAGCACTCTGCAAATGGTAATAATTTTTTTCATGACTGTACCAATAATAATATTGTTAATATAAAACTTTCTACGAAAGTATAAAATAAGGCAAGTATAGACGTTTTATAATCTATAAAATAATAATATTTATGTTTTTTTAAAAGAAATCAAATAAATACCAGTGAAAAAGTCTTTTACTTCTTTGAGTCATTGTATGCTGAACAAATTATATGTAAGTAAGTAAATTCAAATTGTTCATTGCAAATCAAACAAATGAAAGTTGTGAAATCAATTATCGATAGTCAAGTAATGCAAACAACTCTCGGAAACAACTGTATGACTATTCTCAGAAATGTACTAAAATTTGTTCATCCTTCTATACAAATTAAACACAAGAAAGTACTGAAATCAATTTATTATAGTCAAGTACCCATAAGTTAACTTGACTGAATAATACAACTTTTCGTAACTACTTAAAAATATTCAGTCAGCGGGCATAAAACTTAACGCCTAACAGGCGTAATAGCTCCCATACTCCTACCAACCTTTATAGAACCTATGCACTTTACGCCCGTGTGGGCGAAAATTATTTTAATTATATAACTACTATGCCTTCTTTTTATTTCTAAAATTCATAAGAATTTTATCAGATATTTACGAAAAGTCAAAGCCTATATAAAAAAATGACATAGTTACCACCACATCTCCATTTTTCATTGATCTTTCTCAATTTTGAAATTTCTATAATATTACGCATCTTGGGAGGACAATAGAAGTCTATAGAGCTGCTCTAGCAGGGGTGGTCCTCCAATCTCCCATACATACTTGGCGGGCCTGACGGTGTCCAGTTTACTGGTGGGCTTTGTAAATGTAGAATACTAAATTTTTACATAAATTCATAAACAATGTCTATACCTATAAGCCCATTATAAATAATTACATTGGCTCTAATTTTTAATTGATACCGTTTAAATATAATATCCCTACATGTGCAGAATCTCATGATTTACTTTCATTACCGAAAATATTTTTCCTTGTGTCCGTCTTTTTTAAGCGGGAATGGGATAAAAAATGCATATAAATTTATTGTCTACTTAAAAGTGCTTTAGGTTTTATTAACCATTTTGTAAGCCTCCTATTTTTTATTCTTTTCCGTCGTGTAAATATCATATGAGATCTCATATGAGATATCATATGTGTGATGTCATCTGCAATTTTACATATTATGGGATCTCATATGAGATCTGATGCCCGATATTCTCTATGAGATCTGATGTCCGATATTCCCAAATGAGATCTGATGTCCAATATTCTCATATGAGATCTCATATGATATTTTCATGCGGGTTTGCACTTTCTATTCAAAAACAGAGTAATAAATTCAATACTGAGCCCTATTTAATATGTAGAAGCAACCCATTTATACATTTTATCTGATCTTTAAACATATGAATATTTATATGAAAATGACCACGTCTAGACCTTAAACTGCAAACCGTCGGGCCCGCCAAGTATGTATGGGAGATTGGAGGACCACCCCTGCTAGAGCAGCTCTATAGACTTCTATTGTCCTCCCAAGATGCGTAATATTATAGAAATTTCAAAATTGAGAAAGATCAATGAAAAATGGAGATGTGGTGGTAACTATGTAATTTTTTTATATAGGCTTTGACTTTTCGTAAATATCTGATAAAATTCTTATGAATTTTAGAAATAAAAAGAAGGCATAGTAGTTATATAATTAAAATAATTTTCGCCCACACGGGCGTAAAGTGCGTAGGTTCTATAAAGGTTGGTAGGAGTATGGGAGCTATTACGCCTGTTAGGCGTTAAGTAGTACTTTATGCCCGCTGACTGAATATTTTTAAGTAGTTACGAAAAGTTGTATTATTCAGTCAAGTTAACTTGTGGGTACTTGACTATAATAAATTGATTTCAGTACTTTCTTGTGTTTAATTTATATAGAAGGATGAACAAATTTTAGTACATTTCTGAGAATAGTTATACAGTTGTTTCCGAGAGTTGTTTGCATTACTTGACTATCGATAATTGATTTCACAACTTTCATTTGTTTGATTTGCAATGAACAATTTGAATGTACTTACTTACATATAATTTGTTCAGCATACAATGACTCAAAGAAGTAAAAGACTTTTTCACTGGTATTTATTTGATTTCTTTTAAAAAAACATAAATATTATTATTTTATAGATTATACAGAAAAAACGTCTATACTTGCCTTATTTTATACTTTCGTAGAAAGTTTTATATTAACAATATTATTATTGGTACAGTCATGAAAAAATTATTACCATTTGCAGAGTGCTTATTGAATAGATGAAATTCGAATAAATAAAAGTTATTTGTACAGTCATGAAAAAAATTCTTACCATTTGTAGAGAGTGGTTATTGAATATATGAGATCAGAATAAATAAAAGGACTATAGACAAATGGTGTGGATAGAATATATTTAAAAAATTAGTTTTTTAAAGAACGTGTTGATTGTTTTGAAAAAATATTTAAGCACTCATTAAAGTTTTTGATACAGAGGGAGAGAGAGAGGGGGACGAGAGGGTGAGAGAGTTTAGTAAATAATGTTTGTTAAGTACAAACTATGTAGAATAGTAACCAAACTTATTCTTGCCTATAAGTTTTTACTTTTGTAAAATAATTTTTTAAAGAGATTTTACAACTTTTTAAAACTACATTGTAAATAATGTCTGTTAAGTATAAAACTACACTTTAATTGATTTCACAACTTTTTTGGGTTTGACTTTCAGTATCCGCGTGAAAGAAATTTATTTCGACTTTAGAACGCAAACATTTATTATTTATTCGTAGAATTCCTTTTCATAAAATAAAACGTAAATAATTTTTTAGGATATTGTATAGGTTTCGGAAAATAATTCTTATGGTTTACGAAAAAATTCTTATCGTTTGTAAAAGTTTTTGTAAAGTGATTGTAAAGGTTTTGGAAAAGAATTTCTCGTTGCTTGCAAAAGTTTGTAAAGGATTGTAGAAGTTTTGTAAAATAATTTATTAATGGATTTTTTAAAAGATATAGAAATGGACCATTTTTTGAGATATTTTGTAGAGAAAATATAATAATGAATAATTTACAGATAGAAAATACTTTAAAAAATAGTTTTTAAAAGTGTTTATTATAATTGTTTCAAAAATACATTTAAGCTTTCAGTCAAGTTCTTTGTAGAGAGTTGGACAGTTGTTGTGAGCAAGATTGTTTGGATAAAAACATTAAACTTTTATTAGTATTTCGACAGAGAATTTAAAGTTGTTAAAAACGATAACAATAATATATTTTTTCTTTGTAGCTATCGCAAGGAATAAAAGAAAAAAGTACAAGTTCTCAGAATTACAATTCAAATCTCTATATCACCTGATTCTCTTGCTTTTATAAAACTTGAAGCTCAAAGTTGGCTGAAAAGTTGAGTTCTCATGTCAACTGCCATTTCCATAGCAGCAGGTGGTACAAAGTTTTTTAAAAACTGTTCTTTCGCATCTATTTCTTTGAAATCACCTTATCCTCTAGCCTTTACAAAATGCGAAGCTCAAAGTTTGCCAAGTTAACTACCCTTACGTAACAGAACCTGATACTAAGTTTTTTTACAAAACACTCTTATGCATCCATTTGCTTTTGTTTTTTTTGACAAATTATTATTACATTATTAAATTTGTGCTAAAATTTACCTTTAGCCTTTTATTGCACATTCTAAAGCTGGAACTCATTTCATTATTTTGATATCCACATATTTCTTTTTCATAATATTTTATCAAAGACTTGCAAGGGTACTAGATTTAATAATCATACTATTGCATCACAATCAGCTAGCAAATTAAAATGTTGGTTGCAGATTCAAAAAGTAGCCATTACAGTAATTTATATTATGGTTTCATGTACTGTATATTCACAGAACAAATGGCTCCTCTGAATCATTTGGTGCCCCTCACCATAAGCCAATCATTAATTACATTATTTTCAACACTTGGATTCGTTGAAGTTTTCACTAGAAACCACTTGAATTAATAATCTATCAGACAAATCTTGCAAAATTAAAAACAAAAGTTTATGAACTAAGAATTATTGGGAGAAAAAAGCTTTCTCCATATTCTTTTATAGTAGAAAGTATAAAACAGCTTAATTTAATAACTCATGATTGCCGCACACATCTTGTAAAATTAAAAACAATCAGTTTATGAACTATAATTACTGATAAAAAAAGCTTTCTTAACATTCTTGTATACTTTTTCAAATAATTATCTGAATCTTGTGTAGAAAAATATTTACTGAGAAATCCTCTGAAACATTTTGACGTCTCCCTCCGTGAGAAAATTATAAAATTAGATTAACTGAGCACTTTTATTCGTTGAAATTTTCCCAACAATAACACATCATTTTGGCTTTTTTCTGTATTTTAATGTTCATTTGGCATAATCTTTTAATTGGTGTTTAAGTAAATATGTACAAGAGCACAGCACTAATATCGACTCAGTTTCTTGAATTATAGACAAAAAATGCTTTTTTTTAAACCAGCCTCTAACGTCTGACCAATATTTTAAATTCTGATTTTAAGTAGAGGTTCTAAATTTCTTATAAACACTTCATTTAACACATCATACTGCTACTTTATTTCATTTATTATACAAAACATTTTATTATATCTGATCTGAAAACTTGCACTGACTTCACTATAATTATATTATAGATATATCTTGAAAAATATTGTGTCGTAAATAATAATATATTTGCCCCATAGTAATATTGGTTTGGTTTTACATTTTATATTTTATATTTTAAAAATAGATATTTATATTTTAAAAATAGATATTTAGTCATTCAATACGTATCTGATTATTTTTATTGTTGATATACACAAGAAATCTTGTAGTTATCTGAATCTTGTGTAGAAAAATATTTACTGAGAAATCCTCTGAAACATTTTGACGTCTCCCACCGTGAGAAAATTATAAAATTAGATTAACTGAGCACTTTTATTTGTTGAAATTTTCACAACAATAACACATCATTTTTGCTTTTTTCTGTATTTTAAGGTTCATTTGGCATAATTTTTTAATTCGTAGTTAAGTAAATATGTACAAGGGCACAGCACTAATATCGACTCAGTTTCTTGAAGTATAGACAAAAAATGCTTTTTCTTAACCAAGGCTCTAACGTCTCACATTATTTTAAATTCTGATTTTAAGTAGAGGTTTTAAATTTGTTATAAACACTTCATTTAACACATCATACCGCTACTTTATTTCATTTATTATACAAAACATTTTATTATATCTGATCTGAAAACTTGCACTGACTTCACTATAATTATATTATAGATATGTCTTGAAAAATATTGTGTCGTAAATAATAATATATTTGCCCCATAGTAATATTGGTTTGGTTTTTCTATCTTGAGTAGTACGTGTCCGTTCTTGTATTAAAATGACTTTTTCTTGTTCATTAATAATAACTCCAAGGGTCATGAGGGCACTCGTTCATTTTTGTTAATTCAAAATTAGATTTTTTAGACAGTACACAATTAGAACTCCTCAACATTATTGGCTATAATTATATATATCTTCAAAATGACTCGAAAAAAATCTTCTGGTATAATATCTGTAAAAATAAAAAATCTCACAAAGTATCAAGTTTAAAAAAATGATTTTAGCCATTTAACATTTAGCTAGTAAGTACTTATCTAATGAAAGTTATTTCCCCATTGATTGATAGACGAATAGATCAATTTTTCTCATCACCAGTTGACAACTTGAGATCTTTCAAATACATAACTAATTAACTAACTCACGATATGATAACATTTGTAAAATGTATATCTATAAAATAATAGATAGATAAAAATTCTTCTTAGATTGCTAAGAATAAGCTCTTAACCTAAATAATCTAGCAACTTCTTGAGATCTTTGAAATGTGTTATTAACTAACTCACGATATGATAACATTTGTATATAAAAAAATACTGACATGTTGTATGTAAGGTTAGATCGATCAGATACGGGTGTCTATATATATATAGATATACAAGCGTAAGATAGACGATAACCGGAAGTGTCGTAAGAGCTGCAAACCGGACGCCGGAATAAGGAGAAGAAAAGTATAAAAGGGAATCGCACATAAAAAAATTCAGCTCTCTATATCTTCTGAACGAGATAATCTTTTTAAATAAAATGTTTTGATTTGAGCAGAGCAATGAAATGGCTTTCGATTAAGAGGGATATATTATATAGTAAAAACTAACGCAATATACGTAAAAGCGCATTGAATTTTTCGTACACCCATTTCAATGTATATGTAGCACGGGTCGCTCCTTTAGGCTTCTTCTATACTTGCCTTCGGAGCGCTCCCGCGCTCCTTGATCTTCTATACTTGCCTTCGGAGCGCTCCCGCACTCCTTGATACATATAATCTATAAAAATTTGTATCCATTCTGTTGACTAGTTTTTGAGGAAAAAATTGAAAAAATGAAAAAAATGTGTTTTGTATGTCCAACGATTACGGGAGTTAAATTTTCTTAATTGCTTCAAAATTACTTGTAGAGGTAGATTATGAATAGCTCTCGGCCGAGTTTTTTGGGGAAAATGATTGATCCATAAATTTCAGAGATATTTGAGGTTAAAATTTTTTTAGCCTTTTTTTCAAACCATAATTTCTCGAGAACGGCTCTATGTATCTGAATCGGATGGGTAGCCTTCGAAAGAGAATTTTTATTTATTTATTTATTTAAAATTTTTCTTGCTATCACAGTTCTTTTGTTGTTAACAAAAACTTGTTTTTTTTTAAAAAAGCTTATAAACTCTCCGGGAACGGCTTTATGTATAAACATGAAATTTATAGACAAATTTGTGGGTAGTATAGGCAATATGTCTGCTCTTAAAGCAGACGACAGTCAGTATTAGTGACACACTTTAACTAACGATTATTAACAAAAAATATATCCAACCGAGTAATTTATATGGGATAAATCGTCTTTTTACTGTTTCTTGTAATAGCCATTTATTATTGCTTCCTCATACAGGAAGCTTTGTAACGGTGAAAAAAATTTTAGAGACAAAAAATGTTCAAAAAGATGTTTTAAGGCGATATATGTCGATATTTGTTGATTTTGAGAAAGTTTTTTTCGTGTGTGTGTGTGTGTGCGTGCGTGCGTGTGCGTATGTGTGTATGTGTGTGTGCGTGTAAACTCTTTATATCTCGGAAACGAATCGACCGATTTTCGTCGGACAAAGACTATTCTCTTCGTCTCGTGAAAAAAACTCGGCACCCTCATGGATTTGAAAACGATTTCGATTTTTTGGTTTTTTGGATTTTTTTTATATCTTACAACCATTATTACATAATATAATGAACTTTTCTTGAAAGGTATTTAAATTACAATACTTTTATTTTTTAATATTTAAATTATCTTCACTCTGTCATTTGTTATTAAGGAAAACGTTTTTATATTTCATAAATTAATTTCTCAAAAAATATTTTATTTATCTACTTAAAATTTTAACCACTTATTAAACTCATTGAAGACTATATTTGGTAAAAAAAAAAAAAAAAAAATTTAACCACTTATTAAACTCATTGAAGACTATATTTGGTTAAAATTTTAAGAGATTATCTTCATTTGTTTTTTAGAAAAAAATTATTTTAGAAAAAATTTGCGTTTTTGTTGTCGCACGATAACAAGAGTAAAAATCATCCAATCGTCATGAAATATGGCACAGATGTAGCTTTTATACATCTTCAGATCGAGTTCGTTACCCAAAAAAATCGGCCCATTAGAAAAAAAAGATATTTGAAGTTAAAAATTTTTTTTTTTAATTTTGAAATCGCGTTTTTTCAGAGAATACTTGATTTATCGATTTAAAATTGTAACCACTTATTAAACTCATTGAAGACTATATTTTGTTAAAATTTCAAGAGATAATCTTCATTTGTTTTAAAAAAAAAAAAATGTTTTATAAAAAAGTAGAGTTTCCTTTGTCGGACGATAACAAGAGTAAAAATTATTCAATCGTCTCGAAATTTGAAACAGATGTAGCTTTTATATATCGTCAGATCGAGTTCGTTGCCAAAAAAATCTGTACACTACGACCAAAGATATTTCAGGTTAAAAATTTTGTTTAAAAATTTTCGAATATCAACAACGTATTCCAATAAACAAATTTCACAATTCATGAATAAAAATATGTCGATCACTGCTAGCATTGTGGTGGTTTCCGTTATCGATGCCAAACATTTTTTAATAAAAACGGAAGTTTTTTTTAAATAACTTTTTTATCAAAGGAAATAAAGATAATCTCTTGAAAATTTAACTAAATATTGTAATAAATAATTTTAATAATTGGTTAAAATTTCAAATTGATCAAATATTCTCTGAGATATCAGTATTGAAAAAAAAAAATTTTTAATTTTTAATCTCTAATATCTGGTCGTGATGATCATTTTTTTGTGTGTTTTTGTGGGCAATGAATTTTTTTTGTAAAATATAAAATTGTATCATAATAATTGCTTTTTAATGATAAATAATAGAAAGACAAAAATAAAAAGTCACAAACCATTTAAGATAGTCTCACCGTACAAAATAAAGTATTAAAATTTAAATATTGGAATTAAAAATTAATTAAACGAATCAGTAAATTAAGTTTGCTGAAGCTACGTGCCAATGAATTGGCAGTGGTTTTTTAATGTTAGAACCGTTTTCTTACATCGAAAATTCCAAAAAGAGTACACAAATACGGACAGGCACGGTATAAGAAAATAAAATCGGCATATGACACGAAATTGGCAATGCAACTGCGTGCAATCTTCAATTGGTATAAAAGGTCGGCATAATTTTTAAATGCTATTCTTACATAATATTGCAAACTTTGATAAATCAAAAACAAATTAACGAAAGATTCACATTATTATTTTCATCTAGTTTCTGAATAATGCTTTCCATAATGTCTCTGTGTGACATTTCCTTAACTAACAAAGAGTTATTATAAAGAGCCAGATATTGAGGCTGTAGACTACTGCATGATTTTGAGCTTCTAGGTGTAAACTTTGGATGCAACCATATAAGAAACAGCACCAAATTTTGAAACCAAAATGGTTGCTAGTAATGCAACGTTCATTATTTTAACATATCAATGGATCCTTATAAAAAGGACGTATCTTGGTTGAAATGTCGTCAATTTTTCCACAAAGTATGTGTTTTCATTGTTAAACACCTACCTACTAGGCAGTGCGATCAGTAAATTCAAGAAAACTTAATAATTATCATTCACTGTCAGTCCAATCAAAAATCTATCATTTTTTACTTCAGTTTTTTATAACCATTTTTAGAACTTCTTACATAATATTAAAGTTTAAAAATAGAGATGTCTGGAGACCAAGTAATCGCCAACATGAGGAAGAGGCGCACATTAAGTTGGAAGTGTGTCCAACTTCACGACAAACAAGGTGAAGGTATGTTTCCAACAGTTTGATCGATATATTCGTTCACTCCTCAACGAGAAATTATAGTTCAGCTTTGCTTCACTCATTGGTCTGCACTAACTGTCAAGTACAACCTTTACGTGAGTTTCGAAACCATTTTTAATTCACAAGTAAGTAAAATGGAGATGTCCAAGGAAACGCTCACCAATATGATGAACGAAGTGCCCATCAGCTTAGAGATACCTACCTTCACGCCCCACAAGGTGAGGGTGTGGTTCGCTTTACTGGAGACATTTTTCACATTGGCAAACGTGGCCTCCACGGCCAACTATGTAAAATGAGCATACGTAGTCACTAGCCTAGACGAGCGACATACAGCGGTGATATATGCTACTCAATCCTCCGGAAGAGAGCCGGTACAAAGCAGCCAAAGCCGCGCTTCTTAAGTTCGAAGACGAGAAAAATGAGGGCAAGTTGCAGGAAGCACTGCGGACCGAAAAACTACACTGAGAGAAATGTTGTAGTAAAATTTCTTATAAACATAAGAAAAATTACTATATTTTGTAGGAACGGAGGGACAAATCGAAATTATAACAATTTTTGCTATGCAACATAGTAATTTTTATGAATGACCTTAAATTTAAAAAAATTAAATTTTTTCTCGTTCTTCCTGTTTTCAGACTCTAATCATACAATATTTAATGTGAAAATAAATTAAAATGAGAAATAAAAATATTTTTTTTACGAGCGTTGGGATAGAACCTGCGCAACCTTCACCGCGGCAATCGGACGCGCTAACCACTTACCCAAATAGGATTCTTGAGTGTAAAATTTTAGAACTTGTACATGTCAAACCATCGATTTCAAGAAAATTTCAGATAATATTAAATAATGACAATAAATAACTTTGATAACACAAAGAAACTTATCATTAATGTGCATAATATAAAAATAAAATAATTGAAGTAAGGTTTTGAATATTTTGTAAACTTAAAAGCAAGATAAAGTGAAATTCCCGTAGAAACATAACCTCAATCAGACACGTGGGCGCCTTGATCTGCGCAGAAAGTACTAATGTTGTAGCAATTTTTACTATGTTGGATAGCAAAATTTCTTATGGCCTGTAGCAATTTTTGAATGTGGCACTTTTTACTATATTTATAGTAATTTTTAATACGCTACAAAATAAAATTTATACGCTACAAAATAAAATTTAAACGCTACAAAATAAAATTTATATTCTATTCTAATAAAAATTAAAAGCAGATATTTTAAATTTTATTATATCACAGTTTTTGCTATGTGTATAGCAATTTTTTTTTTATTTCGTAATACTTTCTAATCAACAACTGTCATAAAAATTACAAGAAATTTTGTAATTATTCATACAATTATAATAAAAATGCAGCATAAAGTGTATTTGTCTCAGCCTTCCTATACTTTATAGTAATTTTTATTACAGTTATAATAAAATTTACTACAACATTTTTCTCAGTGTAAGTGACCGGCTACCGAGTGAGTTCCTGCGGCGACTAAAGGAAGTAGCAACGGAAGCAGCTTTCTCGACAATACGCCAGCTCTGGCTGGGCCACTTTCCGGAGAGTTTCGGAAAGTTCATATTAAAAATGTGGCCCAAAATCGACGATTTGGAACGATTAGGAGAAGTTACCGACGAAGTAATGCAGTTCTCACAAGGGATGGAAAATACAGAGGAGAAGCCATCAGCATCGGGAAGCCAGGTGACAGTGGAAGAACTGACGGAGAAGGTCGAGTCTATGACCGTCGAATTGTCTACAACAGAAATGATGTTGAAGAAGTGTCGCAAAATTGCGAAGTCTGCGGTATTTCCTCGATCCAATGTGTTCCAGTCTTCCCCCCGGGCTCAGCATCCAGTCAATCAGCCAGTTCTCGGCATCTGCTTTTACCGTGCACTTTTTGGAGATAAAGCGCACAAGTGTACTAGCAGTCATTGCAAGATGTCGGCGAAATTTCATTCGCAAAAATGAGTGTCGAGAAAATAAAATTTATAAAAAATTTGTAAATAATTGAATGTAAATAAAATAGAGTAAGACCTTGGTAGAAAATTAACCATAAGTTGGCCAGAATACGGCTAAGCCATGCCATGCTGGTTAAGCATATTCTGGCCAACTTATGGTTAATTTTCTACCAGGGGATGTAAATTGCAAATTTGTTATTACAATAACAAATATGTATGTGTGTGTGTACGTGTGTGTGTTACCTGTGTGAACTGTCTTGTTTTTTTCTTTTGCGTATTCGGTACAATTGTGTTTGATTTTTTTTCTTTTAGTATTCTTCCGGTGTCTTGCGGATTTTTTTATCTACATATACATATTTACATATTTTTCTACGGGTTTTTCTTCATTAATAATAAATCAAACTTTAACCCACATATTCTTTTTTATTTTGCAATCTCTTCATCTCTTTTACTCAGCATTGTATTTGATTTTCAATAACCTGTAACGACTCCGACCACCACGGTATACACATGTAGATATACATATAAGTTTATATCGAGTCAAGGGGGGAGCCTATAATACTGTTGATCAATTGAGGCGTGCGAATATTCGTGAGAGTTGATACGTACGCAGGAGCCCATGTAAGCGTCAGATAGAAGCGAGGAGGCCTAAGAGTAAGTTGGCTCCTGCGCAAGAGAATTGAAGACACTCGTCGCCGACATACTGCTCGCCACCCGAAAGGGGTAAGATATTCTGTTATAGTCTTTTATTGAAAATATTGCAACGTCATTCTCATTCTCCGGCAGGCGGAAAAATGAGGCGTTCTACTACCGAGTGAGTTCGTGCAGCGACTGAAGAAAATGGCACCGCAAACAGGAATGTCGATAATACGCCAGGTCTGGCTGGGCCACTTGGGGGACAAAATGTGCCCCAAAATCAACGATTTGGAGCGACTAGGAGAAGCTGCCGACGAGGTACTGCTGTCATAACGAGAGATGGGAAAGACAGAGAATACCAACTGCCAGTGGAACAACTAACGGAGAAGATTGAGTCTTTAACCGTCAAATTGTCGGAAAAAGAAATAATGTTGAGAGTTCGGAAGATTGCGAAGTCTGCATTTTTTCCTCAACACAATGTGTTTAAGTCTTGCACCCGGCTTCTGAATTCAGTGTATCGGACAGTTCTAAACTATAAAATATTTAAAAAATATCTTAAATATTTTAAAATTACTTTGAATCTAAAATAAATAGATTTTTAAGTACATCTTAATGTTTATATGAATGTTTATCTGAAATTTTTCGACATCTATACTATAAAATAGTACCCTAGTGGAAATTTAATTTGCTCAAAATAGTTTAAAACAATTCGTCACTGTTCAAATCTGTTTAAAATTGTTTAAAACTGTTCAAAACCGTTTAAAACTGTTTATTAGTGTGAATTTTTGGACGTTTAAAACAGTTCTAAACAGTTATGAACAGTTTTAAACAGTTTTGAACACTTTTGAACTTTTTTAAACATATACGAACAATTTAAAACTGTTTTGAACTTTTGTATTAAAATACTATTAATTAATAAGAATTTATTTAAAGCAGTTTAAAATAATTTTGAACAGTTATGAACTGTTTTAAACTGTTTTAAATGGTTTTGAACATTTATGAATGGTTTTAAACAATTTTGAACAGTTTTAATCCGTTCTGAACTTTCGTTTGAACAATATGAATTTGTTTAGAATAGTTTTGAACAGTTTTGAACAGTTATTAATGTCGCCGTCGTCGCAGATATGACGAAAAGTCGCTTCCTTACTGGAAATTTAATTTGCTCAAAACTGCTGTAAACTGTTCAAAACTGTTTTAAACTATTTCAAATAATTTCCTGATGATCAGTACATTTTCAATACAATGATTCTGAATTGTTTAGAACTGTTTAAAATTGTTCATAACTATTTAAGACTGTTTTAAACTGATCAAATAAATGTCTGATCAGTACATTTTCAATACAAAAATTCAAAATTGTTCAAAACTGTTCAAAATTGTTCATAACTGTTTAGAACTGTTTTAAACGTCCAAAAATTCACACCAATAAACAGTTTTAAACAGATTTGAACAGTTACGAATTGTTTTAAACCGTTTTTCCCAAATTAAATTTCCACTAGAGTAGCAATATTAAAATTTTAATTTACTGGGTATGAATATAAATTATTTTAATTCAGTAGCCAAATAACGTTAAAAAAATATTTTAATTAAATTTCACAAATTTATCAATTCCGGTAAATAAGGTATTCATTATTGAATTTACGATTCCAACTAAAGTTTGGAAACGTTAAATCTTGTTTTAGGGAATCTAGAGCTGATAGAATCAATAATGGTAGCAATTTGACGAACTAATGTCAGATCATCAAAAATGATACAATCGATGACTTTGTCGGCCTTTATAATCTCGCAGATAGATTTTCTTGTAATGAATTGAAAGGCGCCATCTATTGGTCACGTTAAGAGATTAATATTCTTAATACGATACGGAATTAATAAGAATATTGTTGGTTTATTGTATTTGATCTTCTATGTAACGTAGTAAACTTAGTAAACAAGTCCTGTAATTCATATTAGTGTGCCACGCAGACCGCAGCCTGCGCACGTTATGTGCTCCGCAGGCCATGCTAATAGCAGCAATATAAAACTTTAAAAAAAAGTCTCACAATAGTCAAAAGTTCTGGAGATTTACCCATATATAGTACATTAAAAATTAAAATTAACTGATATTAAATAATGTATAAAATTTACGACTTTGTTATGGATTCTCAGTGTCACTTATAACAAATTTTTTTGACAATAAAAACATGTAAACAGTTATTGTTTGTTATCTTTCTCTATGTTATTTCTGTTGACTTCTAATAAAATTATTCTATAACTAAAATTGTATTTTAGTACTAGTAAATAAGACCAACAAATAAGTCTGCCTAGATCTCATTACCTACCACTAAGCAATTCATCGCTTAAAAAATTTATTTCTTTTTGAATGTTTTGAGTTTATTATAACACGTTTCCTTCATTTATATTCGAGATTAGATCTAGATTGAAACAACAAATTAGCGATGGATACGAAGCTGTTTGACTTCTCTCGAAATGTAAACAATCGGTAGAGAAATTGCGCGCTATCAATTTTGTGACAAACAAAAGTATATTTTATTTCCTGGAACTTTATACATTTATAAGACATATACAAGATTAATGGTTTAAGTCAATGTGGCTACTGCCGAAAATATCAACAAAATAATTATGAAAATTATTTACATATTAATTTATCAATTAGATTTTAGGTAATAACAAAATACTCTCGAAAGTCTAAAATCAGTTTCTTCAAAACATTATTTGTAATCATTTCAAGTCACTATTTGTTGAGTAGCTTTGTATTTTTTCAGTGTTGAACTCAAATTTAAGCAAAGATTTGTCATAGCGTCAAAAGAGAATTGTTTTCAATTTTGACTTACAATAAGAACAATTTCACTTGAAGTTTCTAATTTTTCTTCATTTCAAATTATATATTGCAATAATAAAATAATTCTATTTGAATACATTTATTTCACTTATTCGGTTGTAAAAAGTATCTTTTTTAACGGAGTGCACGACACTTTCCTTTTTATTGAGAGCATATGCCAAGCATTATGACAATAAACTTCAACAAACTTCACACACATCAAGCAGAAAAAAGCTCGTTTAGTTAACTCCATTAAAAAAGATAAAGTTCCACACATATAAGCGAACTTTTGTCTATTTAACTATTTGAAGCCTCTTAAAACATAGAAAAGTCACAAAAGCACTCTGCACACAGTGACTTAAAATCATAAAAACAAATTCTGCGATTTTTTCTTACGACTGTGTTCTTTACTACTGCTGATTCGAATATTTTACGTAACATGTTATATAATAATATATTATTCATCGTTTGAATTCATTGTATTATAAACATCATTCTGGGTAGTGCGCTTATTTTGTTTTTCAAATTATAAGTTCCTGCTAGGTTTCTAACGAGATTTGTCTAACGGACAGTCTTTTATATTGGCTTACCGAACTTACCGAGCTTACCGAGCCAGAAACTGATGACCAGATTTTGGACCGGCTTAACTGAACTGGTTAATTTTTGTGTTGGATATTAAGTTGTGATATAGCACCAATTTTTTTTGCAAGGTTTAGCTTTCGGTGCAAATTCGCGAATCGTATAATTTTTCGAGAAAATCATAATGCTATCTTTCCTTATAATTTTACGAGCAATGCTAAACTTTATGAGAAAGAGGAAAAGTTTGCTAATTCTCGTACTATAAGCGTCGAAAAAATGTAGTCACTTTCATTAATTTTAAATACATTTCTTGGGCATATTATTAAGTAAATTTTTTTAGTTTTTATGCCGTAAATATCGCAAAATATCGTGTAAAATTTAATTTCATTATTCCTTCAATCTTCTTCTGCTTGAGTAAAATTTATAATACTATCATTTTCAGCAAATGTCGTTATAAATGTGTCCGTTGATGCTTGCGTATAACATTCGTGAATAATTTTGATATAACGTTACGCTAAAATTACTTGCAATAGCTACAACATTATTCGACTAATAACCAACTAATATGTTTTCTCCATACTTATACTTTTGATATCCATACTTCTTTAATGATAAGAAATTCCAGTACAAACCTTTTATACAGGCTGAAGACTGTACTTTAATCATTGGGAACTGAATATTTTTAAAAATTTATGTAACATTACGTGTTGTTATTTTTTAATTATGTGTACAAGTGCAGAAATATTGGTTGAAATATATTTTTGTATGTAAAACTCGTTGATTTTTTAGATAATTCATACATATTTAAAAAATTTTCAACCTAAAATTAAATATGGCAAATTCTAAGTTTGTGAATATATATTTTCATGTAATCAAGATTTTCATATTTACTCTGAGTTGAAAATTTGAAACATTAACTCAAGATTCTAATAAACCTTGTTCTTGCACAGAGAAAAAATATATTGCACTTCTAAATGTATTCAATAGTTATATATTTAATTCGGCTATGCATGAATAATGTAATATTTCTTGTTCATTTACCAATGAAAAATACTTTTACATTTTAGACATAGACATCTGAAAAATTGTATATATAGATATATTTTAAAACAATTCTTTACTTTTAATCTTGTAAAAATTACCGAGTGAGTTAAAAATTATAATATATTGTTTAAAAATCACAATCGAAACTCTACAAAAATTATATGTAACTAGTTTTGAACACAAATTCAAACAAAAAAGAAATCAACTTCAAGAACGGTAGGTTTATTTGAATACGAATCAAGTGACATTTTACTTTACCAATTAATGAACCGAATGATAAAGTAGAAAAAAAAATAGTGGAGGAGCGATTTGGCAATTAGAAAAAGTAGAGGGGTAGTAGGTGCAGTTTATGTTTTTAACCATGTAGTAGATAAGGAGTTAAGTAAAAAGGTGAGTAGACTACATGGATATTTTGGCGATTTAAAAGAAGTCTTTGAGAGGGTCGATACAGAAACTCTGGTAGAAAGACTAGAGGGAGAGAGCTATGGATGCGTACGACGTATTACGTAACGATACATACGGTAAAAACAGGTATCGAAAAATAATTATCGAAGAAATTTTAAATAACAACAGGAGTACGTCAACGATCCCTTATGATTCCAAAAATTTTCAATGTATTTATGTCGGATCTAGAAGAGGAGATTGAGGAAGAGCAGATAGATGGAATAAAATATGAAACAAAAAAGTATAGATGCCTATGTATACATATGACACTGTGCTGCTAGCACAGAGAAAAGGGGCCGACAAAAATGATAAAAAGATTTGCAATTGCGAAGAAAATAAAATTGAAAAAGTAAGTGAAATACGGTGAAATAGTAACGATGAGTATAAAGATAAAAGAATCAGAAGTAAGAAAAAAGAAAATTGAAGAATATAGTTACAACAAATTCTATAAAAAGATAGTAACAGAACATAAGCCAAAGTATTTACAAGAGTGCAAGAGTCAAAAAGAAAAAAGATTAGGTTTAGACGCGGAAACAAAGTGAGAATTAAAGAGTACTGGAAAAGGGAAGAAAGTATGATTACAGAATGTGAAAAAACTAGTGACATATTTAGTGTAGAAACGGTGCTAGGTGAGAGTGGGCTGAGACTAATGATTCCAAGAAGGATAAATAAAAAAAGAAATAAAAACAGTGTATAAAATAAATTAACAATTAGACAATAAAGTGAAACGTGATAATAGTTACTATCTGTTAAATGTTCAAGAAAGCATTTTGTATTTTTATACTTTTTTATAATTAGATTAGAATTATTTAATTATTTAATAGATTAATATTATTAAAAAAAAAAAGTAAAATGTCAATGTAAAAAGAAATGAAAAATTTTATAATTCAAGAAAATGTAAGTTTGTTAAACCAGAAAATCATTGTAACTCCTGCGGAGAAAGACTATGTATACATAAATAAATAAGTAAAATGAATAATAAATATAATAAGTGGAAATTTAGGAAAGGATGCCATATGGTCGATAAATAAACGCCCTCGTGTACATTTTAAATATTATTTTATTACTAAACACAAGAAATCATACAAAACTTTACATATATTTACAATCATTTACAATCATTTACATACATTTTTTTACATTGAAATTACAAATCATTTTCTCCCATGAAACTCGTCAGATTTTATGCATTTTCCCTGACATTTGCGTGCTTTGTCTCCAAATAAACCATGGTAAAAGCACGATCGATCTTGTTCGGTTCTCACAAACATGGATCTGTAGATCCCAATTATGTTGTTCCGCGGGAACAACGCGTTCTTGGCAATCTGGCGACATTTTCTCAACATCACCTCCGTCTCGTGCAATTTACCTTTCAGTGAGGCTACATAGTTGGTCAGGTGTTCAACCTTGGCCTCTGAATCGGCAGATGTCGTCTTCTCCTCTGCGGCCGCCTTTATTTGTCTGGCGAAATTATCAATATCGTCAGCAAAGTTGCTGAGCTCGTCCAGGTCCTTAACATCGTTGGCAATCTTACAATTAGTGAGCAGGTTTACCATTGCCTCGGGAAAACTCCTCATCCAAATTTCCTTCAGCAGCGTTGCGGACGCTTTCGGCGCCAATTTTCTCAACCGGGTTAAAAATTCACCGGGAGTTGAATCTCCCAGTTTCTCCAGGGACAACTTCTCCCGAACTTCCCGTTCTCTCTCCTCATCCTCGAACTGAAGAAGTAGCTGTTTCAGTTTTTGATACCTGTCATTGTCTGGAGGACTTAATATAAACGGCTCTATCGCGGCCGCCGCCTTGCCTTCCACGCTCGTCACTACAAAGGCATATTTCAACCGGTCTTGAACAACGTTGGCCAGGATGAAAAATGATTCCAGCATACAGAACCATCTTCTTATTTCTTCCGGCGTGAAAGTTGGCACCTTGAGGCTCACTGACGTGTTGTTCTCTGTGCACTGATCCATTATTTTTTGTTTTGCTGAGTTTTTTTTCTTGACTCAAATATAATCTCGTAATACAACCACTTTGGCGATTGACGAGCGGTAACAACGGCAGACTGAGAGAGCTGTGTATATGTGTGAGCTGAAGCGAGGTTGAGATTATGTTTTGTTTTCTTCACTTAGATATAATCTCGTAATACAACACTCTGACGATTCACGAGCAGTAACAACGACAGACTGTGTGTGAACTGAAGTGAGGTTGAGCGGTAACTGACTGAAAGCGGTGCGCGTCCGAGGCTCGTAGGATCGCTGGCCGCGTCTCTCGAAGGGGCGGAAAATGAGGGAAAGCCTGTGGGGAGGAGAACGAGGCTTTCTGTGATTGGTCGGACGCCAGATGGGCCCGCTTTCTCTCGACTCGCAGTCCCTTCCAAGTGCGCTTCCCCCGCCTGGAAATTCAAGAGCGTGACCCACGCACTACTGCGCCCATGCTGAAAACTAATTTTGATGGCTTTGATGCTTGAGAGAAGATTCTTATGCTAAAATTTCTGTATATCTTTTCCGATTAGACAGTCGACTGCTCGGGAATAATAATATTGTGGTAAAAAAATAATCAAAACAAAACGATATCAATTGAAAAATTATCCAATTATGTTCAAAATAAATTAGGCTGATTCTATTTGCACGACAGAGTTCGCAATATATAGGTATATTGTTTTGTTTTGACCTTGACTAAAGAAAGTATATTTTCCTAATATATAGATATACCTTCAATACAGAATCTGTCGTACAAATAACCTTTCTTGCTTCCTTTGAAATAAATTTAATAAGAAACATGCTTTAGGGTATTGATAAAACGCTAATATATTTGAATCATGCCTTGTGTATTTTAAGAATACGTTTGGGTTAATTGAAAATAAGTTTAATGCCTTAATACTAAAATGGAGTATTTTTGCAACAACTGCAGAAAATGCGTCAAACAATATTTTTTAGAATAATTTAAAGAGGAAGCTTTCAGTTAAAAATATATTTTTTGAAACTATTAACACAAAAATCCACAAATTAAAAGAAAATATTCGTTTAAGAAATGTGTGTACGTAGAGGTGCATGTCTGCCTCTAACAATCCGACAATGCGTAAATCAGTTTTTTTCCGATATGAATTATTTTGTTCGTCTTCGAGAAGTGACAGGAAATATTATTTAAATTGGTCGATTATCTTTTATTTTGTGGCCAAAGAATTTTTAAGTTTTAATTTTTCGATTTTTTATGTACCACAAGAAATATTTTTTAATTCTGTATATAATGACTTTGAACAAAGTTTTTAATTATCTTCTTTGAAAAATTAGAATATCTATCATGTCTCATGAGATTATTATCTCATGTGTATTAAGGAGAAGGTCCTACTTTTTCTATAATTTATTTCTCGAAAAATAATTGAAATTTTAAAGTCATTCGTGCTTGTTTCTGTTCAAACTGTTTGTATATAAAATTTATTTTGGCACAAAATGATTTGCGTTATCGAATGATAACAGAATTTGAAATCAACCAATTTTTACCAAAAAAAAAGGAAAAAGCAAAATATAGTATAGAATAAAAGCTTCCTTTCAAAGAATCGACTTTAAATGCTCGAATGTGGCAAGTATATTCCATTCCCTATACACAATTGAATTTTTCATGTGGAGTATATATACGTTTCTTTTCGCCCCACTCGCATAAGATTCGAGATGGTAGGCATTTCTTTACCTAAAAAAGCACCCAAGGTCAATGTCAAAATTTCTGTCCATTCTTTTGAAATGCTCTTTAAAAAAAGCTTAAAAATCATCCACTTTTGCCAATTAGCGAGAAATCTCTTAATTTTATAGCAAATTTTCACCTTTTATGATCTTATTTATCTCCAACATTGCCTACTTCTGTGTATAACATTACATAAAATCATTTGTCAATTCTGAAAGCATATTTGCATCCAGTAACTATTGCCTATTCGAAAATTCTCAGCTTTGACTTGTGTCCGTTTCTAATTTGTGCACAGTCGTGGAAATATGGTCAGGGAAAGCCCTGAGCGAATACGCGCTGTGCTGCAGGTATACAGAGTCCCCCTGCAGGCGGAGGAGAGGAAAGAGTGAAAGTGGCCAGCTGATGCACTGCCGGCAGCGAGCGAAGGGACGAATACTTAGAAGGAAAACTCGATGCTCGTTTTGGGTTTCGTGACCAGAACCGTGTGCATAAATACAGCGGCTCGAGATTTTTGCATTCGAGGACAGAAATGTTCTGAAAGAAATTATTGATATCTGGAACTTTATGTTTCATTGTGAGCTTGTGATGTTTATGAATGAAGATATTCATTGTATTTTTTTAAAAGTTCTATGTTAAAAAAAAATTTTCGATTTTCAGGTATAAATTAACTTTAAATTACATGAAGAGTGACAACTCTATTGCATATTCTTTCCAAAGTTATTTGCTTATTAAAACTTAATCGTTTTTTTGTTCTTTAAATATAGTATTCTCGTAACTTAGTTTTTTCGCTCGAAATACCCAACTCTAGCTTTCAGGTGAAGAAAATTTGCGAGCCTCGAGAAAGAAAGTCGAAAGCAACGCGTGGCTGAAACAAGCACATGGCAGCCGATGCTACGTCGTCTCGGATATGCAGTTTGAAAAGAATTTCGTTCACTAGCTGCAGAAGAAGCAGCCGAACAAAACTAATTTCTAGAGTAGAAAAAAGAACCTAGTGGCAAATGGAGGCATTTTTGCAACTGTATGCGCAAAGATGATGAGTGAAAAACAATTTTCAATGCATGCAATGAAAACATTTTAGGTGATACCACTGCGCTTTTATTCTCAGTGAGTCTTTTCAAATACTAAACTTACTAAAATTACACATACCCGATTATTATAGTAAATTAATCGTATATTTTTTGTTTGCATCCATTGCAAAATTAACAAATAAAATTAAAATAAAATAAAATTTTTCTTTTATCGTTTTTACGGACATTCACTGTACCGCAATTTCATTCAGACCGAAGTAGCCGATTCGTGTGCCGTATCATTCTAATAATAATCAGACGGTCTTTGAAAAATAGCAGCAAACAGGTGTCTTTTTTGTCAATACTGAAAAACATCCACTGAATCTTTCGAAAATCGACCATGACGTCGAGAACATGAGAATCTTCGAAAGACAGAAAGTGGTGGGAATTTGTGATGGCGATGTCGAACCTCAGTTGCCCCGCCGAGATGGGCACGGGGGTTGTGGCAGGCTATACAGGTCAGGCCAGAACAAAATAGGAATAATGACGCTTCTACGCTGAGCTGGCAACGAGCGAGGGGGCAAAATGACGATCGGAATTTTCGACTGTCTAGAAATTCTCGAGTCGTTGAGCGCCGAAGAATCGAAAAATGCAATTTAGTGAAGATTTCAAAGTAATAAAAGACTTGTGCCCCAAATCATGCAAACTTAAATTGCATTTGTTCTCTTATACTTCTATTACTTTTAAATCAGAAAACATAACATTTCAACATCTAAACTATCACCGGAAAATCGTTTTACCATGCTAAAAATTCGTCGTTAATTCATTAGTCTTTAGCCTTCTCAAACCCCATTTATTATTAGATTTAATTTATTATTGACACCAAAAAAGACTCCCTTGTAACATGTATTACTTGCTCAATAAATTTCAATTTACTTCGCATGAATATTGATTGATTATTGTCATCGTGCAAAAAAGAAAAGGTATTTTGCTTTTTAGATTATTTTTTTGCTTATAAGCGATTGCATATAATTTCATAAAATTTTAATGCAACATACCACCTTATAAGACGAGAAAATGGTAAAAATTTAGTATCAGTAAAATGATACAAAACTTATGAAATTGTAGTAACAGTGCTATAGTAATCGTAAAATACTAAAATAAAAACCGCTGCTAACTGAATTAGCAGAATGCTTACTCAAAGAGTATCTTCAATATTTTTATGACATTTTTTATTGCACATTTAAATTGGAAATCACAATTTAAAGTTGAAATAGTATTATAATCCGCGTTTCATTTAATAGTTTCAAAATATATAAGTAAAGAGGGAATTAAGCGTATTGCAAAAATATGCTGAAAAAGTTATTTACAATTCATATAACTATTATATTTTTCGAAAAAGTTGCTACTTTTTCAAATTCTCAATTGTACGTCAAAAATTGCTAGTAAGTAGTTTTGAAATGCATAATTTAGAAGAAAACAGAATGTACGTTGAGAATATGGGTCTACATTTGAGATGTAATGCCGAAAAAGTTATTTATAATTCATAAAATTATTTAATTTTTCTAAAAAATTACTACTTTTTCAAATCTGCATTCTTAAGTTAAAAATAACTCGTGAGTAGTTTTAAAAGACATCATTTAGAAGGAAATCGAATATAATTCAAGAATATTGGTCTCCATTTGGCATATCTTTAAAAAAATTATAAAAAAAAATTATTTTTGAAAAAAAAAATTTTTACAAAATTGTTATTTTTTTAAATAAGATCTTAAAGTCATTCATTTGACTCGAAAATTTAATCAGTTCTAAGTTAAGACATGCCCAAGGTGCATGCGAAAGTTCAGCTAATTCCGTCCATTCGTTCAAGAGTTATGCCGGGGACAAAATTTGGTTTCATACATAACCAACCTCGCTGCGCTCGGCCCCAAAGCTCGCATTCGCCAAGAATGATACATTTTGCGTCCTTGGTGCATAATCTACTATTTTGAGCCTCGGGGCGCAAAATTCTACTTTTGATGCCTGTTTAGCGGGTGCAAAGTGCCCGATTCACGCCCGCTATATAGGCATCAAAATCGAATTTCGCGCCCCGTGGTTCAAAAAATAGTATACACAACACGGGCGCAAGGTGATTCACGCTCTTGTTGCGTAATGTACTATTCGAAAAAATGTTTTTTATTCTGAAATGATAACATGAAGATAAAATAATCTTTAGAAAACTATCTAAATACTAGCTTTTTCATTTCAAAATCCAGTTCTTTAAAAAAAAAAAATTATTAGGTAAATATTTGATCTAGCCCTTATGTCGTACCTTAAAGTATACTGATAAATCCTTAAAAACTCTGCAGCTTTAATTTCGCGCAGATTTTGGTGTATTTTCGTTCTTAACTATCAAAACTTTGGAAGGAGCTAATATTTTTTTAATTTTAAAAAAGTTTTTAATTTTAAAGATTAAAATTGAATTTTGTAGATGAAAGTAATACCAAAAATTTATGTAAAATATTGTAGGGAATGGATAATTTTGTATTGATGACGAAAAGAAAACAATCACATGTCCTCTGACTAACTTCAGGCACACGTGATAATAAGCGAGTCATAGGACCCCACAGTAAAAAAATCAGCAGAGATAAACAGCTTTAAATGCATGCAATTGATAAGCCTCTGGTCAGTTATGTAAGGGGATGAGACATCTTTTAACTCACAAAAAATTCGATTTTTTTCTCACTAGTACAATAGAAAAACACTCGCAGGATATGTCGTAATTTGTTTTAAAATATTATTTCCTTTTGTTCTAAAAATATTTACAAAACACTGTTAAAACCTTTTATTTGTTTTTTGTTCAAATTGTTTTTCCCCCCATATACACATTCATATAATCCTATGTGATGTTCTAGGATTTAGGATCGGGAGATCAAATTATTATTAACTGACTAGTGACTGTAGAATGTTTCTTTATTCACTAGTAAGAGCGCACGCTATGTGAGAGGGCAAGAGTCTCGATACTAACTAACTACGAGTTGCTAGCCGGTAAGGCAACTAGCTACTAGGTTACATAATCAGAGAACTAAATTAGTCAATTGAGTGAATACAAAATCACATCACTATGAATATCTAGTATTTTATTTTCTCTGCTAAAAATGAAAAATGGTCATATCTTTAGAGATAATTGGTCTAAAATTTTGTTTATCAGCTCATTTGATCAAAAATTTAATACGCTTTGAGAATAGGAGAGACCGTGGATAGTAAGCGCACTTTTTACATAATAATTTTTTTCTTATTCCTAAGAATGCTTTTTAAAAACGTAATATTAATACTTATCTACAGTTTAAAACAAGGAATTTTAAAAATATAAATATCTTTTTATCATCTCTTCGTTGTACCAATTCGCCCGAACCCCGGGGCTTGTGCTGGCTCTTTAGTTGGGGCAGGTTAATTAGCAAAAGTTTAAGAGAAATCATTAACCCAACAGATTTATTATGATTACTTTTATTTAAATTTAAACAACTTAAACATACTTTAAGTCCATATATAGAATTCATAGCAAATGTATAACATTTCCGCATGATATTAAATAAATCAATATAATTTTTATAACAGAACATTATAAACAAATAAAAAACAAAATTAACTTTTTTACGAATCGAAATTGATACATTTATCACAAAAAAGTTTTTTTTTTATTTGTACTCTTTTCATGTGCAAAAAAAACTTCTCAAAAAAGACTCTTGGTACAAAAGACACTGAATCCACGATTTACTTATCCAGGGCCAATTTTCCCCGGAAAAAGTGCGCTAAATGGCCCCGAGATCCGTCATAATTTCAATCATAATATATGCATATATTAAGGGGGTACTACAGTTAAAAATTTTGATCAGTAATGATATTATGTGTGTGTGTGTGTGTGTGCGTGCGTGCGTGCGTGCATGCGTGAGTGTGTGTGTGTGTGTGCGTGTGCGTGGGTGTGTGTGTGTGTGTGTGTGTTTGCAAATCTGCGGACTACAGACAACAACTACGAAAAAATTTTTTTTGAGGGCACACCTACAACATAAGGTTTTTTCGGTTCTTTGGGGGTTCCCCAACATGAAAATACTCGTAAACACTCATTATCCGTTGCCAAATTTTTTTACCGACGAAATCAATTTTTCTTATGGAAATTTAACATGAAAAAAATGGACAAAAAGTAGTCATTGATGATTAACCAATAGCAAACTATTGAAGAGGCCAAACCAAATTCCACAAAAAAGCGATTAAAGTTGAAGAATAGAGCTTTAATTTGAGATGAGAATCGTTAAAATCGGTCGATTCTGTGCAAAGCTACGTGAAGTTGAAAACGGCGAAAAATGACAAAAATTTGAAGAATTACGTGGGTTTGAAAAAAATCGCTCATTTTCGTCATTATTCGCTATTTTCAAATTCACGTAGCTTTGCACAGAATCGACCCATTTGAAAGATTCTCATCTCAAATGAAAGCTCTATTCTTCAACTTTAATCGCTTTTTTGTGGAATTTGGTTTAGCCTCTTCAATAGTTTGCTATTGGTTAATCATCAATGACTACTTTTCGTCCATTTTTTCCATGTTAAATTTTCATAAGAAAAATTGATTTCGTCGGCAAAAAAGTTTGGCAACAGATAATGAGTGTTCACGAGTATTTTCATGTTGGGGAACCCCCAAAGAACCGAAAAAACCTTATGTGGTAGGTGTGCCCTCAAAAAAAATTTTTTCGTAGTTGTTGTCTGTAGTTCGCGGATTTGCACACACACACACACACACACACACACTCACACACACCCACGCACACACACACACACACACACACACTCACACATGCACGCACGCATGCACGCACGCACGCACGCACGCACACACACACACACACACATATAATATTTTTGAGGAAATAGACCCTACCCGAGGTCTGTAAACCCATTTAATTCATAAAGATATTGAGATTTTAAAATTTGTATCCTGCCATAACCTACAGGCCTACATTTATTTACATAACCTACATTTGATATTTTTTAATGGGATACTGGTTAAAATCTTTGATTTTTATATCTTCTTTGACTGAAGCTATTCTCATCCCTTAATTTTTCCAATTAATATTTTTAAAATAAAAAATTTGATTTAAAATCCACCATTTTGAAGGAACTTTTAAAAAATGGTGGATTTTAAATTTGCTGGTATAATATTTGCTGGTATTTTTCAAAAACAGTCTGATTATTATTTGAATGATATTATTTGAGGACACGAATCGGCTGCTTTGTTGTAAATGAAATTGCGGTACAATGAATGTTCGTAACAATGATATACAAAAATTTAATTTAATTTTAATTTAATTTGTATGCATTTCCCAAAGTACGTAAAACACACAAAAGACCATTAAAATAATAATCTGATATCTACACTGAAAAAAAAGTATTAAGCTTACAGCAATACCGAGTTCACAATACCGGATGATGTTGTAAGAAAAATATCAGAAGTCACAAGAGACAAATGTTAAGTTATATTTACAAAATAAAGTATTGCTCTCACAGGCTAAACTGAGTTTAGTCGTGAGAGCAATACCCGTGCTTCAAATTGACAAAAGTTATGGTTGCTACATAAATACTTTTGGTTCCTATAGTCATACGCGTAGCTATGGATACCACGCATGACAATGGAGATAACCTTTAACTATTTCCTTGACTTATTCTGAATTGCACTTATATTAAAGTTATAAGCCTCACCATGAGTAAACTTCATTTAAAAATAAATTTAAGATTAAAATAAAAAATATTTTATGTTCATAAGTGGTATCACAGTAAGATATTATCGTGAGATTCGGTACACTGAATCTTTCCAGGACCGAAACCACAGTACAACCATACGGATATAGTTGTCACAGCTATACCGTATCCGTATAGGCCGGATATCAATACTTTTATTGCTGTAGGAGCAAGAATATTGTTATATTTCATATACTTTTTTTTTCAATGTATATATAATTTGAGCAAGTTTAATATTTGAAAAGGATCACCGAGAATGGAAGCACAGCGATATTACATTCTAGCACAGTCTTACATTGTACATACAACTAAAAATTGTTTTTGACTCATCAACTTTACGCATACAGTTGCAAAAATGCTTCCATTAGCCCCGGTTCCTTTTTGCTACTCTGAAAATTAGTTTCTCTCGGCTGCTGCCTCTGTAGCTTTCGAAATTCTTTTCGAACTGTATATCTGAGACGACGTATCATATAGCATTGGTCATATATTTACGGAGTGAAACTTGTGCCGACGCTTCGTCCTCGACTTTCCTTTTGAAGCTTCTCAAATTTTGTACAGCAAAAAGCTAGAGTTGGGTATATCGAGTGCGAAAACTACGTTGCGATGAAATTATGTGTATTTTGAAGAAAATGCTTGAATTTTAATAAGCAAACAACTTTGGAAAGAATATGTAATACTAGAGTTGTTACTTTTTATGTGATTTAAAATAAAATTTAAAGCTGAGAATCAAAACTACAGATTTCATATACAAGGATACTAATTCAGATAAAATTCAATTTTATCTTAAAGTTTTGTCAAAAAAATTTTTAATAAATACAAGAAAGTTACTGATATCAATAATTTCTTTCAAAAAATTTTTGTCATCAAATGCAAAAATCTCAAGCCTCTGTTTATGCACATGGCTCTGGTCACGAAACCCAAGAAGAGCGATGAGTTTCTCTGGGCATCCCTCGCTGCCTGCAGTGAGACGCGGTGACGTCTCGTAGTTCTGTTATCTCCCATCTCAGGATCAGCTGTGGCGTCAGACGCGCATCCCTATACTTTGCATGGCAACGGACTTGAATGTATGCGAATGTCTCCTCGTGAACGGCTTTCAAGGAATTTTCGTAACCATTTGAAAAATACGTTGTTTGTTTTATAATACACAGATTGTTTCGCATTCGGTTAATTTTGACTGATAAAATTTCTAAAGGCAAACTCACTTCTACCGTACTCTCAAACAAGGGAAGAATTTCTTTTTTCAATGTTAAATGTGAAAGGCATAAACGCATTTAAAAAATTTAGAAAGTTTGTCATTTTTATAGCTTTTTAACATATATACTCAAGATAATGGAATAATTCGATAAAAAGTGCAATCATGAAAAATTAATCAAAAAATTTTAAATTATTTCATATATTTTGTCATAGTATTGAAAGAAAGTCATATGTTGAATTTGTAAATAGTTGTAAAGAAAACTTTTTTCTTTCAGAAAGTTGCATACATACAAGTATTTATACCGTTCAACCCTGGCGAAAAATATCACGTGATTAATCATATGATTTATCACTTGATTTGGCGCGATTTCTCACGTGATTAATCACGTGAAAAATCACGTGACAATGCAAAAAACAAAATAGTATATAACGCTTATTCGTTAATGAAACTTGTTTCCTTAATGGATAGCAAATACATTATCGCAGAAAAAAACGATACATAAAATTTCCGACCCAACCGAGAATCGAACTCACGAACTTTGGCTTCCTGCGCAGGTACGCTATCCATTACGCTATCACTCGCCTGAAAAAGATTGTGGTCATTTTCACCTACATAAGGTGCATTTTCCGTATTCATTGCTATTTCAAATTGATTATTTATGTAAAATATCAATGGTTTGTAAAAATTATTTATTTATACACTATCTTAATAAAATGCGTAACTTACATTAAAACATTAATTAATTAAATTCGAATAACTTAAGAATGTAGTGCCGGTAAAGTAGAAATCAGGTATCTATAAAACTAATTTTTTTTTTTAACAAAATACCGAATTATTTTTGTAAAATGTTATGAATGTAAAATTGTAAATAATGAACATTACGTTTTTAAAAATTTTTATCACTTTTGAAAAAGTTATTCGAATTTAATTAATTAATATTTTGATGTAAGTTACTCATTTTCTTTAAATAGTGTATAAATAAATAATAATTAGAAATTTTTGATATTTTAGATAAATGATCATCCTTAATATTTATTTAATTGCTGTTTAATTTTGATTATTTAATTTGCTATTTAATTTTGATCATTTTGAAAATAAGTAATTTATATTGAGATATTAAATAATTAAATTCGAATAACTTTTTCAAAAGTAATACAAATTTTAAAAAATGTAATGATCATTATTTACATCAAGGAGCGCGGGAGCACTCCGAAGGCAAGTATAGATTTTATATACACAACATTCTATAAAAATAACTCGGTATTTTGTTTTAAAAAAAAAAAATTAATTTTGTACTTACCTGATTTCTACTTTACCGGCCCTACATTCTTAAGTTATTCGAATTAAATTAATTAATGTTTTAATATAAGTTACGCATTTTATTAAAATAGCGTATAAATAAATAATTTTTACCAACCATTGCTATTTTACATAAATAATCAAATTGAAATAGCAATAAATATGGAGAATGCAGCTCAAGTAGGTGAAAATGACCGCAATCTTTCAGGCGAGTGATAGCGTAAGGGATAGCGTGCCTACGCAGGAACCCAAAGTACGTGAGTTCGATTCTCGGTTGGGTCGGAAATTTTATGTATCTTTTTTTCTGCGATATTGTATTTGCTATCCATTGAGGAAACAAGTTTCACTAACGAATAAGCGTTATATATTATTTTTTTATATTTGTATTGTCACATGATTTTTCACGTGATTAATCACGTGAGAAATCACGTGAAAAATCACGTGAGAAATCCAGTGAGAAATCAAGTGATAAATCATATGATTAATCACGTGATTTTCTTCGCCAGGGAATCAAGATTTATTATTAAAATGATAATTTCGTGTATCTCACTGCACATTGTTATTCTTACTTTAGTTTTTCTTACCCAGTGTCCATTCACTTTTCAATTTCCAATATTATCTGAAAAGCTATAGAGAAGACCAAGGCGCTGCGAAATTTCCCTCGCTCCTTCGTAGTATAGCCAAAAGCAGCCTCTTAAGTCATTTTTGACCTGCCCTCGCTCGGACGCGAACATTTAGTGAAAGTGTGTAGGTATAGAGTCCGGTAGGATTTATACCTGCAATATAAGGGCAGAGTATGGACGCTCGACTCACGATTTTCTTTTGGAAGGTTCGGAAATTTTCCACTGCCGAAGCTACAGCCGAGAGTTTTGAACGATAAATTTATTGCGAGAAATGTAAGATTCAGATGTTTGGTTTTTAATGGTTGGAATTCCGTCTATAAGGTGTGCATATTCAAGAGATATAACTACTTTATGTTTTATAATAAAATATATTACGAATGATAAACAGTATTCCTGGCAATAATTTTAAAATAACTATTAAATAGTTTACCGAAAACATTTTATACACATATTAAATTAATGAAAGTTATTCGGTTTTACGGTTATTATACAACGATACATTTTGACTTTATTATATATAGGCTTTATTATATACTTTATAGGCTCTTGTTATTTTATGTTAGATTTAACGCATGTTAATCCTATTATATGCATATACCTGGTATACATAAATGTGACGATGAAATGGCAGATGCGTACTTTGCAATTAAAAATTACGGAAAGTGCTGATGGAGATTCTGAATAATCTAGTCAAAACGTCGACTAAGCAATAACATCACATGATAGTTACTGGATACCCCGACCGTAAGTTCTTTTACACTTTGAACATGAACAAATGTGTACTCGGGATATTAAAGCTGATAAAGATAATTATTTTACTTTCATGAATCAGTCCTAAATAACATGAATAAACAGAATATTAACTTCGTTAAAGTAAAATCCGCTGCTAACTGCTTTAGTAGAATGTTTCCTCAAAGAGAAGATTAAAATTCTATAAAATTTTTTTTAATGTATATTTAAACGTAAAATTGCATGCTTTCTGCAAACTCGATTTTACAGAAAGAAAAAAATGAAATTATTGAGAATATAAGTTGTTTTGGTTTGTCAACATGTTCCAGAATAAATATAATAGTACATTATATAACAAGGTACTAAAATCGCCGATTATTCCCGCGGATGAGTTCATTGCCCGAGCGAGCGTAGCGAAGCGAGTACTTTATTCCCATCGCCACTGTGGCCACTTCATAGATTTGAAAAGTTATTTTGTATTTATGTGTTATAATTTTGTTAGTTTTAACCCAATTCCCCATAAATGTAAAAAATTAGACTATGTTACTTTATTCCCGCTAATACACTTTATTCCCACTAATTTACTTTATGCCGTTAATTTGCTTTATTCCTGCATTATGCGAGAATAAAATAAAAGAGGGAATCAGACGCCACTTTTGCTCCGCTTTTTAGGCTATAAAATGGCTATCATAGTAGAGATGGAAATAAATAAATTTAAATTTAAATTATTTTATTAATTTTTCACTACTTATGTAAAATGAAAGACGTTTTAGGAATGTATTAACATGTTCTCATGCAATGGTGAAGTCTCTCTTTCATAAATCGTAAAAGTACCACTTTTAACTAAAATACCAATTGATCGATCTATTGCTGTGTAAGCAGAAAGAGTTGAATTGTTTTAAAAATGTATCACGATGGTCACGTGGCAGAAGGATTTTGTAAATTAGGGGAGTAATTAACTAAGAGTAATGAAGCTTAAAATTGTTATGTAGGTTACATGTTAAAATTTATTAGTTTTGTATAAGTGTGATTTTTACATGATTGTAATATATAAATATTTCTTATGTACAAAAATATAAAATACAAAATATATTTACAGAGTTAAATTTGTACAAAAAACATGAATGGTGAATCTCTCTCTCTCACACACATACACACACCTCTTTCCCTCCCTCCCGCTCTCTCTCTCTCCCTCTCTCTCTCTCTCTCTCTCTCTCTCTCTCTCTCTCTCTCTCTCTCTCTCTCTCTCTCTCTCGAATTGAGTGTATAACAAAACAAGAAATACATAAACTCGAATTAATAATCCAACATTTTTTAAAAAAATTTCTCTAAGCAAAAATCGACAGAATCAAAAAATTTTTTGCGACACTGTTATTCGACTGAATGTTTTATTTTTAAAAGTAATCGTAAAAATAAATTTAATACGCTTATAATTGCCGAAAATTCGGACGTCTAAATTTCAACAGTATTTTGTGTATTTTTATCGACAACAATAGCAAACAATATTCATTGTTTTATCCTATTTTCATAAGCTTCCCAAAGAATTTTCTTATAATCTAATATAGAAGCTAATTTGTCTTTAGCTTGAGTGATTCCTCGGCCTACAACAACCAAATCTGCACCGGAATTAACCACATCCTGTGGAGTATTATATTGTTGACCTAAATTATCGCTAGATTTTGTAAGCTTAACACCTGGAGTTAGCTGAATCAATCCAGGATCTGAAAATACATTATTTTGGCTAACGAATCCAGCCACTAAATCTAAATCTTTAGTGGTTGATACAGCTGATTGAACATAATCTCCTTTAGTCAATGCTTTACTAGATGACATTTCTGCCACTATGAAAATTCCCCTATTTTCTGATATTTCCCTAAGACCATCCGTAAGTCCTTCAATAATGCCACTGCCAGAAACTGGATGTACTGTAATTAAATCAGCCCATTCGGCAATCTTATAAACTCCCCTTCTGTACTGGTAAGAAACAACTTGACCAATATCTGCAAATTTTCTATCTTCCATTATCAAAAAATTGTACTCATTAGCAATATTTTTTATTTTTTGAATAAAGTCTTTTTGAAAATCTTCGATAATATCTACGTGTATTTTTAAAACTGCAATATATGGCCCAGCAATATTAACTAAATCAATAATATCTTGACTTTTAGTCAAATCAGTAGCCAAGCAAAGCGTAGATTGTTTTTCAGACATCAGTCTAAATAATTTACTAGCTACTGGGTTGCTTGCTAGTTCTGCCCTGACAATAAAACTTTTCTTCAATCGTTCATTTGCGTCTTTTATTTTTAATGGTGCTTGTACAGTAGCTATATAATCCTTTACCATTTTTACCGATTCTTCTGATAATTTTCCTGCTTCACGTAGATAGCCGATCAATTCCGTAATAGTAAACAGACTTTTCGCCGTTATACCGGCGCTTTTTAAATTCTTACTACCACCTTGCTCTCTATCAACAATCACAAGAGCTGTTGTAGCAATGAGACCCTCATTTTTTAATTCCTGAACCGTTTCAATTATACTCGTGCCACTGGTTATAATATCTTCTATTATAAGTGCTGTATCTCCGGCTTTGAAAACACCTTCTATCAATTTCTTCGTCCCATATGATTTAGCTTCTTTCCTTTTTATTAGCATTGGTATATTAGACTCGGAGGAAATGACTGTAGCTATCGGTAATGCAGTATATGGGACTCCACACAGATGTGTAAAATTCGTACCATTTGCGAGTGACCAAAGTGCTTTTGATAAATGTAGCTGTAATCATTAAAGAGAAGATAATTTTTTTATATTTGATGTATTAAACTTCAAATAAAAAATATATTAATCAAAACTTGTTTAAATTGAATGTACCACATGCATGGTTAATCTCTTAAATTATGAGAATTTCAACTAAATATAAAAGATGTAAGTTAATATAATTTATAAATTAAATGTAAGCTTACCAATAGACTTGGATAGGAGAAAATGACTCTTAAGTCAATATAAATTGGAGTCTGAAGTCCAACTTTAGTTGTAAAACTACCATATTTGATAGCTCCAACATCATAGAGTTGAACAGCTAAATCTTTTAAGGTCGGCTTCATTTTTTTAATAACTTGTGTATTTTTAATTTTATATTTATTTAAAATACGATATTTTAATTTTAATATCACTATTTAAGTATTTATTTATTTTATTAATTAATAGTGTGCAATTTTCTACTGTCTTTTCTGACCGGAGAACAAGGGGAAATATAGGCACCTCTGTGTGGCTTGAAGCGATGTTCCAGGTCAACTGATGGTATAGATGAGCCAAAGCGGGCAGAGTAATGGCGCCCCTCGACGCCGTGAGCTCTCGACGTACTTATGACCCTATGCGAACTCTGCCGTCTGTCAGTTACGGCGGCAAGAGAAGAGGATATAACGGAAGTTGTAAAATTGGCTGCACTTAAAATATTTGTAAAATGTGTAAAGTGAATTTGTAAGCACACTATACCTTATCAAACAAATGTTAACGTTCAAATATCGAAAAACATAAACGTATACTCGCTCATTATTTCGCTACTTAGGACTTCGATTGCTCGCGCTAGAAGCCTGTTCATTTTCTCTAACTAAACAAACACCTTTATTATTAGAATAAATAGCGTCTATTGATACCTTATATTTTTTAATTTGCAATTATGATAATTAAGTTTTTAAATTAATTACTTTCAAATAATGTATTTTTTATTTACGCAAAATCGAATTTGCAGAAAGCATGCAATTTTACGTTTAAATATACATTTAAAAAAATTTGATAAAATTTTAATCTTCTCTTTGAGGAAACATTCTACTAAAGCAGTTAGCAGCGGATTTTACTTTAACGAAGTTAATATTCTGTTTATTCATGTTATTTAGGACTGATTCATGAAAATAAAATAATTAGCTTTATCAGCTTTAATATCCTGAGTAAACATTTGTTCATGTTCAAAGTGTAAAAGAACTTACGGTTGGGGTATCCAATAACTATCATATGATCTTACTGATTAGTAGACGTTTTGACTAGATTATTCAGAATCTTCATCAGGACTTTCCGAAATTTTTAATTGCAAAGTACGCATCTGTCATTTGATCGTCACATTTATATATATCAAGTATATACATATAATAGAACGGGAAACAATTTCTCTAGTCAGATGTCGAAACGAATATTAAGGTGGTTTATTTTGGAACTTATATTCTGGATTAACATGCGTTAAATGTAACAAAAAAATAGCAAGTGCCTATAAAGTATATAATAAAGTTAAAATGTATAGTATCGTTATATAATAACCGTAAAACCGAATAACTTCCATTAATTTAAAATAATAGTTATTCCAAAATTATTGCCAGGAGTACTGTTTATCATTCGTAACATATTTTATTATAAAACATAAAGTAGTTATATCTCTTGAATATCCACATCATACAGACGGGATTCCAATCATTAAAAACCAAACATCTTAATCGTAAAAATTTCTCGCAATAAATTTGCCGTTCAAAATTCTCGGCTGTTGCTTCGGCAGTAGAAAATTTCCGAACCTTCCAAAAGAAAATCGGGAGACGAGCGTCTATACTCTGCCCTTAAGTTGCAGGTATAAATCCTACCGGACTCTATACCTACACACTTTCACTAAATGTTCGCGTCCGAGCGAGGGCAGGTCAAAAATGAATTATGAGGCTGCTTTTGGCTAGCTTCTACGAAGGAGCGAGGGAAATTTCGCAGCGCCTTGGTCTTCTCTATAGCTTTTAAGATAACATTGGAAATTGAAAAGTGAATAGACGTAAGAAAAACTAAAGTAAGAATAACAATATCTAGTGAGATACACTAAATTACGAGGGTCATTTGATAAGTACCTAGCCTACAAATGAAAACACCAAAATTTTACAAAAAATAAAATTTATTTTTCAATGTAGTCTCCTTTTAGTTGAATACACTTGGTCCAGCGGTGTTCCAATTTTTTTAACCCCGTTGAAAAAAATGTTTTCTCTTGGTTTGCAAAATAGGCCTCCGTGGCGGCGATTATTTCGTTATTGGAGTGGAATCTCTTCCCGGCGAGCGAATTTTTTAGGTTCGGAAACAAAAAAAAGTCGCACGGAGCCAAATCTGGAGAATACGGTGGATGGGGCAGCAGTTCGTAGCGTAATTCGACCAATTTAGCCGTGGCGAGTGCAGAAGTGTGAGCCGGTGCATTATCGTGGTGGAAAAGCACTTTCTTTTTAGACAAATGGGGCCGTTTTTCTTCTAACACGGCGTCAAATCGGCTCAATAGTTCGGCGTAGTACTGTCCTGTCACCGTTTTGCCCTTCTCCAGATAGTCAATAAAAATCACACCTTGAGAATCCCAGAAAACAGTGGCCATCACCTTTCCGGCCGACGGGACCGTCTTCGCCTTCTTCGGAGCAGGTTCACCGGGTAAGGTCCACTGTTTTGACTGCTCCTTGGTCTCTGGAGTGTAGTAGTGAATCCATGTTTTGTCGACGGTCACGTAACGACGCAAAAACTCTTTTGGATTGCGATTAAACAGCTCCAAACACTGCTCTGAACTGGTCACACGGATGCGCTTGTTGTCTGCAGTCAGCAAACGCGGCACCCACCTTGCTGACAGCTTCCTCATGCCTAAAATCTCATGTAGAATATGCCACACGCGTTCTTCTGGGATGCCTACTATCGCAGCTATCTCGTGCACCTTTAATCGGCGGTCTGACAAAACGATATCGTGTATTTTTGTCACGTTCTCCTCCGTAATGGCTGTTTTCGGAGCACCTGGGCGTGGATCATCAAAAACCGACGTACGACCACGTTGAAACTCGTTATACCAAAATTTAACGGTCGCCATCGAAGGAGAAGCATCCCCATACACTGCATCCAAGCGTTCTTTAATTTCACTGCGCGATTTCCCTTCCAAAAACAAGAATCGAATCACCGACCGATATTGTTCTTTCTCCATTTTTTCAAAAATCAACGGACACATTTGCTTTCACACGCTCTCAAAAATAAACTACAACTCCGATCCGGCTGAAATTTCGTCTGTAACCGTTTACAGGAAGATACCCCTATTAAAAATAATCACGTGAGTACTCACGTGAGTACTCACGTGACTACTCACGTGAGATTTTCGACCATATTCTCACGTGAGTACTCACGTGAGTACTCACATGAGAAGTGAAAAAAATAGTTTAAAAAAAATTAGTAATCAATGTTTTTTTTACTGAACTATTACATAAATATTTTAACTTTAATTTTTGCGTATACCTTTCAATCCTAAATAGTATAGGGAGATATCAAAAGCGAGCCAAGCCTCGTAATTACAACTCTTTTAAAAGAGTCGCGATATTGACTAAGTCTTATGGCTTTATGTATTCTCGCCGGTGTTCATTTGCCTATGGAAATCGAGAAAGGGGTTGCCGCCTGGCGGTCACCGGCGGAACTGATAGGACCCGTCTGAACTCCACGTCTAGTAACTCTTTTAACCGCCAGGCGGCAACCCCTTTCTCGATTTCCATAGGCAAATGAACACCGGCGAGAATACATAAAGCCATAAGACTTAGTCAATACCGCGACTCTTTTAAAAGAGTTGTAATTACGAGGCTTGCCTCGCTTTTGATATCTTCCTATACTATTTAAGGATTGAAAGGTATATGCAAAAATTAAAGTTAAAATATTTATGTAATAGTTTAGTAAAAAAAACATTGATTACTAATTTTTTTTAAACCATTTTTTTTTACTTCTGACGTGAGTACTCACGTGAGTACTCACGTGAGAATATGGTCGAAAAACTCACGTGAGAGCTCGCGTGAGAGCTCACGTGAGCTCTCACGTGAGCTCTCACGTGAGTATTCACGTGAGTACTCACGTGAATACTCACGTGATTATTTTTAATAGGGACTGCACTGTAGTGTATTTCTGGTGCGATAGTGGCACCATCTGGCGGTGAGGCTAGGTACTTGTCAAATGACCCTCGTACCATTACAAAAACAAGTAAATCTTGGACAGACGGTATACATATGTTTGTGTATGCAACTTTATAAAAAGAAAGTATTCTTTACAACTATATTTACAAATCCAACATCTGATTTTCTTTAAATATTATAACAAAACCTGAATTCTTTAAAAATTTTTGACAAATATTTCACGCATTACTCCTTTTATCAAATCATACCATAATCTAAATAACTATATATAAGAGCAGTAAACTTTGTCAAATTTTTAAACATGTTCATGCTTTTTTTGAATTTGACATTAGAAAAAAGAAATTTTTTTCCTTTTTTATTTTGAACGTAGTAGAAATGAGTTTGCCTTCAGAAATTTTATTCGTTAAAATAAACTGTGAATGCTGAAAAATTAAGGCTCTGTGTATTCGTACATACACACATGCAAACGTAACATTTGCTCTTACTGCCCCATCCTTACAACCCGTTTTTATAACATTATTTTTGGATTAATTTTGTTCTGCCTAATTTATTTATTTTTATATTAAATTTTGTTTGTTTTCATTATGAATCAATCACATCTAATCATATGTTGAGCAGTGCATGCGTGTGTTCATAGGTCCTTGTTGCAGGATCCACTTTTACTTTCTTCAATTTTCTGCTTCACGTTTATGATGATGGAGTACAGGGACGACTCCTTCGTCGCGGCTATCGACGCTATCACAATCTCCGTTGCTGGCGTGTGGTGGCACACTGGCACATCGTCTCCGCGGGCTTATAAATTTTATAAAGTTTCCTTATAAATTATAACCGCTGTAGGTTGTATACAAATAAATGTTAAATTTATGTCACTACTAAAAACTCTTTGTAATAAACCTTGAATATACTTCTTCTGCGGTAGTAAATTTTACGAAAATCTTTCACTCGAAAACTTTCGCATACCTACCCAAGTCCGTCGCCATCAGTTTGCCCAAAATTTGAACAAAGCCTGAACACGTGTTGTCGTCGCCACCACATGCCGTTCGTGGCATTAAATATCTTCGGCTGAAAATCCGGCGGGGAAAACTGTAGGGCAGATTTATGATGTCCCTGGGTTTGACCTGCGTATAGTCGGAAGAAACACGAGGCTTCTTGCGATTTCCGACTGGCTTTGGGAATTCCCTCTTGAGGACGAAGTTTCTCAGCGGTTCACAAAATTTTACGAATTTCCGTGAGCTGGATTTGGTTTTAGATTCTCTGACATTGCACGCCAACAAACAGGCATAGTTTGACACGTGTCGCGTTGAACTCGGCAATAAAAATTGCTGTTATTGGTATGCTTAACATCTGGAAATCTAAAACTTTTTAGAAAACTTTTTAGGTTATTGAAATAATAATGATTTTGAAAAAATTTTATCTTTTCTCATCTTAGAATTCTGAGGCTTCGTTATTTCAAATATTGTCCTTCGATTTTGAAAGAGTTTTAAGAATTTTTTTGAGTTATATTTATCGATTGCGGAAATTCTTCTGAGAGAAATTTCAATGTGAAAGAATTGATAGAAGGAAATGGTGGCATGTTGACAGAAAGATAAAATTAAAATTACTTTTTTTTTTTCGTATATTAGCTCTACAAATCTGAAAACTAAAAATTAGGATTTGAAGGATTTTTAAATTTATCTCCTTAGACAATAGTTTTTCGCTGCATTCATATATGATTGGTTTTTTAAGATAGTTTGTATCCCTGGATACAGACCTTGTAGAAAATAATTTTTATTTTACTCACGTAAGATCTCATAATGTGAGGGATGATGGATCTTGATAGAAGTAGAGTTAATCAACTGGAAAAAATTTCAACATTTTATAATTGCAAGTGTAGATACATCCATTAAAGAAGTAGAGTTAATGAACTCGAAAAAATTTTGAAACCCAAAATTTTTTCGAGTTCATTATCTCTACTTGTTTGAACATCTATTAATTCATCACATTATTAGATTTTAAATGCGTCAAGTAAAAATATGCGCCCTACAAGGTCTGTATTCTGGGATGCCACTACCATAAAAAACCAATCATTTTGGAGCGAAGATAAATATAATTACCATAATAATGAATATTTTTTACATATGACTGTGAAGATAATAAAAAGCCTTTCAAAATTGGTTCAAAATTGGTTCAATAATTTATAAATTTAAGGCGCGAAAAATAAATAGACTAATAAGTATGATGTGAGGAAAAGTAGCATAATAGATCCCTACCAAAATGACGATGCCGGTATTGTAGAGACCTTATACTTACCACTTTTTCACATGTCCATTTATAAAAAATTCAAGATATTTATTCTCAATATTATTTTTATTTATTCCTTGTATATTATATGCAATTATGCAATAATTGATTTCAATACTTGTGATTAAACGTTACCTACCACACCCGGGGGGGGGGGGGGGGGCAGTTCCTAGTGTGACAGCTAAGGGTAAATAAAGTGGTTGCCCTCTTCACCTGTTACCGACTGAGTAAATTATACAATTTTTTAGTTAGTTGAAAAAATGCATTTGGATATATGCAAAACCAAGACATGGCATCCTTCATATAATAAATAACGCACTCCACCGTTCTGTAAAGTTTCAATCAATATTCCAAATCATCCGAAATTGGCGTTTAGAGTGTATTATCAAAGAATATAGATACATATAGAAGAACACTTCTTATGGGCGGGTAGTTCGCCGATTCTGCAACACATAAAGTCTATGCTAAACTATAGATGTTACCTACAGATTACATTTGAGGACTTATCTCGCACTATACATGTTACCCAGCGATTTCATCCGAGAATTTCTTAAGGAGTACTTTTCTATATGCGTTAGTATTTTTATGGAGGCTAATGATATCTTTTGGTTTTGCATGTAATCTAAATATATAGATTTTTTAATTAATCAAAATAACGTGTTTAAGTTACTCGGTTGGTAAAAGTTACCATGATGACTCCTACTTTACCACTAACACTATTTTATCGGCTGACTATGTAAAAATAATAATTAACATGAAAAAAATAGTATCGATTTTAAGTTTCGAGCAATTTCAGTTACGCTGCGCAATTCAGCAATACATTGTTCTACAAAAATTCACATTCATTATAACTATACAAGTAATGAACGAATGAAATACAATTAGTATAATAACGTATGAACCGTTTGAATATTTTTATACCAAATTTATTTAAATCAATATCAGGTATAATATGCAGGAAATCAATACAAACACATATATATTATATTCAAATCTTTTGTGAAAATGTATAATTAACACTTTATTAAAAAATACACATGTAAAATATCACAATGGCCATTGACATCGCGTCCCACATCCATTTTCACATACGCATGCACTTATTCCTACAATTTTTATTGCTTCTACCTTACCGTCTAATATACATATATACAAATATAATACAGTTCTAATAGTCATTTAGTGATTAATAATAAAAGCGTTCGACATTCTATCTTGTTCTTATCTCAATTTTTGTCGGTTACGCAATGGGAATATTAACCTACAATGCATTTTTGTATCTCTTAGCAGGATTGATACGCGATTCGTAAATTATTTCTACATATAACCATCATGTAATTTACACAGAAGTTTCTTTAGAGGCCAAATGATCACAGTAAAATGTCTATGTAAAAGCCAAAAGGGCACTTGTGTTTTCATCGTACGGTTATTTGTACGTATATTTTTAAGGGGGTGTAGTACTTATGTACTACACTGTATACCGACAGAACACGGTAAATTCTATATTATCAAAATAAATATATCGAATTTCGTCTTATAAGGAGATAGCTGCCCTGCGCAATGTAGTAATCTACCATCCTACGCAGTTTTGAGCCCAAATACCAACGACACCTTAAAACATTTTTCGAACGAAATTTCGGTTATTTTTGTTCGAAAAATTTTTTAGGGTGCCGTTGGTATTTGGGCTGAAAACTGCGTAGGATGGTAAATTATTAGATTGCGCAGGGCAGCTATCTCCTTATAAGACGAAACTCAATATATTTATTTTGATAATATAAAATTTACCGTGTTCTGCTGATAAAAAAGAGTACATGGGTACTACACCCCCTTGAGTTAGTACTGATTGCACATCATTATTGTAGATCATATAACGCACTAGTCTCATTTCTCTATTATTACTAAAATGGAAATTATACAGATGTTAATTATTCGACTTTCTTGCGCTGTAGCTTTTATTGAAGAGTACAACACTGGTGTTTTCTGCAACTGAAGTTGCCCACCTTTGTATGCTTTCTTTTCTCTTTACCTCTCTGCTCTTTATACTTTCTGATTTCCCTCACCTAAAATATTATTCATGCAATTAGACATGGGTTATTGTATTAGCACTAAAAAATAATAAAAGTTTGAATTTAATTGAAGGACTTTTTTTAATGAGCCAAAGAAAATATATTTCATAATTTCGCTATGATGATTGCTGTAGAATGATTTAAATATAATACTTATTTAATCATACATTAGCAGAATGTAAAATACGATGTATTATGAGTGTAGTAAGAGGTATAATTTTCTTTGCGATGTCTTGGGTTGAAAAGATCACTTACCAGAGTGAAAAAGGCTTCGTCAACGCCCATCCGCGTCTTGGCCGATGTCTCGATGAGGGGTACGCCATACTGGCGTGCTACTTCCTGTGCATGTGCCATGTCAACCGCCCAGGCCTGATGCAGATCGCACTTGTTGCCCACCAGCACCACGGGCACATCATCCGTGTCCTTTACCCTCTTAATTTGGTCGTAATACGCACTGACGTCCTGCATGGGGAAGGAATATTTTTTACTCACTAAATGTCTGAATGACTGTAAAACTTCTTTTATTCTTGAATTTTAAACGCAAGTTTATCAGTAAATTTAGTTTATATAAAAAAGTCTCTCATGAAAAATTTTGTCGGGAGACCACGTGAGATTTCACATGGAGCTTCACTTGTGATTTTATCTGAGATTTCATACTTCATCTCATATGATGTCGCGTGTAGTCTCATATGAGGTCTTACTCGTGATCTCATATTAGGTCCCATATAAGGTTTCACATAAAAACTGTTAGAATTGCATTTCAGTAGACTTCGGATAGCGCTGTAATTCCTAACATTACCAAGATTACAATTTCAATTATTTTTTCGAAGAATAATTGATTTAATGAAAAATCAAAAGTGATGTCCCCATTTGCTTTCGATTTTTTGAAAAAATAATCAAAAACGTGATGTCCGGTAACGTAGAAACTGTGTCGGTAACCGCGACGTCCTCTTCAATCTCTTTTCAAAAAATTACACGCGATCTTACGTGAACTGTAAGTCATGCGTTAACAAATTACACATGAAACTCTTGGG
Organism: Torymus aiolomorphi; assembly: GCA_036365515.1. Classification (NCBI taxonomy): domain Eukaryota; kingdom Metazoa; phylum Arthropoda; class Insecta; order Hymenoptera; family Torymidae; genus Torymus; species Torymus aiolomorphi. The sequence continues at coordinate 20,274,496 of CM070877.1, read as the reverse complement.
AAACCTCATTTGTAAACACGAGACATTAGACCCTTGTGAAAATCTCACTGATTTGATCTGACATGGAATCTCACACGAGATTTTTGACGAGGGCTATCATATTATAATTATACCAATAAAGTGTAAAACAAATAGTTGATCATTGTGGATCTACTCTAAATGTCAGTTTTAATTTATGTTTAACTATTTTTATAAAAGCATACTATAGCTTTAACAAATAACGGAGAAGAATATGAGATCAATTTAAGAGATATTTTTGCTTCTTATCACTTTTTACTACATACCTGAAAGCTGTTTGCTGAATTGACCGCAAATAGTATTAAAAATCCTTCACCCGTTCTCATATATTGGTCCCTCATGGCACTGTATTCCTCTTGACCTGCGGTATCTAGAATATCTAATAAACACGTTTCGCCGTCTATAACAACCTGTAAAATGAAGTAGTTTTAGTTTTATTTATTCCTGTGTTACGAAAATTGATTTACGCAATATTTTAACGTTTGGTTACTTTTTAAATAGACAATTACATTTTTAATCGATTTGAATCAACAATGACAAAAATTTACTTTTTGGAATATACCATATGTATATATATCATATAAAAAAAATATTTTAAAGTGTAGAAAGTTAGTTATAATCCTATAGTAAATTTCTTTTACGCATAAAATCGCTTTTTAGTAACAATGTAAGCAGATCGATATATGACAATTTAAATTCTTTAATTGTCATACCTGTTTTCTATATGAATCTTCAATCGTAGGGTCATACTCATGTACAAAATGATTTTGTATGAGTTGAATTGTGAGGGCGGATTTCCCCACACCTCCAGCTCCAACCACAACAAGCTTGTACTCAGCCATATCGTGAAATTTAAAATTGACAAAAGTAGTTAATGTACAGCACTAGCAGTCCGTGAACCTGAAATAAAAAACAAGTAAAAATTATAATTCACGAGCAATAATTAGTTGTTAAGTTGAAGAAATGATCAATACAATTAATTAACTTTTTTTTTATCAAAATGGTTAGTCTTTAAGGTTGTATTGGCTATAGGATCCAAGTCGCGATTCAGCATTACTAAAGATTATCAATAATTAATTATTAAACCGTGTTTATCATTTTTTGTATAATATGTTTATAAAAATACACCAGACAAAGAATTTAAGCCTTCAAAACCGGAAATCGGATGAACATTTTTGAAGTATATCGACTTTTCAAAATTCATTCAAAATAATGCCGGATCTTCAAATTTTATTCAATTCTTATTTTTTAGTCTTATATTGTTCGGAGAAAAGTTCCTAACAATATATAAAACCGAAAAATAAGAATTGAACAAAATTTGAAGATGCGATGTTATTTTGATAAAATAAAAAATGTATTAAGACATATTGAGGGCTTCAACTCTTTGTCTGGTGTACCTTGATAAAGCTGTCAACTCCAAAATAAGTAAAAAACCGTCCATAGTAAATTATTGATATTTTAAGTAATAGACTAATATTTTACGTGTACGATATAGTCAATACAACCTTAAATATTCAACGAATATATCCGACTAGCCCAAGGTATCTCCACCAATGTTATCAACAGGTGAAAGACGACAGACTGGTCCAAAAACAATAGTCGACTTCGCACATGTACCGATGTTGTTACAGTAATATCAAGAAAATGATTCTGTTTGCATTGTTTCATCGTAAAAACTAATAATCATTTCCCATGTTCAAGGCGAGTCAATGCTCATTTTTTATAAATTACATATTTTTTTTTTATAATTTAAAGTAATGTACATTTATACTTGCAAAACTAGTATGTTATCACCTTCCATATAAAATTTTTCCTAACAATTGGTAGAAAAATCTGCAAATCTTAATTAAACATTCTTATCGGTTGCCTATCTATCCTCAAAGATTCACAGTACTAGAGCATTTTTTTACAATTGCTTACGTAATCCAATGTAAACGACGAACGGAGATTGCAACGTCGGCGACCCGATGATTAAAACTCAGCGTCACAAAGTAGTAACTAAAGTTGCATCCGAGAGCCTGGAGATAAGAGCGAAGATCGCGGAGCTGAACACTTCGAACGGAGCACAGTATATCGCAGCGTGGCACGGCGTCGTTGCAGTGAGCAGAGAGGCTGAGGGTGATATGTACGCGAGCGAGTGCGTGGGAGAGCGACAACTAAAAGGACGCCACGCGTGTCCGCGGCTCTCGCAGGGTAGATCCTCCAGAGAGAGGGGCGGGAAATTTGGGAAAGTCTCGGAGTGGACGCCACGTACTGTGATTGGCTGCTAAAGATGCATTCAATGTAACCGTAAAGGCGCTTGCCCCTCCGGATGAATTTTTCTTAAGGTCGAGACTTGCACTCTTTTTAATGCCATGATGCATCGAGTTTTCTATTATAGTCGGGACGCCTTTGATGTAGCGATTTCTTGGGCGAAGTTTTCCTGAGACTTTGCGCTGCTTAAAATGATTTTATTTATTGTGAGGAGAAAATATTGTATGAAATGTAAATTTTGTTAGAATTTTATTATTGCTTTTGATATTATTTTTTTACAGCGAGCGTGTATTAAGCCATTTGCTTTAAAATCTATTGCTGTAATGAGGTTTTTTTTCAATTTTTCTAAGAACTTCAACGAATACTCCGCTACTGTTATGTTTTATTGCTACTTAATAATTTTCATTATTAAGTGTACTTGTATTATAATAATAATATTTAGTTAGTAAGTATTTATCCGCTAAATCGATACGCATACAGTCAAATAAAGAAAAATTTTTTGATCTTCTTTAAGATGCCAAAGACATTTTAATAAATAATATAATCTTATAAAAAAAATAAGTTGAAAGAAACTTTTATACTTGTTTCATCCTTTAACTTATTGGGAGGGATTCCAGTCTCCGAAAAAAGGATTTTGCTGAGGCTTTAAAGGCATTTTCTCGTACTTAAAAATGAATCAGAGTAACCTCAGTTTAATTCCATAGGCCCTTTTCTGAAGATATGAGCTGTTATATTTGAAATAAGCGATTTTCGAATGAAAATGGTTGCATTGTCATTTTGTTGTTGCTTCATAATTATGTGCACTAGGTAAATTTTTGAAAAAAAGTAGAGGATAAAATATTTAATTTGCTTATTTCCACGAATCAAAATGTTGATTTGGCTCAAAATTATAGATCATCAAAGATAGAGGTAAACATGGATAAAAATTAAAGCATTTTTAAGTCATAAAATAAGTGAATTGAGAGTCACTCAAGACTATATTATATGATTCGTAGAATAAAAACAATATTTACAAGAAAAGTTACGTGAATTTCAAAAACTGCTCAGACACGGTTGAAGCATTGATAACCACATTCATCTCGTAATTTATTCGGTTATCAATTGCATAGACCCACAAACAAATGTATGTCAGAACTCGGCACGAGAAACATGTTTTCTTACGTCTTTTGTGGTGCGGAATCCTTATCTGAAGTCAAAATATGGGGATTCTCAGGGTAATTTTGTTTAAATGCCATTTTATTATTAGGAAATCCTATAAATCAGGGAAAGGTTCACCCTAACGAGATTATCTGAATGATTTTCCCTGGTTTCCAGGATTTCCTCATAATAAAACGGTATTTAAACAAAATGGACCTGGAAATAACCCCCTATTTTAACTTCAGATATGGATTTACCACCTCTAAATACGGTGGTAGTAATAACCGAGTTCTGCCTTACTTTTTTTTGTGCGCCTATAAATTGTGTGAATGCTTTTTCCGGTTTCTCATAACAAAGCAGTATTTACAGAAAATCGTCCTGGGAAACCCCCTATATTAACTTCAGATTTGGATACAGCGCCTCAAAATACTCAAGAAAATGTGTTTTGAAAACGGACGTAATCGAACAAGTCCCGGTACTAAAAGTTAGTTGCCAAATTGACAAGTTTGTTTGATCCTTAAACGAAGGAAGAGCGAGGAAAGGAATATAATAATCAGATTCATCACTGTATAAGCTATGTATATATTTTCTACTTACAGAGCCTATTCAATGAAACGTTTTCATCATTGATGTATACACATCAATATAAACATGAAATACTACTTAATTTTGGACTCTAAAATTCGTAGCTAACAAAATATGCAATGACCCATGAATGACTCATGTCTATATTAAGTTAACTAACAGTTTTAAAGCCTACAAGTTATCAGATTTCATATTTATATTGATCTTTATATCATTTTTAAAAGGTGAATTGAATAGGTCCAGAGAGTAGATAAAGCCATTAAAATAGGAAAACATTAATAAATCAGAAACGTTAAATAAATTAAAAAATAAATTATCATTAACGTTAATAAATTTAAAACGTTAAATTGTTAAATTAAAAACGTAATGATCGAAAAACGACTATTTTTGACATTTTTAGGGACTTTTGTATTAAAAAATATTAGTTAGAGCAAAAAATATTGTATCCCTAGTGGAAATATTATTTGTTCAAAACTATTTAAAACTGTTTAAAACTATTCATAACTGTTCAAGCCTGTTTAAAACTGTTTAAAACTGTTCAAAAGTACGTATTTTTGGACATTTAGAACAGTTTTGAACAGTTTTGAACAGATTTAAACAGTTTTAAACAGTTTTAAACAGTTTTGAACTTTTGTGTGAAAATAGTATTAAGGGGGTTCATGCAATTTCAAAATGAGTTCACTATTTCATTTTTATATCATAAATTATTAAAATATAATAATGTAAGTTCCCTCAGATATGAAAGGCAAATACTTTCTGAACCGAAAAAAAATATTGTGATAAAAAAATTGTTAATCGAACACGTAGATATTGTTCAATAAGTAAAAAAGTTGCTTTCGCTATTTGCCAAATTTTTATTTTTCATTAGATTTTAATGTTTAACGTCTCATTTTACTCCTTAAACATTTGTCTACAACCCATCCAGACTTATATTATGAAATAATTAATATATATACGAAGCAACATGTAATTGTTTACAGTTTAATCTCAGTAAACTTCAAGTTTATACTGTATTGTCCTGTAAACAATTACATGTTGCTTTGTATATATATTAATTATTCAATAAATTCAATAATATAAGCCTGGATGGGTCGTAGACAAATGTTTAGGGAGTAAAATGAGACGTTAAACATTAAAATCGAATGAAAAATAAAAAGTTGGCAAATAACGAAAGTAACTTTTTTACTTATTGAACAATATCTACGTGTTCCAGTAACAATTTTTTTATCACAATAGTTTTTTTCAGTTCAGAAAGTATTTGCCTTTCATATCAGTGTGAACTTACATTTATTATATTTGAATAATTTATGACATAAAAATTAAATAGTGAACCCATTTTAAAATCGGATGGACCCCCTTAAGGGGATGTCGGAGCCACGCTGATTTGTTGAAATTTTCCTAACCTCAAAAACAGAATATCATAAATAAAAAAAAGTATACTATTGTAAAGCACAAAAATGCGGTGATCGCGTGTTCTTTTTATAATAAGGATAATAAGGAATGTTTATAAACGTTATTCAGCATTTAATAATTTTTAGTTGAGACAAACAATGGGAAATACGACGCGAGGTGAGGATGCCGTTTCACATAGAAAATTGTAAGATGACCGTCACTTTTACGTAATTCCACGCGTCAATTTTAAGAATATTGCATTACATAAATTATTAAACATTTTAATTATCGAAAATGCTGTGATCCCGCATTCTTTACACGATAACAAATCGTTAGCAACTTAATTTTCAATATCACGAAGTAAATTTCACGCGAATAATGGGAAATACGGCTCGAAGTTCGCTCCTACATCCCCTTAAGGTAGTTCTCTAATATATCAAAAAGTGGGTTTCGAAAGTAACAACAATCTAGCGTGTTCTTTAAAATCTAAATAATTTTTTTTTTATTTTTAAAATATAGGTTGCCGACCTATTTTTCAAGAAAAAAATTATTGAAAATGGTTACTTTTACATTGAGAGTAAATGACGCCATATAACGCATAACAGGAAGTAATAGTATTACTTGATAAAAAAGTGGGTTTTATGAAATTCAGCTCTTTCTTTTAAGTTGATCAAATATGTGTCAAGTCGACCTTTTTAAAAAGATATGAATGCTTATAAACACAAATAGCAGACGACATGCATGAGAGCGAGAGAGACAGAACGACGCGTATCGCATGCGTATGGTATAGTTTGTGCTCTCGCTGAGCGCACAAACTATAACGCATTAGAGAACTACCTTAATCAATAAGAATTTGTTTGGAACAGTTTAAAACAGTTTTGAACAGTTATGAACGGTTTTAAACAGTTTTAAACGGTTTTAAACAATTTTGAATAGTTTTAAACAGTTTTGAACTTTTGTTTTAAAATAGTATAAATAGTATTAATAATCAAGAATTTAAATTGTTCAAAACTGTTTAAAACCATTTTAAACTGTTGAAAACTGTTCAAAACTGTTCAAAACTGTTTTAAACGTCCAAAAATACGTACTTTTGAACAATTTTAAACAGTTTTGAACAGATTTAAACAGTTTTCAACAAATGATATTTCCACTAAGGATGCAAAAGAGATGTCTTTCAATTAGTTCCACATGCTAGATTTAAAAAAAATTATTTTTTATAGTATTTATGCTTAAAAATCGATTTTTTCAATTTTTAAAAGCTTTTGCGCTTTTGTACTTTGCAATGGTTTCAGCTCCATATACATAGGTCCACCTGAAACGTATATCAAGATGAGTATATATGGCACCAATCCCAATCTGATTCGTGCAAATCTTGCTGAGATAATCACAGAACTTGATTATATACATACGTACGTATCTATACATATACCGCATGCGGAAAACATTTAAAATGAACTTTTTTTTGTTGGAAACACATTTTTATATAATAATATTGTAGTATCTGAGGTGTAACAATTTTCCCTCTGATGATGAAAATATAAGGCTCTCCCGAGTAGCTGTCGTGCTAAAAAATCATCGGATGACGATCCTGTTTAATCTAATTGCTCTTAAAAATCACACAGAATAAGAAAATCGTGATTTTAAATAATTTACGTGGTTTTGCGAGTCGATTTGCAATCATGCCGTAACGAGAACGTTGGTGCCGACTACAGATTACTACACCAGATTTCATGTTATTTAAATCTATTTTGAAGTTTTTCCAGATTATTACACTCATGCGTTGTTTTAAATGAGTTATAGAACAGTAGATGACAAAAAAATAGTCAATACTTAACAAAAATTGAAAATAGCGAAAAATACGAAAATGTTGGTAAGTTTGTAAATGTTCTAGGTTCCGACATCCGGATCAAACGTACTTATCTGTATAGTATAGGGGTCCATTCAAATTATACGAGGTACTCTTTCAAAAAGATTCAAGTACCAGCTGGTTTACTAACTATAATATACGTAGGGGAGAAGCTTTCTTTGACGTTACTCTAAAAACTGGCATTATCGGCCAAAAAATCATCAATCTCTTCGAACGAGAAGCTCGTAATTTGGATCAGTCAGTTGCAAGTAAGTTTGTTTGATCCTTAAAGAAATCGAAAAATTTTAAATATAAAGTAAATATGTTTTTTGTCAAAAGAATTAGAATTTATGTGTAATAATAAAGTATTATTTTAATATTAAAAAATTGTACATTGCGATATAAATACGCAAAGTAAATGATTCTCGTACATAAGTCATATTATTTTTTCAAGGCACAAAAAAAAACATGTGGAAGGTATAATAATTTCGAATACATTATTTGTTCATTTCGCTATATAAATGGTACTACAAAGAATGGATAAGATTAGTGTGACATGATTAAATAAAGATTCAGAAGATTTATTTTTAATAAAATTTATTTTCGTCATATGTATATGCAATAAGTGATATCAGTACTTATGATTAAGAACTTCAGTATTCGTTCGAAGATAAAACAGATTAAAGTAAGAGTCGAAAAATTCATCATTATTTATATAACAATCGTCTTTCCTTGATAAAAAAAAGAGGAAAACGCAGCCCTGGCACTGTATCTATGTACAGAATTATTGTCAAAGTAATCGTAACGAATTGGCATATTCACCTAAATTAATCTTCCGTACTGAGCAATAAACGCATTATATTTCGTTAAAGTAAAGCTCTACCGATTTTTGTCGGGGAATAAAGTCAGAATTAGAATCTCATAAACATTGAACATCTATTGAGCCTACAATATATGGTCACTTTCTAGTATCTTACAACTCATTTTTCAATAAATTGCTTATCGGTGATTTATTTATTATTATTATTTTTTTTTCTTTTTCATTTTTTTAATAGCTTTTTCCATTGGGACATAATTAAGAAATCTAAAAATGTTTAATTTGTCAAAGTTCTTGTATCCATACCAAGTATTAGGAAAATATTTTTGCACGAGTATTTTGTTACGTTCACATTTATATAAAATAGCGTTTTTACCATCTATATCCTTATAATAATAAAAATATTATTCTCATCAAAGTTTATTCCAACGATTGAAATATTAAAAAGTTTTAGAGAAAAATTTATGTACTTATACAAAAGTCAAATGTAGATATTTTTTTTTTTACTTTTATTTTTTTTTCTCTCTCGATGAAGAAAAAGCTTTTATGCCTCGCCAATACAAAAAACTAGCTGACTTGATCCGCTTAATGCAGCTTTTCTTTTACCATACCACACATTTCGTAAACAATTTTGACAGTTGGGCACTGATAAAGTGTCCACCACATTGATGCGATAAATGACTTAGTTACGAAAGTAAACGCAAAAACAGTATCCAACAACAACAATAATTTATTTTCATCAAAGCTTGTGCTTCACATAAATACGAAAGCTATACTCGAAAGACTCACAATTTACAAAAATGTCAAACACTTTGCTACTCCCCCAGACTCCCCCCTGCAAGACTCGCTCCCACCTCGGTTAAACTTTGCTCAGCGCACAACGGGTGAGAGAGAGAGTGAGAAACCGAAAAGCCACGCACTCGCAGCTGGATATGTCGCCGTCGTCGCCGCTCGCTCGCTCGCAAAAAACGGTAAAGCTTTACCACAATGCAATTAACGACGCACACGCTTATGCGCGAACTTAAAAATAGGTATGAGCCGATAGTTCGCTCGCGATGTGAGTGAGAGAGGAATTCCACTGAGTCAGCCGGCTGCTGCTTCTCTTCGTCTCGATAGTCATTTCGCGGCAATTGCGCGGAGGTGCCGATTGAAATTGCCTAATCACGGAAAATGAGATCCCAAGATGTGCTACTAATGATGGTTTGGCGCTGTTCGAGACGTCATTTTCCGCTCGAAAATAGCGAAACTTTAATCAACAGCCTCGAACACAGGTCAATGACGTTACGGTCTTACCTATTTTCTCTAACAACTATCGTTTCAATCGCAAAAAAAAAATTGAAAATGAAAACAACAATTCTAAGTCAATTTGTGTACTTGTGTTCGCTATGGTATACATATATAATGGCAATATTGTGTTCCTCAAAAACTAATGCGCTGGAAGAACAAAGATTTTATCTAATTTTTTTCCTTCATCTCAAAGAAGTCGAAACGAGCTTAAAAAAGACCTACGGTAGAATTGTCATACAAAAGTTTATATAAAAAAATATAATAACTAGAGAAAAAAAAAGAAAGAGAGGACATTCTTGCTTTAAGTTTCGTTAATGATGACGACGACAGTTCAGGGAAAAATTCGATCAAGAACGGAAATACGGTCTGTAACAACACCGAGTCTGAGCTGAAAGGAAGGGTAAGAGGGCTTTGTCGAAAAATCTCGTGCTCTTAAATATGATTCTACAAATCGAAAGAAACAATTATGCTCTTCGTTTTCTTATCGCGCAGAAGGAAAAATCATCGCCATTGGTTTTCTCTTTTTTCTCCATGCATAAGCTAAAACTTTAAAAGTTTTAATTTATTGCTAATTTCGCTAAAGCCCTTAACTCGGTCGCTTCTTTCGTTTCTTATTTTTTTTTTTGTTTCTTTTTTTTTTTCTTCAATTTTTCTCATTGAATCGTTAAATTGTTACACTGATAACTAAGTGTATATATAGAAATATTGATGTGTTAAAAAAGTCTGGATTAAAGCACACGTGACATCAGAGATAATGATTCCCGACAGATACTTTGTTACAGTGCGTATTGAACAAAGTTTCTGATCTCGCGTTTTTTTTAACGTCTCTTCGAAGTTCTTCTTTTTGTATTTTTTTTTCGTTTTTATCCAAGAGTAGATTAAGAGAGTGCACCAGGATTAGAAAATTTTAAATACATTATACACAATTATATATATAATCATACAAGTAATCATGTATGAATAGTTTGAATATCACTATATATATATATATAAATATAATACAGTACCAATAAGTAATCATTTAATAATCGATAAAAAAGCATTTGTTTTCTTGACTATGCTTTCAAGCGATTAATAATAAAAAAATGTAGTGAACGAATTCATACAAGAAACGAAAATTTGCATCATTAATTCTCCAATATGCCTTTCTTATCGATTACACGATGAAAATTGTTACCGAAAAATTGCGTTGTTGAACAATCGAAATCCTTCGATAGTACTGTCACACGATTCGTATATGATTTATACATAACCATCATATAATTTACATATAAATTTCTTTGCCATTGCGTATGCTGATGTTAGAGGCCAGATGATCACAGTAAAAGATTTATTGCCTTTATTTGAAATGTGTACCTAACTCAGGAGTGCGCTTGAGCTTTGAACGTTCGGCTCTTTGTGCTTTCGTTTCTGAACTTTGTCATCGTAACGTTGCAACAAAGTCTCCAGTGTAAAATTAATACAGTAGTAGTATAGCTAGACTTATTTATCAATACTTAAAAACACTTAAGCAAGTATTAAACACGTGAAAAATAACGCCACCTTATGTTGTAGGTTTAATGCACTCCCAAGTCAAAGTTTTCACGGATAAAAGGAAGCAAGTTTCTTCTTTTAAATCGCGGAGCCTGCCTTTGTTTCGCCTTTTTTGTCCCTTATGTTTGCACGTAAATGTATCGAATCAAGAGTTGAGTCTGCGACGATCGTCTATCGATCGGTGGCATTCTATCCCAGCATTCGTAAAAGAGAATTGCATGTGATTTGTAGATCGTAAATTATGCTCGTGTTCTTTTGCACTTGTCTCATTTTCTTTTGTGACTTAATTGAGAGTTGTGCGAATATTAATTACTCGAAGTATACGAGGTAAATATACTAAAGCTTACATTGTAGCTCTTGAATGACAAAATTATCGATTAGTTTAAAGAATAGAGCACCGGTGTTTCCTGCGGCTGGAGTTGCCTGCTTTCATGCGTTTTCTCTTTTCTTTGCCCCTTTGCTCTTTGTCTTTTCGGATTTCTCTCACCTAAAAGAATTACAATGTCAGTTAGTCACGAGATAAACTTCAAATTAATTAAAGAATGTTTTCGTAACACGTTTCGTCACAGGGTCAAAGAACTTGATGGCGAAAATAAATCGCCTATCCACGAAAAAATTTAAAGTCAGTACGACTCTAATTGCATTTTTTATAATGAGCGAAGAATGCGGAAGTTAATGCATTTAATAGCTTCACTGTGATCTCATGCTTTAGTATGATTTAAGTATGACATCATGCTTTAGCAGAACCTGAAATGCTATTTTTTTTCTGGTACATTTGAAATGCTTAAGTGAATGAATTTCCCGCGTGGCTTTCGCTGTAACAAACGTTTAAGCAAATTTATACGTAATATTGATGTAAAGTTCATCAAATTTCATAACAATAAATCGATTATTAAAGAACCAACAGATCGTAATAAAACAAACTACCTAATATTTTACTTGACATGTTAAAATATCCAAACTTTTATAAATTAAAAAAATAAGTTTGCTAGTGATTTGACTTATCTTCACTGCACATATATTTCCAATTTCGCATTTTATAGATATTACATTTCTAATCGTATTATCTGATTTCACTATTACGCGACAAACTACCTTATCAATGCTACATTTTATAGATAAAGAGCCACACGCGTTACCCAACTTGAAACACATAATCTTCTGTTACGCTTAGTTTAACGTTGAAAAAAATCACTTACCAGAGTGTAAAAGGCATCGTCGACGCCCATCCGGGTTTTGGCCGACGTCTCGACGAAGGGCACGCCGTACTGGCGCGCCACCTCGCGCGCCTGCGTCATGTTCACCGCCCAGGACTGCTGCAGGTCGCACTTGTTACCCACCAGCACCATCGGCACTTCCTCCGCATCCTTTACCCTCTTAATCTGTTCGCGATATGTACCAATGTCCTGTGTAGGGTGCAGAAAATTTATATTGTTTAGAAAGATGCATTTTGAGAAAACACATAGAGGTTTGTAAAAATCAAGATCATATTTAGAAAATCATTATTTTCTTATCAGCAAATCAAATTTATGCGATACTTTAAGTGTAAGAAAAGAAATTTTTTCGGTAGCATCAAAAATAAATCTTGAAGGAAGAATATTAGTGTGGATTTGATCTCTTCAAAAGAAAGGTTTTATTTAACACCTTTTTCTTGAGATTAACTTGTAGATATTGAGAGCTTGTTACAGCAAATTAAATTTATAAACAATTAATTTTTTGGAAATAATACAATGTTTATTGATTAAAAAACTTAATAAAAACAAACATTAATTATTTGTGATTAAAGAGAGGCCTTACTAAATTACAGATGTCTGCATTTGATTTTCCATATTTCTTAATCTATTTTCGTATTTTCAAAATTATTGAAGCATACAAACAATGCCACAATCTGTTCACTTAAAAAAATTTACATTTGCTCAAATATTAAAGAAAATATGTATATTAAAGAATAAATTTGAAAAATCAGTCAATGTCGGTAATTGTGTACATAACGTATGTGAGTAAGGCATCCCCTAATTATGGTAGAATTATGGGATAAATTATTAACTTACAATAAATTAATTGGGAATTAAGAACTGTATTAGCTTATGAATGCTCTCTAGGTGACAGTTGTAAATTGTTAAGTTTTACAAAAGTTTAAGACTTTGATCAAGTATTGACATACCATGTGAAATGAACAGTAAATATATTTGTATCAATACCACTTCAGAAAAGAATTTTTTTTAGTTAAACTAATGAATTTTCCAAATGGAGTTTTGCATGTAATTAAATGATGTTACAGAACCCAGGGTATCCTGCACTCTAAGTAAAAAATATTAAAAAAACAGATATAGCACAAATAATATTATTGTTATTTGAAGAGTAAAATGAGATCAAAAAAATCAGTTATGTCCTATTTATACCAGATGTTTTAATATTATCCAACATTTATAAATCTTTACAAAAAGTTATTAACAATAAAAATATCTTGTCAAATACTGTAAATGGATATTTAATAATTGTTTTATTTATAGAATATAAAGGATATTGAGTTTAAAAATTAACAAAAAAGTAAAGAAAAATGCTATACTAATACTTTACTTTATGAAAATTTTGACTACACACCTCAAAACTCTTTGCTGAGTTAACAGCAAAGACAAGTAAGAATCCTTCACCTGTCCTCATGTATTGATCCCTCATTGCACTATACTCTTCTTGACCTGCGGTGTCTAAGATATCTAATAAACATGTTTCGCCATCTATAACAACCTGTAAAGTAGAGTAATTTTAGTTTTGTTCTTCTATTATAAAAATTAATTTTTACATATTTTAACCCTTGTTACTTTTTAAATAAAATCATATTTTTAACTCAACTTCTTGAAACAAAGTACTATCAATAATTAAAAAAAACTAATTGTTGTGGAATAGACCTTAACACTCAATAAATTAAAAAGCTCTTGTACTGAATTAAAGTACAGTTAGTTAATTAAAATTCTAATAAAAATCTTTTATGTATAAGATCTATTTTTAGTAACAATAGGCAATTCTTTTTAATTTCTTTTATTAACATACCTGCTTCCTGTATGAATCTTCAATCGTAGGGTCATACTCATCTACAAAATGATTTTGTATGAGTTGAATTGTCAGTGCAGATTTCCCCACACCTCCAGCTCCAACCACAACAAGCTTGTATTCAGTCATATTGTTAAAAGTTAAAATTCACAAAAACACTAAACATACAGCACTAGAAGTCCATCAACCTGAAATAAAAAAACAAATAAAAATTATAATTCATGAATGATCAATAATTGTCTTGTTCGATATCAAACATCTGTTACAAGCATTGTCAAGTGCAATATAAGGAACAGAGCAATCAATGAATCTTAAAGCAAAAACATCTCATCAATTGATAGTAGTCATAAAATATGATGTATTTGAATTAGTGACTCACAAGTTACTTATAAAACTGAGACATCAATGCTTTTCAAGAGCAAATTCTTTCAATATAGCGTTGTTCAAAAAACAGTTTCTTAGAAAGAAATTTTTAATACATATGCATCGAATGCCTTGTCATGCAACTAAAAATTTTGATTGTTGTAATTCACCAAATAATATTATGGACACTAAACAATCATTTTTAATTGCTAGCCAAATAAAAGACTAATCAATAAAAACAAATTAAAACAATCATTATCTTGTTTATCACAAAAAAAAGCCTTCAACCACTTTTCCAGCCTTTTCCCAAGGCATTTCAATCAATAATATCAACAGGTTAGATATAGAAGAGCCCCTATACCAATAACACACTCAGCAAAGCATCTATAGTTATTTTGGAGCAAAATCACTATTTCAGAAATAATGATGATTACACCCTTGATTATCATCCCACAAAGTATATCACCACCAAACTAAGCAAACATATTATTGGCATTGGGAAACTATTTCCACACCAATTGTGTTAATTATACAAGCCACTGAAAACAAGCCAGGGAGAGAGAGAGAGAGAGAGAGAGAGAGAGAGAGAGAGAGAGAGAGAGAGAGAGAGAGAGAGAGAGAGAAACAAACACACACATACACAGAGTCGAGCTCAGCAATGCCAATCTTCTGTTTTGGAGCAAAAAACATTTGAGCAAACAAGCGTCAGGCCGAACAAAACGTTATATATCGGGAGCACACACGCACACACACGGGATCAACCGAGGGAATTCCAGAGATGCCTGCGTGATCCAAGAAAGGGCGAGAGAGAGAGAGAGAGAGAGAGAGAGAGAGAGAGAGAGAGAGAGAGAGAGAGAGAGAGAGATATGCAGAGATAGAGATAGAATGATAACGACTGCCTCGTCTCTGCTGGGTAATCAACAGGTTAAGGTCCTAAGAGGCTGACTCCCGGAGATGGCTTATCCTCAGCGCGCAAACTAACCTCTACCACTCTACCAGACACTCGCAGCCTGAGCTATACTTCAAACTACTCTCCCTCTCTCTGTCTCTCTCTCTCTCTCCTCTGCACTACCCTTTATACAGACTCGCGATCCCCAATATATCACTCAATCTCTCACTCACGTTATTATACGAGGAGACACTCGCATATAGAGACCCACGGTGTCGCGCGCTGCTCTCGGTGCCGTGGTACTACTTATCCCCCGATACACGGGGCGTGTACAGCCTTCTCCTCTCTCTCTCTCTCTCACTCTTCGTCGCTCTCACTTACTCTCTTCCCTCGTCGGCGTCCTTCTCTCTCTTTCTCGCTCAAGGCGGCCGTGTGCGTGCCTGTGTCTCGTGTCGAAAAATCGCAGTCGAGTTTGTCTCTCTTCGCTCTCTGTCTCTCTCTCTCTTTCTCTTTCTCTCTTTCTCTAGCACACATATACACACATTACGTTCGCTGCTCTCCACACTGTAGTCCACACCCTGGACAGTTAGACACCTACTGCTTTCAATATAGCTCGGCTAAAGTGACGTTTTCATTCTCTCCCGCAGGGCCCTTATTCTATAAGCGTGTCACTTGTGAGATAGAGGATATTCTCTTTAAAGAAGCTCTCTGATTGGTCTAGACCGCTTATCTCACGTGCGCGCGGCGGCGCGAGCAGTAGATAATATAGGCAGTCGTCGGAACGCCGGAGATACGTGTATGCGGATAAGTATGTATATCGTCGTGCCGGGAGGAGCTACTTAATTTGCTGGCGCAATCGTGCGAAGATTTAACGAAATTCAACGGCGGTGGTGTACACCTATAAGGCTTGTCTGTCTTTCTCTCTCTCCCCCGCACGTCTTACTTGCCGTGCCTACTTGCGAGCGCGGCACTTGTGGCGAGTTCTCATATATGCCTGACTCGGGCGGCGAGCGCTTGCGACGCGATGATGCGTCATACACATATATACACGTATATATAACACACCGCGGTAGATAGTCGGCGGTCCTCGACCTTTTCTTTTCGCCCGTTCGCCGCTGCAGAGGCATATGCGAGAAAGAGAGGAGATGAGGCATAGCAATGTGTCCGCTTTACGCCCCGTGTGCTGTGTACTTACCGGCTGCCACCTTTCCAATAAATAGGTGTAAATATTGGGATAATCGTCCCGTACCAACCAACTAATGATCAGCTCGGTTCATTGGAAACATATACGGTTCTCCGCATATATACGCGGGATGTGCGTAATCATCCACATTGATGTTTCGTGCACCGTGTGCCGCGCTCCGTTCGTTCTGCACTCTGCAGATTACATGTGGTTTGCGCTGTCTATTGGCTGCTATTTTTTTTTTTTTAATTGACCAATAAACAACGCAACCAGGAAGACTTAGGAAGAGTTATGTAGGAGTGCTAGCATATCGCACAACACAACCATCATACAGTGTACTTACAGATGACGATAGTTCGACGGAAGTCACGCCGATACCATTCGGGAGCTAGATGGTGACAATAAGTGGTTGTTGATGTTGCAAGTTGCTTATTTCCATTGTGACGTCTCAATTTGCTTTGTCCGCGCATTGTTAATTTTATCTTAATATAACCACGAACCTTAAAGAAGGATTTTGCTCAAACTTTGGAATACCTGTATGTTTTGGGAGCCGACCAATGGAACATGTTACTGTCGGATATACATAGCATAAACATAACAAAAAAATACAGTTTGTTCGCCCATTTAAATTACTTGGTGGTCCTAAAAAGGACCGTGGACATATATATTTTTGTTTAGTCGTTTTTTAAAACCATTTTAAAACTTTTTTTTTACATTTTTTTTTCACAAATAAAAATAATTTTTCTTTCACAAATAAAAATAATAAGTAATGATAAGTCGTGTCAGCCAATATAGGCGACACTACACCGTGCTGTTGTACTTGGTGACGGCTTTGGTGCCCTCGCTGATGGCGTGTTTGGCTAGCTCTCCGGGCAGCAGAAGCTTCACCGCCGTCTGTATCTCCCGGGACGAGATTGTCCTCTTCTTGCTGTAGTCAGCGACTCGAGAGGCCTCAGTAGCTATCCGCTCGAAGAGGTCGCAGACTAAGCTGTTCATTATACTCATCGCCCTGCTGGAGAAGGTAGTGTCCGGGTGCACTTGCCTCAGGACCTTGAAGATGTAGATGCAGTAGGACTCGCGGCGCTTCTTCCTCCTGGGGGCCGACTTCTTGTCGCCGCGCGGCGACAGCTTCATGACCTTGCCCGGCTTCTTGACGACGGCGCCTGCCGCGGACTTGGAGCCTGGTGGCATGATGATGTTCAGCGTATAGCTGCTGGTCTACGGCAGTGGATACAGCGAATGGGGGGAGAAGCGCGAGAGCCCAGGTTTTATAGGGACGAGAGGTGGGAGATGATTGGCGCGGAGCAGCGAAGCTCGGGGATATATAAGGGAGAGGAAGGAAGAGGGGATTGACAGTCGGCTGGAGACGCTGTAGACTAAACGTGCGTATGAATTCAATGTAGTTGCGAGTGCGATCGAACGAGGAGTTTCAGTTTGAAGGATAATATTATGTGTGTTGGCAGATTTGGTTGTATAGGAGAACTCTTTCACTTTCAGAACCATCTTTTTTAGTTCGAGTTTATTTACCGGGATACCTAAGAAATATAAATTAATTATCATTTTAAGAAAAATTTCAAAATAAAAGGAACTGTACCATCACTATTCTGATGTTTAGATTTACGTGATTGTCAAAACATTTTAATTTTCCATAAATTAATTCTTTAGCTATTTGAAAGCCGTAATTTGTAGGTATTTACTTATTTGTTCTAATTTCTAATAATTTTTTAAAAGTTTTTAAAGTTATTTTTAAGTACACTTCGACTCCCTGCTGGAAATCGTCCATTTTTCTTCCATTTCTGAAACGATTTTTCGAACATTTTCTAGCTATTTTATGACAATTTCGGCCAATTGGCCATAAAATGGGTAGAAAATGTTCGAAAACTCGTTTCACAAATGGGAGAAAAATGTACGATTTCCAGCAGGGCTGTAAAGCTGATTTTAATCATTTCGGATAGATAGATATTCTAGTAAAAGCAGGTTGACGGATGGATTTCCAGCCGCATGCGGGTGAATTCGTATACGTTTATCTGATTTCAAATTCAAATAGTTTTATCATATCGTACTCAAATTGTATACTACGCCTGTGGCGATATTTAAATTAATTTGGGAGGTGTGTAAGCCGATTATATAATACGCGAGATGCACATATACTATTCGTCTTTTTTTTTTTATTTTAGATTGTAAATGTAAAATTCAAAAATGTATCAACTATTTAATCCACAAAAAAGAAATACAACAAACATATGAGATAATTATTTTTTCTTCTTTCATAATATTTACGGGTAGGATGAATTGCGTTTTACCAAGCATCACTAAAAATTCTTTCTCTGTCCACTGTATACACAAGCTCTCAGCACAGCACAATATGATTTCTCGAGATATTTTAAACACCGCTAAATAACTACCTGTCCACTTTGGGATCACTCTCGACGCAATGAATTCAATACTCCAAAAATAAGTACAGCGTACATCAGCCGCTCCGATAGGAGACGAGTCTCTCGACTCTGAAAGTCGTCCTATAAACATTTTAAAGGCGTGTGTTGACGCACGTGCGGCGCTCGTTAGCTGATGCTCCTGTTGTTGTTTTCGCATTGATGTATACAATGTATAGGATAAATTTAATTGGATTGATCACTTTTGAAAGCGTGCTAACAACCAAAATTTGTGTATGCAACAATCTATTTAATATAAATGCAAAAAGATTCAAAATTGCGACAAAGTAATAAAAATGGTCGACTTAATTTTATTACGCGAAAAATTTCGTGTAATTTTTCATAAAAAAAATTAAATAAATCATTTGACACTTTGTGCTGGTTTATGCGCTATAAAAATTATATGAACCTTATGTAATACATTCAGTGTTTTATTCCCATCTCAACAAATATGGCCACTTTTTTTCCTGAAAAGCTGGACAAAAGTTGGATTTGTTTCCCTCTTTCAACACATTTAACGTTTGCGGAAAATTAGACGATATTTCCCGCAAAAGAGGGAAATATGCTATATTTGCCGCAAAAGAGGGAAATATGGCCATATTTCCCTCTTTTTGCTGACCACCGACCATGTTTACAAACACTCCCCATATTTCCGTCGGTCCCACTTTCCAAATAAAAAAGTGGCCACAGTTGAGATGGGAATAAAGTACTATATGTAACTCGGGAGAAAAGTCGATGATTCCCTCGGGTGAATCTCGCTTCGCTTCGCTCGCTCGGGCAGTGAACCCACCCGCGGGAATCAAGAGCGACTTTTCTCCCTTGTTACATAATGTACTATTATTCATAATGATGTATAAAAATATAACACCTAATTTATGAACTAGACTCCGTAGCAATAATATCTGGTATGTTTTATTTGAGTAGACGTCCTTTATAATGTGTTTTGACAATCAAGTAAATCTAAACATCAGAATATATTACAGGCATTAATTCCTTGGTGATCGTACCCAGTTCCTTCTATTTTGAAATTTTTCTTAAAATGATAATTAATTTATATTTCCTAGCTATCCCGGTATATAAACTCGAACTAAACCACGAGAAAAGTGGTTCTGAAAGTGAAAGAGTTCTCCTATACAACCAAATCTGCCAACACACATAATATTATCCCTCAAATTGAAATTCCTCGTTCGATCGCAGTCGCAACTACAATGAAATCATGCGCACGTTTAGTCTAGAGCGTCTCCAGCCGACTGTCAATCCCTTCTTCCTTCCTCTCCCTTATATATCCCCGAGCTTCGCTGCTCCGCGCCAATCATCTCCCACCTCTCGTTCCTATAAAACCTGGGCTCTCGCGCTTCTCCCCTCATTCGCTGTATCCACTGCCGTAGACCAGCAGCTATACGCTGAACATTATCATGCCACCAGGCCCCAAGTCCGCAGCAGGCGCCGTCGTCAAGAAGCCGGGCAAGGCCATGAAGATGTCGCCGCGCGGCGACAAGAAGTCGGTCCCCAGGAGGAAGAAGCGCCGCGAGTCCTACTGCATCTACATCTTCAAGGTCCTGAGGCAAGTGCACCCGGACACTACCATCTCCAGCAGGGCGATGAGTATAATGAACAGCTTAGTCAGCGACCTCTTCGAGCGGATAGCTACCGAGGCCTCTCGAGTCGCTGATTACAGCAAGAAGAGGACAATCTCGTCCCGGGAGATACAGACGGCGGTGAAGCTTCTGCTGCCCGGAGAGCTCGCCAAACACGCCATCAGCGAGGGCACCAAAGCCGTCACCAAGTACAACAGCACGGTGTAGTGTCGCCTATATTGGCTGACACGACTTATCATTAGCTACTATTTTTATTTGTGAAAGAAAAATTATTTTTATTTGTGAAAAAAAAATGTCAAAAAAAGTTTTAAAATGGTTTTAAAAAACGACTAAACAAAAATATTAGTGTCCACGGTCCTTTTTAGGACCACCAAATAATTTAAACGGACGAACAAACTGTATTTTTTTTTCTACTATGTTTATGCTGTATGATTATTTTCAGGTTGCCATGTGATAATGAATTTTTGGTCGTAAAAGCTGTATCTATTGAATGCTTTCTGACGATCAATATTATTTATATTGGACGTTAATTAGACTTGAATATAACGATACAGTTTCTATGGTATTCATATAGAAAATATAGTTGATCAATGGTATTATCAATGTGAATTGATATTGGTTGTTGTGTTAACTAGATTTTAATATAACGATGCAGTTCCTATGCTATTCGTACACTGAGAGAAATGTTGTAGTAAAATTTATTATAAACATAAGAAAAATTACTATATTTTGTAGGAACGGAGGGACAAATCGAAATTATAACAATTTTTGTTATGCAACATAGTAATTTTTATGAATGACCTTAAATTTCAAAAAATTAAATTTTTTCTCGTTCTTCCTGTTTTCAGAACTATTTTCAGACTCGAATCATACAATATTTAATGTGAAAATAAATTAAAATGAGAAATAAAAATATTTTTTTTACGAGCGTTGGGATCGAACCTGCAACCTTCACCGCGGCAATCGGACGCGCTAACCACTTACCCAAATAGGATTCTTGAGTGTAAAATTTTGGAACTTGTATATGTCAAACCATCAATTTCAAGAAAATTTCAGATAATATTAAATAATGACAATAAATAACTTTGATAACACAAAGAAACTTATCATTAATGTGCATAATATAAAAATAAAATAATTGAAGTAAGGTTTTGAATGTTTTGTAAACTTAAAAGCAAGGCAAAGTGAAATTCCCGTAGAAACATAACCTCAATCAGACACGTGAGCGCCTTGATCTGCGCAGAAAGTACTAATGTTGTAGCAATTTTTACTATGTTGGATAGCAAACTTTCTTATGGCCTGTAGCAATTTTTGAATGTGGCACTTTTTACTATGTTTATAGTAATTTTTAATACGCTACAGAATAAAATTTATACGCTACAAAATAAAATTTAAACACTACAAAATAAAATTTATATTCTATTCTAATAAAAATTAAAAGCATATATTTTAAATTTTATTATATCACAGTTTTTGCTATGTGTATAGCAATTTTTCTTTTATTTCATAATACTTTCTAATCAACAACTGTCATAAAAATTACAAGAAATTTTGTAATTATTCATACAATTATAATAAAAATGCAGCATAAAGTGTATTTGTCTCACCCTTCCTATACTTTATAGTAATTTTTATTACAGTTATAATAAAATTTACTACAACATTTTTCTCAGTGTATAGAAAATGATTGATATAAATGGTATTATCAAGCTGAATAAAGATTAAAAAAACATGGAGGGTATTCAATTAATAGACCAATCTAAAGGTCAGTGAAATGGCTCCATTCACTGCCTATAGCTATACCATTTCGTTGACAAGTTATTATTAGGAAAAGATCTTAAAATGTATATAAAATTAATGCAGACATAATTGTGTTTTCATTTCTTCAAAAAGGCAAAATATAATGTATTTAAGTTCTGAAAATTCTTTCGAATATTTCATATTCAGAAATACGTTGGGTATGTCTACAACGTGTGTCATACGATTTAAATTTTTGTTTATTATCAACTTTTGCTTTGGATGTTTATGTTTTGAGCAATTATAGTTTGCACGTTATATAGTCAAAAATAAATTTGCTTTTACTAAATTATTTTAAGTTTTAAGGATTTTATAAAATTTATTTTTGGTTTGACAAAGAAATTTTCTTATAAATTATAAATCTGTATGACGACTTATTAATTTGGTACAAAATTAAACCAACATTATTTAAGAATATGCAATTTATAAAAATTGATAATTTTAATTCTGTCTTCCGGCTATTTAAGTAGTCTCATAAATACGTTCTAAAGTATTTACTAACTAATTTCATAATTTTGAAAACATTTTTTTCAAAACTCATAGCTGTAACATCTCATTTAATCAGAATAATAAGTGATTGTCAAAATAACTTTTTCAAGTAAAAGTTCTTTTTTAATCTTATTGATCTATTTTTCGCAAAAAATATTCAATTAAGAAAATAGCGGATTTACACGAAACAGTTAAATTAGTCGTGATTTATTCAATTTTGATAACAACAGTCTTTCAAACTTTAAGAAGTATTCCCGAAAATCATAAATACACAAACCCCCGAAACTACTCTAACTAAATTATCTCTATTTTCAAATAAACAAAAAGAAAATTTGACGTCCTTTAAACGTGACATCAGAATAACATTGTAGATGCTCGTCGTTTAAACTAATAATACTTTTGCAATTGCAAATGATTTATTTAAACACCTTTACTGCTACCACGAAATGGCGGTACTGTTGAGGTGAGAATGATATTCTTTGTTCAATATTGAAGGTATGACGCCATCCATTTTTTATGTTAAGTACTTGAAGACGATCTTTGGAGGCAAAAGTGAAAAGATCTTGGGTGTTTTTTAGCAACGTTTCGTTGGCTTAGTACGCCAACCTCATCAGGCCTTTATTCAAACACAGAAATAAATTAACATATAAAATTATTTTCAACTATATAAAGACAATTAAACAACGACGCATGAATACAAAACTCAAAATTACCAAAAATAATAAACGTATATATCATACGTCGATCCGATGTTATTATCGACTGAAAACAATAACACATATGCTGTATTTATATACACCGGACAATGTTTACATAAAGAGTTATATGGTATCAAGTTCGTTAATAATGGGAAAATACATTGTGCTTAGTCTTTAGATATCTTCCTTTTTGTTAATACTATTTTTATTGTTTTTTATATAGATCATTTCGGAAATCCGTCTTTTTTTGTAATTGCTTTCAAAATCTACGACAGATGTATTTTCCCAATCGAATTCATGTCTATTTTCCAATCGATGTGTACTGACAACAGACTCTTTATTTTTGTTTGTTTTGTGCTCATTAATGCGCGTGTATAACGATCTTTTGGTTTCTCCTATATAAGTAGCAGAGCAATTAAGACAATCAAATTTATACACCACATTCGTACGATCCCATTTTTTAGTTATATCTTTACCTAACCGAATGATCGAAGACAAACTTTTATTCAATAATGGGATTGTACAAATGTTGTGAGATTTTAAAACCTTAGATAGACTATTAAAATCTTTATTAAACGGTAAAGACAATTTTGGCAACTTTTCATAGTGATTTTTGTGTGTATTAGGTGTATCGCCATACTTAAGTTTTTTTAATCTGATTTCAATATGTTTTTCTATAAACCACATCGGATAATCATTATTACGTAAAATTTTCTTGATGAGTTTTTTATTGTCTACGTGAAAATTGGAATCCGAGAGTAAAAACGCCCTATCAACTAAGTTAAAGATAATATTCTTTTTTTGCTATGCTGGATGGTTTGAGAAATAATTGATTACACGTCCAGATGATGTCGGTTTTTGATACCAATTTGTTAAAATTGTATTGTCACTTCTATTCTAATTAATGTCATGTCTAAAAAATTAATTTTGTTATTATCTTCTAGTTCATAAGTAAATTTTAGATTTTTGTCATAAGCATTAAACACTTTAATTACTGCGTCAATATGTTGTTTTTTGACACAAGTTATAAGCGTGTCGTCAACATATCTGTAATAAAAAATAGGGGTACAGTCATACTGTAGTTCTAATTCTCGTAAGCAATGTTTCTCCAAATCATCCATTACAATATCTGCAAATAATGGCGAGATCGGTGAACCCATCGGGGTTCCATAAATTTGTTGATAGGCTTGACCATTAAAAGTAAAAAAATGTATTATTAAACAGGAATGTCGTGCATTTTTTTAATTCATCAGCGGGATGTTACAGCGATTGTGGATGGAAACCGCTCTTCTATCTAAACTATCCAATACTAATTCGCACGAGATGTTTGTAAATAACGACGTTACGTCTAAAGACAGTAATGTGTATTCATCAGTTAATATTAAATTTTTTAATTTTTCCTTTAATTCAAAGCAATTGAAAGCAATTACAAAAAAAGACGGATTTCCGAAATCAACTATATAAAAAACAATAAAAATAGTATTAACAAAAAGGAAGATATCCAAAGACTAAGCACAATGTATTTTCCCATTATTAACGAACTTGATACCATATAACTCTTTATGTAAACATCGTCCGGTGTATATAAATACAGCATATGTGTTATTGTTTTCAGTCGATAATAACATTGGATCGACGTATGATATATGTGCAAATCCGCGGACTACAGACAACAACTGGGGTACAAAAACGGAAAAAATTTTTTTTGAGGGCATACCTACCACATAAGGTTTTTTCGGTTCTTTGGGGGTCCCCCAACATGAAAATACTCGTGTACACTCATTATCCGTTGCCAAACTTTTTTGCCGACGGAATAAATATTTCTTATGGAAATTTAACATCGGAAAAATGGACGAAAAGTAGTCATTGATGATTAACCAATAGCAAACTATTGAAGAGGCCAAACCAAATTCCACAAAAAAGCGATTAAAGTTGAAGAATAGAGTTTTAATTTGAGATGAGAATCGTTAAAATCGGTCGATTCTGTGCAAAGCTGCGTGAAGTTGAAAACGGCGAAAAATGACAAAAATTTGAAAAATTACGTGGGTTTGAAAAAATCGCTCATTTTCGTCATTATTCGCCATTTTCAAATTCACGTAGCTTTGCACAGAATCGACCCATTTGAACGATTCTCATCTCTAATTAAAGCTCTATTCTTCAATTTTAATCGCTTTTTTGTGAAATTTGGTTTAGCCTCTTCAATAGTTTGCTATTGGTTAATCATCAATGACTACTTTTCGTCCATTTTTCCCATGTTAAATTTCCATAAGAAAAATTGATTTCGTCGGAAAAAAAGTTTGGCAACGGATAATGAGTGTACACGAGTATTTTCATGTTGGGGGGGACCCCCAAAGAACCGAAAAAACCTTATGTGGTAGGTGTGCCCTCAAAAAAAATTTTTTCCATTTTTGTACCCCAGTTGTTGTCTGTAGTCCGCGGATTTGCACATATACGTTTATTATTTTTGGTAATTTTGATTTTTGTATTCATGCGTCGTTGTTTAATTGTCTTTATATAGTTGAAAATAATTGTATATGTTAATTTATTTCTGTGTTTGAATAAAGGCCTGATGAGGTTGGCGTACTAAGCCAACGAAACGTTGCTAAAAAACACCCAAGATCTTTTCACTTTTGCCTCCAAAGATCGTCTTCAAGTACTTAAGATATTCTTTGTTGGAAAAAATTATTTTGAAATCCATGATGTGAATAATGCAATGTGCAAAAAGTACTTGTATCAAGGAGCGCCGGAGCGCTCCGAAGGCAAGTATAGAAGAAGCCTAAAGGATAGAAGAAGCCTAAAAGGAGCGACCCGTGCTACATATACATTGAATCAAGGAGCGCGGGAGCGCTCCGAAGGCAAGTATAGAAGAAGCCTAAAGGATAGAAGAAGCCTAAAAGGAGCGACCCGTGCTACATACATACATACATACATATATATATTACATACATATATACATTGAAATGGATGTACGAAAAATTCAATGCGCATTTACGTATATTGTGTTAGCTTTTAGTATATAACATATCCCTCTTAATCGAAAGCAATTTCATTGCTCTAGTCAAATCAAAAGATTTTATTTAAAAAGGTTATCTCGTTCGAAAGATATAGAGAACTGAATTTTTTTATGTGCTGTTTCCTTTCCGAACTTTTCTTCTCCTTGTTCAGATATCCGGTTTGCAGCTCTTACGACACTTCCGGTTGTCGTCTATCTTACGCTTATATATCTATATATATTTATATATATAGTTATAGCATATCGTATGTAAAAAATCTCACTCGACTCGAAAAGAGAGAGAGAGAGAGAGAGTTTATATATATAACAACAAAATTGTGATCTACAATATAACCTCAAAATATCGTATGGTATTTTTATCTCTTATATATACTCGAACGAAAAAAGAGAGAAAAGGAATAATAATGATAAAACGAACAACAACAACTGTAATTCTAAACAACCTCGAAATATGGTATGGTGGTTATATATTTTTATCAAATCAGCTGATGGCATGGCATCATATACTTTTATATATATAGATAAGTATTATTATTTTTTTATACTAGAAGATATATCATGTAATATTATCATGTAAAATATAATACAATAAAAAATCGATACTTTGTGTAATTTTTTTCATTTTCAGATTATGCAATACTCAGTTTTTGGTGAAAACTAATGGTATTGAAAATAATGAAATAAAAAAACTGAGTCAAAATTGAGTTTAGCATGGAGAATTAGTATATATGGAGACTCAAATTGTATTGATGATAGTCATTCCCAGAAATGTTTTTATCACCACCCAATTTTGGAATATACTACTACTGGGCGTATTTCTTCCATCAGCCTTCATAGAGGAAGAAAATAGGATTAAAAACAAAAATTCCATCAGTCTTCATAGAGGAAGAAAATAGGATTAAAAACAAAAATTCCATCAGTCTTCATAGAGGAAGAAAATAGGATTAAAAATAAAAAATATTATGGCATAAGGCATAACAGGCCTTCCCAAATGGAAGATAGCCACTTCAATCGTCATAGTAGTGTTAAAACTACCAGGTTCAGACAAGGTTTATCGAATACTCCCTTTGTGTCCAATTTCAACTTTGGCCACACCTGAACCAGAGTTAACGAAACTGCACCAGTGTATATATATTATTTGAATAATCAAAGATCTCAGGAAGTCGACTGATTAAAATAATTTTTATCTATGAGTATGGTATATACTTTTTAGATATATTCAATATACGCATTAGTCTGTATACAATCATCATTTACAGGTTATATACAATCATCATTTAGAAGTTATCAAGGAGCTATTCAAGAGTTTTTACATCATTGAAATTCGATTTTGAATTGACTTATATATTATATATATATTCAGATATATTTTTAGATAAGTAGCAAACTTTTATTGTAAAATAAAAAAAATAATGTTATTAATATAAGTATTGTTACTTTGTGAAATCTTTTTTTTTTGTTACAGATTATATCAGAACAAGGATAATTGACAAGTAGATTATGATTAAATAGTTTGCAATATGTAGAAGAGTTCAAAATCATTATTATTATGCATTATGCATTAAGGCTATACCAAAAGATTATGTTCAAGTCTGTCAAAGAACGCAACCTCCTGTAGTAGAAAAAAAAGAAATACTGTTACAGATAATATTCCTCTAGCAGAGCCTCGTTCTACTTTATAGTGTTTTAATTATGGATGCTTTACTGGCTCTACGATTTCTAAAGGTAAACTAGCATTATTAAAACCCAGAAATAGTGATATATAAGATTTTCTTAGATTATTATTAAAAGTGCATCATGCTCAAGTATTTTTTATTTTACATTACATTAATTCTTTCAGGTTCAGGCCTCATTTCATTTTTTGCTTCAAGTTCAAATACTGCTTGAAAAAGATATTAACATAAAAACACTAAAAATTGCTGAAGTCCTTTGCATATCAACAATGGCATATCAAAAAATGGATTACTACGTATTTTAATAATAGTGAAATTTTAAGTAGTGACATTAAGTGATGGTTCATTATTTTGAAAAAATAACACGCAAAGATATTAGCAACCTGTTTAGATTGTATGTTATTTTCATAAATAACTTTAATGTTAGTAGTTTAAGTTAGATAAAATTTTTTCAGATTATTAAAAGTGCATCGTGCTCAAGTATTTTTTAATACATTATTACAATGTGTCTAAGAATGGCCAAGAATTTTAATAATAGTGACATTAAGTAGTGACATTAAGCTACAACTAAGATTGTTTTAGATAGTATTGTTGCACAGAAAGTGCAAAAAAAGTATTATGAATATAAAAGAATTAGTTTTATTAGAATAAAGTTTTCAAAAATTAGTTCTTAAAAATAAAATAAGAAAATTGTGATTTTAATAGAAGAGATCATCTATCTAGTTGAAAATCTAATTAGAGCTGGTGAAGTTTTTTGAAGACTCATGGAACAAGCTCAGTCTGTGCTTTTCTCGAGGGATTGTTGGAATATTAATTCTTTCATATTCAGGCCTCATTTCATTTTTTGCTTCAAGTTCAAATACTGCTTGAAAAAGATATTAACATAAAAATACACTAAAAATTGATGAAGTCCATTGCATATCAATGCGTCAAAAAATGGATTACCACGAATTTTAATAATAGTGACATTAAGTAGTGACATTAAGTGATGGTTCTTTATTTTGAAAAAACAACACGCAAAGATATTAGCAACCTGTTTAGATTGTATTTTCATAAATAACTTTAATGTTAGTAGTTTAAGTTAGATAAAATTTTCTCAGATTATTAAAAGTGCATCGTGCTCAAGTATTTTTTAATACATTATTACAATGCGTCAAAAAATGGACAAGAATTTTAATAATAGTGCTGACATTAAGTAGTGACATTAAGCTACAACTAACAAGGAAACCGATCGAGGTGTCCGCCTCCGATTTTCCTGAATTTTTGATATGTTGTAGAGGACCGAAAAATAAGAGACTCGCAATTTTTTTTATCGGCCCAATCCCTTATTAAAGGGGTGAAAACCGCCCTTAAAGTTTACCCCCGAAAACGTTTTTTTTTTATATCTTAAGTTCTAATCAATATTTTGAAATGAAACAAAATGGAAAATATTTCTCCTTGAATTATGTAACCATCAAGTATAGTTTGGTCCTCGAGGGTGGCAACCCTTACTTTTTATTTTAGAAAAACCTTATTTTTTAAACTATTTCTGCACATAATATTTGCAATAAGATTAATTAATTATTATAAAAATCATTTTTTGACTTAAAATAAAAAATAAAGTTTACGTGTTTCAGGGTTTTTGCAAATAAACACGTCATCAGGGGTAAACAACCCTTTAGGCACAAAATACTTTCAAACTATTAAAATTAATATTTTAAGTTATATATAATGCATAATTTATTTTTATTTGGGCTATTTTTTCTATGGGCCCAATTTCCTATTAAAGGGGTAAAACGCACCCCTAAAAATCACCCCTAAAATAGGTTTTATCTGAATATCCCAAGTTCAGATTCAAATTTAAAATGAAACAAAATGAAAAATATTTCTCTTTGAAATTCCAAATTAGCTACCCTTATATTTTATTTCGGAAAAAATTTTTTTTTAAATTTTTTTTGTATACAATATTTGCAATAAAATTAAATAATTATTATTAAAATTCAAAATCAAAGTTGACTTGTTTTAGGATTTTTTCTAATAACAACATTATTGGGGTTTAGGAGCCCCTTGGGCACGTATACTTACAATTAGTACCTTTGAAATAAATATTTTGAGGTGTATGATGCGTATAATCAGAATAAATAATCATGGATATTTTATTTATTGCAGATTGATTTGTCTATAGGCTCAATTTTCTATTTAATGAATAAAAATCACTGACAAAGAATTTGACAATTTCGTTATTTTAATGTTCAAAATACCATAAGATAAATAGAGGAATAAATAATTACATGACTATATTTTTATTATTTCTGCATAAATATTTGTATGCAGAAAAGCTTTTAAAAGCTGAGCCAGGATTAAAATTATTTTCATCGTATATTTTGCAATTAGTTTTTTTTATATATCACTGCTTGATAATTATAGTTTACTTATAATTTTAGAATATTTATGTTTTGCGTATTTAGGCATATCACATTATATTTCATTTGTACTTTTTCATAAATACTTATTTTTAAGTAAATATTTTCCTGATTTCTATTTATATATATGAATAAGCGATTTTTTGTAAGCCCATCTTGTAAACATGCATAAGCAAAGATGACGCAAGTGAGCTTGGAGTCCACGGCTGCCTAAAAACGGATTAGTTAGTCAGTATATTTTTATCGGTTCTGTTGCGAGGTACAAATTTTCGAGAGTCCGCTATTTGTTTTTTTCCTACAATAGAATTTATTATTTCATAAAAATCAAAGAATAGAAAAAGTGAAAGTAAATCCTATCAACGTCATAAATTTATTATTGGCAGCATTCTCAGGGCTTCAGATACCAGAAAGTCCTGTTAATCTTGTTGAAATGGATTTAGCTGAAAAATATTTTATACGACAGTATGAATAATTTTAATGCGATTGAAACAATGGAAGAAGAAACATTAGATTTTCAAGAGCAATTTAAAAATTATGAAGTACAAGCCATTGAAGATGACGCAATTTTCAATGAAAAAAAAGATTATGATGTATATTCATACGATGATGAAGAGTTGAGCTTCGATTATAAAAAAAGAGCAGTCGAATATTGGAGATCAGGTAAAACTAAAAAAAATCGCAGTATAGAAAGTGTTAAACATCGATTTAAATTAGTTAATTCAGAACGGCAACTGCGTCGATGGGCTAGTCAAATCAACAAAGGTGGAACTTACAAAGAAAAATTATATCAAATTTCTGAATTTGTTTTAAAAAATCTCAAAGAATCTCTCGAAGCTGGCCATATTATTCACGATATTGATATACGTAGGTGGGCCTTAGAAGCTAAAAATAATTTAGAATTTAATGATGTTAGATTCAAAGCAAGTGATTTCTGGCTGTGAAAATTTAAGAAAGCTCACAGAATTGTCAGTAGAAAAATCAACAAATTTATAACAAAAAAAACTCTTGAGGACAAAGAAACTTTAAATCAAGAAGCCAGTAAATTTGTAGCCGACATCAAACTACTGATTTCAGAAGTTGGAACTGAAAATACCTACAATGCTGATCAAAGTGGATTTCAATTAGAATTACATACTGGTCGTACATTAGCAGAAGAAGGAACAAAGACTGTTGAATGTGTTGTGCAATCTGTTTCATCAACAACACATAGTTATACAATATTACCTACAATTAATGCTGCTGGAAAATTGCTCTCTCCATTATTTATAGTTTTAAAAAAGACTAAAGATGAATTTGGATCAATAATACAAAACAATTTATTTCAACCAGATAACGTATGTTTGATGGCATCTAAATCTGGCAAAATGACATCATGTGAGTGAAATTAAATAAAGTGTACTTGTATTCGTAAACTTGTAGCTTATATCTATTTTAAAGATTTTACTTGTAAACTTTTAATTTCAGTAGACTCATATTAAAAAAGATTTACAATAATTAGTAAATTATTTTTAAAATAAGGTATTTTAACGTAAACTCCGAAAATTATAAAAAGGTTCTTGTAAATTATCAATGAATTTCATTATTTATTTTTGTTAATTTTATATATATATATCGATTTATTACATGAAATCAAATTAACAAAAATAACCATTTCCGAAAATGATCTAAAAATAAATTGTAAACAAATAAATTTTGCAGGTCATTATAGTAAACTATTGCTATTTGTGTGTGTGTGTGTGTGTGTGTGTGTGTGTGTGTGTGTGTGTGTGTGTGTGTGTGTGTGTGTGTGTGTGTGTGTGTGTGTGTGTGTGTGTGTGTGTGTGTGTGTGTGTGTGTGTGTGTGTGTGTGTGTGTGTGTGTGTATAATAGTTTACTATAATGACCTGCAAAATTTATTTGTTTACAATTTATTTTTAGATCATTTTCGGAAATGGTTAAGGGATGTATTTTTTCCAAATGTTGGAAAAAATAGTATATTATTGCTAGATTCTTGGAGTTGACATTGCACAGAAGCAGTCGAAAGAGAAAAACCTGATGATAAAAACATCAAACTTTTCAAAATTCCTAAAGGTACAACTGGAAAAATACAACCGCTGGATGTGTTTGGTTTTCGTATATGGAAAAATTTTGTGAGACACTTTTCCGATAGTGTAATTTTGTTGGATAAGGATATAAGTTTGCACGTACGAAATAATGTAATTAAATTGCACTCTCTGGTGCACAATCAGTTATCTTCTCCTCGATACGTAAATCTTTTTAAATACTCTTGGTATAAAAGCGGCTATATCGATAATAAACCAAATGAATTTTTAAATCCGGTGGACTTTAGCTTTGGTGGATCCCAAGCTCATTGTGAGGTACCAGGATGTAAAAATACTGCTATTATAAAATGTTCATGGTGTCAGAAATCACTCTGCTTAAAACATTTTTTTGAAGATTTTCATTATTGTTCAACCTATAATCCTTAAACAAAATTAATTGCGATAAGAACTAAATTATAAGCTCATTTGTATAGAGTTTCTTTGAATATTTTTTGACTATTTGTGAAAATATACCTATATTTTACTTTTAATAAAAATTAATTACATAATAACAATTAATATTTTATATTATATTTTTCTATTTATATTTTAATTTTTTTATTTTTATTTATATTTTTCTATTCGTTAGATTAGTCAATCATTTAACTCACCTATTCTTTTCCCAGTTCCATCCTTTTTATTTACCTATAAATACGAACAAAATATTCGAATATAAATTGCACAATAAGTATAAGAGTTTATAAGTGACTTCATTAAT
Organism: Torymus aiolomorphi; assembly: GCA_036365515.1. NCBI lineage: Eukaryota > Metazoa > Arthropoda > Insecta > Hymenoptera > Torymidae > Torymus > Torymus aiolomorphi. Next base: position 20,241,241 of record CM070877.1, on the reverse strand, counting down.
TACGCTATCTCGATAAAAAAAACTGACACAAAAATAAACTAAATCTGCATTATACACCTCAAAATATTTATTTCAATGGTTCAATTGTAAGTATACTTGTCCAAGGGGCTGCTAAACCCCGATAATGCTTTTATTAGAAAAAATCCTAAAACAAGTCAACTTTGATTTTGAATTTTAATAATAATTATTTAATTTTATTGCAAATATTGTATATAAAAAAAATTAAAAAAAAAATTTTTTCCGAAATAAAATATAAGGGTAGCTAATTTGGAATTTCAAAGAGAAATATTTTTCATTTTGTTTCATTTTAAATTTGAATCTGAACTTGGGATATTCAGATAAAACCTATATTTTAAGGGTGATTTTTAGGGGTGCGTTATACCCCTTTAATAGGAAATTGGGCCCATAGGAAAAATAGCCCAAATAAAAATAAATTATGCATTATATATAACTTAAAATATTAATTTTAATAGTTTGAAAATATTTTGTGCCTAAAGGGTTGTTTACCCCTGATGACGTGTTTATTTGCAAAAACCCTGAAACACGTAAACTTTATTTTTTATTTTAAGTAAAAAAATGATTTTTATAATAATTAATTAATTTTATTGCAAATATTATATGCAGAAATAGTTTAAAAAATAAGGTTTTTCTAAAATAAAAAGTAAGGCTTGCCACCCTCGAGGACCAAACTATACTTGATGGTTACATAATTCAAGGAGAAATATTTTCCATTTTGTTTCATTTCAAAATATTGATTAGAACTTAAGATATAAAAAAAAACCGTTTTCGGGGGTAAACTTTAAGGGTGGTTTTCACCCCTTTAATAAGGGATTGGGCCGCTAAAAAAAATTGCGAGTGTCTTATTTTTCGGTCCTCTACAACATATCAAAAATTCAGGAAAATCGGAGGCGGACACCTCGATCGGTTTCCTTGTAAGATATTTTAGATTTTATAAAAGCAAGAGAATCAGGAGGTACAAAGATTTGAATTGTAATTCTGAGAATTTGTACTTTTTTCTTTTATTCCTTGCGATAGCTACAAAGAAAAAATACATTATTGTTATCTTTTTTAACAACTTTAAATTCTCTGTTGAAATACTAATAAAAGTTTAATGTTTTATCTAAACAATCGCTCTCAACAACTGTCTAACTCTCTACAAAGAACTTGACTGAAAGCTTAAATGTTTTTTTGAAACAATTATAATAAACACTTTTAAAAACTATTTTTTAAAGTATTTTTTAAAACTTCTGCAATAACGAAAATAACAATAAACGCTGTTAGTCGTACGATCTCCAGTACGCTATTTGTTGGCGCGCTCCCTCTCCTCTCACTCTCAGAATTTGAATTTGCGAAAATTAACGTCCCCCCTGTAGGTATATAAACCCCGGAAATTTCGCATTTCTCTCAATGTCGAAAAATGGGACTCCAGAGTGCAGGATGGGTAAGAGCTCTAGCTGTTTATTGTTATATTCGTATAAAATTTTAATTTTCGCTAACTTAAAATCAAATTTTCAAACTCGAATTCTTTTCAAAATGTTCTAGTTAAATAAAATCCGCTCACAGACGTTGCACTATGTGCTATATCATTACTTGATCGATGTCACCTATGTTTGTCTACGAACCATGGTGTAAACTTTCGTTAATTTATTAGGTCAGTAAAATGCCAAAAAAAGTGTTAATGGGTTCTTTTGCTTAAAATATTCTGTATATATGTTTTAACTATGTATTTTTTTCCCTTCTTAGCCCTGATGAAGGTATTAATATTAGTACCGAAACGTCGGCCAATAAACGAAGTTTTAAATGAATTTTTCTTGGTTCCTCGTTGATCGTTTTATTGCAACCTCCTTCAATATTTTTTAAAACCCAAAAAAGTTGTGAAATCAATTAAAGTGTAATTTTATACTTAACAAACATTATTTATAATGTACTTTTACTCTTAAAAAGTTGTGAAATCTCTCTAAAAAATTTTTTTTACAAAAGTAAAAACTTATAGGCAAGAATAAGTTTGATTACTATTCTACATAGTTTAATACTTAACAAACATTATTTACTAAACTCTCCCACCCTCTCTTTCTTCTTCCTCTCTCTCTCTCTCTCTCTCTCTCTCTCTCTCCCTCTGTACCAAAAACTTTAATGAGCTAGCTTAAATATTTTTTCAAAACAATCAACACGTTCTTTAAAAAACTAATTTTTTAAATATATTCTAACAACATATAGTCGGCCTTTTATTTATTCTGATCTCATCTATTCAATAAGCACTCTCTACAAATGGTAATAATTTTTTTCATGACTGTACAAATAATAATATTGTTAATAAAACTATGACATCACATATAAGATCTCATACGAGATATGCGATGTCTGAAATTCTCATATGAGATCTTATATGATATTTACACGGGGGAAAAGGATATAACATATGTTGCTTATAAAACGGTTAGTAAAATGTAAAGGACTTTTGAGTAGGCTATAAATTTATATGAATTATTTTTTTATTTTATTCTCGTTTAAAAAGGACGGACACAAGGAAAAATATGTTTAGTAATCAAATATAAATCATGATTCTGCACATGTACGGATATGTTGTACTTAACGGCATCAATTAAAAATTAGAACCAATGTAATTATTTATGGTGGACTTATACGTATAAATATTGTTAATAAATTTATGCAAAAATTTAGTATTCTACATTTAAGTAGCCCACCGGTATACTGCAAACCGTCGGGCCCGCCAAGTATATACGGGAAATCGGAGGACCACCCCTGCTAGAGCAGCTCTAGACTTCTCTTGTCCTTCCAAGATGCGTAATATTATAGAAAGTTCAAATTTGAGGAGGAATAATGAAAAATAGTGATGTGTTGGTAACTATGTAATTTTTTTTTATAGGCTTAGACATTTCCTAAATACCTGAAAAAAATTCTTATGAATTTTAGAAATAAAAAGAAGGCATTATAGTTATATAATTAAAATAATTTTCGCCCACACAGGCGTAAAGTACGTAGGTACTATAAAGTTTTATAGGATTCGAGTGTGTGAGCTACCCACAGAGCACGAAATATTTCACAGAAAGATTGCAGAAATATTTTTATGTCCGCATCTTTTTTCGTTCAGCAATATTTCATGAAATATTTCTGCAAAGTTTTGTGAAAACTTGTAAGAAACGTTTCTGAAATATTGCAGAAAACTTTCATGAATAGTTTGAATAATCTGAAAACCTGACATGAAATATTTCAGAAATGTTGTGGTATTATTTTTCGTAATATTACTGTAAACCTTACAGAAATATTTCACAGAAAGATTGCAGAAATGTTTTTATGTCCGCATCTTTTTTCGTTCAGCAATATTTCATGAAATATTTCTGCAAAGTTTCGTGAAAACTTGTAAGAAATGTTTCTGAAATATTGCAGAAAACTTTCATGAATAGTTTGAATAATCTGAAAACCTGACATGAAATATTTCAGAAATGTTGGGGTATTATTTTTCGTAATATTACTGTAAACCTTACAGAAATATTTCACAGAAAGATTGCAGAAATGTTTTTATGTCCGCATCTTTTTTCGTTCAGCAATATTTCATGAAATATTTCTGCAAAGTTTCGTGAAAACTTGTAAGAAATGTTTCTGAAATATTGCAGAAAAGTTTCACGAATAGTTTGAATAATCTGCAAACCTGGCATGAAATATTTCAACAATCTTTCATGAAATATTTGTACAAAATTTCGTGAAAACTTGTAAGAAATGTTTCTGAAATATTGCAGAAAACTTTCATGAATAGTTTGAATAATCTGTAAACCTGGCATGAAATATTTCAGAAAAATTACAAAAAGAATAGTAAATACATCTTCTACTTTTTAGAAAGTTTGTAGAAACCTTTCATGAAAGTTTTCTGGAATATCGATAAATTGTTGGCAGAAAGCTTTCAGAAAAGATTTTAAGTAATTATTCAAGAAACCTTTCTGAAATCTTTCAGAAACCTTTTTTCAAGTTCTTGAAAGAAGTAACCTTGAAGCTATGATATATTAGAATTCTCTATAAGTATTTACAATTTTCGCATATTTTTCACAACTTAATTTCTACATTTAATCGCATTGTTATAATTGCATAAAATATTTTACATAAAAATTTTTCGACCTCACCGGGAATCGAACCCACGATCTTTGGGTTACTACGCACGCACGCTATCCGTTACGCTATCGCTCGCTTGAAGGACTTCGGACATTTTAATCTATATAAGTTGCACTTTCCACGATTATTTAATTGTTATAATTTTGATTCTTTTTATTTAAAATAATTATGGATTTAATAAATTATTTATTTAATTCCTTAAATTGAAACAATATAGTGTCGGTAAGGTAGAAATCAAACCTGTATACTGAATAGATTCTTCTAAATAACGAAAATATTAACTTGAATTATTACTCTGAATAAACATGTTTTAGTATTTAAATATATTCTGAGTATAGTATTTAAATATATGGTGAGCGTCAAAATTGTGTTTTACCAAAAAACTGTTTAAAAATTATTCGAATAAAAGAAAAATTGCAATGTCGATAAGTAGGGATCTGCGTTTTCGTAATTTTTCAATAAATATTGCAGCAAACTTGCTAAAACATTTCGTGAAATTTTGTGTCCTCTATTTAGTGCATACACAAAATATTTCAGAAAAGTCTCAGAAACCTTTCCTGTAATGATAGTGGGAACTTTTAACGCAACATTTCTTGTGATTACAAGAAATTATTTTTTTTTAATTTAAATTTATTTTTAAAAAAATAAAAATTGTTAATTTTTAATTTTAAATTGATTTAAAAAGATATTGAAATCTCTTTTTTATTATAAAATTTATTTAAAAAATTCTTTAAATTTTAAATAAAAATTAAGATTTTACGTAAAATATTTCTGCAAGGTGGTGGAAATATTGGTCCAAAAAGTTTATGACGGAGATATGAATATTTCGAGAAACTTTGCAGAAAAGGTTCTGCAAGATTTTGTGGAAAGTTTCGAGTATCATTCCGAAAAAGGTTTCTGAAACATTTCTGCAATATTTTATGTAAGGATTGAGCAGAGGTCATGAATATTGCACGAAATATTATGGCAAGTTTTCTTCAAAATTTCATGAAATATTTCATGCAGGCTTCTTGTTAACAAACTAGAAACATTACAGAAAATCTTACAGAAAGATTTCGGCAGTTTCTCGAAATTATTCATAATCTAGCCTGGAAATTTTTCACTGAATATTTCTGCAGCCTTGCAGAAATATTTCTTGAAAGTTTACAAGAAAATTTGTGGAAATCTTCCCACTATCATTCCGAAAAAGGTTTCTGCAACATTTCTACAATATTTCGTGTAAGGATTGAACAGAGATCATGAATATTTCACGACATATTGTGGCAAGTTTTTTGAAATATTTCGTAAAATATTTCTCGCAAGTTTCTTGTTAAGAAACTACAAACATTACAGGAAATCTTGCATAAAGGTTTCAGCAAAGTTTCACCAAAGATTCATAACTTAGTCTGGAAATTTTTAAAGCAATATTTCTGAAATAAACAAAACCTATGAAGTTATATTTAAATAAGTGTTCTCGACGACACAAAATATTTCAGAAAAGTTTGACAAACGATCTCCGAATGATAGTATACTACCTATAGGAATGTTCACTTAACTTTTCATGTAAACTTTCGATAAATGATTTTGCACGGTTGCAGAAACATTCGTTGAAACATTTCCAGGCCAAGTTATGAATATTTAAAGAAACTTTACCGAAATCTTTGTCCAAGATTTTATGTAAGATTTCTAGTTTCTTATCAAGAAGCTTCCATGAAATATTTCATGAAATATTTCAGCAATCTTGCCACAATATTTCGTGAAATATCCATCATGAGTGCCCTTTGAATCTTTCAGGAATGGCTGATGAAAATTTTCTACAATGTTTCTTGAAATATAAGAGGAAATGTTTCAGCAATGTTTCTGTATTATTGCCGCAATGTTGTGTCAATCTTCTTGAAATATTTCTTGAAATATTTCATGGGAATATGTCGTGCTATGTGTGCGAGAATACTCTGCGCGGAAACGTTCTAAAAACTTTCCTTGAAAAAATGCTTGAAAATTTTCTAATAGAAATATATCTATTCCAAGTGCAATCATTTTCCAAACTAATATAAAAAATATTCGAATAAATCCTAGTTATTTAAAAGAAAATTACGGGCAAAAGTTCCAGAGAACATTTCACGGAATATTGTGGCAAGTTTTCTGAAAACATTCATGAAATATTTCATGCAAGCTTCTTGATAACAAACTAGAAACATTACAGGAAATCTTGCAGAAATATTTCGGCAAAGTTTTTCGAAAATATTGATAATCTAGCCTGGAAAATTTTCAACGAATATTTCTGCAACCTTGTCGAAATATTTCTCGAAAGATTACACGAAAAGTTGTGGAAATATTTCTTCTTTTATTCTGAAGAAGGTTTCAGAAACATTTCTGCAATATTTTGTGTAAGGGTTGAACAGAGGTTATGAATATTCCACAAAATATTGTGTCAAGTTTTCTGAAACATTTCATGAAATATTTCATGCAATCTTCTTGTTAAGAAACTAGAAACCTAACATGAAATCTTGCAGAAATATTCCGGCAACGTTTTCATAACTTGACTTGAAAATATTTCAACGAATATTTCTGCAACCTTGCAAAAATGTTCGAAAAAGGTTTCTAAAACGTTGTAGAAATATTTTAGAAATATTTATATCTTTCCTTGAATAGAAATCGACAATATTGTAAAAATTTCGTTTTAGAACAGGAAGCCGGCATAAAATAATTCCATAAATGTTTCACAAAACTTGCCAAAATATTTCAGGAAATGTTTATGTCCATCAATATTTCTGAAAAGTTTTAGAGGTATTGATTGAAAAAGTTCGTTGTATCTACGTGGTATCTAAATATTTCGAGAAACTTTACAATTAGAGACTTTCTTCAATATTTCAATAAATGTTTAAGAAAACTTGCCAAAACATTCCCGGTCAAAAATATCCAGCTCGGAAATCCAACTGGATTTCCATTGGGTATCCAGCTGGATCAGGGTGGATTCACATGGAGTCACATGGATTTCAGTAGATTTTTTAGCTAGATTCCTACTTCAATTCATGTCACATGGGAAATCCAGCAGAGAAATCCATATGACATCAAAAGTAGGAATCTAGTTAAGAAATCTACTGAAATCTACGTAAATTCACCCGGATCCAGGTGGATTTCCCATGTGACATGGATCCAACTGGATTTCCTAGCTGGATATTGTTTCGTGAAATGTTTATATACTTTGTCCTATCCAGACACATAATATTTGAGACAAGTTTCAGAAACCATCTCCGTAATAAAAGTGGGAATGTTTGCACAATTTTCTTGTACGTTTATGGAAAATATTTCAGCATGGTTTCAGAAATATTGGTTGAAAAAGTTGCAGACCAAATTACGAATATTTCGAGAAACTTTCCCTAAAATAAGATTTTCTGTAATCAAGGAGCTCGCGTGAAATATTTCAATAAATGTTGCTGCAAACTTGTCATAACATTTCGTGAAATGATTGCGTCCCCTGTCCAAACCATACACGAAATATTTCAAAAAAGTTTCAGAAACCTTCCGTGTAATGATAGTCTCAAGGTTCACGCAACATTTCTTGGAATCTTACGAAAAAATTTCTGCAAGGTTGTGGAAATATTGGTTCAAAGAGTTTGTAATCGTGATATGAATATTTCGAGAAACTTTTCAGAAAAGTTTCTGCAAGATTTCGTGAAATGTTTCAGTAAACGTTGTCGCAAACTTGCCAAAACATTTCGTGAAAGGTTTGTCTCCTCTGTCCAATCCATACATGAAATATTTCAGAAAAGTTTCAGAAACGTTCCGTGAAATGATATTCGGAAGGTTTACGCAACATTTCTTGGAATCATACGCAACATATTTCTGCAAGGTTGAGAAAATATTGGTTCAAAGAGTTTGTGATCGTGATATGAATATTTCGGGAAACTTTGCAGAAAAGTTTCTCAAGATTTCGTGTAATATTTCAAGTTTCTTAACAGAAAGCTTGCGTGAAATACTTCAGTAAATGTTGCCACAAACTTGCCAAAACATTTCGTGAAAGGTTTGTGTCTTGTCCAATCCATACACAAAATATAGCAGAAAAATTTCAGAAACGTTCCGAGGAATGATAGTCGGAAGGTTTACGCAACATTTCTTGTAATCTTACGCAAAATATTTCTGCAAGGTTGTGGAAATATTGGTTCAAAGAGTTTGTAATCGTGATATGAATATTTCGAGAAACTTTTCAGAAAAGTTTCTGCAAGATTTCGTGAAATGTTTCAGTAAACGTTGTCGCAAACTTGCCAAAACATTTCGTGAAAGGTTTGTCTCCTCTGTCCAATCCATACATGAAAAATTTCAGAAAAGTTTCAGAAACGTTCCGTGAAATGATATTCGGAAGGTTTACGCAACATTTCTTGGAATCATACGCAAAATATTTCTGCAAGGTTGAGAAAATATTGGTTCAAAGAGTTTGTGATCGTGATATGAATATTTCGAGAAACTTTTCAGAAAAGTTTCTGCAAGATTTCGTGTAATATTTCAAGTATCTTAACAGAAAGCTTGTGCGAAATTTTTCAGTAAATGTTGCCACAAACTTGCCAAAACATTTCGTGAAAGGTTTGTGTCCTGTCCATGCCATACACAAAATATTTCAGAAAAGTTTCAGAAACGTTCCGAGGAATGATAATCAGAAGGTTTACGCAACATTTCCTGGAATCTTACGCAAAATATTTCTGCAAGGTTGTGGAAATATTGGTTCCAAAAGTTTGCGATCTCGATATGAATATTTCGAGAAAATTTTCAGAAAATTTTCTGCAAGATTTCTTGTAATATTTCAAGTATCTTAACCGAAAGCTTGCATGAAATGTATCGGTAAGTGTTGCCGCAAACTTGCCAAAACATTTCGTGAATGGTTTGTGTCCTCTGTCAAATCCATACATAAAATCTTTCAGAAAAGTTTCAGAAACGTTCCGTGAAATGACACTCGAAAGGTTTACGCAACATTTCTTGGAATCTTACGCAAAATATCTTTGCAAAGTTGTGGAAATATTGATTCAAACAGTTTGTTATCGTGATATGAATATTTCGAGAAACTTTTCAGAAAAATTTCTGCAAGATTTCGTGTAATTTTTCAAGTTTCTTAACAGAAAGCTTGCGTGAAATGTTTCAGTAAATGTTGCCACAAACTTCCCAAAACATTTCGTGAAAGGTTTGTGTCTTGTCCAATCCATACACAAAATATATCAGAAAAATTTCAGAAACGTTCCGAGGAATGATAGTCGGAAGGTTTACGCAACATTTCTTGTAATCTTACGCAAAATATTTCTGCAAGGTTGTGGAAATATTGGTTCAAAAAGTTTGTGATCTCGATATGAATATTTCAAGAACCTTTTCAGAAAAATTTCTGCAAGGTTTCGTGCAATATTTCAAGTATCTTAACAGAAAGCTTATGCGAAATTTTTCAGTAAATGTTGCCACAAACTTGCCAAAACATTTCGTGAAAGGTTTGTGTCCTGTCCAATCCATACACAAAATATTTCAGAAAAGTTTCAGAAACGTTCCGAGGAATGATAATCAGAAGGTTTACGCAATATTTCCTGGAATCTTACGCAAAATATTTCTGCAAGTTTGTGGAAATATTGGTTCCAAAAGATTGCGATCTCGATATGAATATTTCGAGAAAATTTTCAGAAAAGTTTCTGCAAGATTTCTTGTAATATTTCAAGTATCTTAACCGAAAGCTTGCATGAAATGTATCAGTAAATGTTGCCGCAAACTTGCCAAAAGATTTCGTGAATGGTTTGTTACCTCTGTCAAATCCATACATAAAATCTTTCAGAAAAGTTTCAGAAACGTTCCGTGAAATGATAGTCGAAAGGTTTACGCAACATTCCTTGGAATCTTACGCAAAATATCTCTGCAAAGTTGTGGAAATATTGATTCAAACAGTTTGTTATCGTGATATGAATATTTCGAGAATCTTTTCAGAAAAATTTCTGCAAGATTTCGTGTAATTTTTCTAACATCTGACCAGAAAGCTTGCGTGAAATGTTTCAATGAACGTTGCCGCAAACTTGCCAAAACACTTCGTGAAAGGTTTGTCTCCTCTGTCCAATCCATACACGAAATATTTTAGAAATGTTTCAGAAACGTTCCGTGAAATGATAGTCGGAAGGTTTATGCAACATTTCTTGGAATCATACGCAAAATATTTCTGCAAGGTTGTGGAAATATTGGTTCTAAGAGTTTGTGATCGTGATATGAATATTTCGAGAAAATTTTCTGAAAAGTTTCTTGCAAGATTTCGTGTAATATTTCAAGTATCTTAACAGAAAGCTTGCATGAAATGTTTCAGTAAATGTTACCGCAAACTTGCCAAAACATTTCGTGAATGGTTTGTGTCCTCTGTCTAATCTATACACGAAATATTTCAGAATAGTTGTAGAAACGTTCCGTGAAATGATAGTCGGAATGTTTACGCAACATTTCTTGGAATCTTACGCAAAATATTTGTGCAAGGTTGTGGAAATATTGGTTCAAAAAGTTTGTGATCACGATATGAATATTTCAAGAAACTTTTCAGAAGAATTTCTGCAAGATTTCGTGTAATTTTTCAAACATCCGACCAGAAAGGTTGCATGAAATGTTTCAGTAAACGTTGCCGCAAACTTGCCAAAACATTTTGTGAAAGGTTTGTCTCCTCTGTCCAATCCATACACGAATTATTTCAGAAAAGTTTCAGAAACGTTTCGTGAAATGATAGTCGGAAGGTTTACGCAACATTTCTTGGAATCATAAGCAAAATATTTCCGCAAGGTTGTGGAAATATTGGTTCAAAGAGTCTGTGATCGTGATATGAATATTTCCAGAAACTTTTCTGAAAAGTTTCTGCAAGATTTCGTGTAATATTTCAAGTATCTTAACAGAAAGCTTGCATGAAATGTTTCAGTAAATGTTGCCGCAAACTTACGAAAACATTTCGTGAATGTTTTATGTCCTCTGTCTAATCCATGCACAAAATATATCAGAAAAATTTCAGAAACGTTCCGTGAAATGATAGTCGGAAGGTTTACGCAACATTTCCTGGAATCTTACGCAAAATATTTGTGCAAGGTTGCGGAAATACTGGTTCAAAAAGTTTGTGATCGTGATATGAATATTTCGAGAATCTTTTCAGAAAAATTTCTGCAAGATTTCGTGTAATTTTTCTAACATCTGACCAGAAAGCTTGCGTGAAATGTTTCAATGAACGTTGCCGCAAACTTGCCAAAACATTTCGTGAAATTTTCCCATTGGATGCTTCATGAATCTTTCACGAAAGGTTTCTGAAAATTTTCTACAATTTTTCTTGTAATATTACAGGAAATATTTTAGCATCCTTTCGTTATTATTGGTACAATATTGTGGCAAGTTTCCTTTGAAATATTTCATGAAATATTTCAGTGCAATATTTCGTGCTATGTGGGTATTGGGCCTCTTGGGCGTTACGTAGTACTTTATGCCCGCTGACTGAATAATTTTGAAGTTACAATGTGGGCGTAAAATATAATTTTACAGGCGAGGTACGAAAAGTTCTTATGGCCGGTACTTGACTATAATTAATTGATTTCAGTACTTTCTTGTGTTTAATTTGTATAGAAGAATGAAGAAATTTGAATACATCTCTGAGAACATAGTCATACAGTTTTTCGGAGAATGGGTTTGCATTACTTGACTATCGATAATTGATTTCACAACTTTCGTTTGTTTGATTTGCAGTGAACAATTTGAATGTACTTACATATAATTTGTTGAGCATACATTGACTCAAAGAAGAAAAAGACTTTTTTACTATAGTATTTATTTGACTTCTTTTGAAAAATCAATAATATTATTTTATAGATTATACAGAAAAAACTTCTATACTTGCCTTATTTTATACTTTCGTAGAAAGTTTTATTAATTATTATGTCATTGAACATAAAACTGAAGTTTATCGTTGGGAAAGTGTCCATTTTTATTATAGAAACTTTACATATTTCGCTAATAAAGGCCTATAATATCAAATTAAAGGTAAGGAACTTCATTTTAATGTACCAAAAAAAACGATTATCAAAGTCTTAATGAAATCCGTTTTTCGGAGATCGGAGTCACTCCTTAGTTATGGATTTTTCGTATTGAGTAGTAAATTTGAAATAATTAGTAACGTAAACACATACAAATAATATACAATTAGTCGTATAGATAAACAAATTCAAAGCATATGAGTCGTGCATAAATGACTTGTACAACGATGATGTTTAATTTTTGCCTTTTATTTTTTAAATGCGCTTTTATACTGGAACTACAGGAATGACAATTTTTCAATAAAACTCTGGGGTGCACACTGAAAATAGCAATATTTCTCGGAGTAATCACAATGAAACATTGTATTTACAAGGGTAAGAAAACATTTGGATGATTTAATGAATTAAGTAATGTAATCATAATGTAAGAAATTATTAAATTAAAAGAATAAGCATTTCGTTGACTTATATTTTTCGTTAATTTAAATGAAAATAAATTGATCGTAGAATCACGACTACTCTACCCTGAAACAGTTAATTTTTCATCCAACGAAATCATTCTACCATAAGTATCAATCAAATGTTTTTTGAGAATATTCAATTTCAAGAAAATTTCGAACTATATTTCATTAACATCACCGGAAACCTCGACAGTTCGCTAAAGTATCCCCACCCATACCTCCTTACCACTATACCACTATACTCCCACCTCGAACCCCGCAAGCTCGCTATTCTTCACCACCCCTCTCCCAGCCGATGAAAATTTCCAAAATTCAATAAAAAACATACCACAAGATAGGATTTAAACTGCTCCTTCCAATAGTATTTGTTATGGTATCTGCTCCCTTTTAATTAATGCAAAAAAAATTAAATAAATTAATCATTTTTACATCTTTAATTAACTCGATCCTGCTTAATAAAACTGCTCTCAATAAAATAAAAATACCAGTAATCTGCTCCTAATCAATATTAAATTGCTCCACCATCAGATTTTTTAAAATCATTAAAGTTTTCAAGATAAAAAATAAAAAGTGTTTTATATGGCAAAGCTGCCGCCAACTTTCTTCTAAGTTTGTGAATTTTTCCAAGTGTATTAAGACAATTGACTAAAGAAATAATATCTCTCTTAGTATGGAAATTATAAATATCGACACTAAGAGGGATATTATTTCTTTAGTCACTTATATCATCGTTAAAGATATAAAAAAATGGTTAATTTATTTAATTTTTGTTGTAATAATTAAAAGGGAGCAGATATCATAACTAATATTTTTAGAAGGAGCAGTTTAAATCCTATCTTTTGGTATTTTTTTTTATTGGATTTTGGCAATTTTCATCGGCTGGAAGGGGGGTGGTCTATTCTTCAACTATAAAAGCGGGCGACTCCTCGCTCCCTATCCCAGAATCGCACCGATTGTACGGAGCGCATCACATTAGCAGCAGGCAGCAGCAGCAAATCCACAGTCATGAAGAAAAGCAGCGAAGCACCAGCAGCTGAAGCAGCGCCTAAGAAGCCGGCCACGGAGAAGAAGTTACCGAGCCATCCACCAGCAGCGGAGATGGTGATCGCGGCGATCGCCGCACTCTCGGAGCGCAAGGGCTCGTCCCTCCAGGCTATCAAGAGCTACATCGCCTCGACGTACAATGTGGTCATCGACCGACAGGCCATCTTCATCAGGAAGTACATCAGAGGGGCCGTCGAGCGCAAGGAGCTGCTCCAGACCAGCGGTAGCGGCGCCATGGGCAGGTTCAAGCTCGTCGACAAGAAGAAGGCGACGAAAGATCTGAAGAAGAATGTTACGTATGAGAGGATAGACTGAATAAGTTGCGTAAAAAATATGCGACGAGCGGGATTCGAACGCACGATCTCGAGGTTTGTAGGCCCGCGCTCTACCACTCTAATAAAGCAGTAAAACGTACTCCAACGAAGTTAACGTTAAACTGATATCCTTAAAGCAAATGGGGAAACACTTTATATATTACGTCTATGCTGTTCACATACGTAGATGACGTTAGTCCTGTGGATAACGTTCTCGGCTACGAATCTTTTTGATTCGAGTTCGAATCTCCTCTACAGTAATTTTTTTTTTTATAATATATAAAAAAATCTTCGAAAATTGAAACCCATTTATTTGCTTTTTATTTAGGAAGATTATTATAAATGTTGTTCTTAATATTTTTAATAAAAATGATTTTTTTTACAAAAAATAAATCGATTTTTAAAATGTTAACTTTATTTAATATATGTATTTTAAATATTCTTTTGATTGTGTTGTTCAAATTATTTATTATTAACATATTCTATTATGAATTTCCACAATTTATATTGTTAACTCATGTGAAAAATAATAATAGACATTAATTTTATTATTAATAACCCAATATCTACAGCTGTTCCAACTTAAAAAAAAAAAAAAAAACACAATCGGCCCTTTTCAGGGCCCTTAAACGTTATTATAGACGTTGTCAAACTATTCATATATATTTAAAACCGGCAAACTATTCTATATATACTTAAAGATATTATTACATTATTTTTTAATTTACAGGGAAAAAAACATAAACAATCTACCTTTTTCAGGGTTCTCAAGCGTTACCAGACGTTAACTAACTATTCTATACATATAGCTAATAAACATATTCCTTTTTTTTTTCAATTTACAGGAAATTTATATAGTTATTTGTATAGTTTTTTTACTTTTTTGCAGGGAATCGAGTAATATTTGGTTTGGAAAATAATTATATGTTAACAAAATTTTAACTTTAAATGTAACATGAAAATGTATTATTTTAATTTACAGAAGAGTAAATATTGTTTTAACGTTGTTTTGGTTTTCGAATGATTTACGGGGCATTTGAATACTAGCAATTAAGCTATTAAGCTTCAAATGAAAACAAGAGTCGGGTAACATAGGTATATATCTGTAGTTCGTAAGTGTACACTTATAGATTGAAATATTCATTCCCATTTGTTTAGTCCAAAATTTTGATAATGTTTTTGATGACTGATTTAGTTTATTAGATTGAGTATATATCTATCGTTCGTAAGTGCACACTTACAATGGTTTTATGACTAGATACACTTACAGATTGAAATAATCATTCCCATTTGCTTAGTTCAAAATTTTGATTAATGTTTTTGATGACTGATTTAGTTTATTAACATTTCTTAGACTAGATAGAGTAATTTATTAAGATAGCTCAAATGGTAGAAGAAAATAAGCTTCGATAGATTTTTCTTATACGTAGCGGCAACAATAAAAAATCTAACTACACTTATATCTAGATTTTGTTGTTGTAAAACTTATGAATGTGTAGTGTATGAGATTCTGGTTCGCGCGGTGCTGTACCATGCAGCAGTATATAAAAACTGCAAACCTTGCGCGGTACTAGTCACTCTCAGTTGTCGAATGCACTTCCGGTATATGTAGCTTAATATTTAATCTAAAAATGTGTCTTGTGTTTTGAACTGAAAAATAAAGTGAACAAATCTGGGTCAGAGTAGGATTTAAATATCAGGTTTTTATTTGTAGTTTATATACAAAAATACAAAATTAAATTTCATTTCTCAGTCAGCCTTTAAAACAATCTACAAATTTGTGGCATATTGGTGACTAAAATTCTAACTTAAAATGATAATTGCTGGTGTCTATCACAAATGATGCCTTCTCAGTCATATATATACACGTACGAACGATCTTGGTTTCACATATACGTATAATAGTAAAAAAAAAATGATTGAAAGTAAATTGCAATCTTCTATTTAGCACTTGGTGTTAAACAATCATCTTGTGCCGCACTCCGTGCGTTGTGCAGATTAGTGTTTGCGCGGTGTATTCGCTGCTATGTTTGTTTTCTAAAATTGACCAATAAACAACGCAATCTAGAAGATGTGAAAAGCGAAAGTCCAACCGTGAATTTGCTGTCTTATACATGTTATGCAGGAGTGCGCGCACAAAATATCGCACAACCATCATACAGTGTATAGATGACGACCGTCCGACGGAAGTCACGCCGATGCCATTCGGGAGCTATAGATGGTGACAATAAGTGGTTGTTGATGTTGCAAGTTGCTTATTTCCTTTGTAACGCCTCAACTTGCTTTGTCCACGCATTGTTCATTTTATCTTAATAACCACGAACCTTAAATAAAAATTTTGCTCAAACTTTGAAATACTTGTATGTTTTGGGATATCGACAAATGGAACATGTCACTGTCGGAAGGTCTAACGCTTTAAAAAAGTTGAGTCTCAAATAACATTTCAAAAAAGAAAATCAAACTGTAGGTAGAGAAAAAAGCTTTCATTTCCACTTTTCAGAATCTAAAAATTTTAATTGTGTCCTAAGTTACGACAATTCCAAGTTGGACAACGAAAGTAACTCAAAATATCATATGCAGATTTTTTTCAATTTGTCAAGGTATCGTCGAACGGAGTCTCGAAACGCGGTCTTGTATGAAAAACATGCAGTACACGAGAGAAAGTGTTCATCTTCAAGAAACGCCCGTTCTTTGAATTGCCATAAAAAGGACTAAAAAGGCTCGAGAGTTCGACACACTTTTTTTTTATCTCCTTGCTCGGGTATGAAGAGTTTTGCTGAGATTATCTTTTAGTCGTTATTTATATCTTTTCTCGAATAGCATGACAATTTTTTCTTTATGTTCGTACACAAATTCAAATCTTCGCGTGCCTTATTTTCCGCGTTCCGAAAGATCCAAGATCACGGGACTTTACACTGTACGAATGAGAGCGAAAACAAGTGGCACGTATATTTTATTGTTTATACCACTCCTTTTAAATTAACCGCGTAGATCCTAATGACCAATTTAATATTGATTATATCATTTTTGACAAATGCAAAACTTATACATAATGTGAGAGAAAATATCATTCTTGAAATTATCAAAAACATGAAATGATCAGGTTTGCTGTAATGATGGCTGAGAATAATCATTAACATTAAGTTGAAATGCTCTAAATAATTTTATTTTATTATTAAGAATTGTTTCCATAACATACATAAAATAAAACTAATAATTTTTAAATAAAACGCGTAATTTGTAGACATTTGGCCTCCCTTGGTCTAATTTTTAAAGATTTTTTAAAACTTTTCAAAGTTATTTTTAAGAGCACTTAGATTGTTTCAGATATTGTCGAGCTGATTTTAATTATTTCGGATAGATACGTATATTCTAGTAAAAGCGGGTTGACGAATGGATTTCCAGCCGCATGCGGGTGCATTCGTATACCCTTATCAGATTTCGAATATAAATAGTTTTATCAGATCGTACTTAATGACGTAATTTCGGAGGTGTCAAGGCCGATTATATACGTACACGAGATGGACCAATACGTTCGTTTTTCTTTTTCTTTTTAGATTGTAACTGTAAAATTCAAAACTAACTGCAAGGATGATCAACTATTTAATCCGCAAAAAATACAACAAACATATCAAATAATTATTTTTTCTTCTTCCATAATATTTACGAGTAGGAGAAATTGCGTTTTACTAAGCATCGCTAAAAATTCTTTCTCTATGCCTTCTGTATAGGTATACAAATTCTCAGCACAGCACAATATAATTCCTCGAGATATTTTCAACACCGCTAAATAACTACCTGTCCACTTTGGGATCACTCTCAACGCAATGAATTCAATACTCCAAAAATAAGTACAGCGTACATCAGCTGATCCGGTACCGGATCAGCTACTGAAAATGTAGAACACGAATCTCTCGACTCTGAAAGTCGTCCTAAACATTTTAAAAGTGTATATTGACGCGCGTGCGGCGCTCGTTAGCTGGAACGCCTGTTATTGTAAAAATATTCAATTAAGAAAATAGCGGGTTTACACGGAACAGTTCATTATTCGTGATTTATTCAATTTTAATAACAGTCTT
Organism: Torymus aiolomorphi; assembly: GCA_036365515.1. Classification (NCBI taxonomy): domain Eukaryota; kingdom Metazoa; phylum Arthropoda; class Insecta; order Hymenoptera; family Torymidae; genus Torymus; species Torymus aiolomorphi. Next base: position 20,223,230 of record CM070877.1, on the reverse strand, counting down.
TCAATTTTCAGAATTATTCCCGAAAAAACATATATACACAGACCCTCGAAACTCCTCTTATTAAATGATCTCTATTTTCAGATAAACGGAAAGGAAGTCTTGCGGCACTCAAAAGTGTAAAAGTATAGCATTTTAGATGCTCGCAGATAAAACTAATAATACTTTCGCAATTGCAAATAATTTATCTAAACACCTTTACTAATACCACGAAATGGCGGTACTGTTGAGGTGAGAATGATTTTCTTTCTTTGAAAAAATTATTTTGAAATCCATAACGAATAATCTCTGGTAGAAATCATCCATTTTTCTCCCATTTGTAAAACGATTTTTCTCCCATTTTCTAGCCATTTTCTAGTGATTTCAATCAACTCGCCATTAAATGGCTAAAAAATGGGAGAAAAATCGTTTCACAAATGGGTGAAAAATGGACGATTTCTAGCAGGGATATACTATGTGCAAAATGTACTTGTATTATTATCTCATTGAACATAAAAATGAAGTTTATCTTTGGGAAAGTGTCCATTTTTATTATAGAAACTTTATATATTTCTCTAATAAAGGCCTGTAATATCAAATTAAAGGTAAGAAATTTCATTTTTATATGCCAAAAAACGATTATCAAAGTCTTAATAAAATCCGTTTTCCAGAGATCGGAATCACTCCTTATAGTTAGTTATTGATTTTTCGTATTGAGTAGTAAGTTTGAAATAATTAGTAACGTAAACACATACAAATAATATACGAGCGGTATAGGTATAAGCAAATTCAAACCATATGAGTCGTGCATAAATGACTTATACAACGATGATGTTTAATCTTTGCCTTTTATTTTTTAAATGCGCTTTTATACTGGAACTACAGGAATGACCATTTTTCAATAAAACTCTGGGGTGCATACTGAAAATAGCAGTATTTCTCGGATCAATCACAATGAAACATTGTATTTACAAGGGTAAGAAAACATTTGGTTGATTTAATGAAGTAATGTAATCATAAAGTAAGAAAATATTAAATTAAAAGAATAAGCATTTCGTTAACTTATATTTTTCGTGAATTTACATGAAAAGATATTGATCATTAGAATCAGGACTACTCTACCCTGAAACAGTTAATTGTTCTACCGCACTTAACAATCGAATTTTTTTTCAGTGCAGATAAGAGCGCTCATAACTCCTCTTCAAACCACTCATCAAAAGTTCATAATATCCAATCTCATCAAGAACATTCCCAACCATAGTTCATTAACATCATCGAAAACCTCGACAGTTCGCTAAAATACCCCCACCCATGGGCCCATACTACTATACCCCCACCTCGAACCCCGCAAGCGCGCTATTCCTCGACTATAAAAGCGGACGACTCCTCGCTCTCTATCCCAGAATCGCACCGATTGTACGGAGCGCATCACATTAACAGCAGCAGCAGCAGCAAAGCCACAGCCATGAAGAGGAGCAGTGGAGCACCAGCGCCTAAGAAGCCGGCCACGGAGAAGAAGTTACCGAGCCATCCACCAGCAGCGGAGATGGTGATCGCGGCGATCGCCGCACTCTCGGAGCGCAAGGGCTCGTCCCTCCAGGCTATCAAGAGCTACATCGCCTCGACGTACAATGTGGTCATCGACCGACAGGCCATCTTCATCAGGAAGTACATCAGAGGGGCCGTCGAGCGCAAGGAGCTGCTCCAGACCAGCGGTAGCGGCGCCATGGGCAGGTTTAAGCTCGTCGACAAGAAGAATGCGATGAGAGATCTGAAGAAGAAGCAACAGCAGGCCAAGGAGAAGAAGGAGAAGGCAGAGAAAAAAGAGAAGGTCGAGAAGAAGGATAAGGCAGAGAAGTTAGAGAAGAAGGTGAATCAGCCTACGAAGGAGAAGAAGACGGGCAAGGCGCTCGCAACCAAGACCAAGCCGCCCAAGCCCAAGAAGACTACGGCCTCTGCTCCCAAGGCGACGTAAATGGTGATGTGAATAACTAAAAAAAAAAAAAACAAAAAAAAAAACAATCGGCCCTTTTCAGGGCCCTTAAACGTAATTATAGGCGTTGACAAACTATTCATTTATATCTAAAACAGGCAAACTATTCTATACATACCTAAATATGTTATTACGTTTTTTTTCAATTTACAAGAAATTTATATAGTTATTTGTATAGTTTTTTTTACTTATTGCAGGGAATCAAGTAATATTTGATTATGAAAATAATCACGTGTTAGCAAAATTGTAACTTTAAATGTAATACATAGATGTATTATTTGAATTAAAAAGTAAATATTGGTTTAACGTTGTTTTGGTTTTCGAGTGATGTATGGGTGAATACTACCAAGTATCAAATGTAAACACGAGTCGGGTAAAATATGTATCTATCGTTCGTAAGTGTACACTTATAATGGTTTTATGGCTTATAGATTGAACTATTTATTCCTACATGCTTAGTCCCAAATTTGGATAACTTTTTTGATAACTGACTTAGGTTATTAACATTTCCCAGACTAGAGAAATTTATTAAGATAGCTCAAATGGTAGACGTAAATACGCATCGATAAAGTTTTCTTAAACGCAGAGGCGATAATCTCAATGCTGTTGTTGTAAAATTTATGAATGTGTAGTGTAGTATTGTATGAGATTCTGGTTCGCGCGGCACCGTTCCATACAGTCGTATGAAAACTGCAAACCTTACGCGGCGCTGCCTCACTCGCACTTGTCGAGTGCACTTTCGGTATAGCTCAATATTTGATCTAAAAATATGTCGTGTTTTAAACTTAAAAAATTAAAGTAAACAAATCCTGGTTGGAATAGCATTTAAATATCAGGCTTTTATTTGTAATTTACATACAAAAATACAAAATTAAATTACATTTCTCGGTCAGCCTTTAAAACAATCTACAAATTGATGACAAATTAATGACTAAAATTCTAACTTAAAATGATAATTGCTTGTGTCTATCACAAATGATGCTTTCTCAGTCATTTATACGTACAAACGATCGTATTAAACAATCACATACGTATAATGGTAATAAAAAAAAAAAAAAAATAGAAATAAGGTCGATTGGAAGTAAATCGCAATCTTTTATTTAGCGCAAACAACGGTATAACACGTATGCGTACTAATTGATTTAAATTTTACGCTTGTACAAAATAAATACGGAAAAAAAGTCAAAATTAAAGATGCGAAAATCAAACAAAACGTTTAAAGGGATAGTAGCGCTTTGAAAAGTATTTCCAAAGCAATCGTCGGTACCTTCTTACAAGACTTAACTATCAATCTCCTATAACTAAAATATTTGATCATTTCTCTACTCCTAAGTCACAACGTAATGTACAATTTTCTCTAGACCAAGAAAATACTTATAGCAACTTATATATTATTCAATCGATGATTAGAATTCACAACACCGCAACACTTCTGGTCCTTTTTTGAAAAAGAATTAAATAAAATCAAGAGAACTCGTCGAGTAAAACAAGACAATACCTTGATTTCAAAATATTTTTGTTTGTCAATATACCTACCACATGCAAAACAGTAACAACACTTTCTCTCTCTCTCTCTCTCTCTCTCTCTCTCTCTCTCTCTCTCTCTCTCTCTCTCTCTCTCTCTCTCTCTCTCTCTCTCTCTCTCTCTCTCTCTCTCTCTCTCTCTCTCTCTCTCTCTCTCTCTCTCTCTCTCTTTTTATTTCACACAAGTCCGTCATCAATAGCACAGCTGCGCATAGCCGAGCAGGTGAGCTCGATGTGTTTGGTAAAACGTGCCAAACGTTTGAACTTAAGACCGCAGTCAATACACTCGTACTTGGTGTCGGGTTGGACACGTTCCTTTGCCTCACGCTCCAGCAGTTCGCGGCCGATGTGCGTGTGAGGCGAGTGAAGTAGATGCACGTCGATAAGATGGCGACGCGCTTGCAGGTAAGGATGCGCGAGGCGCTTCGCACATATGAGACAGCGGTAGATGAACGGCGCCTTGCAGCGCTCGCAGACGCGGCTCGTCTTTGGCAGCTCCACTGATGTCATACACTGGTCACACTCCGCTTTAAGCAGGTCCACCGGGCCTGAGGATTTTTTTTTTGTTTAATGGAAATGTGTAATGGAAAAATTTCTTATTAATCGTTTTTATGAATGTATAGCCCTACGAATAATACATTAGCTCACTATTAAAAATCATTCACGTAATAATATAATAATTTAAGAAACTCTATATCTAAACTTTTAGAAAAATTATAGATACATTTGTACTGAAAGCTCAAACCTGCCGATAGATGGTGTGAGATATTCCCACGACAAATTTGTCTCTATATCAACGCCGGTAGGTATACTTACCTAGCTCTGGGTAACGCTAAAGACAACTGCCTACTGTACTCTTACAATTTAGCTACATAACGCGTATTTTCACTATTTTGACGTTAAAAGTGTAATCAGCTATGTCGATAATGACCTTTATAACTGAAATGAATGAAATTTCGAAATTTCGTAAAACGAAGAAAAAAAATACTCACAAACTAGCATTTCGTTGGCGGAGCCGACCTCGTCGACCTTAATATTGCACGGAGCGAGCTCGGCGACGGCCAGCCTTATGTGAGTGCCCTCGCATCTCTCGCAACCAACGTAGCTGCCGTACTTGCGTTTGACGTGCGTACTCATGTGGTCCCTTAGATACACCGGATGATGGCAGGTGAACGAGCACTTGGGACAGTTAACAGACATCGACGGTTTACACTTGTTTCGCACATGGTAAGCCATAAGGGAGTAGTGGGGCTCCATGAATTCACATTTCAAACACTGGTAGTCTAGCTGTGAGTTGCACGTGAAACAATTGCGCGGCTGTTTCCTTTGCTGTCTCCAGGTGAAAATGCACTTATACATCGTGTTGCACTTCCTGCACACCCTGTTTATCCAACAATCTGAAGAGGGAAAAGAAATTTTTATTTTCTTTATAATTCTTTTATTTTCCTTATAAGCTTGACTATTCGCAGAATGGAAAAGAAATTAAAGTGATGTGCATACTTAGATTTTGTTTTGATGGTGCTGAGGTACTTGGTTTCGATGGTGCTGAGGTACTTGGTAATGATGATTGATAAGTAGCATCTGTGATAGATTAACATTATTATGCAAACATTTTTAGTACAAATAATTCTTAAAAATAAGAAAAACTAACCTTCTACTCTGTCTGAACTACGCTTTAGTTCCTCTGAGGGATCTGAAATACGAACATCTTCTACAATCATCGTATCTAAAGATTGTGGAAGTGGAATATTTGAAATTTCTTTTGTGGGCGGTGAATGCTGATTATGAACTTTATCTAAAGCTTCCACATCTGATGATTCTAGAAGTTGAATATTCGGAGTCTCTTTTAAGGGCTGTGAATGCTCACTATGAATTTTTTTTAAACCTTCTGCATGTAATGATTGTGCAAGTTGAATATTCTCAATTTCTTTTGAGGGATGTGAATGCAAACTATGAATATTTTGCAAACCTTCCGCATCTGATGATTCTAGAAGTTGAATATGCAGAATTTCTTTTGAAGGCTGTGAATGCTGACTATGAATTTTTTCTAACCCTTCTGCATCTGATTGTGCAAGTTGTATATTCTGAATTTCTTTTGAAGACTGTGAATGATGACCATTAGGCATTTCTTCAACAATTACTTTATCACTTGGAAGCTCATTGTTTTTAAACTTACTGCTATCATCTATAATGAACATTTAAAAATACAATATAAAGATAAAATATGTTTTGAATACTTTTATTACATTATTACAAGATACGAACCTGAATTTTGATGAATATCAGGATCTTCTGGTATTACAATACGCTTTTGATGAATTGACCGACTTTTTTCTGACTGCTTTTCTAAATCAGCAACAAATTTTTTTACCACTGTTGAAAATTCACTATCCTCAGATACTGTTCTTTCTCTTTCAAACTGCTTTTTATTATCGTTAGATACTGTTCTTTCTCTTTCAAACTGCTTTTGGTTATCCTTAGATACTGTTTTTCCTCTTCCAAACTGTTTTTTGTTATCGTTAGATACTGTTCTTTCTCTTTCAAACTGCTTTTGGTTATCCTTAGATACTGTTTTTCCTCTTCCAAACTGCTTATTGCTGGTCGCGGGTGGCTTTCTGTTTTTTAGAAACTGGCTCTCCATAAAGGAGAATTGTTCAGCATTACTTACTATTTGTTTGCGATCGTAATCCAAGCATTTTAGCGTATCATTTTCTAAAAAGAATAGTTGTAGCATAATGTCTTTCTATAAATATTTGTGTTGGAGTAAACCAATGTTACCTTTGTTTATATGGCATCTTTCAATGTGGCTAATCAGAAGATCTTGAGAGTTTTGTTCAATGTTGCAGAAAATACAATGGTAACCATATGTTTTATTACAATATGACAAATGCTTCGTTAATAAAGTCTTGTGGCCAAAAACTTGACCACATTCTAAACACTGATGAGAATCTATTCCATGAACGTTTTTGACATGAGTTTGAAGATCTGAGTACGTAACTAATTCTTTCTTACAAATATTGCATTTGAACTTTAATAAAAATCCACATTTAGCACATTCTTCTTTCTGTTCGAATGCAATCTTCTTTACGTTACATTCTAGACAGTATGATTGGAGTGTATACGGTGGTGCTAAAAAAATAAAATAAATTGATAAATATTACGTATTTGAATAGTGGTAGTTACTATCCAATATCAGTGATCATTTATCCATATTAATAGTCCAGTTCCGATGATGTAAGATCTATACACATCTATATTTTTTTTTAATTTTCAAGTAAGTGATACTTTCATAAGTATTCTCAATGCAAACTGTTAGAATCAAAATAATACTAAGAAACTCTATTTGTTGATCGAACACTTGAAAGAGTAAAAAAGATCAATCTGTTCCTTAAGGTGATGTGATACCCACGCCATTACTCAATTCTCGGTTCCCGTTGTTCTCCTTCAATTTTAAACTTTTTGAAAAAAACTCTTTGACACGTTTTAAGTTTAATAAAGAACTACAACGTATCAAAGAGTTTTTTTCTTAAAATTAAAAATTGAATGAGAAAAACGGGAACCAAATTTTGGGCAATAGTGTCAGTATCGCATCACCTTAAGTTTGATATTTTTCGTTTCTACCTTATGCAGATTTGCTACAGTTGTTATGACTTTTATAGTGCTTCTTTGTTTTCATGATCGTTAATTGATCTTAAACGTATCGTCAGATTTTTAAATATTCAATATAGCGATCCAATGGCAGAGGCCATCATGAATTAAAAAAAAAAATCGGTGTTAATAATACCCCCTTCACCTAGATGTAAAAAAACGGTCTTTTTATTTTTGGTCTTGTGACCCCGTCACATTTATGATAAAACAAATAATTACGGCAAATTTTAAAAAGTGTGACGGCGTTACAAAATTTGGAATTGGTCTTGTGGCCGTCCATGAACCATCCTAAAATTTGTGACGCGGTCCCTTTACATCACTAAGTATAGGAGAGAGCGGGGCGTAATGAACACGAGGCATTATGAACACTTGGAATATAAAAAAAACTACAGCATGCAAAATTCTAATTTTTTTTAACCCCGATAAAAATACCCGCTGAACACGAAAATGATATGAAAAAGCACGTGGATAATGGATCCCTCTATAAAAAATGCATCCTTGGCATGGTCGACGCCATGTTGCGACGCCATGTTGATTTTCCCTCTATAAAAAATGCATCCTTGGCATGGTCGACGCCATGTTGCGACGCCATGTTGATTTTTTCTCGAATATCTCGAATATCTCGAATATCTCGAATATCTCGAATATCTCGAAATCTCGAATTTTTTGGCGCATGCGCAAATGCCCTATATGCTGTTTATACAATACTAGCGTTAATCAGCGCGCTACGCGCGCCACTGTTTCGTCTTTTGTTTCTCTCCTTTCGAGATTCGAGATGGATTCGATTATTCGAGATTTCGAGATCGTTCGAGGGCAAAATAGATTATCTCGAATGCTCAATTTATATAAGGGACTAGAGTTCGACACGCGCGCTTCGCGCGCTGATTTTTTTTTTTTAAGTTACAAAAGAAGCTGTATAATTAATGAACGTTTTCTTTTTTATTTACAAGAGAAATGTTAAGGTTGTATGGGCTATATGTAAAAAATAATGTCAGATCAATAAAGTTTCGTCAGTAGGTCAATAATATCATTATAAACGTCTCTGCCAAATTTGAATATGATTTGCGAGATAGTTTTCGAGATATTGTAGTTTAAAATTAACGTGGGTTCTTATGGAGATTCTCTGAATATGGCTAGACTCGTCGTAGTTATTGAAAAAATTAAGTTGAAAAAATAGTGTTTAGTTCTTGTAAATTTGTGTATATGTAAAAGAAACCCTTTGTAATCGATTGCAATTGAAATGAATTGCTTTTGCGAGCTAGGTAATAAGGCGTACAGTCATACTAAAAAGTGAAAGAAATGAGCAATATAATGTTCTAAAACCGATGTAAAGTTTTCTTCATATAGTTCTAAAAAACATTTTACATATTTGTTTACTCTTAGTACTGTAGAATATTAGTGTTTTCGATGAATTATACGATCAAAATATTTGTCTTAAATTTTTAAATGAGACCTTACGGCCAATACAACCTTAATGCACTTATTTTGAATTCATTTAAACATTATGATGTTTTTCATCAAGCTATGTTATAGTTTTATTGACTAAAAAATGTATGTATGAAGAAGTATTTGTTATTTTTTTAATATATGATTTGTCTTTAACTTTTGAATTTAGTTCTAGTGATTCATTCCATTCCATAGTTTCCTGCTTTAACAAATTTAAAGGTTCATTCAATTCTATATTATCAGAATGTCACTACAATGATAAAGATTAATCAAGTTCAATTTCATTTAAATAAGCTTTTTTCATGTTGTGATTTTGTTCAATAAGTAAAACTGCCACTAAGATAGATAAACAATACCATAATAATGAAAATATCTGTTTTCTGTGTTTAATAATGTTAAACATATAAAAAGGCAAAGTGAAAGTATAAAATTCAAGATGAACATTTTTATATTGAGAAAACCATGTTTTTAATTTTAACTAAATAAGAAGATCCTTACACTAATCCGACCATCATCACTAATAAAAAACGGCTCCCAATATACATTGGCACTTAGCTTCCTCAAACTAATGTATTTATTTCTCTTTTTAATTTTTTATATGACAATAATTAATTGTATTATACAAAAGTTTCTCTATCTATCAAATATTGTCTGAAAAACGCTATTCGAAAATATTTTAAAAAAATTTTCAACCTCAAATATCTTTGGTCGTGACAGTTCGATTTTTTTGCGCAATGAACAGTTTGAAGATATAAAAAATCTATATCCTCTATACCAAATTTCAGGACGATTAATTGGTTTTTATTCTTGTCATCGTGTGTCAGTGAAAATGCGTTTTTTTTAAATAATGTTTTTCTCAAAAACAAATGAAGATAATCTCTTGAAATTTATACCAAATATTATCTTCAATAAGCGTAATAAGTAAATAAAATTTTGAGTCGATAATCAAATATTTTTTGAAAAATTAATTTATGAATTATAAGAACATTTTCCATGACATACTAAAGATAATTTGAAAATTAAAACCAGAAAACGTAGATAGTTTAAAGATTTTTTGGTTATAAAAAAAAAAAGAAAATCGATAAAAAATTAAAACCGAGTATTTTTTCGGGACCAAGAGAATAAGCTTTGTCCGACGAAAATAGGTGAAATGGTTTTCGAGATATCGAGTGTTTACACACACACACACACACACACACACAATTTTCTCAAAATTGACAAATTTCAACATTATCGCCTTAAATTATCTTTTTGAACATTTTTCTCTCGAAAATTTTTGTCACCGACAAAATTTATCAATTTTTGTTGCAAAGCTTCCTCTAAGGGGAATCAAAATAGATATAAATTTACATTTCTACTAAAAACAATAAAATAAAAGTTAATATAAACATAACTCCATTTATCTATAAAAGTCCCTCTAAAACCATTTAAAAAAAAAAAAACATTCCCTATATAAAAAATATATATGTACAAATATAACGTAGAAAATTAATTCAAAATTTACCAATATTATTTTTTTGATCAAGTAATGAATAAATATTTTTTTTTTAAATAAAAATTTGTCATCGATTTATCAATTGATTATCAATTTCTATCAATTAATATATATCATATTTTCCCGCTCACAACACATGCGCTATCTCTATATACCATTCCACCATAAGTCTAAACTCTAAGGGTGTCTCTATAACCTTGCGCGTGCATATGCCCTCCCGTCTATAAGGTACATACCTATAGTGCTCTCCTATAAGGTATACCTATATATAGCGCTCTCCTATATATAGGTATATACATGGCGAGCGCACCCACGCGCGCTACACGGTTGTAGAGACTCCCTAAGTCCCTATAGGGCATTTGCGCATGCGTCAAAAAATTCAAGATTTCGAGATTTCGAGATATTCGAGATATTCGAGATATTCGAGAAAAAATCAACATGGCGTCGCAACATGGCGTCGACCATGCCAAGGATGCATTTTTTATAGAGGGATACCGAATTTTTTTGGCGTATCCGCCAAAATCACTAGAGCGTATCCCTCTATAAAAAATGCATCCTTGGCATGGTCGACGCCGTGTTGCGACGCCATGTTGATTTTTTCTCGAATATCTCGAATATCTCGAATATCTCGAATATCTCGAATATCTCGAATATCTCGAATATCTCGAAATCTCGAATTTTTTGGCGCATGCGCAAATGCCCTATATGCTGTTTATACAAATACTAGCGTTAATCAGCGCGCTACGCGCGCCACTGTTTCGTCTTTTGTTTCTCTCCTTTCGAGATTCGAGATGGATTCGATTATTCGAGATTTCGAGATCGTTCGAGGGCAAAATAGATTATCTCGAATGCTCAATTTATATAAGGGATACCGAATTTTTTTGGCGTATCCGCCAAAATCACTAGAGCGTATTGGTAACATTCACGGAGACAACCTTCCAAAAAGGTAACCGCAAAGTATCTAGCATACGAGAACACACCTATACCTCTTACTATCTACCAACACCTATATACCCTCCTAACCTCTATATACTAAAGATCAAAACAAACTACTTATCTAGATTTTCTGTATAGCTGAATTAATTTTTTTACAATGACTCCGTCAGAAAAAATCATAGTCAGATTTTACTCAGCGAATACTTTTATGTATAATAATCAAGAATGTAGTGAAATTGAAAAAAACAAAGTATATAATGACATCCAGAGAGCTTTGGAATATGAAGGAAATGTGAATTATTCAGGTATTTATAATAAAAATATATATTTACTTCTATTTTTTTTATTAAATGGATATTATATATTTTTTATTGTTATAGTTCAACAAATCCGTGACAAATAGCAATACCTTTGTGATAGTTTTATTACAGCGACTAAGAAAGTAGAAAAGAAAGAAACTGACATATTTAGAAAACAGCTTATATCAAAGATGGTTCTTTTTAAAATCATTTATTATTTCAAAGAAGGCTCAAGAAGATAGCATGTTATTGCAAAACTATGACTACAAAAACAATGTCAAAGTGAATGGAATTGCTGCAACCTTCTAAATTTCTTTCTTCGATTTTTTAATTGTTGTCGTAATCGAATATAATTAATGTTTAACTCCAATAGTTCAATAATTACATTATAATGCTCCATTTTGCAGTCACTTTTTTAGAGAAAATTTAAGTTTAATTACTTTGCTTGCAGAAAGCAGAAACTCGTTTGTTTTGATCATCAGTATAGGTGTGTTCTGGTATGCTAGATACTTTGCGGTTACTTTTTAGGAAGGGTGCCACCGTGAATGTTAACAACACGCTCTAGTGATTTTGGCGGATACGCCAAAAAAATTCGGTACATTGTATAAACAGCAATAGGGACTTAGGGAGTCTCTACCCGTGCAGCGTGCGTGTGTGCGCTCGCCGTGTATAAGGTATACTTATATATAGGAGAGCGCTATATATAGGTATACCTTATAGGAGACCACCATATATAGGTATACCTTATACATGAGAGGGCATATGCACGCGCAAAGTTATAGAGACACCCTTAGAGTTATGGTGGAATGGTATAGAGATAGCGCATTGTTGTGAGTGGGAAAATATGATATATATTAATTGATAGAAATTTATAATCAATTGATAAATCGATGAAAAATTTTTATTTAAAAAAAAATATTTATTCATTACGCGTGTGTGTGTGTGTGTGTGTGTGTGTATGTGTGTGTGTGTGTGTGTGTGTGTGTGTGTGTGTGTGTGTGTGTGTGTGTGTGTGTGTGTGTGTGCGCGTGCCTGCGTGCGTGCGTGCGTGCATGCGTGTGTGTGTGTGTGTGTATGTGTGTGTGGGTGAGTGGGTGGGTGGGTGTGTGTGTATATAAACACTCGATATCTCGAAAACCATTTCACCTATTTTCGTCGGACAAAGCTTATTCTCTTGGTCCCGAAAAAATACTCCGTTTTAATTTTTTATCGATTTTCTTTTTTTTTTTTATAACCAAAAAATCTTTAAACTACCTACGTTTGCTGTTTTTAATTTTCAAATTATCTTTAGTATGTCATGGAAAATGTTCTTATAATTCATAAATTAATTTTTCAAAAAATATTTGATTATTGACTCAAAATTTTATTTACTTATTACGCTTATTGACGATAATATTTGGTATAAATTTCAAGAGATTATCTTCATTTTTTTTTTTGAGAAAAAAATTATTTAAAAAAAAAAAACGCGTTTTCACTGACACACGATGACAAGAATAAAAACCAATTAATCGTCCTGAAATTTGGTATAGAGGATATAGATTTTTCATATCTCCAAACCGTTCATTGCGCAAAAAATTGAACTGTCACGACCAAAGATATTTGAGGTTGAAAGTTTTTTAAAAATATTTTCGAATAGCGTTTTTCAGACAATATTTGATAGATAGAGAAACTTTTGTATAATACAATTAATTATTGTCATATAAAAAATTAAAAAGAGGAATAAATACATTAGTTTGAGGAAGCTAAGTGCCAATGTATATTGGGAGCGGTTTTTATTAGTGATGATGGTCGGATTAGTGTAAGGATCTTTTTATTTAGTTAAAATTAAAAACACGGTTTTCTCAATATAAAAATATTCATCTTGAATTTTATACCTTCACTTTACCTTTTTATATGTTTAACATTATTAAACACAGAAAACAGATATTTTCATAATTATGTTATTGTTTATCTATCTTAGTGGCAATTTTACTTATTGAACAAAATCACAACATGAAAAAAGCTTATTTAAATGAAATTAAACTTGATTAATCTTTATCATTGTAGTGACATTCTGATACTATAGAATTGAATGAACCTTTAAATTTGTTAAAGCAGGAAACTATGGAATGGAATGAATCACTAGAACTAAATTCAAAAGATAAAGACAAATCATATATTAAAATAACAAATACTTCTTCATGCATACATTTTTTAGTCAATAAAACTATAACATAGCTTGATGAAAAACATCATAATGTTTAAATGAATTCAAAATAAGTGCATTAAGGTTATTATTGGCCGTAAGATCTCATTTAAAAATTTAAGACAAATATTTTGGTCATATAATTTGTCGAAAACACTAATATTCTACAGTACTAAGAGTAAACAAATATGTAAAATGTTTTTTAGAACTATGAAGAAAATTTTACATCGGTTTTAGAACATTGCATTGCTCATTTCTTTCACTTTTTAGTACGCCTTACTACACAGTTTTTATGCTATAACTTTGATGTGAGTACCAGTCGTTACCGACGATTGCAGGGACCCGTTTTTCTCAATCAATTTTAAATTTTAAGAAAATATCGCTCTGGTACGTTATAGTTGACTATCAAATCTATAACGTGTCAGAGAGATTTTTTGTCAAAATTCAAAATTGAATGAGAAAAACGGATCCCTGCAATCGTCGGTAACTGTGGGGCCTCGCATCGCCTTAACGGGATGCCATAGTCCTACCATTACCGACCGAGCAATTCACACAGTTTCAAGCTGATTAAAAATAAAATACGTCGAATCACAAAAAATCAAGAGAACACTCTTCTGTGTTTTTTAACGTTCTATCATTCAGTCAAAGTTTGGAGTCGAAATATCAAGTCATTTCTGCAAAAACTTTGAACAAACGAAATTTAATTTCGTTCAAAGTTTTTGAAAAAACGGCTTGATATTTCGACTCCAAACTTTGACTGGATGATAGAACGTTAAAAAACACAGAAGAGTGTTCTCTTGATTTTTTGTGATTCGACGTATTTTATTTTTAATCAGCTTGAAACTGTGTGAATTGCTCGGTCGGTAATAGTACGAGTAAGGCATCCCCTTAAGGGGGTCCGAAAGTCAATTAAAAATTCAAATTTCGCGCCACAATATAGCACGAAAAAATAAGTAATTTGCCTATAACAAATAGTAAAAACAATATTACGGAAAATCAGGACTGCATTACCCTCCGTTACATTATTATCTATCATTTTACAAAGTTTGAAGTTTCTATATAAATATTTCGCTGAATGGCATTTGAATAATGTCTCAAAATCAAGTAATTCAAATGCCATTCAGCGAAATATTTATATAGAAACTGCAAACTTTGTAAAATGATAGATAATAATGTAACGGAGGGCAATGCAGTCCTGGTTTTCCGTAATATTTTTTTTACTAATTGTAAATTTTTACTAATTGTTATAGGCAAATTACTTATTTTTTTGTCTGCTATATTGTGGCGCGAAATTTGAATTTTTAATTGACTTTCGGACCCTACTAGCTCGCAAAAGCAATTCATTTCAATTGCAATCGATTACAAAGGTTTTCTTTTACGTATACACAAATTTACAAGAACTAAACACTATTTTTTCAACTTAATTTTTTCAATAACTACGACGAGTCTAGCCATATTCAGAGAATCTCCATAAGAACCCACGTTAATTTTAAACTACAATATCTCGAAAACTAGCACGCAAATCATATTCAAATTTGCTAGAGACGTTTATAATGATATTATTGACCTACTGACGAAACTTTATTGATCTGACATTATTTTTTACATATAGTCCATACAACCTTAAATAATGAATTGAATAATAACATTTCTCTTGTAAATAAAAAAGAAACCGTTCATTAATTATGCAGCTTCTTTTGTAACTTAAAAAAAAAAAAAAACAGCGCGCGAAGCGCGCGTGTCGAACTCTAGTTTTATAAATAAAAAAATAACTCTGTCACAGCACGACCAAAGTAGACTTGTCATCTCCAACTTTACGACGCATTTAAAAAATATTAATTTATTGCTATGAATTTTCTATATTATATAACAAATTGAGATTTCACCAGGCGAATCTCAAAGTATTCAAATAGTACATTTCAACACTGGTGCGGAAGGTGATGAGTTACTTCATGTGACGTTTTTCGCACAAGCGAAGCGAGTGCTAAAAGTTACATGAAGTAAATAATCAACTTCCGCACTCGTTTCAAATGGTATTTTATACCACGAGCGCCGAAAAATCATACCAAAGTTGTGATTTTGAGGTTAGAGTGGTATAAATTATATTAGCAATTTGCTTTTTTGAAAAAAGTTCCAATTTTTTTTGCTGGAAGAAAACTGTTCATAATACCTCAAAAGTGACCATTTTGCCCCGCTCTCCCCTATACGCAACTAGGGAGGTAAAGAGTTGGCCAGTCCAGAGCACGTGTAAATTGCCACTGGAGCCGAAGGCAAGGGTGGCAAACAGGTGCTCTGGGGTGGTCCTTTTATCCCCGTGTTGCGTATACGATTTTTTTGCCTAGCGGGCTGAAAGTAGTACTTTTTGCTCCCGGCTCAAAAACGCGAATATGGTATTTTCGGCCCGGGTATGGTGGAAAACAGTACACGCACCACGAGAGTAAAATTGGCCAGCCCACATCTCGTATTCACCACCCTCGCCTTCGGCTCGGGTGGCAATGTACACGAGATATGGATTGCCTAAGTCTTTTCATCGCTAGGTGCGTAATATACTATTGTCTGGCGAGACCGAAAATACAACCTTCGCGATCGGGCGCCGGGAGCAAAAATGGTACTTTCGGCCCGCTAGGCAAAAAATCATCTTACGCACCATTTTCGAACCGTACGAGGTTAGAGTGGTATAAATAAATATCTTTACCATTTCATATTCGATAATCCTTTTTCGATAATCAGCTTATATACAATGATGTTTTAACTCCCGATAATTTATTATATCGACATTGGTATGAAGTTCTACTTTACGTCCTAGGTAAGTACGAATAATATACTATTTTTCGCCATACCCTGGCCGAAAGTGCCACATTCCCGCCCGGATCAAAAACGGGAATGTGGTGTTTTCGGCCTGGGTATAGCGAAAAATAGTATACGCACCACGGGAGTAAAATTGGCCAGCCCCCAGCACGTGTAAATTGCCACCGAAGCCGAAGGCGAGGGCACACACACACACACACACGCACACATACACACACACATCCATACAGACACCGGAGCCGAAGGCGAGGGTGGCAATTTACACGAGCTGGAGGCTGGCCAATTTTACTCCCGTGGTGCGTATACTATTTTTCTTCACATCGAGGCCGAAAATGCCATATTTCTGTTTCGGAGCCGGGCGGGAATAAGGTACTTTCGGCCCGGTATGAGGAAAAGTACTATTTTGTAAATATACGCAGTAAATGACATTTTCATAGAACCACCTTCACAATTTTCAAAAAATAAAAAATGACATTAAAAATACAATATTGCCTATGTAACTAGTCCAAGTAATCGATCTTTACACAAAAATAGTGAATTTCCCCAGACTTGGTCGCCATATTGGATCTGCCATTTTGAATTTAAAAAATCTGATTGTATATTTCATTGGAAATTAGAATTCAATCATCTTAAAAACATTTAAAATAAGATTTTCACCACATGTTAATAATCAAATTTCATCACAAACAAACTTAGTCAAATTTGGAGAGAAAAAAAAAAAACTAGCCAGTTCCTAGCCAGATGAGCCAACAACTTGCAATTAAAAAAGTCAGTTCTTAACCAAATATTAGCCAAAACTGGCCAACCTTTTTTTATATTGATATCAGGGAAATCAAACTTAAATATGTGCATTTTTTACTGTAAATTTGATATGAAATTAATAACTTATACAGACAAGAGAAATAATATAAAAAAAATGTATGAAACATTAAGGGGATCCCACTGTAAATTGTTACTATATTTGCATACAATCCAAAACCAGAATATTATCGGCTTCATACACCGTTGTACATTTTTCTACATAACCAAAGAACTCAATGATTAACTCGGTCGATAGAAATCAACTACGAGCCTCCTAAACAAATAACTAAACTACATTTTCTTAACTGCACTCTGTAAATTCTACTTTTACTGACCTTCGACAACCTTCATGAGCATCTCGGCTCGTATTAGTCGCACGTACGGTATGCCTTGGCACTGTTCATCAGCCTTGCAGAAGGCTCGATGCCTGGCCTGCACGCAAGCGGACACGAAAACACGCGCACCACATGCGGTGCAGCCACGCCCGTCCGGCCTGTCCATGATGTTGCGCAGTACATGCAGCTGTACGCTTCGGTACGTGGGGAAATCGGCACGACAAAACGCACACCAGAAGATGAAGTCCGAGCGGCAATTCTTGCAATGCGTCACGTCTTCAACTGCCAGTGTGTCCTTTTCGCACGTCGGACAGAAGGCCATCATTTGGTTCTGTGGACCTATAAGGTAGAAGAAGTGTATGTAGATTAATGATTTATTGAAGATTTAGTGAAGAAAAGTTATTTATAATTTCAAAAATTTCGTTTATTCAACTTAATTGGCAGTAAGCAAGAGAGTTTTAAGTTTTAAAAAGATCTAATGAACGAAATAGTTTAAAATCACACTACGTATTCCTCACATAGTTACGAAGATAAGGAAATAATTCCCTAAGGGAGTTCTCCGATCATTAGAAATAAACCCAACCAAATATGTATGCAATAGTAATATGTATAAACAGAATTCATTGAAATTGAAATACAGAAAACCAGTCAATCATTGATAAGTAATGATGATTTCTTCGTAGATGGAAGTTTTGCAAACATGTTGTCTATGCATACTAATTTTACGAATTTTCTTGAAATAAAAATAAAATTTTATATAACAAAAAGGACACTCAATTATTTTAATAATTTCAATTATTGCTTGATCATATAATGTATCATAATTTATTGACATTTTTTGCAAATTGGAAAAAGAGAAGAAAAATTTTCTTTGATAAAAAGTTAACGCCATTACACTCTTAAAATTTATCCTTTTCAAAATAAATAAGCTTTTAAAATAGTCAGTAGCACTAATATGTAGCATTAATAACGTCACTAAAAAAGTAATTGCTTTTCTTTGTTAGTATTACAATTAATATTAATATTAATTATGATACTTACAGGGCTTATTTGTTGTGTTTTTCTGTGTTTCTCTAGTGCCAAGGTTTTTCTTTATTCCATTGCGCTGTTTACGATCACGCTTTTCTAGTTTTTCAAGTGTGTTTTGAATTTGTCTTTGACTACCCATGATATGCTTTGATATGTGCTTTTTAAACGCTTCCTTGAACATGCTCTTGTAAGTACACATGACGCACTTGTAGAAGATCCTTTCAAGTACGCTATAATTTCGATTGTACATTTGTGATGGTGCATCTGTACACTTCACTTCGTGTCGTCTCAAAAATGGATAGATTTCATATGGCTTTCCACATTTGGAACACTGCCCAACGAAGCCTCGTTTTGCTGGTTTTCTAGTGACCTTGGTATCTATACGAAAAATTCGCACAATATATAAAAATATGAACTTATACGATATACCTACATTTAAAAAGTAATTCTTTAAAAGTATTGTTAAATTTTTGAAATATTTTGCATCATTCTAAATTCAAATTATGCACTAAAATATTTGTAGTATTTACTTAGATCATCATTATCATCCTGACTAGTTGCTGCTTCATTTTCCTTAATTTTTGATTTAGTATATTTTCTCTTTTTTTTATTCTCGTATGAATGATCGTCCAACGAAATTTTTGAACCTAAAGAATAACATTATAAGCAAAACATACACGGAAAAAAAATTTGAGCTGCAGGGACACAAAACTAAACGTGTTCACGCAGCACCAGTAGCTGTGCTGCGTGAGCACGTTTAGTTTTGTGTCCCTGCAGCTCAAATTTTTTTCCGTGTAGTTATAAAAATTATTTCAATGATTACAACAAAAATTAGCATGTTTGATTCAAGCCTTAAGGATGTTCTCCGAGAAAACAATTTTCTTGTGATTTTCCTGAAACTTGCAGAAAATGTTTGATTTTTAGTCCTTAGTACATGCTTCAAACCCCCACGTCCAAAGCGGTATTCAAAACAAAAATATTTGATTTCAAAGTTTCAGCGTTAACGTGGGATCCCTATCTAAGCTCGTTGGAAAAATACATTTTAATTTACTGTAAAAAAAGTTTTCTTTGTGATTTTTTTTCAACCGTGAGATATAAAACTAGAAATCGAGAGGAATAATATGGTATAATTTTTAATACGGCAAGCGGTATTAATTTCAGAGACATAGCGACATAAAGAAAAACTACCATGTTATTTGTATATCTATATATAGTTACACCGTGTAAGTGGTATTTATTTTAAATATCGTATTGGCACCTCTTTTCATACACCGTCATTTTTTATTATTTTTAGAGTAGTGTATAGAGACTCATGAAGGGTTTCCATCATAAATAATATTTTTATATCACAATTTTTGCGATATTGATAAAGTTGAGCCGGAGAACGTCCTTAAAGCGTGCCACTGCACTAGAAACGCAGTTTCGAATCTCCGCAAAGGATTGAATTTGTGACCCATTATATTTGTACAAATATTATTGTACTTTGTTAAAAATATTTACCTAATAATTTTTTTATACGTTGACTTTCTCGCATATTTCTCTTATCTGAAATATATATTATGAACTTAAGTTTTTTAATTAACTTTCTTTTACTTTTCGTAAATTTTAGTTAATATTTAGGTAATATAAAAAGAGTTTCGTTTACTTATTTAAGTGATTAATAAAATTTACCTATTACTCGTTTTTTATACTGACGACGTTGACGCTTCTCATTGTCTCCACCATCATTCTGGACTTTTCGAACTATAATAAAATACAAAAACTTGAATGAATTCTCTATTCAATATGATTTAATATAAGTGCAAATAGTTTACCTGAACGTGCACTAGAGCTTGCAAATCTCGATCGGCGGCGACGAAATGTCTTTTTTAACCCACCATTGGGTATAAGTACTCTTCTTTTTACTACTAAAAATTGTCTAAAATCTCTCATGTTATCGTAAACTAAATTCGGAATTTCTGTCATAGGTTTACCTAAACATTGGAAATATTCACAATAAAGAAATACAAAAATGGAAAAATAGTAAAATGAATTTTTTAATTTAATAGGGCCTTACTTGGAGAACTTGTAACTTTCTCCTGCTTAATACAAAGCTGCGCTTCAACCTTATGTAAGTTACTCCAACTTTCAGCTGAAAAAACATTTTTATAATTTAAAAAAAAAATAAAAAAAAATAATTTAGAAAACATTGTAATATTAAATTTAATGAATCAGAATCTAACCTGTAGCATCATTTGAACTAGTCTCACGATTCTCTATTGATTCAGTAACTAGAATTAAAATAAAATTAACATTTTGACGTCAATTGAAGTCAATTAATATATATATATATATATGCGCGCGCTAACCGAAATTCTCTGAAAACGTCAATTCTCCATTGAACACAGGGTGTTTAGTAAATGCTTCATTTTCTCCAAACCCTTCATTTGTAAAAAAAAATAATAAAAGAATAAATAAAACTAAAAAATAAGATTGTAAATAATATGTTTAAGTTTGCTTAAGGGGGTGCCATTACCGACCGAGCAATTCACACAGTTTCAAGCTGATTAAAAATAAAATACGTCGAATCACAAAAAATCAAGAGAACACTCTTCTGTATTTTTTAACGTTCTATCATCCAGTCAAAGTTTGGAGTCGAAATATCAAGTCATTTTTGCAAAAACTTTGAACAAAGCGAAATTTAATTTCGTTCAAAGTTTTTGAAAAAACGGCTTGATATTTCAACTCCAAACTTTGACTGGATGATAGAACGTTAAAAAATACAGAAGAGTGTTCTCTTGATTTTTTGTGATTCGACGTATTTTATTTTTAATCAGCTTGAAACTGTTTGAATTGCTCGGTCGGTAATGGTAGGACTATGGAATCCCGTTAATAGGTACATATTTCATGAGGGTTAGTTTTTGAAATAAAAATATTTTTATATTTTCAATAATTTTATAATATTACAATTGAACTGAAAATTATGGATTCCCATTCCATAAATAATATTTGAATCATAATAAACACCCAACATTTTAATAATGCATGATTATTTTTTAAAAATTAATTGTTGGCGAGATTGTCGTTTGGATTAGAATTGTGATTTTTTGTTATACAAGAAATTAAGAATTAAGATGGCTCCGGCATTTTTGCGAAGTCGATAAGTGAGAAAAAAGAAAAATACCTACTGAAAGTACGAATTTTAAGTTATTTATTGGTATTTTTTTTTTCAAGTAATACAGGTAAGTAACCAGGTGAACTACAGAGAACAATTTTTGAAAATTCAATGTTTAACATAGGTCTTATCGGGGTGGCATAGTCCTACCATTACCGACCGAGCAATTGACACAGTTTCAAGCTTATTAAAAAAAATACGTAAAATCACAAAAAATTAAGAGAACACTTCGCTGCGGTTTTGAACGTTCTATCACCCAGTAAAAGTTGGGAGTCGAAATGTTAAGTTGTTTTTGCAAAAACTTTGAACGAAACCGAATTTTGTTTTGTTCAAAGTTTTTGCAAAAACCTTGAATGAAACTGAATTTTGTTTTATTCAAAGTTTTTGCAAAAACCATTTGATATTTCGACTATTTTATTTTTAATAAACTAAGCTGTGTCAATTGCTCGGTCGGTAACGGTAGGACTATGCCACCCCGTTATGGAAAGAATAGTACATTACGACACTAGTGCGGCAATAGTATATTGTGTGCCAAGGGCGTAAAGTGGGTTTTTTTAGACCGAGTATGGGTTTGCAATACGAGTCGAAGGTGAGCTAGCACGAGCCGAAGACGAGTGCGTTTGGGAACCGAAGACGAGTACTGCAATCATACGAGGTCAAAAAAACCACTTAGCCCTTGGTACACACCATATTTTTTGTACCGCAAGTATAGATTTTCACATTTTTTCAAAATATCGATGATTTTCTTAAATAATCTTGAAAACTCCATTCAAAAACGACAGCGGGCGCTTTTTGATTTGTTACCGCCTGCTACTGCGAGCAGCGGGCGCTTTTCAATTTTTACCGCCCGCTACGGCGAGCAGCGGGAGCTTTTCGATTTTTACCGCCTGCTGATCGACAAGCGGTCGCTTGCAGCTCTATTAATAGGTTCAAAAAACGCGAAAATCGTGCTTGCGGTACAAAAAGTAGATTTATACCACTCTAACCTCAAAATCACAACTTTGGTATGATTTTTCGGCTCTCGTGGTATAAAATACCGTTCGAAACGAGTGCGGAAGTTGATTATTTACTTCGTGTGACTTTTCGCACTCGCTTCGCTCGTGCGAAAAACGTCACGCGAAGTAAATCATCACCTTCCGCACCAGTGTCGAAATGTACTATTTCGTCTCGCATGACGTTTACACCCGAGCGAAGCGAGGGTGGAAAGGCACACGAGACGAGAATCTCTTTCCCGAACATGTATCGTACAGAACTTTTTGATACAACGTGTGGAAAGTTCGATTTCGAACACACACTTTTTGCCGAGCGTGCGGGAAATCGAACTTCCCGCACGGAGTGTCGGAAAGGTATTTTTCCTCATCATTTCATCAAGATAATTTCTTAAAATTTTAACCAAATATAGTCTTTAATAAGTTTAATAAGTGGTTAAAATTTTAAGTCGATAAATCAAGTATTCTCTTAGAAAATGCAATTCGAAAATTAAAAAAAAATTTTTTAACCTCAAATATCTTTGGTCGATGTTTTTGGGTAACGAACTCGATCTGAAGGTGTATAAAAGCTACATCTGTGCAAAATTTCAGGACGATTGAATAATTTGTACTCTCGTTATCGTGTGACAATGAAAACGCAAATTTTTTCTAAAATAATTTTCTTCTAAAAAACAAAAAGACAATCTCTTGAAATTTTAACCAAATATAGTCTTCAATGAGTGTAATAAAATTTCAAGTCGATAAATAAAATATTTTTTGAGAAATTAATTTATGAAATATAAAAACATTTTCCTTAATAACAAATGACAGAGTGAATATAATTTAAATATTAAAAAAAGAAAATATAGGTAATTTAAATACCTTTCAAGAAAAGTTCATTATATTATGTAATAATGGCTGTAAGATATAAAAAAATAAAAAAAAAAAATAAATAAAAATTCAAAATCGTTTTTGGTTATAAAAAAAAAGAAAATCAATAAAAACTCAAATCCATCAGGATGCCGAGTTTTTTTCGCGAGACGAAGAGAATAGTCTTTGTCAGACGAAAATCGGTCGATTCGTTTCCGAAATATAAAGAGTTTACATACATCCACGAAAAAAATTTTTCTCAAAATCAACAAATATCGACATATATCGCCTTAAAACATCTTTCTGAAGATTTTTTGTCTCGAAATTTTTTTTCACCATTACAAAGCTTCCTCTATGAGGAAGCAATACAATATAAAAATTTGTTTCCACCTAAAACGAGTTCATTTAAAGCGTTTCCGAAGATGTATATATGTCTGTACATAAGTATGTATGTGATCAAATGACCTGATTACCTCAATGAAATTTGATCAGATTTGATCGAAAACGATACCAGACCTTCGTCTTACTATGCAATACGTGATGTATCTATGAGAAAGATTAGTTTAAAAACATAAAAATGGTTCTCAGACATTTCTTTTTATAATCAATTTCTGACGAACTAGACCTAGACTAGAAATGCTTATCAACGCGTAATTACACCTGAAATAGTCTGTTTTCAGTTACAATTCAACAAGATTTAATTTCATGCAGAAATACTTATTGAATACAAAAGTAGTGTTCAGAAGCACAGTGTTATAAAGTAATATATTAGTATTTTAGATGTAACAATTTTTGGAATGGTGAATATGTAAGGTTTTTCTGGGTAGTAGCGGTCGTGCCTTATATGTAAAAACTTAGTTTTTTACATTTTTAGACAGCGGGGAATTTACGTGGCGAGCGTAACGAGGTGCACAGGGGAAGGGGGGCATCCTAGTGACAATCAAAAAATATTAATTCCAAGTTTAAATTTAAGCAACAAAAATACACCAAAATATGCAGGCTAGGCAGTCAACAGCAACATTTAGAGGTTTAACAGTGCATTTTCATTGCTCGAAGTTAAATTTTCATAATTTTGGAAGGAATCAATATTTCTGAATTCCGAGAAAGTAAATTAAAGCTCATTTTCTCTAGTTTTACTTTCTCTTTTTCAAATATTTAAGACTCAAAAATTAAATGGTTACCGCTTCAAGAAGAGACATTTTTCAAGATTTTTTTCAAAATAAAGCTAAAAATGTTCAGAATGTGATGTTTTTTAGAGCATGTTCAGAATGTGATTTTTTTAGAGCATTTGGGCTTAATATGGCGGCTTTATTAATATTTCTACATCTAAAAAGATATCCCAAAGTTTGAGCCAACTCCGTGATCCGGAGGCCTGATCCTCTCCTATGTGAGTAAGTTTTAGGCTAAAATCAATCAGTATACACGGTTTACCCAAATCAGAACGTTAATTCTATTACCTGAGTACTACCTTAACTTTATAGTATTTCAGGTAAAGAATTAATATAACGATAACGTAAAATGTATGTTCATGATGTGTTTATTATAGAATTCGCCAAACAAAACCACTCGCATATTAATACTATCATTAAATTCCGGAAAATAATTATTTAGTCTCGTTGTCTCATCATCATTACATCATCAGAATTCGCATCATTCATATCTATACATACATCACACTCTCATTCACTCGTTAAGATATATATCTATATCCTTCGCTTCGTCTTCTTTCTTCTTTCATCCAGTCGTCAAATTGGGTTGCGAACCCACGTCCATTTATACACGCGTGTCTAAGAAAATATGTCGCAATATAAAGCGCTTTGCGTTACATATTTTATGATTGGTCGTACCTTTCTCTCCTCTCTCCCGATTCATGCGAAACAGCCTTCCACAGAAGTATCTTGTATGCGCCGGCGCATATCGTGGGTCGTGGTGGACTCCTGGAGATTGGTTGAACTCTCGAAGGTCCTCGCAGGTGGTCAACGATTAAATCCCCTTAGTTTCTGTCCCTCCACAGGATTGCTTCCGTTCCCACGTGGCGATAACTGCAATAGCGGCTTCTTCCTTCAGAGAGAGAATCTCCCTTCGAGATATGCAATAGCCCCTCGAACAATAGGCGATTGCTGCTCTGCTTTCGTAACGTACTCTTGCAGGGCGGAGATAGAGAGAGTAAACGGTAATGTCAAGCACAGGAGCCTCTGACTCGTAGGCCTCGTTGCTTCGGTCTAATCTGCTCTCCAGTATCCTTCGGTGCCGAAGTGTCGCGTTGTCACACATTCACACACACACACACATACATCATTCGAATCACAAATACATTCACCCGAGCGCTCGCATCTACCACTCAGTACATACGGGTGCGCTCGCATCTACCACTCAGTACATACGGGTGTTCTCGCATCGTCAAAGGTTTTGTATATATGTATCGTCCGTTACAACTTAATGTGAAATACTAAAATGTCGGTAACTAAGTACGTAATTTGCATAGGCGGAGACATCCCCTTAAACGATCCCCGAAATTGCATAGTTGTATAGCAGTTACCCAGTCAAGTACTAACCACATCCAGCGCTAGTTATAATTGTTATAACGAGCCATGGTGTAATTCCGTTATCCTACCAAAATGCCGGTTCCTTTGAGAGATGCCCCTTGGTTCCCTACTAAAAAATCTCAAGTGAAATCTCAGGTGACTTCTCAGGTGAGATCTCATGTTATTTCTTGTATCAATTTCTTATCTGAGATTCTGCTCCAGATGCTGCAGAAAACCTACGTAAATAGAAAATCAGGTTCTTCAGTATTGGAAATCGCCTGTTAGGATGTTTTACCCCCTAGATGCACTAAAAAATGTATGTTTAGAAGCATTTTATACAATGTTTCAATTTTTACAAAGGACCCCGCACACAATGTATGGGAAAAAATCATTCGGTCAAATTTTGGGGGGTTTTGCCCATGAGAACTTTTGTTCAGGACTTCAAGATCTATCTTTTCCCCAAGTTTGATCCAATTTGACCGAATGATTATTTTCCATACATTGTGTGCGGGGTCCTTTCGTAAACGAGATCTCACCTGAGATCTCACCTGATATCTCAGCAGAGAAATCACCTGAGATCTCGTGTACCGAATTTGTAAAAATTGGAAAATTGTGTAAAATGCTTCTAAACATGCATTTCTGAGTTTATCTAGGGGATAAGACAACCTAGCAGGCGATTTTCAATACTGAAGAACCTGATTTTCTATTTACGTAGGTTTTCCGCAGCTTCTGGAGCAGAATCTCAGGTGAGAAATTGACACAAGAAATAACACGAGATCTCACCTGAAAAGTCACCTGAGATCTCCCCTGAGAAGTCACCTGAGATCTTACCTGAGATTTTTCAGTAGGGATACCCCGTATGAATACCAGAGATGTATATCTTGTCGGCTGACAAGAAAAAGATTACAACTCGGCTGAGTGCTAAGATAGGTGGCAACTTGACTGCGCGCTAAAAATTCGCCTTGGTAGACCCATCACCAACTCCGTCGGTGGGCATTATTGTAAACCTAGGTAAGGTGGTAATACATGCAGCAGTATTAGAAAAAGGAATAAATTTAGATAAAAAAAATAATAACTGCACGATAGCACAGTGATCTGTTGTGCAAATTTAAAGATGATTACACGACACTATATAAATTATAAAACGACAATAAATTGTGAAAATGAATTTAACGATCACATAACGAATTTTCGACAAGATAGCCTCAAACACGTACGTCTGCTCCGTGCAGTGTGTACTGTGGTTACATACACGGAGATAAATTTTAGATCACCGAAATCGAGGAAAACAGATATGTCACGCTTTCGGAAAGCCGAGTTTCAACTTTTGGTCATCGGATAACCAACTGAGACATTCTTTAACTTATGACGCTGTTTACCGACGGTTAGGTGGATGTCTCTGAGTTAGTCATACGATGACCAAAAGTTGAAACTCGGCTATCCGAAAGCGTGTGCTATCCGTCTGCTTCGATTTCAGCCATCCACTTGCAAAAATTTCCGTGTAGTATATACTTATCATAATATAGAGCAGATGACTTAAAACACGGTGCAGATAAACGTATCACGTTTAGATATTTTTGGATTATGCCTTAAAAAATGATATGGTTCGCTACAAAATTTCTTTCGTTTTTCTGATACGATCATGTACCAGTGCCAATAGATTTTCAAATATCTCTTAAATTAATACAAAAATGACTTCCTATCTTTTTCATTGTATTTATAAGATATTACCATCCTACCTAGGTTTGCAATAATGCTCACCAGCGGCGCTCGCATTGTTGTGTTTTTAATTTCTATAAATGGT
The DNA here is from genome assembly GCA_036365515.1 of Torymus aiolomorphi. Taxonomy (NCBI): domain Eukaryota; kingdom Metazoa; phylum Arthropoda; class Insecta; order Hymenoptera; family Torymidae; genus Torymus; species Torymus aiolomorphi. Next base: position 20,195,434 of record CM070877.1, on the reverse strand, counting down.
CGTTTTAGGCTCGCTTAAGGAGGCTCTTGCACGACAATCAGTTTGTGCGCTCAGCGAGAGCACGAACTATACCATGCACGTCGTTATGTCTCTCTCGCTCTCGTGCAGGTCGTCTGCTATTTGTATTCATAATCATGAATTAAAGAAAATATCTCGAAATTTCCCACCGCTACGTACAATTTACAAGGTGTGGTTTGAAAGGGGAAGCTTCAATCTTTAAATCTATATGTTTTTTACTGGTAAAAAATTTGATCCCTTTCAGAAATACTCGACTTAACCTATTTTTTCTCGCCGTCCCGTAAGAGTACATGTAAAACGTGATAATTTCAAACGTTAATTTCTCAAAATTTTCCACGGTTATAGGGTAAAATAAACATACCACAAGATTCGGTATATCTTGAACTACACGGAGAGAAATTTTGTAGTGAAAATTACAAATATTCGAGACAAAATTACCAGTTTCTATGGTAATGGATGGACAGACTGACAATTTCAAACTTTTTACCAAAGTGCCTTGGTAACATTTTTTTTTAGTTAATTTAAATTAAAAAAATTAACTTTTTTTATCCATATTGATGGATATATAGTATTTTAATATAGAAATAGAAACAAAAACAAGGATGAAAAAACATTTAACTGAAAAAAAATTTTTACGGAAGCGGGATTCGATCCGACGATCTTTGGGTTGAGAGTCCAACGTTCTACCGACTGCGCCACGGAAGCTGTTACCAACAGTCATTTGAATCGCCGTTATTACTTACTGAAAATATGTGTATTGTTTTCATTTTAATGTCGCGCACGCCTCTAGTATCAATCTTCTGAAACACAATAATGTGCAGTACGCATGCGCGAATACACAAATACCAGGTTATTTGGTAAAATTTATCAGTTTTCTTAGTAAAAATTCTTAGGTTACCTTGTAAAAATGACTAGATCTCAATTTTTATCAGTGTGTCTGGTAATTTTTATTCCGATAATTTGGTATTTTTTTAAAGTGGTTATGGTAGTTTTTCCCGGGAAACTTATAAATTGTATTAGAAACCTGGGAATATCACGGCTTTTGACAGTCTATCCATGCGCTACCAAGGCACCTTGGTAATTTTTACTCTAAAATTTCTCTCCGTGTATTGAAAATGTTATGTCCCAGTTTGCAAATTTTCATGCAAGAGCGTCCTTAATAGGTTTAAAAAACACGAAAATCGTGCATGTGTTCCAAAATAGTATATTGTGTACCAAAAGTGTAAAGTGGGTCTTTTTAGCTCGAGTGTGGAGTTAGCAGTATGAGTCGCAGGCGTGCAAGCACGAGCCGAAGGCGTGTGCGTTTTGTGAGCCGAAGACGAGTACTGTAACCACACGAGGTCAAAAAGCCCACTTAGCCCTAGATGCGCACGATATTTTTTGTAACACACCCGCCCAAAAATGATTTCGTGGCCCACATATTTGCAACAGTATGGGCAATATATTGGCAATATATAGGCTACGCTGCCCACATTAGTGCAGTATATGGGCAATATGTGGCTCCGGCGCCTAAGCCGAATATTGGCCATACTGTTTCCCATATCATGTCCACATTAGTCCCATATTTTTTTTTCTTCAAGTGTGGGATACATATAAGTATTATGTGGGAAAAATATGGCCCATATTCGGCTGAGGCGCCGGAGCCACATATGGCCCATACATTGCCCACAATTTTTTTTTTACGCGGGCATGCACGATTTTTGCCGTTTTTCGACCTAAAAAGAGGTCCTAAAGTGACTTTTTTTTGACCGACGGGAAAAAAAAACTTATTTGCCCGGCGGGCGCAAAAGCATCTTGAGGAAGATACTTTAATTCAAGTATAACTGATGACTTATTAAAATATAAACAATATACACTGACAGAAAAAACATTTACAGCAGTTTTTTGTAGATATTACGTAGAATGTATTTATTGCCATTAGATTATGTCCCTCTCACTCATCATAATACCAAAGTTTCTGCTAGCCATTTCCTGACTAAAAGAAATTAATCAGCTTTAAGACGTTTGAAATACTCAAGATCAAGGTTGTGTTTTTGAAAAACTTATTCTATTTTTTAATCTATTAAATGTTTAAGTAGGGGAAAAATTTTATAATAAGTTTCTAATATAAGTAGTTAGATATTAATTTCAAAATGTTTTGGATTTTCACCAGGGTTCATATAAGAATAACAAATTTTAGAAGAATTAAAATTTTAGGTGTACACAGTAAATAATTTCACAATAAATCAGGTTTCTAAAAAAATATTGTTTATCGAAAGAAAATTAGAGATAAAAAAAATTTCTACAACATTATGAAAATAAATCAGTTTGAGAATCATGATTCTCCCCGATGAATCCCGTTTCGCACCCTAGGTACATAATGCACAATTATAAACCTATCAGTTATTATGACAAAAATTTATTAATCGTCAAGAGTATAGTGATTCCTCTAAGAAAATACATAAAAAAAATATCTTATATTGTGAATTGATCAAGTGTAAAGTGTCGAGCATGGGTTGAGCCACTATAGTGGCTTTCCGGTAGTCAAAAGGTTAATTAGAAATATACTAAATTTTGATTTTGTGTATAAACATAAAACAATCAAATACATATCATTATATGAAGTTATTGCTCAGGGAAAAAATGATGCGATATTGTAGTCAAATATTCACTTATAACAAGTTTTAAAAAATGTACTGAAACAAAATCCTACAGGCACTGCATAAAAACACTGATTTAATAACTGTTTTTTACTATTTCTATTTTTCTAATAATTCAAATTTAATATAAAATTTCAAAGTCAACACAAGCTCTTTTTCTAACAGGCTTAAATAATTAAAAAAAAAGGAAACTAACACGCATTTACATCAATTGTACTACCAAGTTTTTGAGATAACAGAAATGTTAATCTTTTATTTAATAATGCATAGCTAATTTTAATTTTATTTTAGTTAATATCATTTCAATTAAAAGTACAAGTTTCTCTTGTCAAAAATTGTGTAATATAAAATAGAACCATTAAGGTGGTTCTCCTCGGACTCCCTAGTCATAGAAGTGCTAAATACAGAAGTTACCTAAAATTTTAAAAAACCATAGTTGTAATGTGATTTATTTATTTAAAATGATACAGATAGTCAATGTATTATAAATAAAGTGTATTTAACATGACTAAGATAATTTTTTCACAAAATAGCGATATTCAAGAAACTTGATATCGTCACTGCAAACAATTATTGATAAATCATCGGAATCTTTTTTGTTTCTCAACCGATTTTAGTTTTCAAGGTCTCAATTTGCTCCTTAAGTAATTTCATGGTGACTTACCGAAGGAAAAATTAAAAATTATTCAAAACTCAGAAAGTTATAGATAATTGTTCATAAATGCATGCACGTCGTTAAAAAAATAACTTTCTTCGCATACCACGCGTAAAGTATTGTATTTATTCCCTGACGTAGGAGTAAAACTCTACATGTATTCCCTCCTAGAAACTGCGACGCGCATGCACGTTTCCCTACTTTTCTCCCGGCTAGCGCCGCCTGAGTGTTGCTGCCCTCGCTTCGCTCGGGCCGCAAGTTACTGCAGGCGGCACTAATAATTGGGAAAAAAGTAGACACACCACCATAAGCGGGATTCCGATCGCGGCGCTCGAATCGAGCGGTCATGTACGCGCGCGCGATACGTCTTGCCTCGGAATCCGCGAGCTGAATCACCGTTTCAATTCAAATTCAAATCTCAAATTTCTAACTTCTCTTTACTCTCAATTCACCTTCACGTTCAAAATCGTAGTCGTTTCTACTTTTTTATCCACTTAATTTCATATTGTCGTTTCCATTTTCGCCTTAAATCAGTGTTGATGGTTTTGGCTTTTTCTTCGATAGTGCCCAAGTTTTTTTCACTCTCAACGAGGCTCTCTCCCTGAATCCGGACAGCTGAATCAACCACTTCTATTCTTCATAACCATCGTCTATTGGATGAGACCATTTCAATTTTAATAGCCTTTTTCAATTCACCATTTTAATCAATCACATCAAAGGAGATTAGCTGGGTTGCATTGAGCTGGGTAGGGAGTTTCGAGGTGGTTTTTGGCCAATGGCCCTATAAGCTGATACCATTTGTTGTATGGCATCTGGAAGCTTCAGCGGCCCGTCACCGTGACCAAGCCTCGACTCATGTTTTACCTCGTCATTTATTTCTTGCCTTCATTTACTTATTTAAAGATAATCTTATTTCGATATATAACTCTCTCTTAACCCTTTGAGGGGCAGTGGGACGTATACGTCCCACCTATTTGGTCTGTTTTTTTCATATTTCTAATATATTTTTGCAGTTTCTATATGCAAATAAATGTTTTTTAGACTCCTGGATACCTAAGTTATCAAAAATTCATGCACGATTGCAATAATTTATTTATTTATATGTTTAAACAATTGACGTGAAGAAACTCGGTTTTCTCAGGAAAAAATCGGGTTTTCTGCAACCTCAATAGCTGAAGCTTTGAAAATTTTTTTACGTATTCTTCGTAGATAGTTTCATAATATATATTTTTTCAGAACTTTTCGTACGCTAGTTTAAAAAAAAAAAAAAAATTTGGACATTTCGAAAAATGAATATTTTTTCAAGATTATTTATTATGAATTATTTAATTTATTATTATTGCTTGTTATGACTGTTCATGAAAATCTTTATTTAACTACATACCTTTAAGATATTATGTCATAGTTAAAGGCGTAGTTATTCTGTTGACCACTAGGTGGCCAATAGATAATGTGCCATTTTAGCGACACAGAAGCTGTTGCATTGTGTAGAAAAATCTGCCACTCAAAGGGTTAACAATTACCCGAAAGATTGTATATACGCATCATCATTCTCGTTCGTCAAGGTCATTCATATTTTAATTTGCAGACTCAAAAGAACAACCTTTTGTTATGATTAAACTCACCTTTCGCTCAATGTTTTCATCGGTTTCTAGGAATGGGCTGTTCAAAGCTCAGTCGCTTTATTTTTGAATTTCGACAGCCTACTCTCTGTTTCCCGATCTCATTCAGAGGGGGAGCTTATATCTCCCTGACGCTGCTATTCTCATAACCTCACGCTATATATCAAAGTTTTATTGAATTCAATTCACGGCTACCAAGTCTCAAACAAAAGGATCACTACAAGTTCGCACGATCGTAAAAAGGGACTCGTGCGTGCAGTGCACACGAGGATCACTACAGGTTCAAACGATCGTAAAAAGGGACTTGGTAATGGGTACATAATTGTTAAGCAGTTGTATCCTTAGAGAAAAAAAATAAAAAAAACGACCATAAGTGTCGCAGTTTCTAGGAGTGAGGTTATGTGACGTTTTCAACCCTGAAATCAGAGATTAAGCACAAATAACTTTCCACCGGGCATGCGAAAAAATGGTATATTGCTCTCGGGAACGATGAGGGCTATGAACGGTCTACGAGTTGTTGCCGTCGCTTCGCTCAGGCATCACATCCCTCTAGGGTATACGTAGCCTACTTTACTCCCTAGCCCTACTGAAAAATCTCACGCCAAAATCTCATCTGAAATTCTGGTCCGCGAGCTGCTAAAATCCCTTTAATGATAAAAAAACAGTTTATGGGAATTAGGAGTCGCCTATTAGGTTACGCTACCCCCAGATAAGTTCAAAAATGTATGTTTTGACGCGTTTTAGATATTTTTTATATTTTTAGAAATTTATGAGATCTCACGTGAGATTTCACGTGAGAAATTTGATACATGAGATTCCACGTGAGATCTCATGTGAGATCTCATGTGTAAAATTTCTAAAAATGTAAAAAATGACTAAAACACTTCAAAACATAGATTTTTGAACTTAACTGAGGGGTGGCGTAACCTAATAGGCGACTCCTAATTCTCAGAAACTGATTTTTTATCATTAAAGGCATTTTAGCAGAATTTCACATGAGATTTTGGCGTGAGATCTCACGTGAGATTTTTCAGTGGGGAGGTGTATAATCTACTATATTAATTGGCTCTATAACTTTCTGAGTTTTGAATAATTTTTAATTTTTCCTTTGGCAAGTCCCCATGAAATTACTTAAGAAGCAAAATGAGACCTTGAAAACTAATTTTTTTTTTTTATTTATTAAAAACCTTGAAAACTAAAATCGGTTGAAAAACAAAAAAGATTCCGGTGATTTATCAATAATTGTTTGTAGGGCCATATATCTAGTTTCTAGAATATCGCCATTTTGTGAAAAAAGTTATCTTAGTCATGTTAAATACACTTTTCGAGTCAGTGTGCGTAAAGTGCGACTTTATGTATTCTGCAAATTCTTAAATCGCTTTGACGCCCCCTCTTTCGAAATAGTATTAATTACGCACCTGGGGAGAGAAAGAGTTGGTCAGTCAAAAAGCACGTGCAAATTGACACCTGAGCCGAAGGCGAGGGTGGCAAACACGAGCTATGGGCTAACCCTCTTTCTCTCCGTGGTGCGTATACTATTTGTCGCAACAACGGGCCGGCGATAAAACATTCGCGTTCTTGTGCCGGGAGCGAATGTGGTACTTTCTGCCCGGCGTTGCGAAATAGTACATTACGCACCAAGGGAGGGAAGTAAGACATCCCAACCCGCGTGTGGTATTAACGCCCGAGCCGAAGGCGAGGACACGGAGAGACTAGGGAGTTCGAGGAGAACCACCTTAAAATGTTTTATATTTTAAAAAAAATCTAAACTAAATAGTTGATAAAATATAGGGTTCTTAATAATTGATTAAAATTACGTGATAAGATAAAAAATTTAAAGAATATTTTGGGCTGCATAAAATTATGAGCTTATAAACTTGTGAATTTATATGCACGAAATATACACATGGACTATGAACACTACTATGCATTATATGCAGCATACACATGCACACATGTGTATATGGCCTAAAAGGCACGTATGATAGTCAAATGGGGATTCGCAGAAAATTCAAATTGCAATATTATATGCCAAAAAGAAATAATAGATTCATGGATACTTAAAAAGTAAAAAATACTAAATCTTTAATTGTAATATGCAAAAATTTAGTTTTAAATATACAAAAATTAAGTAATAAATTTGACGTAACATTTGAAAATTTTCATTTTTTAAAAGCTTTCTATACATTATAAATACAAAATAACAATCAAGAACAAAAATAGCTCAATATTTAAACAGGATGATTGCATATAAAAAGTTGCACCATTTTATGTATAAGTTAAAAAAAAAACTTTTCCACTCTTATTCTATTACGTATAATAGACCTTAATTCTCTACCTCAAATACAAGTAAGCATTATATAAATTTCATTAGAATCAAAATTGATAACTTACTTATTGTAGTTTCCATAGGGAGTTCTGCATTATTCAACACATTACTTTTGTTTTCTGCGATATTTGGTAAATTTACATGTGCTAATTTTTTGTCCAACTCAATGTCAGCATTATCAGGCTTTGTTTTCTTTTTCAAATGTTGTTTTTTAGGCATTGAAACCCTTCCTTTTCTGCGTTTCCTTTTAACTGTAAGCACTTTTACTTTTTCACTGTTTTTTCTTTCATCATCCTGCTTTGACTCATATAAACTAGAAGTAATATTATTCTCTGCCACAGGTTCACTATTTTCAATTTGTATTGCTTCTGGATTATTAGCAATATTCAAATAATACCAATCATCTAAAATAAAACGTAAATATTTAATTGGATTGTTTAGTATACTAATAATAAAAAAAATTAATTATCATTTTTAAATTTAAATTACCAGATTCTAATATTGGTGTGTCATGATCTTCATCAAAGAGCGCGGGAGTGCTCCGAAGGCAAGTATCAACTTTAGTATCAGTATTTTCAATAGCTTCTTCATTTTCTAACACAATAATAGAATTATTTCCAATTGTATTATTATCACGGTAATGAGATTTTCTTTTTCTTTTTGCTATTTTATTGATTGGTTTTGTATCATGAGAAGTCATTTTAGGAACTTTTTTATTACTTTTGTCAGTATTTGAACAAACTATAACTTCATCATCTATAATTTAAAATTATTTTTTAATGAAAATTAAAAAAGTATATATAACAAAATTTAAAAAATGCTCAATATACCTGATGATTCTATCAAGTCTAAAACAGGAACTACCTTGGCATTAGAATCTCTTTTATTTTGAATAACACCATTTTCTGTAATTTCAATAAATTAAAAATAAATTAAAAATAAATAAATAAATTTTAAAAAAATAAAATAAAATAAAATAAAATTAATAATAAATTTAAAATTTAATTTTTTTTTATTTATTTATTCTTTTAGAAATAAGAAAACATGTTACAAAAGAAAACATGAAAATACCAGTGTAATAAATTATATATTGCATATGTTACTTTTTACCTTCTGTTAATGATTTTTTAATAATATTTTCAATAAAATTTTCAATAATATTTCCTGTTTCTTCGACAACTGAAATTAAATTTATGGTTTTTTAATTATAGCATATAGCATATTTTATACTAAATATTTTATTAAACTTATTAATAAATTTTAAATACAAACCAGAAATATTGGACAATTCCGCATCTGGACCTTCTTCTATATATGTTATGGGATGATTTCTAATACTTGTTACATCTATAAATTTTATTGAAGAAAAAATAATTTTTAATAATTACAGTAACAAATAATTTAATAGTTATAACTATGGTATAGAATTCATATTTTTTACCTTTAATAATCGGTAAGTTATTATCAATGGATTCTTCCTGCAGCTTGGCTACGTCTGAAATAACAGTTCATCAGGAAATTAATGTATTTTTTTTAAATATAAAATTTCTATGTGTGTATACACACACACACACACACACAATTATGGTCACTCATTCTCACCTTTTAATAAATTTATGTTATCACCAATAGTAATGTTTTCTTCAACCTCTAACATATCTGAAATTAAATAATACAATTATTTATTGCTTATTTTCTAAAATATTTTGTTTTTTGTAAAAGAGTGTGATAAAGTGAAGTTTTTCTATTATAAAAAGGTGCCAAAATTACCTAATTAAGTTGTAGATTCAAAAATAGATAGTTTGGAAGATAGAAGTTTGAACTTGATAATTGAAATATTTAACTAATTAAAAAAAAATAAATAAATACCTATTATTGAGAAAAAGGATGCAGAAAAACAGTAAATTTATTCTTAGATGTGTTATTTAGTTTGGAAAATGAATGTTTATTAAAGGGAACTCCAAATTAAATTTATATTAATTGAAATGTTATATGTGATTTCATTCGTTTTCAGAATAAAAATAAAATTTGAAGAAAAAAATATTGTTTTTACCTTCAGAAGGGTTCACTTTATTTCTTATTATTTTTTTTTGCATGCTTGGGTTATTTTTTTTTAGTAATGAACGTCCACTAGGAATTTCCGTTTTTTTAATATCTAAAATTTTGAATAATAAAAATTATTTATTATGCATTACAAAAGTACTCAATAGAATTATAATAATATTTTAATTACCTGAATCAGAGCAATCTACTAATATGACTTCCTTTTGAATAAATGGTGCCAATTGCTTTCTGATTTGTTCATTTTCTAGGAAACAACATTAATTTAAATTTAACATAAATACAGATATTTTCCACACACACACACACACACACACACACACACACACACACACACACACACACACACACACACACACACACACACACACACACACACACACACACACACACACACACACCCACCCACCCACACACACACGCACACAATAAAGTAAACATTACTTTTATCTTATGGAATCAACTTACGTAGTAATGATTTCATAGAGACTCGAAAACCAAACATATCTGAAAATTTATTTATAATATATATTTATCTCAAAACATGTTAATATTAGCAATGCGCTAAATAATTACTTGAGCAATCGTTGTTATCATCTTGAGGTGGTTGACGATTTTGTATTTCTTTCTGTTCTTGATCTAACGATAATGATGCTTTTGAAATTTCTTTCATTTTAACTACGGTCTTCTTAGGATATAATACTTTAATACGTTTTTGAGTTTGTGTAATTTCATTAGCAGTATTATTCAATTTAGTGTACATTCTTTTTCTAGAATCTATTTCAACATTTACAGCTTGTGAGTCATACTCACGATTTTGTAAAATTTTATTAGAAACTTCTTCCAATAATTCAATATCTAAAATATTTAAATATATAATTTTACAAAAAATTTTAGACCAATTGTCAAGAAACATAATATTACATTTATTACCATTTGAACTTGTAGAGGGAGGACATTCTGAAATGATAACTTCTTTAATGAAAAATGGTGATTTTATTTTAAGATCTTTACCACCTATAAAATCAATTCATGTAAATATATTTCATTTTTTGTTAATATTCAGATATATATATATCTATACAATATTTCAACTATCCAAATATTTTATTACTTTAAAACATTAAATTTTTTGATAAATTTCATGATTTTTTTATTACATTAAGAAGGGATAATTTTCATACTTTGTTATCAATCTTACTTGAATTATTATTATGGATATTTACAAAAGGTTTTAATTAAAATTTTACAGTTTAATTTATATTCATTATATATAATTAATAATTCAATTATTAAATTATTTAATTATACAATATTAATTACAGTATTATTGTTCAAATGATGTAACCAGATATACATAACTTATAATAAACACCAATATTATTTTTAAATTACAAAGTGGATGTAAAAATATTGATTTTGTGAAACATATTTCAATTTTCATATTGAAAAAGTTTTTTAGGTAAAATGAAATATTTATATTCAATCTTTTACCATAGAAAATCGTTAATAATTATTATAATTCTATATATTAGACTTTGAAAAGACAAATTTAGGGTTTGAAGGCTAATATACTATATTACATTTCAAGCATTATTATTACCTAGTAATGATGTGGCAGGAACAAGATGTTGGTTCATCTTTAGTGAGTTTTGATAAATGTATACATGTACCTACAAATCAAATGTTCATAATTTATAAAGTATTACATTGAGAAAAATAGACAAAAAATTTATATAATCTATTTTACAAGAAACAAAAAGTTCTTTTTGTAATATAAAAAAAAAAAATATATATATATCAACTAATTTAATTTAAACATTAATAAATTGTATTACTCTAATAACATTTTAAAGAGAGTATTGGATATTCGAATATAGGAAATGTATATGAAAATAACATTAATTAACATTATTAACATAATAATGTTTTATGTTAAGGATGTATTACACCTGTAACTTTCTACATTTCACTTTTAATTAGATTAAACCACCTTTATAATTTTATGAATGATATAATTTTCTCATATTAGGAATTATTTGAAATACAGTAAACGAGTGTGATAACTGATAAAACTTTAAAATTTGAAGCAATACAAAAAAATATAGGAATGTCAATAAATATATACTTAAATACTGTCTTCGATATTTCCTTAACCCTTTCAGTCACGTAATTCAGTTGTGAAGACACGTTTTTTGGCATATATTTGATTATAACAATTATAAACAATTATGGATTGACAAAAAACCATATTCGATTTAAAGTTCAAGTCTTTTACTACCTGAAAATGCAAAAAGGATTTTGCATGGAATATAATAAAAAATGATAAAAAAAAAAAACAAAAAAAAAGTAGGGTGCCGAAATATCAGCTCCTGTGACTAAAAGTGTTAAGAGCCAAAAAGAATTCTCAATGTGATTAAAACATAGTACAACATATTTTTATATTCAGTAGAACTTATACTGTTCCACATATCCTCTGAATTTTGCTTTTAAAGGCTGCAATGGTAGAATGAAATCCATAAGTAGTGTACTTTAAAATTTATTAACTTAACAATTTTATTTCACTATAGCAACATAACCCCCCCCCCCCCCCCACACACAAACACACACACACACACACACAATGAAAGTATGTCATTGTTAGAGGATGACCAAATACTAGTTGCACCTTATATGTATATAGATATGACTTTTTGTTTTTAATGCAAATTTTGATTATTTATTGTTTCATTGTTCTAACACTTTAAGATTTTGTAAATTAATCAAAAAGTAGGGGAGAGGTTCCCAATGTGGACACACCTAATTGTAAAACCCCTAATTATTTTTTTATATATGAAGATCTGGAAGAAATATATAAAAAAAGTATTTCTATAACTAGAAATAAAAGTATTCAACTTCCAAAAACAAAAAAGGCTGTTAGCAATAAAAATAACCACAATGTAGCACCAAAGACTTTCAATAGTCAACCCAAAGAATTAAAAAGTTTATATGGTAACGAAAATAATATGAAATACACGTTAAAGAATAAGCTTAAAAGTGTTATAAAATCAACGTAAATTATATCGTTATTATAACTAATGTTTTTTGTTAAGGTTTTGAAATTTTATTGTCAAATATTTAATACCTAGTTACTTAGTTTGTAAGTTAGTCTATAAGTACACTTACACCAGCCCTTGTACAGGTAGCTACTTCTATAGGATTACACTTTATGTAATTAGTTCTGGTTAATGAATAAATAATGTTGATACTTTTAATATGGCTGTATGGACAAAAGTTACCTAATACAATGATCTTTAACTTGGTACACCTTTTCCTTCATAACAGTGTCCATGTTGGGAGCCTCTACCATATTAAAAACAAAAGCAGCGATATATGCAATTGAAAGGCTGTTGTTAAACATCCGACAGATAGAAAAAATAAGTTCCCGTTATAAGGAGTGGAAAAAAGTAATGAAATATTAAAGAAAATAACACCTCCGTAAAACATATGAGGTTTGTTTCAATATAAAATGTAAGAAAAAAAAAACTAGTAGATTGCATTAGTATTCTACCATTTCGTTATTGTAAATTTAATATAGGTATTGTAATTGAAAAAATATTGCAGCATATTTGAACAAAGCTTTTTTTGCCTTGTCTTCGCTACCCACCGCAGAAACAACTAGTTGTATTTTAAAGACAATGAAACATAATCTTAAAAATATATTAATAATAGTTATATTATTCAAATAAAAGAATATTATATCCAAACCACACATTTGTATATGTGAAAACAATAAACTGAATTGAAGAAAGTACTGAAACAAATACCTTGCTGACCTAACCTTCAACCGACATAAAATCACAGTATAAAAAAGAGACTGAAAAGTGTACAAAAATTACCTATCAATACATCTAATTTTCACTTTCGATAAGTTACTGAATAATGTTTGCCTATCATCAACAATGAACACCCAAAATAATAAGCAAACGACTTGAACGGATTCCGCAAACCGCTTCACTCTTCATTGAACGGAATCAACCAGATTCTAATGAAGAATTCTTCATCTCTTGTCAATTCATTACCTCGAATGCACTAATTAACACACATTGATAAACAATAAATAGGGGTTAAAATTTAATCCGTGTACTTTTTACTTATAAAAGATCGACACAGCTCTCCACGAAGGCGGACCACGGGAGTGATGAACTAATGGCGGCGGCGAGGCGATATGGCAACTTCTTAGATCAGGAAACACACGGGCCGGGAACCGACGGTTCGCAGTGCACATCACCTGCCATTTCGCGTGCATGACGTAGAAATTCTATGCACATGCTTTGTAAAAAATCGAGTGCCCAGATTTATGATAAAAAACGGAAACAAATTGTTTGTTTCGACAATTATTTGATAAGTATAATTGCGACGTAAGCCCTTTTGGTAGTAACCGAAGGAACGCGGAATACAAACTAGGCCAGTTTTGGGTTAAGAAAGCGATTTCTTTTTGTGCTTACTGAGAAGTTCAATGTATTTTTAGAAAATTTATAATGTATTCGTGAAAAAATGGAGATTTGGGTTTAAAAAAGTAGTTACAAAAAAGGTTATGATAAAATAGAAACTACAATTTAACGCTGCATAAACTAATTAAAGTTAGTTCCATTTTTATTATTATTATTAAATGAAACGAAATTATCACCGCTAGGTGGCGGAATGGATAGAACTCGAATATACAAGCAAAAGGACACCTTTTTGATGTGAAAGCTATACAAAATGAAGTAATGCAAGAAAGTAAAATATTCTAAAGTACATAAAATAAAATCACAATGTGTAACATTAAAACGTTCAAAATTTCTAAAAATATATTTGTCAGTTAAAAAAGTTATTTATCAAATTATATTTAATTAGGAAAGCTGTCATGCCTTTGAATTTTTGATTGCCAATGTTGTATCTATGTAAATAGACCTGCTTTATGCTGTCTATTCGTCGTTAAAGTAAGTATATTTATAAATTTAGGCACACTATGTAAAAAATATGTGTAAAATTACATCTAATACATTTTAATTATCTTCATTGTAATAATCGAGTTAAAGCATTCTTAATATTTTGGCTTAATTTCCTATAAGACATTAACAAGTACAATGAATTGAACAATTTACTTAGTTTTTTACAACTTTATAGTATTTCTGTGGCATCTGTGTGTATTTAACTTAAAGCCTAGTGTATTAATATTTATTAACTAGCACTTTTAAGCACATTTCATGTAGATAAAGGCATCTATATTTGGCATCGCTCATTTTTAATGTTACATTTTGATGTCTCTTTTATACAAATAAATTGAAGAGGATCCAGCTAAATTTTATGGGTATAGTTTAACATAAATTTGTGTTTTTATTAAGTGTTAAATTATGTTAAATACATGTTTATTTTTTACAATTTTTTCAAAAACACAAGTGTTACAAACACGTTAGCGTGTTGACCCGTTCATACCTCCTCGATATTAACTGTTGAATGAGAGAAGTGAACCTGAGTTTAACAGATCGATTCTTTCAAAACTAAATTTTACCCATCGAAAAATAATACTTTTATCCATAATTACTTATGTATAAATATAAAGACTTGTTACTAATACTTGATAAGTTCATTGGAATTTGAACGCTGTGATCAGTTTCTTATTATTTCTATGTTTTCAACAGAAATCTTGTTTAACAATTGAATCGAATGGAAAGTTTTCAAATTTTTTTACAACAGTCAAATGAAGTAAATGAATTCAACAGTTTGATTGGTAAATTGTAAACCTTTTTAGTACCATAAGTTGTTAATCTATGTACTTGGTAAAGTATGTTGCATCTAGGAGTATTCTTTTTTGAAATGTATATGCGATTGCAGTTTTAAATATACATATAACAGTTTTTGTGTATCTATGCTTATTTTTTATTATGTTTAATTATAAAAGTTTAAATATTTTAATTCTTGTATCAAAGTCAAAAAAGGAAACTTTAACTTTTGCAATAGTAAAAAATATGTATTGATTCTTATACTTTAATGCTATCTTTTGGTTTTATTTATATGTAAACATTATCACTGGTTTATTTTTTTAAAGAATTTGTTATTGATAATAACAATAATATTGTATCTTCTGAATTAAAAGTTAATTAAATTCCTTCAGCTTTTATGTTAAAGCTTCAATTACAAAATTTATTATTTCAATGTTACAGCCAACAAAAAAAAATGTATTTTACATGGAAGTAATCTAACATATGTAGACAGGATGTCTTGTTCGTCCAACGTATACCTTTTCACAAAAAATCAAGTTTCACTCCTCGAAGCACAAATGGAAGGATATATTAAAAAGATATAAAAAGAAATTAAAAGTAATTAAAACCATTTTCTGTATCTATAGTCTTTATACTTATATGAGAAGTGTTTTTTACAATCGCAAATATGAAACATTGAATGAACTTAAATATTTACAGAGGTAAACAGATTAAAATTACAGAATCATTATGGTAATGCCTTTAAAATATTAATAAAACATACAAATTTGTGATGGGTAATACTTAAACAATTATGTTAATTGAAAAGATTACTACAACTTTAGGGTATAACTATTTAATACTTTTTTTATAATTGTTAACAACATGTGACGCAAAAGATTTGTAAAAAATCATGATAAATTATACTTACATAAGTAATAAAACAGTCAAATTTTTACGGGAATAAGAAGTATCCTAAGGAAGCTCCTATTTTCCCGGCTCCGACTATATAGGTATCTGTAGTTTTGCTGCTACTAGCTATAGTGCACCGTGCAATAATCCCAAGCAGTCTAACCTAACCCTTACCGACGTGTCCGGCCGTTACGGTTACGGCTAGCTGCAATGTTTACAGTTTTCAAATAACGTTCCCGCTATTTTTAATCTTGTAGTCAATTATTCTCAGTGAAACTTGGTACTAGAATTAAAAGAATATCAACAATCTCAAATCGATCACTGATTAGAGGTAATATTAAAATATTCATGACATGTCAATTGTAATAATAAGATATGTTTTATTCAGGAATTTTTGTAATTTCTTTTATAGGTATCCCTAACCTCGATCTGAAAATATTGACAATCCACTAATCAACAATAAATTGTACATGCAGTGAAATGACTTAATAAGTAGTTTTATATAAATTAATAAGACATATTTTTAGTAATAAGTAATAAAAAGTAAGTTCAAGCACAAAATTTGATAAATAATTTTCCAAAATTTAATTGTATGATATTTCTTTTAGCATATAGCTAGCAAATTAATTTATCTATGCAGATACTTTGTTAACCATGGATCAAAGTAGTGAACCCTTTGATATTAAAACTTTTTTAAAAATCTTAAGAGAAAGAGGTAAAGCTTATAGTGAATTTCGAACATCTATTAATTCGTTGCAAGAAGAAGCCAATATAAGAGGATTAGATGGCAAAACTATTAGGTCAATTACTGAAATTTTAATAGAGATAGAGTTGGGAGCTGCTAACTCAATTGCTTTAATCAAATGTATGATTCCAAGGAATAAAATAGATGATGATGATGCTAAGAAATTAATTTCATGGTTCTTAATAATAGCAGCACCAGTAACAACTCTCTCCACGTTACTTCAATGGATAATAGCTTGTTGGGAATACCAATTAATAAATAGAAACTCTATTTACATTTTTTATGATTCATTTTTTTATACTATGCTCAAGCAAGCAAGGCTTGAGTCACGTTTAGCTCAATTAATTTATTTAATGACTAAACCAGAAGATGTAACCAGAAGGCAAGTTATCAGACTATTGAAATTGAATGAACATTATAGAAAACCTCAAAGGCATATTACTGCTTTACTATCGCTATTTAAATCTTATAAGCCAGAATTTGTACCGGAAAAAATTCCAGCTTTAAATATTCAAAGTATATGGCGTCCAATTCCTGAAATCTTGCGTGCTGGTTTTGAAGATGCAAGAAATAGAATAATTCTGAAAGAAAATGAAAACATAGGAGTATTCAATTGTGATTGGAATACTTTTAATAAAGTTAAAACTAAAAGGAATCAGGAACCACTTATACCTTCTGTTGGTTATTTTAATATGGGTTCAAGTATATTTAAAACCAATAATATACCTGAAAAATCTATTTTTGATGTTTCTAATTCAGAGCAACTAGGAAAATATCATTCTATTGTAAAGTTACCATGTAATTCAACATCTCTTTTAACAAACTCTATTGGATACCATTTATTGACTTTTGCAAACATTGAATACCAACAGAGATTCATGCATAATTTATATTATACATTTTGGAGATCTTTTATATTTGAAAAAGGCAGGTATTCGGATGAAGAAATGAATAAGATCTTAGACATGACATTAGAGTTCTGTAAATATATGCAACACGGCATCCCAATAGTGAACTATTTCATTAATGAATATTTATCATGTTATATGGATGAATACCATATGAAATTCTTATCACTAATGCAGTGGAGTTCAGTTCCCATCCCAGAATTGCAAGATTATGTTTTGTCACATATGAAATTAATGTTTTATAGCTCTTCTTTAAGTACCAAGTGTAGAATCATAAGGACACTGAGAGCACTTCTTCTAAATCTTGTTGTTATTAACGATAATTCGTTTGAAAATAAATCATTTCCATTTTTACATCAAAGTTTTCCTAGCAAACTTGCTGAAAGTGTACAAATTATTGAAAATTTTGCCAGGGAATTAATGATGTCTGCTTTAAATATACATTTTTATAACTCTTTCGTGATTTCTGAAGCGCTATCATTTTATGAACAAATTGATGCTTTACAAGTATACAAAAAGACATCTGTAATCTTGGCTCCATCAGCTGTGATTTATGGTAGTTTTACTACAAAAAGTTGTGCATTATTGTCAAGAGTGTGTGCCTTATTACTGAAATACCGGAAATATTTTAGGCAAGATCATACTTCGGTCAAAAGCATCAAGTGGCTAGTGATATATGCTGAAGATTTAGTGAGTGCTTTATGGTATGATAATTGTTTTAGTAATAGAAAAGGAGAAAATAGATACTTTTTAAAATATTTGTCAGAGAGTATAGTCAAAAGTAATCCTAGTGATATGGACAGTTTGTTAAATATTCTTCAACATTATGCTGTACTGCCATACATGTACATGTTAAATTTAAATGGACTCCCAATTAGAACAAAAGAAGATGCTATTAAAGTGGCAGCACATTATTACCCCCACATAAATCAGTTCATTGTTGCACTTGTCAAGCACAAAAAACCTACTTAATAGATTGTAAATAATTCTGATGATTTTATATCTTTTAAACAAATGAAATGATCAAAATAATATGGAATGAAAAAAATGATATTATTTATTAACACATAAAAAGTGACAAATTTTTAATTTCTTTTAATGTTTTTTTAATTTTATACTGTACTGTAATACTGTATATATTTAAATTAATTGTTTAATTAAAAAACTAATTTCAAATTGGTTTACTTTTTTAATGATTTCTAGATATCATTGTTGCCTTTCAACTCAATGACATGGTAGATTTAAAGTAAAAACTTGAATTTAGGAAATAAATGATATTTGCTTATTTCACTACAGTGTCTTGTGCAAATGTACAAAATGTAATAAAATCATTGTTGATAAAAGATTCAATAATTTGTTTTAATTATTGATTCAATAGCCTTTTCAAAGAATAAAATTTTTAATCAATGGAATTGACTGTATTAATTATTTGTAAAAAAAATCCCACCGTATACATTTGTGTAAAACTTTTTGATATTTTATTGGTGTTTCATTAAATAAAAAATTGAAAACCATATTTTAATTACACACATTACGTAATGCATCTACCCATAAGATGAATATGAACTGAGAAAAGAACTAAATTATCAAAAATTGAGAGAAATGCATTATATTTTATTTTTATTAGGAGTATTATCTTATCAAAAATAGTTTTCATTGAGTTCGTAAAATATAAAATAAAATTTGAAGGGAAAACATGTTTCAAGGATTATCACTATATACTTTATACAGTACCTTTGGTAAATTTTTATTGGTAAAATACCTTCCCGTCATTTCATCATAAAATAAATTTTAAAAATATCGCTTCAAATTAAAATTAAGGGGAAGTGAAATACCGATAATAATTTTTTAACATAAAAATCTTGTAGAAGATATACTAATGAAATCGCCCAAAAAAGTTTCTGACAATATTTGTTGTGACGTAAAATAACACCCTCAAGATCTTTTTTTTTTAAACAAAAATTAAAAACGAATTAAATAAAAAAATCTGGCATCTGTAAGATAGGGATCGTGTTTAGATGCTAAATACGTTGATTTTTCAACATAAAAGTTTTGTGAAAGATACTAATGGAATCGTTTGAAAACATTTTTTACAACAATCATCGTATAAACAAAAGCCCTGAGGTGGAGATTTTGCAAAAAAACTTTTGGAAATGAATTAATTAAATAATAAAAATAGAAGTTCACACCTACTTTCAGCATAAACATTGTCAAAGTCCAGCTCACCCGAATGAAAAAAAGAAATGTAGGAAAATGTAGAAAACCGTATACGAAACTGTAAGAAACTGTATAAAACCATGTAAAACTGTATAAAACTGTATGAAACCATTGGTTTTTGGACATTTTATGCGAAACAATTTATAAAGTTATATACACTTTTATACATTTTTAAACATTTTTATACATTTAAAAAATTAAAAGTTTTTTCCAGAAAATTTTCTCATATATGTACAAATTTTAATGAAATGTAAAAGAAAACGTATAAAAATATACAAAATGGCTTAAAAGTGTATAAAAGTGTATATAAATGTAAGAATATGTAATATTTTACATTTTTATACATTTTCTTACATTTTCTTATATTTTTTTCCCACAGTGCACCTAACACCTTGTCATTCGTAAAACATCTCCCAATCTCTCAACCACCTCATTCTGACGAGATGCTCCAGTTCGTTTACTCGGCATCATTGCGTGCCTCAGAATGAGCTCGGTGCACATGTCGACCAAACTATACCCTATTGAAAAATCTCACGTGAGAAAATTGAAACATGAGATTCCACGTGAGATCTCATGTGAGGTATCACGTGTAAAATTTGTAAATATGTAAAAAAATGGCTAAAACGCTTCAAAACATAGATTTTTGAACTTATCTGGGGGGTGGCGTAACCTAATAGGCGACTCCTAATTCCCAGAAATTGATTTTTTATCATTAAAGAGATTTTAGCTCGCGAACCAGAATTTCACATGAGATTTTGGCATGAGATCCCACGTGAGATTTTTTAGTAGGGTAGTCTTTTCGTATAGGCTTCCTCGAGGGTCGGGAGTTCAGGAGCTTCATGAGTTTGACATTGCTCAAACGTCGGACCCCGGGCTGATCGTTGTGGTCGCACAAAAGGAGCTGCGGCATGGTGTGGTTTGTGCACATAAGAATTATGCACATATTTATTGTGCACACTTTAGCATTGGAGTATACACATAGATATAGATATACACCAATGCTAAAGTGTGCACAATAAATATGTGCATAATTCTTATGTGCACAAACCACACCATGCCGGAGCTGCCACGGCGTCATAATGATGAGGTCCACGATAATCGACTCCAGCAGCTCCGTGAGAAAATGAAAAAAAATGTGAAACAATGCATAAAAAATAAAATAAAATGTGGAAAACTGTGTATTAATTAGGTGTACAGTGAATTTGTAATATTATTCATATAGAAATACGTAGTTATACAGTGTTTCACAGTTGACTATATTTTTTTATATTCCTACGTTATTTTCAGTTTGATTATTATTACTATAACCACTATAGATGGTAAAATATCCCGTAGAGATCGAAAAAAAACTAGGCAATTTCTCGCCAGAAATTATCCAAGAACTGGCTATAGTTTTTTTTTTCATTTCTACTACTTAATAGGGTAAAAATGTCAGAATTTGTGAAAAAATATGAGAAAATATTAAAAAATGTGTTAAGTTAGTTGTATCTAAATTCAAAGTCCTTAACTTTTTCTAAAAATTTAGGTGAAATTAATTCATTATAGAATACCTATATGTACGTTAAATTTTAAGTTGATGTATCGTTTAGATTCAGATATGTAATTATCCAAAATTTGATACTTTTGATATCATTTAACATTACATACAGAAACAAAAAAAGTAATTAATTTAAGGTAGTTGTTACCTAAATTGAAAGTGTTGGTAATCGTATAAAATTTTGTACAAAATTAAGGTACAGACGAATATATATGCAAAATCCTATATCGATTTATCACTTCGTTTTTGTAATATCGTCAGTCAAAATTCGCAACTTTTGACTAACTAAACTTTTGACTATTACTTATAAATACTAGATATTTAAGATGAAAATAATGTAGGCTACAACAAAACACAGGAATTTTTAAAAACTTATTTTTACCATCTAAGTAATTGAGCAATAGTACGTATATAAATATTATCGTTTTAGGTGAGACGCGTAATAATAATTACCGTCATTGTAATGGTACAATAGTTGGAGATGGGGGAGGGGAGGGAGGGGGGTCGATAAAACATATATGAAAAAATAGAAAAAAACTGTATGTGTATAAAACTATGAAAATTAATGAAAAACCATAAAAACTCTTAAATCATAAATTTTCATGATTTTTCATCATTTTTTCATAGTTTTTCAATAGACATGGTTAAAATTATCAAATAACGTATACTTATAAATATTAAATAATCGGTTTAGGATGAGCTTGGATGTTGGAAAGATTACAAGTAATTCATTATATTAATTAAAATTTTAATTAAGTTTAATTTGTTAAACCTTTGACAAGTTTAGTTTATTAAACTAATAACTGAATACACACTTCTATAGCTTTTATATTTGCAATTCTCAAAAAAGTTTCCCCTAATTCGGTCATACAAACGATGAAAAAAAAAAATTTTAGGCAACCTCTGCAATAATCTTTTTCTTGTTATATATAGATCATACAATAGTCGAACAAAATTTGGAATCCAGGAAAACGGCCTTGTGATACAGTTTTAACTGCACATCAATTTTTCTTATGGAAATTTAACATGGGAAAAATGGACGAAAAGTAGTCACTGATGATTAACCAATAGCAAGCTCTTAAAGATGCCAACAAATATTAAAAAAAAAGCAATTTAATTAAATAGAAGAAAAGAGTTTTAATTTAAGTCAAAGATTTGAAAATCGCGAAAAATGACAGAACTGAACGAAAAATGAACGAAAAGTAGTCACCGATCATTAGTCAATAGTAAGCTCTTAAGAGTGCTCTCTACCTAAACCCCAACTCCGGAAAAGATCGCAGCGCCCCCATGACTTCATTTATGTATTTTCATTAATTTAAGTGTACTTATAAATTTTAAATTAATCATAACTCAGTTTTCCCACGTGTAAAAGTTAATAAGGATTACTTTTAAACAAGTTTCATGAATGTAAATGAATAAATGAACTTGTATTTTGTAGAGAAAATTCAAACGTTCAGTGGACATTTCTAAAAATGACTCCAAATTTTTCTCTACAAAATACAGATTTATCAATGGAATTTAATTTGGGAAAACTCTTGTAATCGTGTCTTTAATACTAATTACACGTGGGAAAACTTTATTTTTACGTTAATATTGCCCACAATTTTTTTAATTAACAAAAAACACTTTTGACAGTAGGTGGTGTTCCAATCGGGGTAGAGAGCACTCTTAAAGGTGCCAGCCAATATTTCTCAAAAAGCGATTAAACTAAAAGAAAAGAGCTTTAAGTTAACCTAAAGATCGTTAAAATCGGTCGGTGCTGTCAGGCCCGGACTGGCCATCGGGAATTTGGGAGAGCTCCCAAAGCTGCGGAACTGGCCGAAATTATTAACATTATTTCTAAACCCAAGTAGCCGGGGAATACGAGATCCACACATATTACGGAATTACGTAGACATGCAACAATAAGCAAGACAATTATTTAAACAATTTTTAAACCCAAGTAGGCGGGGGATATAAGGTTCACGCATGTAAGGGAATCATGTAGACATAAAAAAATACGCAAAACCATTATTTAAATAATTTTTAAATCCAAGTAGCCGGGGGACGCGAGTTCCAAGCATATAACGGAGTTACGTACACGTCCGACGTAAGCAAGACGATTATTTGAATAATTTTTAAACCCAAGTAGCCGGGGGACGCGAGGTCCTCGAATACGAAGGAGTCATGAAAACATCAAAAAATAAGCAAAACGATTATGTAAATAATTTTTAAACCCAAGTAGCCGGGGGATATGAGGATCAAGCATATTAGGGAATTACGTAGACGTGCAACAATAAGCAATACAATTATTTATTCAATTTATAAACGCAAGTAGGCGGGGGATATGGGGTCCACGCATGCAAAGGAGTCATTTAAACATAAAAAAATAAGCAAAACGATTATTGAAATAATTTTTAAACCCAAGTAGCCGAGGGACGCGAGGTCCACGCATATAACGAAGTTACGTAGATGTGCGACGTAAGCAAGACCTTTATTTCCAAAATTCTTAACCTCTATAACTCGACTCTCTTATATGCGTGGACCTCGCGGCCCCGTCTACATGGATTTAAAAGTTATTTAAATAATCGTCTTGCTTAATTTTGCATGTCTACGTAATTCCCTATTATGCGTAGACCTCGTATCCCCCGTGTACTTGGGTTTAAAAATTGTTTAAATAATCGTTTTGCTTATGTTTTCATGTCTACGTAATTCCATAATATGCGTGGATCTTGCGTACCCCGGCTACATGGGTTTAAAAATTATTTAAATAATCGATTTGCTTATGTTTTCATCTCTACATGACTCACTTACATGCGTGGATATCATATTCCCCGCCTCCTTAAGTTTAAAAATTGTTTAAATAATTGTCTTGCTTATTCTTGCACGTCTACGTAATTCCCTAACATGCGTGCACCTCATATCCCCCGCCTACTTGGGTTTAAAAATTATTAAAATAATCACTTTGTTTATTGTTTCATGTCTTCATGACTCCTTCATATTCGTTGACCTCGCGTCCCCCGGCTACTTGGGTTTAAAACTTATTCAAATAATCGTCTTGCTTACGTCGCACGTCTACGTAACTCCGTTATATGCTTGGAACTCGCGTCCCCCGACTACTTGGTTTTAAAAATTATTTAAATAATAGTCTTGTTTATTAATATATGTCTACGTAACTTCCTAATATGCGTGGACCTCGTATCCCCCGCCTACTCGGGCTTAAAAATTGTTTAAATAGTTGTATTGCTTATTGTTGCACGTCTACGTAATTCCCTAATATGCGTACACCTCATATCCCCCGCCTACTTGGGTTTAAAAATTATTTAAATATCGTTTTGCTTATGTTTTCATCTCTACATGACTCACATGCGTGGATATCATATCCCCCGCCTACTTAAGTTTAAAAATTGTTTAAATAATTGTCTTGCTTATTGTTGCACGTCTACGTAACTTCCTAATATGCGTGGACCTCGTATCCCCCGCCTACTTGGGTTTAAAAATTGTTTAAATAATTGTATTGCTTATTCTTGCGCGTCTACGTAATTCCCTAATATGCGTAGACCCCGCATCCCCCGGCTACTTGACTTTAAAAATTATTTAAATAATAGTTTTGCTTATGTTTCATGTCTACATAACTCCTTTATATGCGAGGACATCATATCCCCCACCTACTTGGGTTTAAAAATTGTTTAAACAATTGTCTTGCTTATTGTTGCATGTCTACGTAATTCTCTAACACGCGTGGATCTCGTATCTCCCGCCTACTTGGGTTTAAAAATTATTTAAATAATTGTTTTGATTTTTTTCATGTCTACATGACTCCCTTACATGCGTGGACCTCATATTCCCGCCTACTTGGGTTTAAAAATTGTTTACACCACTTTAATCTCAAAATCATAACTTTAATATGATAATTCGACTCTCGTGGTATAAAATACGGTACGACACTGGTGCGTAAGGTGATTTTTACCGCATTCGACTTTTCTCTTGAGACGAAAAATGTCTCCTGCGGTAAATAATCACACCCGTATCGTAATGTACTATTAAATAATTGTAAAATTTGTAATAGTCCATTGCCTGACACTATACATATTATTAGATATTTTAAGGGCCGCAGGCTCCAAATATCCCGGGCCGTCTTGGTGGCCGAGTCCGTCCCTGGGTGCTGTGAAAAGTTATGTGCATTTGAATATCGCCTAAAATGACAGACAATGATAAAAATCTTAAGAAATACGTAAATTAGCTAAAAATCGTTCAGTTCTGTCATTTTTCGCGATTTTCAAATCTTTGACTTAAATTAAAACTCTTTTCTTTTATTTAATTAAATTGCTTTTTTTTTTTAATATTTGTTGGCATCTTTAAGAGCTTGCTATTGGTTAATCATCAGTGACTACTTTTGTCCATTTTTCCCATGTTAAATTTCCATAAGAAAAATTGATGTGCGGTTAAAACTGTGTCACAAGGCCGTTTTCCTAGGTTCCAAGTTTTTTTCTTCTATTGTATGACCTATAGAAAATGAAAAAAATTATTGCAGACAACCAATATGTATTTTATATTTATCAATATAATCCCAGGCGGAAATAAATTATGCACACAATTGTTAATAACTAAATATAATTTTTATTTGCAGTTATTTGCTATTATTTATTATTTATTGGAGTTTATAAATGCATGATTTGGGACGCTAATAACACTTAATAATAGCTTTTAAGAATTATTTGCTGTTAGTAACAGTTCCTTGCAGTTATTAGCATTTGTCTTTTTTTATTCATCAAATGAAAGTCATGACAAAAAATGCTAATAACAGTTATTTGCATTTTTATTGAAAAAAAAATTTTATAACAGATATAAATGATTATTATTTATAATTAAATATTAATATTATTGTATAATTTATATAACTTTATTTTGATTATAACGATAATTTTATGATAATAATTGATAAATAACTACCGACAAATACTATTAACGTAAAATTATTACTTAAAATTAATAACAGTCGCTAACAATAATTATGAGCAGTTATGTGTATTAAAACATAATACTTTCTAGAGAGTATCAATAAATTCAAATAATTAATATTTACTATTAATAACAATAAATAATAGTTAAAATCGATTATTTACAACAAATAATAATTGATATCAGTTATTAACAGTTATTTGCTTTTTTGTATCCTAAAACTATTTCTCACATGGAACCAGCAGAAAAAGCAAATAAATACAAATAAGTGCTTATAACTAATAATAGGAATTTACAACACTTACTAAATGTTTTAGGTATTCTTAAATTTTCCTGTTATTTTTTGTTATTTGCTTTTATTAACAGTTTTACGCAAAAGTTATTTCCACCTGGGATCTATGTGGATTTTATTTTTCCACAAACGATTATTTATAAATTTGATTTTTTATACAAACACTATTTCAATCTTCGTATGTAAAACTTTGTTCTATTTGAAAATAATTCTTATAGCTTCATATAACAGAGATTAATAGTTACTTTTCATAAGTATGAAATCATAATTAAATATAACTATATTTTTTCTTGAAGCATTGTCTTCTAGCTTGAAGTATTTTCAATTTAATTTCAAACAGTATATTCATTATAACTAATTAACCACTATTTAGCATTTAAAATAAACGGACCTATTATAATAGGTAGATATTTGTAAGAATTATTCTGAAATTGTGGTAATTTGTAATTTGCAAACCATCAAATCACTCAACTACTATCATAATTGTTTACTAACATAAAATTAAGAACAACTAGAACTACATTAATAGCCCAACAATCCAATCTTTCTTTTGCAATAGGCATTTTACTTACTCCCTCTGCAATTTTAGAGTATTATTACGCGAGTCGACTCACGCATTGTTACTCCGCATTAAACACTGTTAATATATTGCTAGTTTTCAATGTGCTTTAACAGCGTTATGGTAATAATTATTGTATAAAGGGCCATATAGACCGTTCAACTAAATAAAATTAAATAAAAAAATAAAATAACTTGAATCATGTGAAAATAGGTAGTAATACATATTTGGGCTTCATCTATCTCTGTCTTGGATATGGCAAAAAACTCTGGGTTTCCTGCATTCATATCATCATCACTCGATGTCTGAATATACGTTTTAGATATTTGTCACATTCCATAGGTTTAAACACCGAAAATATATTCAAGTCAAGTCACCTAGCCAACACTTTGTTTAGAGCGAAAAAGCACCTGATTGCCAAAGTTGCATAAGGCTTCCTGCGGTCACCCATTAAAGTACTAAACCGCATCCATCGCACTGCATCGAGGTGCAGTTCGGCTATCCTACCAAAGCGCCGGTTTATACGTAGTAATTTTGAGATTATTTTATTAATGATTCAAAGATGTGTTCGTGCTCTTTGGCAGAATAAAATCTTTTGCCTTAATGATATTTTTCAAATCATTACTGTTCAAATACTTCAAAATTGGATCTAATAATTCATCTGGAAGTTCTTTATCTAGTAAATTTTTCATAGCTTTTCGAGCAGGCACAAGTATCTCACTTCTCTCCAAACCTCGTTTCAATTGTAATTTAAGTAAAAACCCATACAGCATGAAATCATCACGAAAAGTTTTAGACTGCAAATTTCTATGAAATTTTTCATTATCAACATACAGTGTTGTTTTATTTAAATCCTTAAATAACATGTCATACATAGTACTATACTTGGTAATTCGTAGTAATTTTAATTGTTCTAGCTCCACTTGACATCTTTTAATAACGTCTTCTTCGGTATACAGTTTACCAGGAGGAAAAAAAGTTTTATCTGGATAATGGATTAATCCGGAACGTGTAAGACTATCTCTCAGTTCTGTATAGTATACCATATTCTCATTACTAACAGGAAAGTTTATGAATCTTAATCGGGTTATATGATTTTGGAAGAAATTATAAATAACATTGAGTTTTCGATTAGCTACATTATCAGATTTTAATAAATTTGTTTGATATTCATAAAAGTAATAGAATGCGGTCTTTCCATCATCATCAAGTATATTAATGTCTGCTCCATATTCAAGCAAACGATTAACATTACGAGAATTTCGATTTATGCAAGCCAAATGCAGTGCAGTTCTGTCATTATTATCTTGAAGTTCGACATCACCATTAGCTTCCAGCATTATTGCAAGATTGGTACTTGAAGAACGCTTACTAGCTGCTATGTGCAGTGGTGTTCTACCATCAATCATTCGAATATTTACATCTGCTCCCTTCTGCACTAAAGCTGCAATAATGGAATCATTTACAGGTGGTAGAAGTGTGTCTAGGACACATAAGTGAAGAGGAGTACGTAACCTTCGAGACTCAGATACATTTACATCTACATTATACTCTATAAACATTTTGGCCATACTGTAAAAACCTTTTTTTGTAGCAATATGAAGAGGATTTGACCCAAATCGATTTTTAATATTAAGATCTGCTCCACTTTTAATTAGCTTTTCAGCTATTTGCTCTATTTCAACATCATGATATCGACTAATTACACCAGTAAGATAATGCAGTATATTATTACCAACTTTATCACAGGCATGCATGTTGGGTTTGTATTTCAATAGAATTTCAACAATTTTATGACGTCTTTGACATATTTTATCAAATATGCTAGCTACGTGTTGTAATTTTTCTTGATCATTATAAATAATTCGAAATTTACATTCGAATGTATTACGATCAATGTCACAAGCATGAAACAATGGCGTTCTACCATCATCATCTTGAGAATCTACATTGCTATTATATTTTACAAGCAAATCAACAATTTCTATCTGATCTTCTTGTGTATCCATGTAATACAGAATTTCTCTTGAACGCTTTTTGAAAGCATTTATATAACTGTCTTCTTCAAAACACATACAAAATCCAGTTTCAGTATTATGGATGGATTTCCTAATTAAATAATTCACTTTTTTAGCATCTTGTTGGCATGCTAAATGAAGGGGCGTGAAGCCTGCTTCTGCTCTAATATTTACGTTTGCATCATTTTGCAGAAGGTATTCAACTACTTCCTTCTTGTTGAAAGCAACTGCAAAATGGAGAGGTGTATAACCAGGACATTTTTGTGAGTCTGAATCTACTTGAATATTGATATCGAAGCCAGCTTCAATAAATTTCCTGACTGCAGTTACTTCATTCATAGCAGCAGCAATGTGCAAATGTGTTAATCCATATTTATTGGCAGAATTAATATTTGTTGGTACATATTTTAAAATTGAATTTATAAAATTATGATCTGATTGGAAGACAAAAAATGCAAGATGTAAAGGAGTATGACTATCTGTATTTTGAATGGTGGTTTGAGCTCCATGATTTAAAAGTAATTTAACAATGCTTTGATTTTTATATTCTATAGCTAAATGTAATGGTGTATAGCCAGGATATGCAGGTGATATAGATTTGATCTGGGTATTTATATTAACCACTTTCTTTAATAATTGCTCATCAATTATTGAATTATCACTTGTGCATGCTATATGAAAATGGGATACTCCATTTTTATCAATTATGTTTTCTTGTACATTTCTGAAGATATCTAAAAGCTTCTGCATTACTTTGTGACGACACATTGAGTTGGGATGCCTCTCTCTAATATAAAGCGATAAATGTAGTGGTGTCTGTTCTTTTGCATCTTTTATATTAACACTGGCTCCGTATGCCAAGAGCAAGTCAATTAACTCATAGTTTATAGTCTTCACAGCAAAATGTAAAGCTGTACAGTCAGGCTCACCTTCTAATTCAAAATGCAGCAACTTATTAATATCAAGACCATGTTTTATCAATCTTTCAATTACATTCAGATCATTATTTAAGCATGCAGCAGTTAGAGCATAATAGTCATCACTGTCACAGTTCACATTCATAATTTGAGTACAATATTTAGACATTATAATATCAATTATGTCATTATTTTTTGTCTTCAGTGCTAAGCATAGTGATGTTTCTTGATTAAAATCTTTACCATTAATCAAGGCACCTTTTCTCAATAATAATCTAATCAATTCATAATCACTATATCTAACAGCATAGTAAAGCGGTGTACAAAAGACATTTGTATTGGCTGTAGTATTGACCCGGCAGCCATTTCTCAATAGTAATTTTACAATGCGTTTCTGTCTTCGTTGAAGTGCTCTAACCAGGAGAATGTAATCACTCCAGGTGTTGTCTATAACCAAAGCTCCAGGTTGATTCAGTATTTTTGCAACTGTTTCAGACCTATTACGTTTGATTGCAATACATAAAGCTTCATAACTACTTCCACATCGAACCATACTTCTACAGGTGAATTGTCTCTGCAGAAACAGATCGACGACAAATAACCACGATTTCAAATTAATAATCAAAATAGTTTTGTCCTCAAGTAGTTAAAAAATTTAGTAGGATGCAGTTAAAATGTTCTATTCCATTTTCTTCTCGAAACCACTCTTCTTTGTTTCTCCGCTTACACTTGATGCTCGAACGAAAATCTTTCAGCCCAAAAACCATTTAATGTTTACATACGTAAGAATATACAAAAGATCACTAAAAATGTAAGTAAAGTGTGTATCGACACCAGGCCCATGGCCTTGTAAGCAAGAGACTCCGTGTGACCGTGTGATACGTGCAAGTGGTACCACGCGTGTTTTTATTCGCCTTGTTAAGACCAGCGTCAGCGCCCCTCGCGGCCAAAATTCGAACTGCTTATTAAAGGATAAACACTGCTGATTAGCATGAGCGGTATACGAACCAAAGATTATTTAATTAAAAAATAAAATAAGTAGTGATCCGACGAACGTCTTAAAATCTTTTATTGATTTGTCTGATATTATCAGATATATTAGCAATGGCACGAAGGCCTTATGTGGAAGGCGAGAGAGAGTTTATAACGCAAATCACATAATATTTTATAGGTTAGCCAAAGAACTATGTTTGCACAGTGCTACTAACTCTGCTGAGCAACCAGTATTTTCTTTGGCTAACCTACAAAATATTATGCGATTTGCCTTATAAACTCTTTCGCCTTTCACATAACGCCTTGTGTGATTGCCAATATATCTTACAATATCGGATAAATCAGTAAAAAACTTTTCGACGTTCATACCATCCCTATTTATTTTATTTCTTAATTAAATAAACTTTTCTTCATATACCGCTCATGCTAAATAGCTGTGTTTATCCTTCAATAAACAGTTCGGATTTTGTCGTGAGGGGCGCTGACGCTGGTCTTAACAAGGCGAATTGTTCTGAACAGCTGATTGCACGGAAGCGTAACGGTGAATCCACATTTACGTGTCCGGAGCTGTGCGCCGTGCGCTCTACCCAAAAGAAAGTGTTGTTCGACATCCATGTAACTGTTATCTATGTTCGATATATGTGCTCTGTTCAATAAGAGACTACGTCTCTTTCGCTTTATCCTGTGGTAACAAGTACGTAGATGTCGAACAACACTTTCTTTTTGGTAGAGCGCAAAGCGTACGGCACAGTCATATACACAGGTCCGGAAACTCAGCGCGCGGAGCGTGTACGCTTAGTGAAGCACGATTTTATAGTTCTCCGCCAAGCCACCAGCGCTGCTAGGCTAGCGACCACTGAGTGACGCGCATGCGCACTTTATATCTTACCGCGTGCGTACTGCGTAACTATTTGAATTAGGAGTTGGGAGAGATGGTAAAATAAGCGCGCACGCTGCAGTGGTCGTCTAGTTGCCAACGCTTCGAGTGGTCGTCGCGCACACTAAAATTGACTTCGCTAAGGTTACTTCCCCCACCACCAAAAATATCGCTGAGTTTCCGGACCTGTGTATACGACCGTGGCGTACGGCACACAGCTCCGGGCACGTAATGTGGATTCACCGTAAAGTCTACCGTCTATAAACGTAATGGATGCATACGTGGGCGGAAGAATAAACTTTCTAATCAAATTATCTATTTCACTTTAGTTATAAATATAAACTCTATCAAAAAATGCGAATTAATATATAAAGTAAGTATAATTCATATTTTTGTTTCTTCCTTATTGCCCTTTCTACAACCTCACGCAAAAACTGAGCGTGCACGCAAAACTGACTAGTTTTCGCTGTATCAACCAATCACGTTTGAAGTTACATCGGAAACTAGTCAATTTTGCGTGCACGCACAGTTTTTGCGTGAGGTTGTGGCCCTGGCCACATAAACGCGTACGACCGTGTTCGACTGCGTTCGACCGCGGTCAGACGCACGCGCTTCTCTCATCGGTCGTCCTATGCACTGAGCCTGCTTCCAACCAATGAGAGAAGCGAGTGCGTGCGCCTGACCGCGGTCGAACGTAGTCAAACGCAGCCGTACGCGTTTATGTGGCCACGGCCAGGGCCACATAAGCGCGTACGACCGCGTTCGACTGCGTTCGACCGCGTACAACTCTTAGTAATTTTTGATAGTGCCAACAGTGAAAATGTCACTATAAAATCCCTATCAGAACAGACTTATATTCTAGGACGAACTCTAGGACTAATAATATATCAGCGTTTCATATATTAATTCATTTATAGATTATATATTATTGATACTTTTGAGTATTTTAGGCATACATGTATACATAACATACAGTTACAATATACAAATTATGCACAAATAAAGAGTTTACATAAATATGGATGATATTACTAAACTCACTTTACTGTTAAACACAGCCGTAACTCTGGTGGCAGGGGAGGCCTTCTACTCCTTTTCATCAATGCACCTTCAACAAGACTATACAGATATTCAAATGCTTGAACATTTATCCGGGTAAATTGGATGAACTCCTCTTCATCAGTTAATTTAAAATATTTAAATACAGATGTAGAGTTGCCATATCCTGTAAGATAATTGTACCTAATCAAAGGTTTGCTCCACCAGCGTCTCACTCTTCTTCTTAAAATTTCTTGATATTAATATAAGCAAGACCCAGCTCAGCAATATCTATCTCAATTCCACGCTGCTCCATTTTTCACTTACTTGTAAAACCATTAATTAAGCATTAATTAATAAGTTAATTAAGCAAAATTATAATAAATTAATTAAGCAGATATTTACATGTTTTGTTTATTTTTAAAGCTGTTAACATCATATCACATGAATTTAAATGTTTACATACTTTTGTAAATGCTTTGCATGTATGCCTAAAATACTCTAAAGTATCAATAATATATAACCTATAAATGTATTAATGAAACGCTGATTTATTATTAGTCCTAGAATTAGTCCTAGAATATAAGTCTGTTCTGTTCTGATAGGGATTTTATAGTGACATTTTTCACTGTTGGCACTATCAAAAATTACTAAGAGTTGTACGCGGTCGAACGCAGTCGAACGCGGTCGTACGCGCTTATGTGGCCCTAGCCTGTAGAAAGGGGGTATGAGGGGCGGTCCACAGGCTTCCACGCTCCACCGCCACCGCCAGCGTTGTAGTTCGCGCGTTTCACTACGTTCCAATTTTCTTAAGGGTTCTACCTTACCGATCCAGCATGCATATCAGCATCCATATCATGCTGGATCGGTAAGGTAGAACCCTTAAGAAAATTGGAACGTAGTGAAACGCACGAACTACAACGGTGGCGGTGGAGCGTGGAAGCTTGTGGAGGTATCAGCTTCAGGCAACGTCCTCAATAAATTCATATTCACTCAAAGTAAAAACATTTGTAAGTAATACTTACAATGAATCCACATTGCATGCCGTATGCCTTATGCCGTATGCAGTATGCGTTTACTAGTCGTAGACTTCTCCGCTGATTGATTGTTTTTTAAAGCTCAGCCAATCAGTAGGGAAGTCTACGAGTAGTAAATGCATATGGCATACGGCATATGGCATGCAATGTGGATTCACTGTGGGGCGGTCCACAAGCTTCCACGCCAAGCTCCACCGCCACGGCGCCACCGCCACCGTTGTAGTTCGCGCGTTTCACTACGTTCCAATTTTCTTAAGGGTTCTACCATACCGATCCAGCATGATATGGATGCTGATATGCATGCTGGATCGGTAAGGTAGAACCCTTAAGAAAATTGGAACGTAGTGAAACGCGCGAACTACAACGCTGGCGGTGGAGGTGGAGCGTGACGTGAAGCTTGTGGACCGCCCCTTACAGTGAATCCACGAGGAGAGGTCTACGAGTAGTAAATGCATGCCGTATGCGTTTACTACTCGTAGACTTCCCTGCTGATTGGCTGAGATTTAAAAAACAGCCAATCAGCGGGGAAGTGTACGAGTAGTAAACGCATACGGCATACGGCATAGGCATACGGTATGCAATGTGGATTCACTGTTAGTGTTTTTATTGGGACGAGACATCATTATTTTACAAGTAAACAAAAGAAACCTAGATTCCACATAAAAAGTACCTATACAGATTGGTACCATTGTAAAAATGGCTGCCTGCCGGTATTTCATTGGATGAAAATTTCAGTTACAGAACACAAGTGCTACTTAAACATAAAACTTTTATTTTCCTTCTTTTAAAAGATCGGTTTGTGTTAAGAAAATTTAATTTTTACTTTATTCATATCCATAGTAAAAGATCGGTTTGTGCTAAAAAAGCTAAACAATTTATTTAAATTTTTAAATTTATTATTTTTGCTTCCTCCTAGAGGAAGCTTTGTGATAGTAATTTTTTGAGTTATTGTAAAAACATGTTATAATTGTTTTTCGAGATGTTAGGAATCAAAATACATGATTTTTGAAAAATGCCTGTATGGATGTGTGTGTGTGTGTGTGTATGTCTGTGTGTCTGTGTTGTGTGTGCGTGCGTGCGTGTGTATGCGCGCGCGCGCCTAGATCTCCGCTTCTACTCGATCGATTTTGACCGGACAGGTCTCATTTTTTTTCAAAAATTCGTTTTTTGATTCGCCAATGCGTTTTTGTTTTATTTCGAATTTTCAATTTTCTCAAATTAATTTTTGCTTTTTTTTAATGATAAGATCAAGATATTTGAATCGAATGGATAGCATTCAAAAGAGCATTAAAATACCTATATTTTCTGGAAAAAAATTTTTCTCTAGCTATCACGGTTCTTTTGTTATTAACAAAAACGTGTTTCTTTTTAAAAAGTTTATAACTCCTAAACTAAACGGTCAATTTTCTTGAGAAAAATCATGATAATGCAGAATGTAAATAGGGTAAGTGTGGGTACTACTGCGGACGTGGGTTTATTGTGTATGTATTACTGCTGTAGAATCTTATGGAAAATCGCAGTAATACCAGCGACGTACTTTTTGGGGTTCTGCGCATGCGCCAGCGCTCTCCCTATGCTTTAACATGGCACCGTAATACCAATGCAGTAGTTGCAGCAGCTTCGCAGTAACATCAGCAGAGAGATGTTGTTTTCAAAGTCATTTTATACATTTATTTATCAATTTTTGTTCTAAAATTGTACTTTAATCGATAGATATGATACCTAAATTCCGTTATTAAAAAGAATCAGAATAATTTTTTTGCATGGAGACGAAATATATTCGTTTGAAACTAACCTGAAAAAAATACCGCCGTAATACCCCCACTTACTCTAGCTATAATCTGTAAAAATTTGAATTCATTTTGTCGACTAGTTTTTGAGAAAAAAATTGAAATGTGAAAAAAATGAGTTTTGTATGTCCAACGATTACGGGAGTAAAATTGACTTAATCGCTTTGAAATTCCTTGTAGAGGTAGATTTTGGATAGCTCTCGGTCGAGTTCTTTGGGCAAAATGATTAGTCCAGAAATTTCAGAAATATTTGAGGTTAAAATTTTTTTAACCTTTTCTTCAAATCGTAATTTCTTGAGAACGGCTCCATGTATCAGCTCCAAATTTATAGACAATTTTGTATGTGATATAGATAATATGTGTGCGAATTTTCATCAACATCGTACGATTACTTTTTGAGATATTTGATTTTGAAAACTTTCGTATTTTACAAAGTCATTTTCTTTGTCGCATGCTAACTAGAGAAAACAAAAATTGGTTTAATCATGTTGAAATTTTGTCGAGATGTAGAGTCTATATATTATCGTATATAAGTCCTTCAGGTAAAATAATTATCTCATGATTTTTATAGATATTTAAGGTTAAAATTCTTTTACGGTTTTTTTCAAAATCGTAATTCCCAATGGACGACTTCATGTATCAGCTTGAAATTTATAGACTATTTTGTATGCAATATAGGCAATACCTGTGTAAAATTTTATCCAGATTATATAGTTATTTTTTGAGATGTTTGATATTTAAAATTTTAGTATCTTTGAAAATGACTTTCTTTGTTGTGGCACAATATAACTACATTAAAATTGTTTTAATTTCTTTGAAATTTGGTGGAGATGTAGAGTTTGTATATTATTTATTAGAAGAGTTCTTAGGGTAAAAGAATTCGTTTATGAATTTCAGAGATATTTGAGGTTAAAACTATATTTGAGCCCTCTTTTAAAATCGTAATTATTCGGGAACGCATTTATGTATAAGGTAAAATGCCCAGTACTTGGACAAAACGAAAAATCCTACCTGACAATGTCGATTTATTAGCCTTGAGTACAGTAATAACAATCTATTGACATTGAAATCCTTTTAATTAAGTTATTAAATTTATTTGTATACAAAGTATAAAGTTTTGAAGGTTATGTTTTCGAAGCGTGCAAAGCTGAACATTGTCCAACTTTAGGCAACTGTCAATTGTCATAAGGCAGTAGTTGGACACATACAATATCATTGTCCAAGTACTGGTTTAAAATCATGTCCAAGTATTGGTATTAGCTCGATTAGGGTGTCCAACTATAGCAATTTTATACACGTATTTTGAACTTACTTTTTTAATATAAAAAGGCAAGCAATTGTCTTTGTATTTGGATAAATTGATAAAATAGAACGCGAATTTATAATTAGATAAAAAAAGTTTTAACGAATTTCGATTATTGATTTTGAAAACACCGTTTGTTTAAAATGTTCTCAAAAAGTGTCCAAGTACTGGGCATTTTACCTTACTAGAAAATGGAAATGACATGCGCTATGCGTCGATGCGCGCGTGTTGTATACATGCTTTTGTTTTATAATAGCCATTTATTATTTTTAAGGTTAGAACCTTTTTCTTACATCGAAAATTCCAGAAAGAGGACACAAATACGGACAGGCATACTACTAGACTACTTATAGAGACAAGTACCCTATGTGTGAAGTTTCACAAAGAAAATATAATTTGAAGTAAAGGTTATTTAGGAATTTTAAAAGGTTTTGACGATAATATTACAATCAATTATTTGATTTATTATTCACACATAATAATATAATTTGCGACTGATATTACGACGTGATCAGGGTGCTTGCACTAATGCAACTGAGAGCTTGAGCTTGATTTCTCTCCATTTTATAGTCCTCAGGAAGATTTAGAAGTATTAGGAGCAAAGCCAATCAGAGCCGTTTTCCCTTTTCAAGTGGAAGTAGCCCCGCTGGGCCCTTTCTACATGTGTGTTCTGTCTGTTCTAGACAACTTCTCTCTATGTCTGTCTCTGTCTTACATAAACGGAACAGATCTATCTGTCTTTGTCGGGAACACACAGAACACACAGAACACACATATGTAGAAAGGCCCCTGGAGAATTCGAGTTTCCTGGGTTTTCTCTTGAGAGTGGGCGTGGCTTAACTGCTTCTATCCGTGAGAGTGGGGGCGGCCTCGTTGGAAAATTCTGGTTTAATCCGGTTTCTTTGTTTTCCCTTAACTTCGTCCTTGATTTCTAAAAATAGAAATTTCTCCGAATTGTTTACTCCTCTGTTGGGAAATAATTCTTGGAAAAACTAGATGGTAAACAATTCCTGGAAAAACAAGATGAAAAATATTTCCTAGAAAAAGAAAGAGCGTTTCCCTGAGCGAGTTTTATCCTGTTATAATTTATTTGATCTTAATATTAATAGACTCCTAATTATTATTATTAATGCCTAAATTAATTGTTATTATTTCATTTGAATCGCAAATTCTACGTTACTTTTGATTATATCGAGTCGCGGTTGAGAGTTTATTTTATTTTTCAAAGTCTACAAGTATTTATTTAAATTGAATAAACTCCAAAGTTAAAGTTTATTTGTTCGAGTTCTCATTTAAAGTTCCCGCAATTCCTTGCGCTTTAGCGCTTCATCGAACAACGGATCCACACTCTTATTGGTCGACGCGGCGACCATTGCAGAAGCGCCTTTCTGCTCCCAGACCCCGACTCGGGTCGTAAACTCGTAACAAGGAATTGTAACCATGTTATAAATATTATAGATTTCGGACAACTATTTTTCTGACGGCATACAGCATACGGCATGCAATGTGGATTCACTGTCACTGTAAGATAAAAATGAATTTTGGCAAGCAGCCCGACCTTCTACCGGCCTTCTACAATAGGCTTCTATATACATAAGATACATATATTCAGGATATATAGGTATACAGATATATTGTATTCTGCGTATCTGCGACTCATACTTGCTTTCGGAGCGCGCCGGCAGCCCGGCACTCCTTGACGTTCTCTGTTAAAGTTACAAATAGATTGTATAAAAATGCTGAATACTGTTTTAAAAGTTAACAAGTATTTTCTCCAAAATGCAAGAAATCAAATAAATGCACGATCTTTTTTCAGATGGTTAATCATTGTATTCAATGGGTAAGATTTAATTTAATTTGATAATCCAGTGTAATAATTTACTTCAATAAATTATAATACTTAATATTTTTATTTATAGAGTTGATAAAAAAAGAATCGAGGAAGTAGGTCCTGATCGAGCTTGCGCAGAGTGGCTTCTTAAAAATGGTGCAGCTGTAAAATTTAAAGGTGCAAAAGAATTCTTGCCAGATTACAATATATTACCTGGTGTGGATTCAAAATTTTTCTTGCAAGCTGTTGATGCTACTGATTCTGCAATTCATCATATTGGATTTCCATATTTTTGTTAGTATTAAATTTTTTGTTTTTCGTATTTATAATATATTATATCTAAAAAAAATTTTTCTTTAAGCTGGCTGTAAATATATAGAAGAAATCAAACTTGTTCGATGTTCTTATATTGAAAATAAAGCTCTATCTCTGCTCTCAATTGTAAAAGATTCACTAAAGGATCTTGAAGTTATAGAGTGCAAAAATATCACTGATGATGCTCTTTTGCACTTGGGAAACTTAAAGTATGTGTAGAAAAAAATATATAAACTTTGTGCAATAAGGGAACAAAGAATAATAAACTTAGAGATTAAAATAATACATCACATTGCAAAATTGGATAACATGTTTAATACACATACAAGTCAGATAATTAATACTGGCTTTTAAAATATTACCATGGCCTTTCAGCAGTGAAGAATTAATGATATTCCCATATTGCATTAAGAAATTTAGTAAATATATATATATATATATTTATTTATATTTTATATATTTTTGTTGCGGTTTTAGGGGCCTGCAATCTTTAAAATTAGGAGGAATGCCATATGTCAAAGACAAATCGCGTATTATGTCAGAGCTAACGACTGCGTTACCAACTTGTAAAATAACTTATGACGGTGAAAATTAATTTTCAATGATTGTGTATAATGTGACTGTTAACTTTGCAAAATTCAGAAGACTGTATATAGGACTAAATAAACTCTATATTTCAATAAAAATAATTATTTAATAATAAAAAGTTTCTATTTTATTTCTTACAATCGTTGTAATTAATTAGTAAGTTTTATTGATTACACTATTTTTTAATTCATGATAAATACATATACGTGCAATAGGGCTTAAAAAATAAAAATACTCATTTTCAAGATTATCAAAACAAAAACAAAACTTACCAACAAAATAAGCAATCCAGCTTTCTCAAAAAAACCCGCGAACCTTTCGCAAATCGCAGTCCCCCCTTTTCAACTTCCTCTGTTCACTCTCTTGCCGTCTCCCCACTTCCGATCGG
This sequence comes from Torymus aiolomorphi, assembly GCA_036365515.1. NCBI lineage: Eukaryota > Metazoa > Arthropoda > Insecta > Hymenoptera > Torymidae > Torymus > Torymus aiolomorphi. The sequence continues at coordinate 20,155,178 of CM070877.1, read as the reverse complement.
TTTGGCGCGCAAAATCGCCGGCTGTCGCATATTTTGCGCGCGCGCACGATACGCATGATATTACACCGCACTCTTTTGCCAGTCTTTAGTCTTCCTGGACGCTCGTTTTTGACTCGGTAAAAGTTCCTGAATTATCGATGAAAAATGCCTTCCAGCGGCGAATGCACCCTGAGATACGTCAAGATGACGGACAAGGCTTACGCCCCGCAGAAGGGCTCACCCCTCGCCGCAGGTTACGACCTTCGCAGGTAACTTATTGTTTTTTCGACCTTTTTTTGAGCATAGTTTTCCGTTATTTTTATGTTTATTTGTATTGTTGGAAACGTGTCTTCTATAATGCCAAAAATTATGTCGTAAAAAATATGGAATTTAAACTTTATAGTTTTTTATATGACGGTTTATGAACACTTATCAATTGTTTGCAATCTTACAAGTAGATTAGATAATACAACTATATCGTATTGTTTCTATTTTGCAGTGCCTATGCATTCACGGTTCCAGCAAGAGGAAAATTGCTCATCAAAACCGACTTGCAAATTGCAGTACCTGAAGGCACATATGGAAGAGTGGCTCCAAGGTCAGGCTTGGCACTCAAAAACTTTATTGATGTTGGTGCTGGTGTTGTTGACGCTGACTATAGGTAACTATGTTTACTTAAATTGAAATTTAATTTAAAATTGAAATCATACTGAGAACAGAGATTGTTATTGTTATTTTTATTTCAGAGGAGAGGTAGGAGTTCTTATTTTTAACCACAGTGATAATGACTTTGAAGTTTTACCTGGAGACAGAGTTGCTCAGTTCATCTGTGAAAAAATTGCATACCCTACTCTTGAAGAGGTCAAATCGCTGGACGATACTAAGAGGGGTGCTGGAGGTTTTGGATCTACTGGTATTAATTAAGCTTTACATGTGTGTACTTACTATTTTTAAATTTTAATAAAATTCTTTTTTATATTATTTTAAAAAAAAATCTCAATTTTTCAATAAAAAATATATTTATTATATATCTATACAATAATCAACTTTTAACAAGTTTAGACAACAATTTGCTTAAATTTTAGAAGTTAAACCAGTATTGATCGTTGGGGTCTTGAGTAAAACCTGTACATTCTTAAAATCTTTATGTTTGGCATCTCCCAGGAGCTTGAAGATCACATTTTCTGAAGTTGCAATATGACATCCTATTTGTTTCATTCTCTATAAAATTTAACACAATTTTTAGATACTTAGATTAAAGTGTAGAAAATAAACATCAACAAATATTTGATAAAATTATCAAGGTAGTTGGATAAGTAAAAACTAAAGTTTCATAACGTTCAATTTGAAATAAAAAGCTTACCTCCAAAGCAAGCAATCTATCCTCTTGAGTTCTGGATGAGCAGCAGTCGGCAATAGTGTGCACCTCAAAACCATTTTGCCTCAGATCAATAGCAGTATTTTCCACACAAACATGACACTCAATGCCCAGGAGAAGAACTGATTCCGGACGCTGATTGTCGCAAAGTGTTGAGAGTTCTTGGCTAACCTACAAACATTGATACTGATCAAATTTGTATTTACCATTTCTGTCCTAAGAACAAGAATTACAGTCAACGTACCTCTGGTGTGTACATGCTAAATTGAGTCTTGGCGAAGGGGCCCTTAGCTTTAGAGATGTCAAACTCAGGTATAGTCTTGCCCAGTGCCTTTGGGTTCTGCTCGGTGACTATCATTGGCACGTTCAGAATCTTGCAGGCCTCTATCTGCGAAAAAATAACCCTTGAACTCCAGTCGTGTTAAAAAAATTTAACAACTTGTCAAAGACAAAAACTCGATTATAAGTACCAGCTTCTTCGAATTGGTGGCGATCTTGTCGAACTCGTAGATGATTTTCGTGAACCTCTCCTGCATGTCGCAGATGAAGAGAACCGTCTTGTTCTGTCTCAGGACCACCTTTGTTGCATTCACAGCCATTTTCTCGCAAGAGATTTCACGGCACTTTGAACTTCAGGGGATGTTAAGCAGGCGCGGGCACAGACACTACTGACGACGTACTACTGCGGCTCGTCCCGTCAGCTGATATCTCAATTTGATCACTATATTATATGTGTGTACGAATGCGCACACGCTTAAATAGGTACTTATTATACGACTTGGCAAAACGGGTCGGACGCACACCGGTTGTCTTCCGCTGTGTTTTGTGTATCCACATACTATAACGGGATATTTCAAGGTTTGCATGGATATTGGTATTGCTTCGGTGTTGCATAACGTTAAATTAAAATAAATTCATTTAGTTAACCGAACGTGAAATATGTATAGTAGAAGTTTTTTACGGAATGAATACGCGCGACGTATACGATTAGGTCTTTTTAAAATGTTAATCGAAATTGTAAATTTAGCTGCAAAAACATATATATTATTTTTTTTTTAAATTTCATTATACAAGTAGGGTGACTTCACCAATGAATGAACGAATAAGGAAATTGTAACTTTTGTTATTTAATTAAGTGGTTTAAAAATGGATTAAAAGTAAAATCCTTTTGTAATTTATATTCTAAACTGTTCAAACTTTACGTCGGTGAGCAAATTTTGAATAAAGAATCAAAGTAAAAATTTTATTTAATGAAAATCTGTAAATATCTCCTAAAAACCAGTAAAGGAACACGCAATCTTAGTATCTAAATACGTTTCACCAGTGAAGGAATACATCGCCAGTGAGTAAACACTTACGGACGCTTGCTCATTGCAATCGTAGCCAAAAGTACGCAGAGTCGAACGCCGTACGCCTAGCGCTCTCTCGGGTCTCCCCACTCTCAAAATTTCACGCGAGACTGTACACGTACCATGGTCCATGGCGCCGCTTCATCGGTGTGTACATTCACATCGAAGCGCTCCGCTGTGTTAGCTGTGTAGACACACGCGTAGCGCGCGGGCACGCCATTGGTTTGTTTACACGCACACAAGGACACGCGCGCCGGAGTTACCTACTTTAAACAACTGTATCTCGAAAACGGTGCTGCTAGGCTTTCTGGATTTTGGAGAGCTTATTTAAAATATCATCATTAGTAAAATATCTCTTTTTCGTTCAATTCTATAGAAAACTTTTGGCGTTATTAATGAAAACGTTCATTTTTTCACGACTTTTTCATAAGACACCGTATTAAATTGTCTAACTTTGATAGCTTATATCTCATGAACGGTGTTGCTAGGCTTTCTGAAGTTTGCAGATGTTGCACATAATAACAATAAGAATCTACCCTGCAAGTTTCATAAGATTCTATAGAAACTCATTTTGTGAGCAAGCGTCCTTAATAGCGGCGATTTTATGATTTTATTCTTAACAAGATAATTTCTTTTATGCAAAATCTTTATATAAAATGAAATAAAAATTTTCAAAGATTCGAAAATTATCGTCATGTTAGATAAACAATACGTAGAAAGCTTGATATTTTAATATGTATAAAGAAAATGTTCGTTAACTGGTGCTGTTTCAATACTGGTGTAATCACCCTAATCAGATATTTGAAAACTGCGCTAAAAATTGTGTTTTAATATACCAATAGATTGCTGTAGTAAATTTATTTCAATTATAAAAAAAAATTGTTTGTAACACATGCACGATTTTCGTCGTTTTTCGATCTAAAAAGAGGTCCTAAAGTGACTTTTTTTACCAATTGGATAAAAAAATCCATTCGCGCCTACTACTCTATAAAATTCCATAAAATAGCAAAAAAATCAATTTAGCCTTGCTTTTTAGGTTCAAAAACGCCGAAAATCAATACATGAATCACAAAAAATATGGTGTGCATGACCTACGGCTTAGTGGGCCTTTTGACCTCGTGTGTTTGCAGTACTCGTCTTCGGTTCGCGAAACGCCCTCGCCTTCAGCTCGTGCTAGCTCACTTTCGACTCGTACTGCAAACTCCACCCTCGGTCTAAAAAGGCCCACTTTGCGCCCTAGGTACACAATATACTATTTTGTAACACATGTAAAAATCGGTCCTAAAGTGACTTTTTTTTTGACCGAAAGGAAAAAAATACTTGTTTGCCCGGCGGGCGTAAAAGCATCTTGAGGTAGATACTTTTGCGCCCGCTGCTCTAAAACTGCGTAAAATCGCAAAAATTAAACTTGATCCCCCATAAATTTGTGCATGCATGTTTTTATGTTTTTTATGGCTTTTTTTTATTCAAAGATGAATCCAAATAATTTTAAGAAAGAAAAGAAAATTGAATTAATTTTTTTTATCTAATCTTAGTATTAAGTTACAAAACTAATTAAGAATTAGATATAACAATTTTAAATGAATAATTAATTTATAAAATATACAAATTATAAAACAATGTTTTACATATAATTTAAAAATATCATTTCATTTTTCAATGTAACTTTATACATAAAAAATCAATTAAGTTCGCCTTTTAGGCTCAAAAAACCCGAAAATCAATACATGTGTTACAAAAAGTATGGTGTGCACCTAGGGGTAGTGGGCCTTTGGACCTCGTGTGTTTGCAATACTCGTCTTCGGTTCGCGAAACGCACTCGCCTTCGGCTCGTGCTAGCTCACCTCCGACTCGTACTACAAACTCCACACTTGGTCTGAAAAGGTCCACTTCGCGCCCTATAGGTACATATACATACACAATACTATAAATTATTCTCGTTATAGAATTACTTAAAATCGTATCTGATCCTTGTTTACTTCTGATACTAGATCACAAAACTTGCTGCGTTTCTTCGTTAAATGGGTTCCCATTTTCTAAACAAATCATAAATTGTATAATAACGTGAATTTTTAACTTTTGATATTTATTTAATATTATTTTGAATAATTTTCCGGAAACATATCGCACTTTTAAGTTCCAGTCGGTGCGTTATCTATTCGTTATCATCTGTATTTACTTTCGCCCGTCTTATTCGTACACTTATGGGGTATAATAATTAGCCACGCGCTTACAAAATAAAAATACATGTAGGTATGTACGTAAGTATAACCGAAAAGTTGTCTTTTACTATAAATACATATAAATAAAATATATCCTAATCTCACATGAAAACCAAGATTCTATCTCATCGCGCATCGATGCAATTCGGTTTTTCGGTACTTATATAGTGTTATCTATCCATTAAAAAAATATATATATACAAATTGACATCGATTAAAATAAATTGTAATCTGCCCTTTTTAAAACTACTACTTCAATTCCACTATTATCACCCAAACCGCCAAAACCCTGGTTCCTCCAATCCCTCAAACTTCGCAACCCACCACCACGCACCAACCTTCGACCTCTTATCACGTCATTCCCATCACCACTAGCACAGCCACCATCATCATCATGATTTTCAACCTCAGTGCGCGCCAACAACATCTCCCCCGCGCGCCCTGCCCTTATATATATGTTTTTTCCCCTCATCAAAATCAATAACCCGCGACGACAACGAGGAGGCAGGCAGGCCGGCGCACGGAGGCGTATCCCAGATGGCGCGTGCGACTGGGAGCCACCGCCACCTGTTTTCGGCGTCGCTGCAGCAGCAGCAGCAGAGTATATAGAGCGCACAAGGACGAGAGAGCGAAGGCGACGACGTAGACGACGACGCGGCGCAGACGAGAGGATATATATAATCTCCGGGAGATATGGTGGACCTGAGCGGCGGACCCGAGGGCCCGATCGAGCACGGTTTCAGCAACGGCGTCTTCGTCATACCAGCCGTCATCGTCATCAGCCTCTCCGGTGAGTCTGTACCTATGTATCTGCCTATGTGTATTTCGGGGTGGATGTGTAAAGGTAAACAAACGCATCGCTGCGAGCGGACGGTGTATATGTACACAAGTGCGGGCCAGTGTATATATTATGGGTGTAACCTTGTATTTTGCACGTAGCCGCTATCTTTTTTTTATTATACACGAAAGTATATGTAGGCAATGTATCTCAGTGCGATTGCGCGAATGATCTTTGCGATCGAACGGACAGCATCCGCGAGTACTTATTACTCGCTCTTGTTGTGTATATACATATAAGTACGGGAATGTTTGCGATGCGCATCCCGCCGCATCCGGCGAGATGCATCATCATCATCATCTCGCGATCATCATAAATTATCGCAATGCGGCTACAGTTGCGCCTTTTTTTCGAAAGGGTTAACAAGTAACTTGATAGACATTTGTTTTGGTTGTTTCAAGGTAAGGATGTGTTGTTGCATTGAGCAAGTATCTGTTTACTTAGCGGTTCATTTTTTATCAATACAAGGACAATATTTACAAAAGTTTTAAAAATAGTGAAAAAAAAGTATCGAGTTAATGCGCATAAGTACACTAATCCGAAGTTGCGGATCACCGTAACGAACGATTACTCCATTACCCATACAATGCCGCTATACATTTTTTATGCGTGTGCGTGCGTGTATGAAGCACTTTGTCAATGTGATTTGATTCGCTCGCACTACTTTGTCGTCTGCCCCATAATTACGCGAAGTTCAAATCAATTTAGAGGATTCGCTGCGTCGAAGTTGACAAACTGTCAAAGCCTGCGCCGCTATATATATACTTGTAACGCGACACAGTGCCTTTTTCCTTCCTCGTCGGGGTGCATATAGGGTGGTAAGCGCGATAAAGCTAGTATTTATGTATGCACACCTACCTTCGAACATGATACAGTGCGCACGACACTCGTGCTATGCGACACAGTGTATATAATACAGTGAGGCGAAGCGTTGAGATTGTAAGGCGAGTCAACGAACTCCCAAAGAATTGTTGTGTTATCGCTTGGCGAAAGTAAAAGAGTATTATGTGATTTTTTACGTTGTTGTGGTGGGTGGGTGTTTCGCGGAGTGTTTTGGCTTTGAAGTCCTTGATGATGTGAAATGTAAGTTGATGCAAACAATTACTTGCGATGCGTTTGATGTTCTGATGCGAGATTATTATCTAATTTCATTTTGTGTTTGTATTAAAAGTCGCAGTTTTTCTTATACTTTGTGATTTTATGCTATAAATAGGGGGGATGGAATTCTAATGTGCGGCAGAAATATATACATTTCTATACAGAAAATAAGATCAAAGTATTTCGCGGAACAGTAGAAAACTGCGTACTTATAAGCTGAGTATAAAAGCGTAAAGAAATGTACCCTAGTAGCATGTGAGAAATGAAAACCTACGTGAAATTCTATGAGAAGCTATACATTTGCATAAAACTTTCATTTCCACTGGACGAAAGATGTTATAACGCCGCTATACGTGACAATAAGCACGTCAGCATAGAAAGGCTTTGAAACCTCTTATGATCACGCATTTAGCATTACATTACGTTGTATAGCTGCTCAATCGCATTGTGTGCTTCAGAGCGACTTTCTTATATCTTCACTCTTGCATTAACATATGTACTATAAAATATGACGAAAAATTTTACTGCGAAGGGTTTTTTGGTACGTACGTTGTCAATTTTACAACTAAAATTGAGTACTATAGAATTCGGTTATAGGATCATTACAAAATCAGCTTTTGTGTTCACTTTTAACACGTTTAACGTTACAAGAAGTTGAAATCAATCATTCATTTATTCAGACGTCAAATAATTTTTAAATAATAGTAATAATATGTTGTGCAAATTTAAAAATGTAGAGTATCTATGTTTAATATAATAAGTAATATAGCTTCTTTTTCGTGCACGTCGTTCAATAACTTTTTCGAACGTTCGGTAGTGAACATTTACATTTAGGTCATCCAATAGTATTTAATTTTTACTTTTACCTGTTTTTTTGTCACGTATATTGCTGTTAAAATTACACCCGACTCTCATAAGTGCGCATAAAAAAACGAACTTTTTCTCGAAAATTCGTTGGGCAACCTGGGCTCAGAAACATTTTGCTATTTGCTTTAAGTATATAGTCCTAGGTACATGGTATAGATGTTTTGTGTAAAAAAAACTGTAATTTCTGTATTTGGAAAAGAAATTTCACAAATAGCATTTACAAATTACTACATTATATTTCAATGTTGCCATTCTAAGAAAAATTTCGTTTTAGACACAGAATCTGCGTAAAAACGAAACAAACAATACGCGTTTAATGCGTAATTAAAATTTATTACAAGAAAAGAAGAGGCGAATAGCGTTTTTTAGTAATACTAACATTAGTAGAGTTATAATACGACTTTTGCGATTTCATTCCGCTACAGTATTCGCGTTTAGATGCCAATGGTCATTTATGTAAATACATTTTCAAATACTTACTATACTTTCAGAATTTTTAAATAATTCGAAAATAAGATTCTAAAGAATGTTTTTGGTATAATTTACAAATTAATTTTATTTATCAATGTAGAAAGGTAAATATTATCGACTTTAAATATATCTAGAAACTTAAAGGTTAATATAAATACATTCGCGAAATCTCCAATAAAATTATCTACAGAAACATCTATACGCCTTAGAAAAAAAACTTAACTTTAAATCGCAAGTAACAAATATTTCAGATAACTCGGAGTTTGATTCTTCAGTGGAATACAAGCCTCAATTACTTGTATTTTCAAAAGAATATTTCGGAGCGAAGTATTACATCTTATACATCGAAGACTACAATCAACGCACCTTCCATACCTCAAAAAAGAAAAGTCCACAACCCTAATCCACTGCGCGCGCGCACCATCACCCGAGATAGCGCGGCCTTTTCAAACCACCTCACCATCTTCCTGATGCACATGTATATACACGCACCGCGCGTTCGCTCCGAAGAGTCAATGACTCTCCCTCTCTCGCCTAAGTATATAGGTATACATACACACACTCCTCACCGCCTCGCCACGTAGCTCGTTCTCCAATCGGCTCGTACACATTCTACGTATGTGTGTGCCTGTATATAGGAGAGAAAGAGCGCGAGCGAGCGGTTATATACTAGAGAGCCTCGTGCGTGCCGCTGCCCCGGCAGTCGACGTCGTCCGTATGCTCCGCCGCCACGTCTAGAGATTCGCTCTCTCGTTCGCTCGATCTCTGCTTCTTCGCTCTGTCTTCGCAGGTACCTATATTTATATACATCACGCGTAAAATATACCTATAACAGAAGGATAATAAGCTACATGTACGGGGTTTCGTTCCGCGTGTGACATAAAAAGTGCGAGGGTGCTAGTGAGTCGGTCGATGTGTTGACACACAGTGCTGACCCGTACGGGTAGTTTATGTGAGAAACCGACAGACCTCGTGTTTACACTATACTTACCCTCCCTCTTTCTCATGCACTCTCATACACCACCATCAGACCGCGCGTGTTACACTTGTTTTGGTCGACTCGCGCGACCCGCGTCTATACCCGTCTATGATCCGTAATTCAATTAGGCGCCTACTCCACTGCCCGCGACTAGCCTATTATATACCTGACTATACTGGCCACCGCGCGTCTATACACGCTATGATTAAAATTCCGCCACATGTGTATCGGCGGCACACATACGCGGCCGAGCGCGCACAGCCTCTATATACACGTCGCCACGCTATTGGTCAAGGCAGATATAGATATGTGCGTATGATGTATCGTTATCTCTCGCGAGCGCTCGCGCACGCACAGCTGACGATTCGGATTAAAGATTAGAGTAGGGTGCGGGTATAAGTAACAGATTTTCGGAGCATGCTTATCGAGTATCGGTGTGTATGGTTTACGCAATCGCCGGAGAAGATGAGGAAAATGATGCGTGCGTTATCGCGGGTGCAAGTGTATATGTATATGTGGAAGAAACGAGGAGGGGAAGCGTGACGCCGGGGCTTATATATAAAACGGTGTATTTTTAGAGGAATATGGAGAGAGGGAGGTTCAGAGGCTCGGAATTCACGGATGTGCCGCTGCGTTGAATGTATTATGCGGAATGGAGGAAAATGGTTTTTGAATGTTCGGGGCACGAGTTAAAGTTTCCGTGTTTATTTATGAATATGTGTATTCTGAAAGAAGGAATATTAATGGCCTTTGCGTGTATTCGTTGACTATGATAATAAATTGGCTGGACGAAAACTACGTTCGAATAAAAAAGAAAAAGAAAAATTAGCTGAAGCGTGTACGTGAGATTTTGAAAACCTGTGACCTTGAACTTCAGCGAGGCGGCAAGCTAACGGTATATCCTTGTATATCATTTTGAAAATGACGAGTGTATTATACACGTGGGCGTTAACGGCGGGAAAGTTATATTATCCATCTTTGCGATGCCTTAAATGTAAACTGTTTGATAACGTCGCGACAAGTCTTGACTTGGTAACGAGAAGAGAGCGCATTCAATGCAACATCTTCATATCCGTCCAGTGATAATACCGCGATAATGTCGAAACAGTTTCGATGAATTTATCATTAAACGAAATTTTGAATAAAGTGCGCTCGACTTGTTGAAATAAAAATAACATACAATTAATTGATGTCTAAAAAATGAATTCGGAAAATTTGGAAGGACTGAAATATTATGAAACAAAATTTGATTTACTTTGTAAGTACTCGTTGCCTTGCATTTTTACGCGCGACCTTGCGCTCGGTATAACATCCTTATTACGTTATTCGCATACCGAGGACTATCGATTCTCAATCATCCTTATTTTTAAAATAAGTTAGTAAATACACTGTAAAAAATTTGTGCATGAAATTTCATGCAAATGTACTGGAAGCAAAAATTATGAATGGGCTTGAATAGTACATTTCGACACGAGTGGGGAAGTCGATTATTTAGCTGGTGTGACTTTTTGCACGAGCGAAGCGAGTGCGAAAAAGTCACACCACCTAAATAATCGACTTACGCACTAGTTTCGAACGGTATTTTATACCACGAGCGCCGAAAAATCATATCAAAGTTGTGATTTTGAGGTTAGAGTGGTATAAAAAAATTTAATGTCCGTCATGAAATTTAAGGTACACGTTGATTAAATTTAATGTAAATTTACATGAAATTTTATTCATTAGAATTCCCGTTTAATTTTATGCAAGCACTGAAATTTCAATCCAATGCATGAAATTTAAGTTACACGTAGTTGAAATTAATTAATTAATAAATAAATTAATAATTAATTATTTATTTATTAATTTTAAATTTGTTGCAAGTGTATTTTAATTTAGAACAGATTAATTAATTATTAAAAATTTAATATTAATTATTATTATTATTAATATAAATTTTAAATAAAAAAATTTTATTTAATAAATTTAAATAAAATAAATTATTATTTAATATAAAATTTAAATATTTAAAAATCAATGTATTACGGAGATAAAAAAAAAACATAAATTTTACACTTTCTTACGTTATTAATAGATTTTAATATTATTAACAATATTATTAACAAAGAATATTAACAAATAATATTGATGAATAAATACGCTACAATATTTATAACAAATAATAGCTGAAAAAAATACAAATAAAATTTTCGACCTAACGGGGATTCGAACCCTAGACGCTCAATTCGCACGCAAACACTCTAACCATTACGCTATACAATACGCTATGCAACGGAACTCTAAATTGCAATAAGTTTGAATGAATATTATAGCACGCGAACTTTAATTGTTATCCTTATGTTCATTAAATTTCATAAATGATACTTTAATTTTAATTTACACTCGTAATTTTCAATTAATACAAATATTTATCACGCAGACGGGCTACTGATAGAGTTTTCATTAAAATATTTTTTAAACCCAAATAGACGGGGGAAGCGATCGAGATCCACGCAGAAAAGTGGAGGTACGCAGATAGGCTATTCTAAAAGTATCAATAAAATAATTAAAGCCCTGATTCAGTCCTGCTTCAGGCAACGCGCGGTTTATTGTCCAAATATGTGCTGCTCTTCGTAGTTTATCGTTTAGGTCTCAGGACGCATCTAATACGTGTTCTAGGTGTTCGGGGCAGTCGATAACGGTGTCTAGGTGGTGCGTACCATAGTTTTTTTACCACTAGGTGTACGCATCGAATGCGTGGTCTAGGTCTTTGGGGTGGCCGATGGTGGAGTCAAGGTGGTGTTCTCCGTATGTCTATAGGTAGTGCGCTCCGTAGTTTTTTGCATTTAGATGTCAGGACGCATCTAATAGGAGATCCAGGTATTCAGGGTAGCCGATGACGATGTCTAGATAGTGCGCTCCGTAGTTTTTTGCATTTAGATGTCAGGGCGCATCTAATGGGAGGTCCAGATGTTCGGGGTAGCCGATGACGATGTCTAGGTAATGCGCTCCGTAGTTTTTTGTATTTAGATGTCAGGACGCATCTAATAGGAGATCCAGGTATTCGGGGTAGCCGATGACGGCGTCTAGGTAGTGCGCTCCGTAGTTTTTTGCGTTTAGATGTCAGGGCGCATCTAAGAGGAGGTCCAGGTGTTCGGGGTAGCCGATGACGATGTCTAGATAATGTGCTCCGTAGTTTTTTGCATTTAGATGTCAGGGCGTATCTAATGGGAGGTCCAGGTCCTCAACTTAGCCAATGACGATGTCTAGGTGGTGCACTCCGTAGTTTTTTGCATTTAGATGTCAGGGCGCATCTAATAGGAGGTCCAAGTGTTCGGAGTAGTCAATGACGATGTCCAAGTAGTAGCGCTCCGTAGTGTTTCGTTACTAAGGGTTTGAACGCATCAAGAACATAGTGGACAACGAAAACTATGGTGTGCACAACCTAGACTCCATCATCGGCTACCCCGAACACCTGGACTTCCTATTAGATGCGCCCTGATATCTAAATGCAAAAAACTACGGAGCGCACTACCTAGACATCGTTATCGGTTACGGCGAACCCCCGGACCATCTATTAGATACGCCCTCACATCTAAATGCAAAAAACTACGGAGCGCACTACCTAGACATCGTCATCGGCTACCCCGAACGCCTGGACCTCCTATTAAATGCGCTCTGACATCTAAATGCAAAAAACTACGGAGCGCAACACCTAGACATCGTCATCAGCTAAGTTGAAGACCTGGACCTCCTATTAGATGCGCCCTGACATTTAAATGCGAAAAACTACGGTATTATTAAAAAGAATCTGGTTTTAGTCCACTGTACGGCGTTGCAGTCAACACTCAAAATTGAACGAGAAAAACAGAAGTCCCTGCTATCGTCGGTAATGGGGGACCCCGCATCGCCTTAACATGATTTTTCATGGTCTTTTACAGTGATATTTATGAGGAACATGAAGTTTAATGCTTAGTATTGTAAATCTAATGCACGTGAGTTAAACTATTTATTTATTACGTGTAATAAAATTTCATGTAAATCTTATTGAATTCGATTTACATTAACATTAATTTTCATGCTCCTGTGCTGCAATTTACAGATGCTTACATTAAGATTTATAAACAATGCATTAATTTTAATTTACACTTGTAATTTAGTACATGTACATTGAATTTCATTTACCGATATATGAATATTTATGTAAATGCATTAAATTTAACTTAAAAATACCTCAACTTTCATATTTTGTAAAGAAATTTACTTTTGGTTACAAATTCATTAAATTTAATGCACAATTGTAACTTAAAAGTGCATTCAATTTACGGTCATTTTTTACAGTGTAGCTATGAGAAATGGCTACTTTTCGATAAAATCGAAACGCTTTCTTAAATCGATTTCTCTAGTTTCGCGGAATCGCGATATCCTTGAAATGTTTTTTTAATTCGTTCGCACATTAGTAAATGTTGAATTACCGGAAATGATTTACCGCAATATCAACAGCATACTGAAGTCCTTAATTTATTTACAGCCCACTTTCAAAGGATATAGGCGAAATCGTGATTTCGCGATCCGATCTTGTCTCTCTCTCACTCTCATCGTCACTATAAATAGTTCGTTAATAGGTTTTTAATGGCTCCGTCGGCTGGCCGTTGTCAACGGGCTTAGTCGTATCTAAAACAGAGATTATCCAAAAATAATTTCATTTTCCACGCCAATAAATGCGCTTAACGGATTTTGAGAACCGCTTTACACTAGTGATAGAACTAGTGATAGAAAGGTAACCATTTACTAGCGTATGAATACCAATACTATAACGATTGAGCTTACTGCTAATAGATCAGATACAAATTTATGCTCACGAAACGCCGCGTAGAGAACAAATAACTTTGTTTTGTACACGCGACTGACTTGTCATGCTACAAAATTTACTGCTTGACATGATAAAATATGACACTTCGAACATTTTTCTGTAAAAAATCTTCTAGGTATTTAGTAAAGTGTATCACATTTCTAACAATTGCCGAGTCGTGCAATGATAATTTTTACTAATATTTGGGATAGTAAATTCTATAGCATAACAATTCCATGCGGAGAAAAAAAATTACAATATCTGGTTGTAACTCTGGGACATACGCTAAACCTTAGAAAAAACATTACAATGCCTCATCATACACGAAAAAAAAATTGTTTGTAACCTTTACTTTTTTTTTTTATAAGAGAATTTACTATTTTCTACAGAAGCATTGGCACTACTTGTCATGTGGGATTTTTACTTTTTAAATAGTAATTTTTATAAATTTGTAGCAAATTTTACTTTTTTAAATAGTAATTTTTGTAGCAAGTGTATATATTGGCATGGTGTGGTTTGTGCACATAAGAATTATGCACATATTTATTGTGCACACTTTAGCATTGGAGTATACACATAGATATAGATATACACCAATGCTAAAGTGTGCACAATAAATATGTGCATAATTCTTATGTGCACAAACCACACTATGCCTATATATTTCAGGAGTCATAAAGATTTCTATTTCAAAAAGTAAAATTTGGTACAAAAATCATAAAAATTAAAAAAATAATAAAAAGTAAAAATCCTATATGACGAGTGTCTCCCAGCGCTACGATGAAAAAAACGCTGCCAATTCATTGGTACGTAGTTTCCTCAAACTTAATTTACTGATTCCTTTAATAAATTTTTAATTCCAATTTTTTAAATTTAATACTTTATTTTGGAGACTATCTTAAATGGTTTGTGGCTTTTTATTTTTACTCTTTCTATTTTTTATCATTAAAAAGCAATTATTATTATACAATTTTATATTAAAAAAAAAAATTCATTGCCCACAAAAAACATAAAAAAATGATGATCACGACCAGATATTCGAGATTAAAAATTTTTTTTATGTTTTTTAATACTGATATCTTAGAGAATATTTGATCAATTTGAAATTTTAACCAATTACCACAATTATTTATTACAATATTTAGTTAAATTTTCAAGACTTTTTTTATAAACCATTTTTTTTTTCTAAAAAACAAATGAAGATAATCTCTTGAAATTTTAACCAAATATAGTCTTTAATGAGTTTAATAAGTGGTTAAAATTTTAAGTCGATAAATCAAGTATTCTCTGAGAAAACGCGATTCGAAAATTAAACAAAAAATATTTAACCTCAAATATCTTTTTTCGTAATAGACCGATTTTTTTGGGTAACGAACTCAATCTGAAGGTGTATAAAAGCTACATCTGTGCAAAATTTGAGGACAATTGAATAACTTTTACTCTCGTTATCGTGCGACAACGAAAACGCAAATTTTTTCTAAAATAATTTATTCTAAAAAACAAATGAAGATAATCTCTTGAAATTTCAATCAAATATAGTCTTCAATAAGTGTAATAAGTGGTTAAAATTTCAAGTCGATAAATAAAATATTTTTTGAGAAATTAGTTTATGAAATATAAAAACGTTTTCCTTAATAACAAATGACAGAATGAAGATAATTTAAATATTAAAAAAAGAAAATATAGGTAATTAATTTAAATACCTTTCAAGAAAAGTTCATTGTATTATGTAATAATGGCTGTAAGATATAAAAAAATAAAATATTCAAAATCTTTTTTGGTTATAAAAAACAGAAAATCAATAAAAACTCAAATCCATTAGGAGTTTTTTTCGCGAGACGAAGAGAATAGTCTTTGTCCGACGAAAATCGGTCGATTCGTTTCCGAGATATAAAGAGGTCACACACACGCACACACACACGCACGCACACACAACCACGAAAAAAAAATTTTCTCAAAATCAACAAATATCGACATATATCGCCTTAAAACATCTTTTTGAACATTTTTGTCTCGAAAATGTTTTTCACCGTTACAAAGCTTCCTCTATGAGGAAGCAATAGTCAATTTTCCCATAAAAAAAGTAAAGTTTACAAACAAAAATTTCTCCTTAGTTATTTCTCTACCAATTTACACAATTTTTCTAACGACCAGAAATTCTAATTTTTCTCCAATCTCAACCCTCTTTCTTCACTCGTCCCCCATCTCTCAACCACTATATACATATACCACATATCACCTTCCCCCCACTTAGACGGTCAACCAGCACCAGCAGCGCTCACCGATCTCAACCCGCGATGCTGTCGCTTCTGCTGCTCGGCCTGCGTGGCTTTCTAGGGGCGTACGCCTCGCCCGCGGACGACGAGGACGACGGTATCGTCGAGGACGAGCCCACGGGGAGGTCGATGCCTAGCTTCCCCGGCGGCAAGATGCCCAGCCCCGACGAGCTCCTCAAGATGCTCGACACCATGAGCGACCTCTCCGCCGAGGACAAGGAGGAGCTGCGCAGGAATCTACTCCAGCAGGCTCAGAGTGGAGGCGGCCCCGCCGGTGGTCCTGGAGTTGAAGAGCATCTCGCCACGTCGTTCTTCACGTCGCAACTGTTCATCTTATTGGCGATGCTCACCATCATCGCTCTGATCTTCGGTAATTTTTTAATGATGTGCTATGGAATCGGTTGTGGGGACGAAGGGGAATTATTTTGAGGTGAAACGATAAGAATATTTGCTATGTACGAGATGCGAGGAGTGATTGACAGGTGGTAAAGTGAATGTAGATTTTCATGCTTACACCCTGAATTATTCGTGCGATTTTATGTGTGAGGTGTATAATACGTACCGGGTAAATTGGTACAGGCAGGTAGACACTTGGTGGAGTTTTATTTTATGGCGAACGATATGACGATTGCGAGCGAATCAAATCACACGACGAGGGCGATTATTCTTAACATTATCTTAACTGATGCAAAAGTGTATAAGAGGTGGTAGTTGTGATGAATATCTCTGCGTCGAGGTTTTTGTTACAGGAAAAAATACTGTTTGGTAAAATTTGGTAAAATAGGATGCTACTTGTAGATAAAGTGTAATTCAAAAGGATGAAACGTATATATTATGCATGTATTATCTTTTCTCGCCAGTCATCATCGAAATATTGATGAGGATTGGTGTACTCATAAGTAAAATTAATCGTCGCAGCTCTTATCGGACGGTTTTCGTCCTATCAACTTTTCGTAAATCAAAGAACACTATGCAATTGAAATAGTTTAAGGTGATGCGATACCCATGCTATTACTCAAAATTGGGTTCCGTTGCTATTACTCAAAATCGGATACGTTGTAGTTCTTTATTAAACTTATTAACCCATTAAGTCCTGAATGGACAAATTTTCACTAAAGTTTTCAACGCTTATATTTTATGTGAAAATGAATTGTAAAAAGTATATGGATAAGCGCATTCGATGTAAAATTTGATGAACTTTCAGAATCTTTTGTTAGATTTTTCAAAAAATTAAACTGTCGAACACTGTACATGATTTTTTCCAAAAAAACATGGTTTTAAAAAAAAAAAAATTATTCATTTCGATTTTTCAAATGGAATGCATTTAAGATTTAATGATCAAAATGCAGAAAACGTGGCCTCGAGACCTAAACTTGAAAATCTAACGATTTAGGTTTTGAAAAAAAATTTTAAAACACATAAAATGGCGGCTGAGACGCAGAAAAATCATAAAAATCTTCTGGAATTATTTATTCGAAAAAGATGGACTTTAGAGAAAAACTTTACTGAAGAAAAAGTTCTTAGAATTGATCAGAGAACATGCTGGAATTTTTCCAGAACCTTTTGGCAAATTTCAGAATTTTTCAAAATTTTCAAATTTTGAAAAATTTAAAAACGCTTCTTATGTTTCTGAAAAAATTCCAGCGTGTTCTTTAATCAATTCTAAGAACTTTTTCTTCAGTAAAGTTTTTCTCTAAAGTCCATCTTTTTCGAGTAAATAATTTCAGAAGATTTTTATGATTTTTCTGCGTTTTAGCCGCCATTTTGTGTTTTAAAATTTTTTTTCAAAACCTAAATCGTTAGATTTTCAAGTTTAGGTCTCGAGGCCACGTTTTCTGCATTTTGATCATTAAATCTTAAATGCATTCCATTTGAAAAATCGAAATGAAAAATTTTTTTTTTTTTTGAAAACCATCTTTTTTTGGAAAAAATCATGTACAGTGTTCGACAGTTTAATTTTTTGAAAAATCTAACGAAAGATTCTAAAAGTTCATCAAATTTTACATCGAATACGCTTATTCATATACTTTTTACAATTCATTTTCACATAAAATATAAGCGTTGAAAACTTTAGTGAAAATTCGTCCATTCAGGACTTAATGGGTTAAAACGTATCAGAGACTTTTTTTTTCAAAAAGTTTAAAATTGAAGGAGAAAAATGGGAACTCAGAATTGAGTAATAGTGTGGGTATCACATCACTTTAATACCACAAATCAAAGAAAAATATGACATCATACATCTTCTTAAAATATATTTAAATTTTATATCTACACTTTACCTACAAAGCCTCACCCCCACCTGCCCACGTCACACAAGTGTGCACAAAATTCGTCAACACCTCAATATTTGCATTATACATCTGTCAATATCAAACATGGAAGCCCCAACACCTGCAAACATTAACATTTTCAGTTTTCAATTCACATGTCCTCTGCACCTCACACACTTGATATGTCGCAACGCTCGTCGCGATATGTTTTCGGTTACCGTAATAGCCGGCGAATTATTTACCGCTCGCCTTTATCACA
The DNA here is from genome assembly GCA_036365515.1 of Torymus aiolomorphi. Lineage (NCBI taxonomy): Eukaryota > Metazoa > Arthropoda > Insecta > Hymenoptera > Torymidae > Torymus > Torymus aiolomorphi. Next base: position 20,136,361 of record CM070877.1, on the reverse strand, counting down.
CACACACACACACACACACACACACACACACACACACACACACACACACACACACACACACACACACACACACACACACACACACACACACACACACACACACACACACACACACACACACACACACACACACACACACACACACACACACACACACACACACACACACACACACACACACACACACACACACACACACACACACAACTTCCTCGAGAATTACGTAAGGGTACACGAGTGGAGGTACGGGTATATAATCGTGGTGGGTATCGGCCGCGTGCATTGTATCTATATAATCCAGTTCACGCGGTGACGGCGGTCCAAACTGTCTTTTTTTTCGTGCTGGCCGGTGTGTTTTGGTGACTGCGGAAAATTGCGTAAACCGTTGCGCTGTGGTTATACCAAAGTTGATTCTTAGTGTAGAAGGAACAGAAGGCAAAGAGGTTTCGTAAGTTATATCGTGACGATGTTTTAGAATCTTCGGTGCAGTGGTGGTTTCGATTATCTTTTCTGATAACTATTTTTAGCTGTTGTCGGGTACCTCGCGAACGGTTGTTCGATAATTATAAACGTTATTTGTGTCGTATTTTATTGGTATAAATGAATTCATCAGTGATGATATTTTGGTTTATTATTATTTTATAGTCGGTTGTACACGGAGAAAATTTTCATACTTAAAATTCCTAGAGTGCTCTAGTAATTTTGTTACAGACTGACTCAAATGGACTTTTTACGAGATTTTTAACAAATTTTACGAGGCGCAAAATAATAAATGTTAGGAGGCACAACATAAATTTTACCGTGTACTATTGTAATTTTTCGAATGTGAATCATAAAAATTATTTTGTGCCTCGTAAAATTTGTTAAAAATCTCGTAAAAAGTCCATTTGAGTCAGTCTGTGATAAAATTACTAGAACACTCTGGTAATCTCAACTATTGGAATTTCTCTCCGTGATATGAAGGATCAACTGTAACAAGTTGAATTGAAAGTGCACGATTTATAAATTATATGACGTTTATTAAGAGATCATTTGTTCCGGTTATAATTAGATGTTAATAATCGTATCATTTTATTGTCTTATATTATACTTAAGTAAAGCGCTTATAATGAAATGAGAATTAGTTTTACAGTACCGACTTTATCGCATACTGTATTTTCATGCTACCGTTCTCAGAACACTATTAAAATGAAATATTCAATCCATTAATACAACTTTATTGCCACACAAGCCACATGTAGAACTTTTACCGATAGTTAAAATATTAGATCCGCTCTAAAAATAAACAAGTAAAACCTCGTTCACTTACACAATCTATACTTTCTTGACAGTGGATAAGTATTCGTTTTTCATTAAAACATACGAATATTCATTCGCTAATTTCCATCAATCAGCAGCTTCTCATTTACTTTCTTCACTCGACTATTCTTAGTACGTATACCACCGGCATTCCTTCAGAATGAATCCTAAAGCTTAAAAATACTCCACGCGAATCTAAAATCACCAAAGATAATCGAACCCACCACTTTACCATCCCCAAATCACCGGCCACAGACCCACGCTAACCGACGATGGCCGCCTCCTCGTTCATCGACGAGCTCTCGAACCGCTACGACCTCTCGGACGACATCCAGCAGAGGATCTCGGGCATGGTGGACAAGTACAAGAACCTCGACGCTGCCGGTCGCCAGGAGTTCCTCAGCCGCGCGCGCGACAGCATCAAGGAGCAGCTGCAGCAGTTCGTGTCCAGCCAAACCGCCATGCGCGAATCCAGCTGGCTGTATAGGCTGTGGTTCGGCAGTCCAGCGCCGCCCGCGATAGCTGTTGCTACGCTGAGTCTCGTTTTCGGTATATATATATACACACTTATGAGAGTGCGCGGTGTTATTTTTGGGAAGACGGGAAGGGGTCAATGATCGCGCGACGCCGGTGGGGAGGCGACACGGTTGTTGGGCGCTGAGATGAGGCGCGAAGTGAAGAATGTGGGTTGTGTCGTTGCATTTTGGAAAGGTTGGTTATAGTGTGGTTGGGCTTTTAGCGTAATTGTGTAGAATATTTCGTTTTTGCCGTAAAAGATAAGTTACTGTATTTTTTCAACACGGCAAGGTTGATCTCTGCAGTGTTCTTTGATGGTTGTAAAGTGAAGAATTATGTATGCCTTGCCTTTATTATTCATTTTTCCGTTTAATAAGATAAAATAGTCGTTTTATTTACTTCTTGACAAATAAGTATGGAGAATATTTGTAATGACTATGTTTGTTTGTCTACCGACGAATCGTGTGGACATTTTTGAAAAATTAGTTGGTAATCAAAACGAAATAGTTTTTTCTGTATGCTTAACAAGCATGTAGAAGAGTCTCTAACAGAGATTCTTGACCTCTTTACATGACTAGTCGTTATCTTAATTGCCAAATCTCTAAATTGCTAATTTTAGTCTTAAGTCGAACTTTTGGTAAAAATAAGGTGATAGTTTTGAAGTTAAAGAAACGTTTAAGCAGTGCAAAAGAATGCTTCGTAGTATTTTTTAGTGACTACCTAAATTTTTTTTTAATAATTATCGAAATTTGTAAACTTTCGAAATTTAATAATTTATAGAAACGAGGATATTTTTTATTTGTAGAATGTCAAGATTGTACATTTTTAACGTATAGTTTTATCGGAATCTTGAGATCGACCTAAACCCTCGCTACGCTCAAATTCTATGAATCAAATTAAACCTGGATTAACAAATATTTTATATAATCATCTTGTCATAGTGTTTAAAACGTTTTTATAATAGCAATAAATTCTTGAATTCAATTTTAATCCAGCTTTTATTTGGATAATAACAATATGATGTTTTATAAAGTACAATGACACTACAACGCAATCATCATTCATATATTTTATTTATTCATTTATTCACGAATGTATTTACAGTACAGCCACTTTTTCAATTGTAGATTTTTTTATGACATTAATTTATTGTCATAACATAATAGTTTTAAGAACCATTAAGCTATTTTTAAAACAACTACTCTTATCAAAATCCATCCTTATACAATTTTTAAGAAAACAATTTGTCTATAAAAATATTATATCACATGGCTGAATCACGTCTAATTTTCAAATACTGCTAGTAAATCCATTTATACCAAATTGTTTTTTGAAAATTGTAGGTACATACAATTACATTTTGAAAACAGTGTATAAAATTGCAAAAATTTCAGCGCTGTTTGTTCGAAAGTACACATAATTAACTTGTTTCGTTTTTGCTTTATATTTCAGTTTTCTTCGGCTACAAGCTGTACAAAAGCCTATCTGAGCGTGAGAGGAAACGAGAGGAAAAGAAGAAAAACAAGCAGATGAAGAAGAAAAAGTAAAAGCCGTGTTTCTTCATACAAGACAAGTTTTGTGAGAACTGAAGTTGCGTTTTTTAATGAAAGTTTATGCAAGTGACTGGTGTACAATAAAACAACATTCCTTATATTTAATTTTAACAATATTTTGTTATTAAAAGATACATATATTTATAAGAAAAGTTGTTATTTTATTACATACCTTTACTTCAGCTCTACATAGATATTTTTAAGAGGATTTACCGTAGGGTTTAAAAAGAAAAATAATAACAATATACAGCACAAATTAAAATTTATTGTACCAAATATAAGCACGTAATATGGTGGCGACTGTTCTAGAAGGAGTAAACCTTACACCATCTGATCGCTTTACCATGCAATACTTGATTATTACATAAAAGAAAGGAAATCCTTTGAAATACAGAAAAATAATAATTTTCTTGTTTATAACGCATGCATGTGTCTAGACTAAAATAATTTTTTCCGCTTTTTTTTTCTTCGTAAAACTAAAAAATACATAATAGAATTGAGTAAAACGCGTCGGCATTGAAATGCTTGTGCGTAACAGTGTGCAATAAACTGATATAAAATAAAAAATAAAAATAAATCAAATTGATCGGTGCAGTCTAAAAAATAAAATGCCTAATTTTACTCTAAATGTACTTTCTTGGCACAATTTTTTTATCCATTTTTTTTTCAAACAAATTTCCCGTAGTAGAAATCCTGTACACAAGCGTCAAACTAATCGACTACATTCGTGGCGATCTAGTAACGACTTTCGTGCTCATAATATATAAATTCATATTAATATAATACATATGTAACGTCGCTCTCATTCTCCTAGTTTCTCTGGCATGGCCTTCGCTCTCGAAGAATTTAAGATTATTCTTTTCTGGATACATGATTGAGACGTGCAGATCGACAGTTCGTAAACAGTATAACAAATAAGACCTTTCGGATAAAGAACTAATGCAAAGATCTAACAACAGTGTTCTGTTTGTTAACATTAATTATAACATAGTAAGTTTTATGAACTAATAGAAAGACAAAACAAAATAAAGACAAGCTTGTTCTTTTCCATCTAAAAAAAAGAAAAAAATTATAGACATGCAAAAAAATAGACAGGTTGCGTCTCGGATGTAGCATATTGCAACATTCTTATATCTAAGATAAAGAAAAGAATAAAAATAATATTGATTAACCGATAAAATTTCTTTTTACTTCAAAGAACATCACCTCAATTCCATTTTCGCATTCACAGATTCTCCTCCCATTTTTTGTGTTTCTGTAATTTCATTCCTTTTCTTTTTTTCTCTCTATCCCTGTACCACCTCGAAATACCAAAATAACAATGACAACTACAAAAGAATCACCGAAGAAAAGAACCAAGTTCCACTAGAGGAAACGCGTCTAGTGGAATATCGCACGTGGATCTCTTGCTCTTGATCTCATATATACTCATATACATATAGATATCGTATAGACATACTCTCTATGTCTCTCTTTCCCTTCGAGTGTCAGCGGCACGCTCTCGAACACGTACCTTTGCCGAAGCAATCGAATCAACGCGGCATAATATCTCTCTTATATCTCTTTCTTTCTTTCCTTTTGTAGAAAAAACAACGCGCCGGAGATCGCGGATTTGTCTTGTCCGTTGTATGTTTCAAAAACATGAATATATCTGTATGTGTGTGTGTGTGTGTGTGTGTACGCCGGGATTCTCGCTGCATCATCTGCCGCCTCCTCCCTGGCTGCGCACGTCAAGCACTTAGTGAGTCGATGAGGGTTTCAGCAAAAGTTTGTAGCGGTCTGTGCCGGGCTCTGTAAAGATAAAACAATATAGATTTTAGACGGGAGGTTGATTAAATTGTCGCAGTGTTCATAGCGAAATGATGCGCAAATAGAACCACGGCGGATGAGAAGGTTCGGCTGTCAATAGTATTCTTCTAGATTTATAGTAAGTAGAAATGACAGTTCAAGGATGTTGCGAGTCGGCATTGAGTCACTGCTTTCACTGTATAAATGGTTCATCGTTCGGCTAATTTATATAAATACGCTAATCTATGTATTTCAAAATGATAATCTTTAAAGGATATAAACGTATAAATTTCATTGGCTTGAGTTTTAATTTAATTTATGTTTTGTAGAAGTAAAGATATGAACGATGTAGTAAACCGTGCCAAATGAATTATTTAATCCTTGTTAACTATTTGAAAGCTAGTGTACCCACCCATTTATATTATACAAATGACTCAACAGCAAATTGGATTGATAATTTAATTTGTGAAGTAGCATTAGAAAATTAATTCTAAATAAATTAAAATTAAAATTTTTTTGTAATAAGAAAATTCACATCAAAATTGTTTGGTACTTATAAATTGACAGAAATAACGCCTCTATACTCTAAATTTCATAAAGAAATACTAGAAAACCTAACTCAACCTGTCATTTCCCTAAATGCATTTTGTCAGTCAACCATATAAGTTATAAGATTATCATTTCTCTCCATTACGGAGCTTCGATTAACCAATTAACTCCCAACCACATCGCCAACTTCTCTGCGACGAACCAACAAAAAAGAAAAAAAAAAACAGAATACCAACCTTTGATGGTTTCCACCACGAACATGCTCTCGTCCTTCATATTGGCGATGAGCTCGTTCGTGACGAGCACGTGTATACCCTGAGGCCCGAGGAGCAGCACCGAGTGCAACCTGTCGGCGGGCAGTCCCAGCACTTCCAGCAGCTTCCTCGTGAGGATGCCAGTGGTGAAGCTCTCGAGGTAGACGATGCGCCACAGTCCGGCCTCCACGGCGAAGTAGAGACTGAGCTTCGGCTGGGGGGCTTTGCCGTGGAGGGCGTTGAAGAGCCGTATGCCGTCGGGGAGGCCGCAGATCTGGATTAGATCGTCGCGAGAGAGGCGCAGTATGTCGGCAGCGGAGAAACTGGCGAAGGTCGCCTCGAACGCGTGGAAGCGACGGGAGCGCAGCCAGGTGAGCGTCTGCGCGGCGTTTGCGTCGGTTGGAAGATCCGCCAGGCACGGCGCGACCTGTTGTTGGGGTGAGACGGGTGATGGATTAGATTTTAGATTTTCATGGAAATCAAGTATGCCTTGATAGTAATTATATGCTACAATTTAATTTCTTATATTTGATTTTTTTGGCTCGATAAAAAGTCCAATTTGTACTCCTCGAAATCCTTGTGTAATATTTGAAGCAAAATAATGACTTTAAAATTGATATTTCTGTAAAATTGTAAACTATTTTTTAATATAAGTTTAGCATACATTATAACACAACTTGAATTATCTTAACGATTGCTTTTATTTTCTCATTTTATAATTCTGGAATTATTTTTTTTTTTTAATTGTTATAGCATCATAAAGACATTGGAAACAACAGCATTTATCAGTACAAGTGTTGAGTAATCAAAGCTGAAAATTTAGGTCAGAAAATAATTTTATTGTACTTCATCAACAATCTTCATAAACTAAAAGTAAATAACAAAATTCGTTTCCAATAATTCAAATAAATTTAACCAAATTTACGCTATTATTTGGTCAATTTATACAAAGTTTTTTGCTCAATTTAGTATATGCTACCAATGCCCTATAAGTTTGCAATTGGTCACCTAGATATACTTATACTTCAAAGTACTGAACTTATAAAATAATTTTAAACACTTTCCGGTTTTTAACATCAAATCCAATAATTCAAATAAAAAAACAAAAATTATTCCCTCCAAACAACCCATTTTTCAGCAAACCCCCTTCAGCAGCTACGCCAAGCAAAAGCTCTTAAAAAATGTTACAATCCCTGAATAATTAAAGAAAAAAAGAAAAAGAACGTAAAAGACAATGCTAACGTTGATGTCAGCGCAGTTCTGCTCGGGCAGAATGGCGGCGGGCGATGGAAGGGCCGGCGCGGTCCCGATGTCCTCCTTGATGGACTCCGAGGCGGCTGGCACGATCGGCACTATGCCCGAGCTCGCGGACAGAGCGAGGGGCACCGGCGACGGCGAGCCGCTGATGGCTGCTCGGCTCTGCGGCGATCTGCAGGTACAATGATAAATTCGTGAATTTCTTCGTTTTTTTTTTTTTTTTTTTTTCGGTGGTGTTTCAAGATTATTTTTACACTTGAAAGGCTGTCGTTGGTTCGGTAATTGGAGGTATCTAATATTGGTATTAGAAAGCAGAATGATTCTATGTTTAAGCTGTTGAGGGACTTGGTAATGCCTTGCAAGTGTATAAATAATTTTTGAAATTGCAAGAGGTGACCAAAACTGAATAATATTTCTTTTACTGGTATAAGATTGGTAATACGTTGCTAGCATTGTATTAAAAAGAGGTATAAGTATTTTATTAATTATAATTATAGGTAGATTTTTCATAAAATGAAAAACCATGGTGTTCTATTACCATACACGGAGAAAAATTTATTTGTAAATTTTACTTTTTTTATAAGAAAATTTATTATTTTTATAGTAGCGATGGGACACACTCAACATGTGGGATTTTTACTTTTTTTAAATAGTAATTTTTATGATTTTCGTAGCAAATTTTACCATTTGAAATAGTAATTTTTATTATTTTTACAGCAGTCATCAAAATTACTATTTCAAATAGTAAAATTTGCTACAAAAATAATAAAAATTATTATTTAAAAAAGTAAAAATCCCACATGTTGAGTATGTCCCAGTGCTACTATAAAAATATTAAATTTTCTTATAAAAAAAGTAAAGTTTACAAATAAATTTTTCTCCGTGTAATAATTTACTGGTAAAAAAAAATCGTTTTTAAAAATATTAGTATACTATCCCATAATTATTTTAATGGTCTCTTTATACCTAACCTTTAACTTCATCTTATTATAATATTTTTATTGGCAATGAATTACATCTAATAAACACTAAGGCATAAAGAAAATCAAGCTACACTATTAAACTGTTGAAAACTATCCTAATTATATTACCAACCTAACGATATTCACCGATTCAAGTCAACAGTATATACCACACGCGACCCCAAAACTTCAACAATATAAATGTTAAATAAACTTCATCCGCCGGCCAACGATAAAAAAAAGACCCTCGCTATCAACGCACAAAACCTTAACCTTTAGAGGACGGGATGGCCCCTATACGGGCCATGCCCATGATCGACCCTTTACATGTGTTAGTTTTGAGATGTGAGACATCACAAAAACTCGATTTCTATAGAAAAGTGAGAGAAAACAGTAAACCCAAATCCCCGTCCTCTAAAGGTTAAATCCCCTATACACACGCACTTGCTAGAAAGCCTCGCTCTATCATCGTCTTCACGGAGCGTCGGCCGAATTAAAACGAGTTTACTCTCATTAAGAAGTTAGACCGTCGATCGCGTCATTAACGAAGGCGGCGGCTGCTGCTGCTGCGCCTCGCAGCGAACTTCGCGACGACGAAGTACAAGTGCGCGCGCGAGCGCAACGCGAGAGTGCAACGAGAGTGACCGCATTTTTCCTCTCGCTCTCCTCCGAACTCTCGCGCGCTCCAGATTGAGAAGTGATCCGCGAGCGAGGAAAATAACCAGCGCGTGATCGTTTTGGAAAAAAAGTCGGCTTTTCGTTTTCGTAAATACAGATGTGAGGGTTTTATATATCGGTTGATCTGTGCATATGTAAGCAAGTTTTTGGTGAAAGGGATCTGCGGCGTTTTCTGTGGTTCGATATGGGAAGGTTTTTTTAACGTGTTTTTAACGAAATCTAATGATACCACGAATATCTTTAATATAACTATGAAGCATATCCTTTAAAAAACTTTTTTTAATCTTTATAAATAAAGGTATAATGTCGATATGGCGCAGGTATCTATTTTATCTGTATTTTATCTCCACAAATTGTCGTTAAAGCTCGATTATTGTTTCGCAAGATTTTACTAGCGCCGAGAAAATCATTTTACCATGCGAGACCTATACGAGCTGTGCGCGACAACTGGAATTATTCGATATATCAAGCCAACCAATATACAAAGTTTCATCAATCGCGCAGTTTATGTAATCACCGAGTTAAAAATCCATTTGCAAAACGTTAGCGCTGACTTTTTCGCAGTCATTAGCTGCGCGCAAACAACAAGGTACGAAGTTCTTGCAAGGCGCGAAAAAAAGAAAAACAAAACACGACGACACAAAGCTTTTCTTATAAGCGACTCTCTGTCACTTCGTTTCGAGGTCAATTGAGACTGAAGTAAATGACCTATCAACTGACATCTTTATAGTATGTGCACAATATTTTTTAAGTTATTATTGTTATTTAGTGGGTGCAGGGTTTAAATAAAGTCGTTGTATCCCGCGTTTCTCGAGTAGTTATCATTCAACCCTTAATTTCTTCGGTTCCTTTGAAGTTTAATGCTTCTACAATGTACACAACATTATCTTACATGTACTCTTCAAGAATGGTTAAAATCAATTATTTTTATCACGAAAAAACAGATTACAGAGCAACTTCACGTAGCCCTATTTTCGAAAAAGAAAATCTATATTGCAGGACCATAACCGCGCGCGGACTTCATTCCGCAATTGATTCAGCGCATATATATCAGCCTCGCTCGCTCGCGCCTGCTGCCTATTTTAATCCGAAGTCACACTCGCCTCTCGGCGCTGAACTGTGACAATCCGGTTTGAGCGCGAATATAATTTTAATTTTCCACTCATATGTGCGCGCGCAAGCGTGGCGTATATCTGTGCAACCCAGTGTTTTCTCGGTATACGAGGCAGCCTCGTAAATTGGAAAATTTAAATGATGGTTCTCGAAAAAATTTGCGGTCGTTACTTTCGTCTAGTTGGTAGTTGACGAGTATGAAAAATAAAAACAGACGTGGACGGGCTTAATTTTTTGCGCGGACGAGTTGGATAGGAGCAATAAAGACGCTGCTGCGGTTCGGATATGCGCGTAACTATTATTGAAAGGATTTAACGATGCTTGCTCGTGGTTACCGTGAAATTAAAAAAGTATAGTGTTAATTGAAGCGGTAGTTGTCTGTACTGATTTATGTAAAAATGCGTTCGAAATTTGGTTTTGGAGAATATTAGAGTTTACTATGGACACGTTTGATACTTATAACAAATATTTTCATGTATGCAGAATCAAGTTTTCATTGCCTTTTGTTATGCACCTAAGACACATTAGAACAAAAACAAATGAAGATGAATCAAGCAAGTTTTGCAAATTATGTTCGATTTCCATTGTTAAAAGACTAAGAATATTACCTCTTAGAATTTAACAAATTGGTAGTGTTTACCAATTAGCTCTGACTTAAAACACTGGTAAGGTAGGAAAAAATAAAATACTTAAGCCAGAATAAAACGGATGTCGTGTCTTTATCAAAACATAAATACCTCGAAATTTGTTAAAGCAATTCAATATAGTATTTTACTTTAATAGAAAATCTAATAGAAAATACAGTCAGTAAAGGTAAATAAATACTGCACATCCCTTTAATGGGGGATGCCTTACTTGTATAGTCTGTACATGCTTACCGACATTTATTGATTTTTCAAATATCTATCTCAATTTACATATTTTTGCTTATATTGAAGCTGATGCACACATTCTTTGAATTATATAGATTGTGCGTGTGCTTCAATAATTTTGATAATATGAAAATTGGTTGAGAAATTTGAAAAATCAAGTGCAGAAATCTGCAGTTAGGTAAGGCTTTCCCTTAAGGTGGTGTAATAGTCCTACTTTACCACTAACCCTGTTTTATCGGCGGAATATGTCAAAATAATTATCCCTTATATAAATTGAGCATTCGAGATAATCTATTTTGCCCTCGAACGATCTTGAAATCTCGAATAATCGCCTCACCAAATTGAAATCATTTCCCTGCGGTTAAAATGAGTTAAAATTCAAAAAATAAGTTCGGAATGATCCGGTACCAAAATCCGGAAAGGTTCAGAAAGACAAGAAAGAACATAAAAAGTTTTTACGAATATTTCCTGAACCTTTCCGGGCTTTTTGAACCGGATCATTTCGAACCCCGGACATTTTAACTAAGAAATTGTTACCAGTCTCAAAATAACATCTAAATTCAATTCCCACCCAACTATATTAAAAAAAAAAAAAAAGATAGAAAAACAACACTGATCCTTACACATCGATGATGGCCTTGAGCCTGGGCTGGATCCTCCGATCGTAGGCCTTGGCGTCCAGCCTCTTGACGCGATGTTGCTGCTGTTGCAGCGGCGAGCAGCGCCGCCTGACGACGAGACTGACGAGACCGCCGCGCGCGAACGGCCGCGGCGAGGCTCGCGCCTGCGGTAGGGCGTGCACGAAGCGGGCGACGAGCTCGACCCCTGAAATCGGGCTGCTCACCGTCACCTCGTGCTCGAATAGAAAGCCGAGGCAGTCTTGCTGCTGAGGCCGTGGCTGCCGACGCTGCTGCCTCAGCGTCCAGCGGCTCTTCAGGTCCCAGCGCGGCTGCTTGTTTAACATAATATCTCGCGGTCGCGTACTTTCTTCGCTTCCTCGGCCCCGTTCTTTCCTTCGTGTAGTCTTGAGACTGGGCGCTGTCGCGTGTTCTCCACTGGGACTGAGTGTATGCTGTACGACGTCTCTCGCTGATTCGATTCTCCTTACGGTTGGTATAGAGGCGATATATACCTGGCCGCTATAGGGACTAGCCTAAAAATTTTCTTCAAGACTAGCTTACTCTGCTAATCGTCGGAATTTTTCCTTTAACTTTTAGTCGAGGAAAAAAATTAAAACGCTTCTAATTTAATTCGTATGAAAGCAGTCTTAAATTTGTGTGTCTGATTAACTCTAATTTCGCAGCACTTTTATATATTTTCTCTCTCTCTCATCGAACGGTCTTAAGACTAGTACAGCAGATCTCACGCCCGGCTTCTCTTCGTGAATTCTAATCGTGTATCCTCCTCCTCCCTTCAGTCTCAACGATCAATCGACGATTCCTCGACTTCTGAACACCTTCGAAAAAGCGTGTAGTCTTGTCCAAGATTATCATCCACAAAATACGTTCGTGCGTCTCTCTCCTGAGAGAATTTTCGAAAATTCTGTCACGCGACCGACGCTTCTTTCCCCCCGTTGAGCCGCTGTCAAGACCGAATCGCCAGGTCCTTGCTGACGACCTCGCGGACTCGTGGACCGGGACGGCGGTAGCGGTAGCCACCACAGCTCCTCGTTGAAAGCGACAACGGTGACGGCAACAGCTTAGCTGCCATGGAACACAAAAAGTCTTCTCTCGCTTCTCCTTCTACGTCTGTTTTCTTATAATTGTGTTTTTATTTTTCAGTCTTGTACTGGTTGCCAAGGAACTTTTTTAAAATCTATAACGTCGCTCTCCGCGGGCTGCACGCCACGTGCGAGTTCTCGCCTGTGTAAATATCCTTCCTTCGTCCACGTATACGAAAAATAAAGCGGACGTACGAACGAAATGACAAGAAAAATAATAATCGAAAGCCCTCGGTGTGTGTGTGTGTGTGTGTGTGTATTTATGTATGTTCCTCGATCTAAGAATCCTCTGTTTCTCTCTCCTCTTTTGTGTACGCGCGTGTATACGTGATAAACGTAAAAATCGAATATATAAATATGAGGATCGATCTTATCGTCTTAGCCGATAAGAACTTCAGCGCTCTCTTTCCCCAGCTTTCCTCTCTCACTCGATCGCTCTCAGCCGACACAATGGAACCTTCGGCGCGCAATCGCAGGTGGTCTCGGTGCGTCGAGGGCGTCGTGCGGCATTCTCTCTCGCTCTGTCTCTCTCGTTTTCGTGCCGGTTACGGGCAGTTTCGCGCAGCGCCGCGAACTGGATATCTCCAGCGCTTTCCTCACTCCGGGCGCTTTTCGCGCGAGTCCTTTCTTTTTGTAGCTCTCAGCGACATGATGATGATATATACGGGCGTTTTAAGTAGAAGGTATATATGGCAGTTTTATCGTCCACGTCTCTATGTATGTTTGTCTAGAAAAATATATGTATATCCTTCGTGGCGCATCCGCTCTCTACTACATTTTTGGTTCCTTGCCTGTGTGTATGGGGGGACGAAAGACAGAGGTACTAAATAACCGCCGCTATCATTCAGCGCCAATAAATGACGAAATCCCTCCTTTTCTCTCCGCTCACGAACGTATGAATAAATAAACGACTTATATTGCGGATCTCGCAAAAAGTTACACCGACGATCGGCTCTCTCGCGCGCGAGAAGGGACGAAGTGAGAAGAAAAAAAATTAATCGGCGATCATCAGAACTCGCGGCTCAGCTCCGCCCCTGGCACGTCTCTTCTTCTCCTGGTCTCCTCGTTGAACTCGGCCATCATCATCTTCTTCTCGCGAATACCTCGAAAGAACGTAAATACAAAAAAAAAGTCCAAGGATTATAAGGCTCTTGCAGCTACAATAACAACAACACCACACGAGGACAAACAAAGGATCAGCGACGACGATTTATCGGACGAGCTGTAATTCGGCAGCAGCAAGTCAGCTCAGCTCCCCGCGAGCCTGGCCACTCGTCATCTGCTGAGGCGGTGATCCTGGCGCGCGAGTAGCACTACCTCCGCCGACCTCGTCTTGCCGCTGCTCTTGCGGCTACCACTGCGAATGGCTGCCTTCTTGCTGCCGTTGCTCTCGTCGTAGTAGCACCTATCCACTTTCACGATTCCTGCTGCTGTTACAACGACGCGGCTCTTGTGAGTTGTCACTGCAGGCGAGAGGACGAGGCGCGGTGAGGGTACCATTCCAGTAGTTCCTGCCTACCGGGCGTCCGCGGGAGGTTTTCTTCTCAACGTTTGTAGAAAGACAGCAACGCACACACGCTGCTACCGCCTCGTCGTCGTTATTACGTCGTTGAGCACCGGCGGCGGTGGCTGCACTGCTGCGCGTCCTTGGATCGTCGTCGCGGCTCGGGAAGCCTCAATTGTGCCGCTCTGTGTGTATGTGTGTGCAGCGCGCACTGCTGGACTCTCTCGTTGCGTGACGACGGCGATCAACAAACTAATCAGCCGTTTGTGCGACGACGAAAGGATTATATATCAAACGCCGACTATATGCACACATATGTGTATACGTATATATATATATACACGAGTGTGTGTATACGAAGCGAGAGAAAAAAATAATAAATAACGCGTGTACTTATTGTACACACACGCGCGCGGGGCGGCTACTCTCGGGAAGCGGAGTCGCGAATTCTGCCGGGAGTTTTCATCATTCGCTACCTCGCCGCGGTATGTGCAATTTCGCTGCAGTCTGCGTATATAGTTGCCTGCCGCTGCTGCTGCTCTCCTGCTGCTATACACACTGTACACTGCGACCGCTCTCGGCTATTTATAACCGCTGCTGCTGCTGCTCTGCGCTGCGCTCTCTCTCTCTCGACTCTCTTGCCTAGCGGTAGATCATGTCTGCGATTTTGCTCCACTCTCTCTCCTCTCGCTCCTCTTCTTTATTCTCTCCCTCTTCGTATGTATTATCTGTGTGCGTGTGTATAAGTGCAGTTGCACAACCTTACGCAATGATATCTGCCGCACGTACGCGTCAAGGGACGACACACGCGCAAAAGAAGTATTATATACGTATAGCGCGCAGTGCCAAGGGAGAGAGAGAGGAGTATATGTAGGTGTAAACTGCTCGTCGCACTCGTGCACACACGAAGGCAACTGTCGACGACGGCGTCGCGGCTAGGACTGAAAAGCGAGCGAACCGCGCGCGCCAATGGAAGCGGCGCGAGCCGCGGCCAAGCCCCCACCGGTTGAGAGCCTTTTGCGCCTCTCTGCAGTCGTCTCTCTCTTTCTCTCTCCCCCTCTTTTCGCGGATACATACACATACGCGAGAGAGCTATACGGCTGAGGCCGGTTCGAGCCAGTTTAGCTCGCGAGCCGCGCGCCGATCGGACGACCGACCGACTCTGTATACTCCCACCGCCTCCCCGTCGCTGCCGCTGCTGCAGGCTGCGTCGGTTTTATGCGGAGAAGTGAGACTGGGAGGGAGATGCGTATATATATAAGTACTTATGGCTCGAGAAAGCAAGCGAGCGCTGCCTGTTTTTTCAGGTGTTTTTGGGGACTTTTAATGGGGAAGCGGCGTCGCTGCGCAGAACGTTGAAGTATATAACGTTGTTGATATATAGACTGTGAAATAATGTGTGTGTGGAGGGGAGGGGGGGGGGGGTTAATTTTATAAGTAGCGAAAGTATATATGTCGGGCGGAAGGTTTAGACGTAAAAGTATAGTCGATTATCCGGTTAATCTGGAGTTAATCAGAATCTTTCCTGAAACTATACGTACGCGGATGTTCGCTGTACCTATTATTTGACTATTAAACTTCGTAGAACAGCGCTAGTGTTCGATACTTTCAGCGAATTGTACATTATAAAATTGATTCACCTATAGCGTGCTATTACCACGCACACAGAGCTTGCGTGCATAGATCGAATACTTAAACAATGCTTAAAATACATATATTAAATGCAACAACGGCATTGCGACATTTTCGTTATACCAGCACGTTCTGCGCGGATCGAAAAAAACACACGACGACGACGACGACGTCAGGCACGAAGTGTGGCGCTCGAATTCAATCCATAATATACACCAGCGCGCGTCTATATACACTGTACACATCGCGTATTATATAGCACAACAAGCGGCGGTAGAAAGCATTACTGCACGTAAATGAGAGTTTATATTCGCGAGAGGAGAAGGCGGAGGAGAGGAAAAAGAAACGATTAACGCCGGAGTTGCAGGAACGGCAGACGAAATGATTTATTGACAGGCCGCGGCTACGTGTGTGTATATATATAGAGAGCCGTCATGGCTAATCCAGACCGGAGCGGCGTTACAGAAATATAAATTGCAAGCGCGTCGTCGGGGCCATAGAGCGAGGGAAGTAGTAGTAATAGTTGCAAGCAAGATTAAAATAACAGTAATTTCCAAGTTTATTATCCTCCACGTCCCAGAACGTATATCACTTTTCATAAAAAAAAAATAAAAACCGAAACAAAAAGACCAGCCACTCGAACCATATACCGCAATCATGATCTACCTCAACACATCGAGCGAACCTCTCACTGCTGCCAACCAACTTAATCCTCCGCGATCAAATTCCCCGTCGACCAGGCCACTTCTCCCTCCCTTCAATCCTTACCAACGAAGTTGAATTTAAATCAGCGCTGCACTCTTCGCTGCACTTCTGCAGCGCGCGTCTAAAAATATACTATACGCGTCTCCACACGCACAGACATAATATACGCGTGTGCGTACGGCTACGGCTTTGCTTTGTTTGCGCGAGTGTAGGAAGTATATGCGCGAGAGCACGAAAGGAGCCTACAATACCAGGCCATACCGGAAAACGCCGGACTCGCTGCTGCTACGCTCGCTCGCGCGTTCGTGCGTCAAGCGAAAACTCGCATATATAGCTGTGAGATTATCGGTGAAGCGCGTACGAAATTTCAGTCCGCAGTCCGGTTGCCCGCGCGGGCAATAATAATGGCGGATGATATGACGCGGCTTCTATCGACGAGTGAAGTGTGTGCGAAGTGTGCACTGGTTCGAAGTGGTTAAGGTTGATTGTGACTTCGCGCGAGCGTGTGCGGGTCTTTTTTTTTATCGTATTTCTTTTTTATGAGCTTGTGGTAATGCGAGACGATTGCGGCGGGAGGAGAATGGGATGTAGGCGCGAGGCGGATCGAGGTGGAATGGGATGTACGTAGATTGGACGGGTTGGGTTTTCTTTTTTTTTTTAATAGGGTTGGGAGTGAGATAATACAGTGGCGGGGGTTCAGTAGATTGAGTCGGACATGGTCAGACGCGGATTGGAGCGGCAGGGAAATGTAATCGTAACACTATACTAGTGCGTTGAATATGACGAATAATTAACCTTTTCAGGACGGGGATTTTTACGTTGAAATTCGACTTTTTCTTTACTCGATATTTGAACATAAAATCAAAGAATTTGTCAGGTCGAGTGCCTGACAAAAATGGTGGTCGAAATATCGACCAGTCCCGTCCTTAAAAGGTTATTTAAATTTCACTAAATTATGCTACTATTGCCAACCACCAAACCCAAAACCCCTATTCCACATCATACACACACACGCTCGACTATCTTCCCATCTCAAAACCTCGCGAACGACCGCAGAAACTTCACGCGTTCGAGAGACGACAAGAACTCTACGACCGCGACCTCCTTCCTCTCTCGCGGGGGCATCAATGCCCCTTTATTTAATCTCTCAAGTGCTGCTATATACTTACTACTCGCGAGCGGCGAAACGCGTTTTCCGTTTTGAAACGCCGTCGTTGTCTTACTTTTCTTTTTATTCCTCGTGACCCAGATTTTTCTTAACCGACGTTGCGATCGTCGCTCTTTTTTTTGCGTAGGAGGAGTTTTTACGCCAGGAGAATGGGCTTTTATTTGCGCAGAAGAGGAGGAAGAGTATGTAATTGTAGATGTTGTTTGAACTCCAGATAAGTATTTAATTGTTTTGAAATTGTTTGGTTTTGGGGGTGAAATACTGAGATCGCGCGTAGGATTTGTGACGATATAACGGGCAGAAAATGTTTTGATTTTCATACGTAAGAAAGAATGAACGATTAACAGTGATAAATTGCTGTCTTTTACTACTTATTGTAATTATCGTCCATTTACTTCATCATGAAAACTACGTAAAGTATATAAAAAAAACATGTAATAAAACAACGCAAAATTACACGAAATATAAAGACTCCTAAAATTTCTCCTTACAAAAAGCACATCCGCGCGGCCTTAACCTCCTACCGATATCCATGTTTACTCGTACAACACCACTAATCGCTCGCCGATGTATCTCCTTAAAACGAATTGTTTTGCGCCGCACCGCGAGCAAGGCCACTTCCGTATTTTTCTCACCGATTGACCCTCGTTATTCTTTTTTTTCTCCGCTTCTTCTTGGCCGTCGCGCGCGCGCGTGCTGTATCTCGATGACTCCCGAGTGTTGTGAATCACTCGACGCGGGTCGATGTTAATTTTTGGGGGAAGCCGCAGTATGGGTAAGTAGTTTTCTTTACGTTCTCGCTGATTTTAATATTTACATAATAGTAAAGAGTTTTTAACGACCATACACTGTTTGTATATAGTTTGTCATTTTGAGAAACTTAATGAGCGGCTCTGATTGACGACCGAATTGTCGCTCTGATCAAGTAATTACAGCGGTATAATTGAATAACAGTAACCGTCCAATCAAGACTTAATTGGGATCTTGTATTCCCGGGCAGCTTCGCAAATAGAAAACATAATCATTTGTACACACGACATGTTTACTTGTGTCGCTAATCTCGGACGTATCCACCGAAATTTCCGCATTTACAAGACATTCCAAGATTGTTATGATAATAGCGAGATAATCCCTCGATACTGTTTATTTTACAGTGACAAACGTTGTCAGTCACCCTCGTCGAAATTCGACCACATTCCTTCGAGAACAAAATAAATGCGATTTACGGCATAATTCTTCCGAAGAAAAACAGGGAGACCCATTGACATTGACACGTGGATTCCCGCGAAAAGAGAAGAGAATGAAATAAAAATCCCGCGTTTTATTTCCGACGCGGCGGCCGCCTGCCAGCGCTCGAATTCGGCTCGAAGCGGTTGATTAATCGAGCGACGGATTGGAACTGACGGGGTGTCGAGAATTTGAGTAGATTATACCGCTTATAAGTATATAATGTAATATATCGTTGGTTGAAATGTCGAAGAGCCACTATCTAATCTCCGGAGTAGCGTGTGTGCAAATGTTTGACAAGTGGTCATGGAAACTTCACGTCTCTCGCGCGGCTCGAACGCGACAGGATCGATTCATTGTTTTGGGCATTTCCAAGTAGAAATTTTGGCTCGGAACCTCGGGTCCTTTGCCTTTTATTTTTGGAAAATTGAGAAAACATCTTCGATACTCACATTTAAAAAAAAACGCATCTACGCACGAAGAACCCCCGCAAATTATATTATACTTACGCACAAAAAAGCGCTCGATAATAATCGCCGGCAAGCGCGCGCAGATTTTCCGTATACCGGTTTAACCAGATTTCGGTTGGCGCTAACCGCTGACGTTGACGCGTTTTGGTGTTGGTATAGCCTTGAGGGGTGAGAATAGACCGGAGGTATAATAACCTGCCAGGTGATATGTGTGTGTGTGAGGGGGGAGGTGATGTTCGAAGATAAATAAATTGTATAAAGTTTGCGCGGAGACATAAGGCTGCCAAGAGTCGAAGTCTGAAGTAGGACGAGCTCGAGCGGTAAATGGAAATTCAAATTTATTCGAATGGTAAGATATACGAGTCGCGTTTCGAGATTTATCGATGAGATTTTTATGTATTCTCGACGATGCGCTTCATTGACGTATTATCTCGGCTCTTTGTCTTTAGATATTTCATTCAAACGGCTTTACCGCATCATCCGAACTGGTTACGTTCGGAACTCTCTTTTAAACTTCGTCTTAATAATCCTCATAACGCTCGCGAAGCTCGACAAAAAGCTGCACTTTTTAGCTTAGCACTAGCCGACCGCGTCTGTATCTATCTTTTCCCGCACCTCGCGCGGCGGCTCTTCCCCCATTACGAAAACGTCTAGTTTTATCTAGATATATTCGGCTGCGTACTCGACGCCGCGCACGCGGGGCTTATTGGTGCGGTGGATCTCGATTTTTCCGTTTTGAGGCAGCGTGCGTGGAAAAGTTCGACGATGACACGCTGTAAAGTGATGGATTGCGAGGATGATGATGTAAGTGGGGGCGAGAGATGCGGAGTTTGCGAGATTTTTTTTGCGAGATTGATTTTGCAATTTAGATTGTGAAGTGGCTGGTTTGATATTTTGAATGGGGAACGAGTGGTGGTAGGATAGGGGGTTCAAGATTGTCGGTTATTACTTGAAAATCTGAATTTGTATACGAGGTTATTATGATGTGGATGATGAAAGTGGCATTAGAAAGGGAGAAAAAAAATGATAAATTAAGGTGGTTCTCCTGGGATTCCCGAGTCGAAGCAGTGCTAAATGAAGAGGTTAACTAATATTTTAAAAATCATAGTTGTAATGTGATTTTTTTATTTAAAATGATAGAGATAGTCAATGTATTATAAATAAAGTGTATTTAACATGACTAAGATAACTTTTTTCACAAAATGGCGATATTCTATAGAAACTAGATATTGTCACTGCAAACGATTATTGATAAATCACTCGAATTTTTTTTGTTTCTCAACCGATTATAGTTTTGAAGTCTCATTTTGTTTCTTACGTAATTTCATGGGGACTTGTCGAAGGAAAAATTCAAAATTATTCAAAACTCAGAAAATTATGGCTAATTTTGTTCGTAAATTCATGCACGTGGTTAAAATAATATTTTTTTTTATTTATTTTTTCTTTTATTTACAGGGAAAAATCGAATCGATTCATTCAAGTCATTAGCCAACACGCGAATTATCAAAAATGATGGACAATAAGAAAACGAACGTAATCGAGCAATTTCTTACATGATTATATTTTTCTGCTGCTCATAAATATCGAGATCAAAATCAATCTTTATTTTGACCAAATATTACGATGGAACAACCACCATACTGAGAGAAATGTTTTCTCAAAATGTTTATATTTAACATGGCATTATAACTATTAAAATATATATGTTAATAGTTACAATGCCATGTTAAATATAGACATATTCTTCTCTCAGTGCAGCTATACCATAAAAAAAATAATCACCTTTTTGACATTATAACCAACTCATTCGATTACAAACGCAGACCCAACAATTACCTGAAATTAAAAACAGTTTCAACTCGCCACCCCTCATTCCCCATCCCAAACCGCTTCCTCAAACCAGCACTACACCGGTACCCGGCAACCGCGTCATCCACGCACGCGCGCATTCGCGTCGGGAGCTTTAACCGGTACGCCACCGGTTTTCCCACGGCCGTTTCCAGCTCATTATCGAATTGCGAGTCTTTATCGCGTCGCTGCCCGGATTTCGCAAGTGGCGCTTGCTTTCGCGCAACCTTCACGTGCCGCTGCCGCTGCATCGGGTGCTGAAATTGATACAATATCTCGAAAGATGTGCCGCACTGATTATCCGCTGCGACAGAACCTCTGCATCTCGAATTTTCTCAACTCGTCAACTGATTTCGCTGGAGCGCCGGCAAACTCCGACACAATTGGATTTCGTCTCGATGTATACATCGACGCGTGCGCGCTCAGCCAGGCGTCAGATTGGGATCAATTGGCCGTCATTGTCGCTTTGCTCCGTTTTCACACTACGTATCCAAAGTGCAACAAAAATACAAACTGTATACAAAGTTTCCATTTTATCTGTTTTTTTTTTAATGTTTTTTTACAGTAAGCATAACGCGGCAGAGATGCGCGTTCGAAAACAACAGGAGAAAAAGAGCGAAAACTATTTTCGGCCGGCACCGATGTTAGAATTCCCGGATTGCGAAACGCACGCGCGATTGTCGGCTGCGCGAATCGCGACGTTTTTTCTCTCGAGTCAGTAGTAGCGAGTATATTTTTTTGCATTGTGCCGGTTAACGATCTCTATATAGCGTAAGTATACGCGGAAAAAATAAAACAGTAAAATCTACTGAATTAGTGCAGTGATAATTCCATTTTTCCGAAAATGGAAGTTATACTCTTAAAAAATGAAGATTCTACTTTTTTTTACTACTCAAAATCGAAATTCTACTTTTCAAGAATGGGGATTCTACATTTCAAAATGGACTGCTACATTTTAAAATGGCAATTCTACTTTTTAAGAATGTAGATTCTACATTTCAAAATTAGAAATTCTACCGATATTTTAGAAAGTAAAACGAACTTGCCATTTTATAGTCAAATCCACTGTAAGAAATGTAGAATTTACTGATTATTTTTTCCGTGTCAGAATGCTGAATAATCGCTTGGTTGGAATAAACTTTGTGTAAAGAATTTTTGGGATGTTAACGGAATTGAAATTTGTTTTTTTACGCCAGAAATTGACATTTCTGGCGTAAACACGTGTCTGACTAGATTTGGAGTGTATCTATACTTCCCATGTATACTAGACGCAACACGACAATGTTTATTGTAAGATTAATTAATTTTCGATTTATTTATAAATCAATCGATACGAAAAGACACTCGGTAGATGAAATTCTGGCATTTTGATTATTCTCGAAGAAAATACGTAGCGTGCGCGTTTATCGGTAAGAAGCGAATCGAAGAAACTCTATTAAGTCGGCAGATTGCTCGCGAGCACCGAAACAAAGTGTATAGATCATAAATTCTTTTACACTTGTTTTTATCTCGTTCATTGATGGGATTAAGGTTGCGCTGATTGTACACTCCGAGTTAAAAATATCTTTGAAAAATATATAGTTAACATTTCGATGGTTTTGAGCTATTGAGGTTACTGGATGTGTGTTCTTGAAAATAAGCTACAGCGACGGTTTTTTATTTTTCTCCAGTAAAATTAAATAATTTTTATGTTAGGTGTTTAATACACTTAACATAAACTAAGTACAATTTTACGACATTATGAAAAATTTTGTGACATTCGTATGAAACCGTGAAAATATTTTATAACGCGATTCGTGATAAATGTGACAACAAACTATAAATTAAAAGGAGGGGATAATTATCTTTTTTTTTCAAATAAAAACTACCTTTAAATTATCGTTATGTAACGTTGTAACTAAGAGTTAACTATACTAAAAGCAAATACTTGTAAAATTCACTATAAATCATTCGTTAATCTTAATCTCGGGTGTCCTTAAAAAATTATCATTATTTTCAATGAATCATCGTATTTTTCTGAAGTATTCCATTGCATACCGCTCCAGAACCTACTTATAATACACCTTTAAATCTCAAATAAAAATCTTACACAACAATACCAGCTATTACGGTAAATACCACAACAAATTACAGCACTATATACTTATCCTACAAAAATTTTCCACCGGCTATGCAGCAAAAACCTACATACGCAGCTCGCCAGCCACTTCTGCGACTTCCCTTTCCTCCTCCTCTCTTGCTCGGCCGCCCAAAACCGCCTCTCTCACTCCTCGCCCCGTGCGCGAAAAATCCGGCCGCGCCGACGCACTCGTATACGCGGCGCATCCGAACCTATCCCGCGATAACCGGATAACCATGCGCGTATTATATCACGCGCGCCGCCCGCGTACGCGCAGTAAAAGAGAGAGAGGGAGAGTTCGAAGGCTTCCGCGAGCTGTAATAAATATTCGCCGTCGGGAGATTCGGATTTTTCCGGCTGCAGCGAGGTAATAATAGCGGGAGAGAGAGAGAGAGAGAGAGAGAGAGAGAGAGAGAGAGAGAGAGAGAGAGAGAGAGAGAGAGAATATGGGGGTGCAGCAGCGGCGGTGATGAGCGAGAGCGAGCGAGTGCGTCTTAGGTTCGCAAGTTGTTGGATTTTTGCACTACTTAATTTTATTTGTGTAAATTATTGAGGGTAATTTTAATCGGTTTTAAATAATTAGTTCATTTCATTACAAATATTAAAAATGATTAAATTTATAATGTTTATTTTTAACAAAATTCATCATTGTCTAAAATAT
Source organism: Torymus aiolomorphi (assembly GCA_036365515.1). Taxonomy (NCBI): domain Eukaryota; kingdom Metazoa; phylum Arthropoda; class Insecta; order Hymenoptera; family Torymidae; genus Torymus; species Torymus aiolomorphi. The sequence goes on along the minus strand of CM070877.1, from coordinate 20,112,466 downwards.
AGCCCTAAAATATTTATTTCTTCGAGTAATCATTACCTTGTATACTAATTATAATACACAAGAAAAATATATTATTATAAGTTCATATACCTACTGTATTATTGGTTGATTTCAACCATTCATATTTGATGCATAGAAATTTGTACAGGAAAATTATACATAGGCATAAATATAATCAATATTATTCAGTTTTGGTAATACATAACATTTCAATACTCAATAAAAATATCTAAAGACAAACATGAAAATAAAAGGACTGTACTCACATAGCGTCGGTAGGAGCGTAGGGACTTCCAACGTTCTGTCCGATCGAGCCAGGCGGCGAAAGTTGTTCTAGAGGTATCTGAAACAGGCGAAACCAGTGCATCAATAATAATTTCTACTTCTATTTCGTCCTAGTTTTTGATTGTTTAGTTTATTGTTCAATATATCCATTTTTTACGAATTAAAAGGCTAACAGAGTATCTAGATTTGATACATATATTGTATTTATTTGAGTTATGGTTAGGGTGACTTCACCAATATCCAAACAGTCACCAGTTAACGAACATTTTCTTTAAATATATGAAAATATCAAGCTTTCTATGTATTGTTTATCTAACATGACGATAATTTTCGAATCTTTTAAAATTTTTATTTCATTTTACATAAAGATTCTGCATAAAAGAAATTATCTTGTTAAGGATACAATCATAAAATCACCGCTATTGAGTGTTTATTCACTGGCGAAACGTATTTAGATACTAAGATCGCGTGTTCATTTACTGTTTTTTAGGGGATATTTACAGATTTCTTTTAAACAAAATTTCTACTTTTATTCTTTATCTAAAATTTTGTCACTGACTTCAAATTTGAAGATTTTAAAATACTATAATAATTAAAAAAGACTTTTGCTTTTAATCCATTTTTTATTTTCTTAACTAAATAACAAAAATTGAAATTTCTTTATTCGTTCATTCACTGGTGAAGTCACCCTACAAATGATTAATATTAATACATCTATCTTCCTCGAAACAGCAACAAGAATAAAAAAGTACATAGCGGTACTTTCAAAACAAACAAAATTTCAAATTAAAATCTACAATAACTGGCATTTAGAACGTATAGTGTCAGATTTCTGTATGAAATAGTATGTGTATGTATTATATATTAAGCATATAAACATGTAACTATTAGTTACTTAACATTGTAAATATTATAAATAATGTTTTAAATACGGTTGTAAGTATTTAAAATATTTTCGAAATAAAATATAGTAAATGGTTTTCAACCTGTTAAGAACATGTAATATGAACGCAGTTACCTGCATAGTAAATAAAGATAAAAGCATACAGAAAGCAGCTTTTTTTATTTAAAGGATTTTTTAAATCATTATAAATAACCCACCTAAGGAAAATCAAAAAGCATGCACGCGTATCTGTATACAGGAGCGCGATGCGGTATGCATCGCGCACCGTGCGAAGTTCGAAAAATCGCCGTTATTCAGTAAGTTTGGCAGATACAGGTTTAAAACTTTGCAGAAAACTTCTTTGTTTATAAAGCAACAACTTCCTCGGTGACAGTTTGTCCAAACTCTAACTTCGTAACAGCCTTTTATTCGGCAAAGTTTTTGCGATGAGAGTGCGCGTGTTCCATGATTTAACAAATATTGTTAATAAACAATTAAACTTTTCCGCTATTTGGGTTGAATTGTCAGCATCGGTAATGCTTCCCGAGTGTACATAAAAAAATTGCAAAGCATTTCGTGCACTTTTCAATGAGTTAGAGCGATATATATTTTGAAAAACATTGATTTTTAGCTCTATCATTTTTTGCATTAATTAATTTTTATCTCGGAAAATACTGGACAGATTAAGAAACCGTAAAGAGAAAACCTGTGCAGTTTATCATACTGTATATGTCTATACTTTTTGTTTTCCAATTTGAGTAAGTTTTATTTTGTGATTTGTTGGACAATAGTTTTACGGGATTTTCATCGTATACTTATGCCCTTTCCGTTTCCGCAGACCCTCAATTACACAATTATTGTCCGCATGCAGTGCCATTCAATCGCGCGCAAAAAAAATGGAACGACCCGAGAGCCCATGTGACGCGCGCGCGGCGACGAGTCGATGGGAGAGGAAAGCCCCATTTAAGAGTTTCGCCCCGACTAAATAATGGTTCATTGAGACAAGAGAGAGAAGTTTATTCACCCATTTCGGCCTGATAGCCCTAAGGAAAGTTATGACAAAATTTTAAATTGCAGTTCTCAATTGCAGTTGTTTTTTCTTCTATAAGGGTATGAATAGTTTTTATTTTGTACGATAGGTTTGCCAAATGATTAAAGAATAAATGCTAAATGATCGCGTTATGTTTGTAGGATAATTAATTATTGTATATTTGGCGGGGATTATAGTTCAGAATAACGAAAATAGTATTAAAAGGTAGAAGGCGTCTGGGTTATCAATTTTTCGAAGCTTAGTCAATGCGATAAGATGAAGCTAATTAATATCTAGAAATAATTTTATGCTCATCTACGCGTCTCATACACTTGAATTTATATAGCTTTGTAGATAAAATAATCTCAATCCTTATAGATGTGTATAATCTCAATATTTACAGATTTTATCTTAATAATGATTCTGTTAATATGTAGAATAATTTTATTTTGATGATGTTACTCTGTTGCAAAATAAAGAAGTTTCTTTTTTGCGAGATTTTATATGATTTAATTTCGAAGAATAAATAGCTGTGCAGAACAACTTAAACTCCGTTAATATTTCTTTTCATGAAGTCAACACTAGTTGATTGTATATACAGTTTAAAATAAAAGATTAAGAGAAAAGTTGATGGTTATGCAAATTAATGAAAAAATCTATTGAGTTTATAACAAATATTCCACTATCTTGAAAATTTTAGTCAAATTCGCCACCTAAGTGGTAGATATTTTCATTAATTTTTATCAATCAGTCTTAACTCATTCATTTTTGCAGAAGAATATACAAGTGTCGTAAATAAGTATATTATATATAATATACATAGAAAAATTTTTTTGCAAATATTAAAATTTGACTTTACAAGAAAAATTTCTGATTTTCAAAAAATAAATTTGGCATTAGGTCTCTTCTTTAGATAAGGTTTTTCCCGAAATTATTACCTCAATCCGACGATGAAATTCGTAAATTTATATTATGAGTAATACTTTTCAATTGACCAAAAGTAGCCAAAAAAAAATTAAATCCTAAAATAACTGCGAATTAAATAGAACTTTCTTTAACGGATTCAGTTCGATATGAGTCACTTATGAATATTTTTCAAAAAACACTTTAAAACAATAATAAAGGATTCTAAACAATTACTAAACTAAATAACATAAAATAACTAAAATTTAATTTTGACAACTAAGAAACTTTCTTTTTATACACAATACATTCAAACGGCGGTGTAATAAAAGAAAACATCACCAAAATAAGATTACAGCATAAACATTAACTTATTCAAAAACCTGCTCCAATTTTGAACCTCCCAATAATATCGGAACAATCCTGGGCTTTCCTCTACCCATCCTCTTACAAAAAAAAAATTGAAAAAAACTCACGTCCGAGAGCACGGTGCACTCGTAGCTCGGCTGATACTTGTCCTGTTCGTGGGGCGGCCTGCGCTGTATCTTGTCCCGGTCCTGCTTGTGCTTGCGGTCGGCACCCTTGAGCTTGAATACCTTCACCTGGCAGGAGGCGGCGTGCAGTCGCGGACCGCCCGGCAGTCGGGTCTCCACCTGGATGCGGAACGGCACGCCTTTCTCACCGCCGTGCTTCTTTGGCGTGAACTCTGTGCTGATGCAGTTGACCTGGAATTTCGAATATGGTTGGCGAGAATTAGTGGTTTGTTCGTATTTCAGTTTTTTTTTTTTTTTTTTTTAATGGTGTCATTGTTTTCATGGAGGTTTAAAGAAGTCGTAAAGTATTTTGAGTTGTTAAAACAGTATTTATAAACGTCAATAAAGATTCGAAAAGCTAAGTTTTCTGTATTTTTATACCACAATTTTATACTACGAAAAGAAATAAATGAATAAAAGTTTGAAAATTTAAAAGTCTACGAGTCCTACATAATTCTAACAGCACCGAAAGTGTTAAGTGATTCAAAATTACCTTTCAACTAATTTGATATGCTTCGTTTGAGAATTATAGTAACTTTCATTAAAAACTTTTTGTGGTGATTATAGCAATACAGATTGTTTTTAGAAAAAAGATATACCGCGATAAAATCTGCGTGTAATTGTCATAATGCATGTTGAAAGATTACAGATAGTTTAGATCCTCGCGTATAGTTAAGAATAATATGTAGTTCGTTACGCAAAAAGAATTTTGGTTGAATATAGATTTGATTGAAATATTCTAATGATATCATAAGTAGCTCTCATATCTTCTATTAAACATTACTCTTATACAAACAGTCAACGGGAAATGAAAATATTTATTAGTTAAATTTTAAGTAACACTAAAATATCAGTAGCTTAATAATTTCTAAATATTTAACATTTCTGCCTTCATTATCCTATGCTTTTTGTCAGCTTGTTAGCTTCATTATGAATTTTATCATTTTTATGGAATGTTTTATCGACCTTATCATATGTAACCAAAACATTTAGTAATGGCCATAGCTTGAGGTCACTTAAAATCTTTCGTACTAACTTATAGTTTACATTTCAATTTCGTTAATTCAGTTTTAGTATTTTATACAATTTTTACATATAATGATAAATAAATAATATTCTAATTACAATTTGTATCAAATAATTGTAAGATTTTAATCATTAGTAATGCTTCTTTAACGCTTACTGTTCAAATTTGAATAACTTAAACTTTTGTCGTCAAATACCACGTTCCCAGCAATTATAAACTATGCCTGACGAATGTTAAAAAACATAAAAAGTAATTTTATTTACTTTAACGTTGAAGTCTAATTATCTAGTCTAATTATCGCAGTATTAACGATAAAATTCATCGCCAACCGAACTAAGCTTTCGTCAATTTTATTCCTCCTTAACATCTCTATTAAACCAAAATCCTCTCTACCACCAACACTCGCTTCTACCATAAACCAGCGTTTTTTACCTTGACGTAGCAGCCGACCTCCTTGGAGGGATCCCACATGAAGTCGACACAGTTGTTGGTGGAGCTGGGCTGGCAAACGTCGAACATGCCATAGCTGAGGGGCACGTCGACCTCCAGAAGTCGCTCGCCCGGACGGGCGCGCTGCCACGCCAGGATCTGCTCGCGCTCGGTGTACTGGAGCCGGCGCTCATGGAAGCAGATGCGTATCGTCGACTGAAACGTGAAATTGTGAACGGTTAGGTTTTGAGGTGTCTTTTCTTTTTTTGGTATTTATGGACAGGAGAAATAGTTTTTAGTTTTTAGTGAAAGTTAAGTCTTTGTAACTTTGAGACGCCCTCGAATTTTTTAAAATAATGAACACCATTTATGGTAAAAGTTGCTATTTCGTGGAAATTTTTTATCACGAGTCATCGTTTTTTACTTTGTCTCAGAGTTACAATGAATTTAATCATTTTTACCAAGTTTTGTTCGTGTACATATAGGGAAAATGCATCTATACCTAAACCAAAACACTTGAGTCTTAACTCTTATGCAAAATATTATTATTTATTTCAATGACTGTATAAATAGTTGAAGAAATAACGCGATTCATAGTGAGGTAGGGTGTTTATTTTGTGGGTCATAAAAGTTGATAAAAAATTTAAGTTGTACTTTACAAAGATCTATTGATAATTTTAGTTCGAATATACAGGCGTGTTTAGAGTTAGGTACATTTCCCTTTTTAGTACTTATTAACAGATAAATAATATTATACATTCTAGTTCAAAATAAATTTTGATACGAAGAAATTTTTTTTAGATTATGAATTTAATTCCTAAAAATTATTTTGATACTAAATACTTCTTATAATTCAGTCAGCTTTGACCATTCTTACTTCGATGTAAAACATAAAAGTATATAAAGAAACCAATAATACGATAGTGATATCGTACTTGTTTTCAAAGTCAGCACAAAGTTAGCTATATCAAGATGAAATTTTAATAATAATGACAAGTAGTGGAACACATAGTACTAATAAGATTTTTCTAGCTTTAGAATTGAAATCTAACATTATTGAATAGATGAAATCTATCGATTATTATTTGATTTTTTGCAACTTGATAAAACAGATTCAAATGTAATGCAAAAATTTCTTCATTCTTGACAATCTCATTGGAATTCAGTTTTACCTTGAAGATTTTCCCACGAAAAGCCGTCAGATCGCCGAGTTTTTTCAATTTGATTTCGTAAGATTGTCCCTGATTAAGATACGTTAGAGTTTCTTCGTTGACTTTGGTAGCGATGCTGGTCGCCGCGGCCAAAACATACTGGAAGCTGGAAAATACACTCGATGATAAGTTTTTTTTCCTCTCTCTCTCGCAGAGTGGGTGTCAGGCGGTTATAACTCGACGTTTTATCATGTTTTCAAACATCCTCGTGTATAATTTCGCTAGAGCTTTATTTTTACCACCATTTCGTGAGTTATAATTGAGTGAAGTTTGAGCTGCTATTCTATAATTACGAGAATACAGTCCTTTACTAGGTTTTGTATACTTATTGGCAATAGTACATCTACCTAATTTACCTTTGAGTTTGTATTTTTTCAAAAAATAGAAGAATATTCTTGGAATCATAAAAAATATACTTTTCCAATCAGGCTGTTCAATGTCGATAAAGTAGGTATCTCTAATTTACATAATATAAGGCCATTAAGGGGATGCCTTACTCGTACTATTACCGACCGAGCAATTCACACAGTTTCAAGCTGATTAAAAATAAAATACGTCGAATCACAAAAAATCAAGAGAACACTCTTCTGTGTTTTTTAAAGTTCTATCATCCAGTCAAAGTTTGGAGTCGAAATATCAAGCCGTTTTTTCAAAAACTTTGAACGAAATTAAATTTAATTTCGTTCAAAGTTTTTGAAAAAACGGCTTGATATTTCGACTCCAAACTTTGACTGGATGATAGAACTTTAAAAAACACAGAAGAGTGTTCTCTTGATTTTTTGTGATTCGACGTATTTTATTTTTAATCAGCTTGAAACTGTGTGAATTGCTCGGTCGGTAATAGTACGAGTAAGGCATCCCCTTAACCTTTAGAGGGCCGGAAAACCACTAAAATGGCAGACCCCCTTATCGACACTGTCTACGTTACCTTTTGTCCCAATTTTTTAAGGTGAATTTCCCTCTCAAAATTCCAGCCCTCTAAAGGTTAATTTAATGATAAATTTTTAGACTGAATTTCTTATTATTTCTTCGAAACTGAATTCTGAATAATGGTTTTAACGCTTGCCGGTCCACGATTATTTTATACATAACAAAAGTTCAATCAAAATAACAAAAAAGACAAAAATGTCGATAAGATATCAGGATCTACATATGATGTTCAAATATTTTTAGTGAACTTATATACACTTATGATATGTTTCAAAAATCTCTGAATCAGGCGCAGATTTTATCCAACTTAAAGAATGTTTATCTTCTTAAATATTATAAAAACCATACAAATCGAGAAAAACTTAAGATTATTAGTAACTGTCGGTAAGTACGTATAACCTATAAAAGTATACTATCCTCTTAAATACCAACTTATAGCTCGTAAACAATTAAAAACTACCTCCACTCATTATAACTCACGATGCAATCATTCTCCAATCCAGCAAACTTACCGACAGTCCTCAGTGAACTCGGTGCCCTGCTGCGACGAGGACACGTGGTTGCCGGAGCTGGAGTTGGCCGGGTACTCGTCGCCGCTCGTGTAGAGCAGCTGATGCAGGGCCGCCGGATTCTGGCCGTTGTTGTTGCTGTCGGCCTCGACGAGGCCACCGCCGGTACCGGCGCTTCCATTGGGCGGCTGGGGCGGCCCACTGACGGTCCGCTGCGACACGTGGTTCAAGCTGCAAAAGCGCAAAGACGAGTGTGGTGAGTGCTGCTGGTGATGATGATGATGATGGTATTGACTGCCGATGTTACTGCCGTTGCTCGACCTGTACACGGGGGAGTAGCGCAGCGGATGCGCCTGCCGGTAATCGTAGTGTGCTTGTTTGCCGTCGATCTGTTTTACCGACTGACTAGGTCTGACCTTTCTAAAAGAAAGAGCGAGGTTAGGAGGGTGAGCGTGGTCGGTAAAACAGAAATTAGCAGATTCTTTTTTTTTTTCGAAAAATCTGTTAATTTATGGTTTACGTTTAGTCGTTATCGCGTAGCTTCTTACAAGAAATTAAAGTACAGTGGCAGCGGCGGCGGCGGTACTCGGGGATCGGGAAAGCTTCTCATTCTACTTCACTGGGATGTTTTCCACTCGCGGGCACTTTGTAACTCTGGCGAACAATCTTCATTCGTGCACTTCCGTACACACACACACACACACACATACGTTAAATTATATATATCGAGTCGATGAACGCGTTTTACACAATTCCAATTACGTATTATTATATATATATCTAATACTGCTCGGCGTCTCTCCTCCCTCTCTGCCCCCCGTCAGCTACATCAGCGGCTCTCTATGAACTTGAAGAACCGATTTATCGCCTCGTAAAATTTGAAATATTTCATTTTTCCGATTTCACTACGCGCCTCTTCCCACTAAAATGGTAACGATAAAAAGCCGAACGATCGCGCGGGCGCACAAATATGTATTTACGCGCGAGAGCGTTGTTTTCCGGCTAGCGAGCTCCTCGCCACTAACCCGACGATAAACTCTCGAGCTCTTTTATGCGCGCGAATACTTGACCCCGCGCGCACGAGCGCCGAGCTTTTTGATAAAGAGACGAAGAAGGAGAAGGAGGAGAAGTAACAGTGATGATGATGAAGAAGAAGATGTAACCGAGCGAGCAGTAGGCACGGAATAATCGGCATCTACCGCGCCTTTCTTCGCGGGGGACACACGCGCGAGATTAACGGCGCGCGTGCGCGAGAGATTTTTGCGCGGTTTCGCAAAGTTTGTGATGGTTATGTTGGAGGATGTGTGCGCGTTTGGGAGGAAAGTGAGTTTTTGCTAGGTAATATCGCTAGGTTTATCGACAATCTGATACCTAGTCGAAATTGAGTCATTTGTATCGTATCGGTTCGATTTTTTCACGTAAGATAAATCTTGTTTTATGAGTAAACGTTGAACTTTTTAACAATTTTTTACGTTTGTACATTCATCTCTTGTAATTGAGGGGCTGGAAACGAAAAGGGCTCATAATACGATTTCGCCAGAGAAGTATTGTCCAACAAGCAGAATTTGAATTTTGAATAAACTCATGTTTTGAAATACAGCCATGTACAGAATTCAAATATTGAACAAAAAATTTAATGTAATTTTCTGTTAAACTCACCAGAACTTCGTTGAAATCAAATATTTCTTTCAGATATTTGTACACAATAAACTCTGGAGTATTAGAAGTGTTATAAGCATTAGTGAAATAATGTCATTGAACAAAATGGCGAATTTTAGAAAATTTTTTTACGAAATTTTAAATCTGTATTTTCAAATGAAAAAGTTGTACTACGAACTACAATTGATAAACTACTGTTGGTAAATAGAATTTTTCGTGAGTGTTACGACAAAGGCTGCTGAAGGCTGCGCGCCGCGGTACACGTACGACTCGAGTCGCCCAAGAAAAATGCTTTTAACAAATAGAAATAAATTACTGTCAACAATAAAAATAATTTTTAACATAACCATACACAGAGAACTCGAATTTTCAGAAAACTTCTTTAGGCATTTAAGAATATAGTAGTTCCAATCAAATAGCGAAATTCAATAATTCGTTACACAACTTTTTCATTTGAAAATACAGGTTTAAAATATCGAAAAGAAATATTTTAAAATTCGCTATTTGGTTCAATAACAATCTCTATTATTCCGCTATGGCTTATAAGACTGCTAATACCCCAAAATTGATTGTGTAAGAATTTCTGAAAGAAATATTTGATCTGAACGAAGTTCTAGCGAGTTGAAAAGAAAATGACATTAAATTTTTTTTTTCGAGGAAAAAAAAAAATTGGACAATACTTTTTCTGCGAAATTGCATTATGTCCTTTTTTGGTTTCCAGGCCCTCAATTGTTAACCAAAGTGAACATTTTTTCATGATTCTTTATTGTTTTTAATTTGAGAGTAAATACTGTTATTAGATAATCTAATTAATATTTTAATTAAATTTTAACAACAATGTTTTATCGTATTTCCAGTTGTAATTGTGTTAAACAACACGTATTCGAATAACATTCACGAATTCTTTCAAGCACTAGTGGTAAAAACGGCTCGTCTTCGCGATATCTTACAAGTTTCGACCCACTTATCGTTATTGGCATCTGAATTATTTACAAACGGATACAAATTACGTAATAATTATGCGCATTATTTTACTAAATTCATGGTGATACCGAAATATCTCGCGGCTGAATTTTCGCAAATCACGTTGAAAGAAAAAAAACCATTTCGATAATGTGTTTTTCTCGTTCAGATAGAAAATCTCCTTTTAAGGGTGCGATTGCACATGTGCCTATGCGATTATAAAGTCTTTATATGAAGATCGTACGACTTTTGGCATGCAATAGCTTTTTCCATTCACGCCCGCCGTTTTGTCTTTGAATAAAATTACTAATTAAATTGATAAAGCAACTATACATAATTAAATATTAGAAAAATGACCAAAATTAAAATTATTGAATAAGAGGTAGTACAAATGTAATTTCACTAAAGCTCGAACAACATTACTCATTTTTGATAATGATATTTTTAACTCAATCATTATTATTTCTTTGATACCATTAATTTCGGACATATTATTTCATAAGTGTACAGCCTTACTTTGTTTATAACAGAGACAAGTAGCACAAAATTGATGAGTCGCAGCCGACGCGACGACTCATCAAAATAATTTCCTCCACACAACTCCCTCATTACCCAAATATTTGCTTGCAAACCTGGCCACGAAAAGGAAAATTGATTCGTTGTGCAATAATTTAATATTCTCGACGAACCGCAGCGCTACTACACCCGTGTACACATGGTCTTTTATTCCGCATTGCAAAAGGTCAAAACTAGTGCTCCTCGTGTATATACTCACGTCGTGTTGTTGTGTTGATTCTCGGGCGATGGCGCTTCTTGCTTGAAAACCGTGAGTGACGGCAAGGCCAGCAAAGCTTCGCTGCAACAGAGGAGGGGACAGAAAAAGAAAAGGACGGGCGGACCCACGGTTAATTAATTGAATTGCCGCAATGCGAAAAATCTCGGATGGCCTGCGTCTGTCTGTCAACGAGGCAATCTAAGATTCGCGCATAAATTCAAGTGTGATGGCGATGTGGTCGTGATGGTGTTTAGATGGATGGAAACAGATTTTACTTGTCGGAAATCGTTCTATCGAATGAGTTAGTGGTTTTTAAAGGTTTTTGTAGCTGGTAAATCATAATTTTAGACGGTAAGATAATATAGGACCTATTTGTTTAACGTTAATTTAGAATTCCAATCGATTAGTTTGTTTGGATATTGTTCTCGAATCATTGAAAACGAGGAATTAAATTGAAATTAAACATAAACAGGAAAATTGATTTGAAAATCTATATTACTCTTCGATGTTCTTTTAATCAATAAAAACAATATTGTTTGTTACAACATCACAGTGTTATTTTCCAGTATTGTTCCTTGTTTTCTACAAATAAGTAAACATTGTTATGCGCAAAACAGTAAGAAAACCTGACGAAACTATATTTACGAAATTAAATTTCGAAACTCATTTCAAAATGCGATACCAATCAATCACTAAGATTAGCCGGCCGGTGAACCCTAAAAAACCGAACTTCAAGCTCCTCCTTACAAAACAACCACTCTGTCACATAAATTACTCTAAAAACTACACCACCACCCACTTCAAAACGCACCATAACCTCCAAAATTCATCACCACAAACCGAACCAACAATGCATTTCCATCACACTGCTCCTCTCCCCACCGACAAAAAGTCCAACTGCAAGCCTTCCATCCCTACCTCGGCTTCACGTAGAGCATGGCTGCTAGCTACAGCTCCTCCTCATCGGCCCTCCCACTTCCGCTTATTTGAAAAACAGCCGCGAAAGCGCTATATCTGTACTGCTATATTTTCACAATAGAACGACGACGTATATATACACCGCGTGACCGTCTGATTGGCTCACGTATATACCACAGGCAAGAAAGAGATGCACGCGCTGCTGACAGTCCGGCGCGGTGTCACGAGAGTTACTGATTCGAGCTTATTCGATCCCAAGGGGCTCGACCCACGCGAGTGTAAGTGCCATTAGGGCTTATTATGAGTTTATTGGGTTGTACAGGACGCACCGACGACTATACACATACTGCCGCGCGACGCGTCGCGCAGTAGAGTGGCGTACTGTGTGCGAGTACGCAGGCTTTCTTCACCTTGCGCCTCTTGTGGCTTTTCCTTTTGTGCGCGGGCTGTGGCTGGATAAGTTGGCTCCCATCAGTTGCTGTTTGATGGTGGGAAGGGGGAGTGACAATCTGTTGTATTTTTCTCAGTTAGGGTTGAGCTTATCTTTATGATTATATCTTGGTGTAGTTGATGAGAAGGTTGCTTCATCCAAATGAAGAGTGAACAGTGACAGTGATGAAATACGGTTACTTTGCCAATGCAAATATATATTTCCTTGACTGTAATATTCAACAACAAATTACAGTTAGTAATTTTTTTGTAAAAAAAATTCATTCGGACCAAGACGATATAGATGCGGCACGGAGAAATGTGTCTTACTTAAGGTCAATCCCCTGTTAGTAACGAAATTCCTCTTGACACTCGCTTTGAGAGTTGATGGATGCTCTTATAATTAAATCTGTGACGGCATCTAATGATACTATAATTCACTTGATCACTATACATTGTAACAACGGTATCGTAGATTGAATCGTACATTTAATTCCTCATTTATCAGATCCACATAACTATTCAGCACTTCAAAGTACCACCAAGTCACGCAATTTATCTTATTGTCGATGTAGATTCGTATTCACCTATCCTGGAGAGGGCGACAATATATAACTAGCACAAAATATATTGAACTCCTGAATCTACTCAGTTGCTAACCGAACTTTTCTATTCTAATTCTTCTATTTACCGTTAATCATCCGAAGAAGGAACTGATCAATCATCACCTGACTACAATTTATGCCCAAAACGAGAACCGATCTTCATTACCAGCGACTCGGCCATTAAAGGCTTATCCTGTTTATGATTCGATTACTTCTGCCGGAGCGTAGTTCACTGATCGCGTCGGCCTACTAAGGCGTGTAATAGCGATTGAATCATTACAGCCGGGCTGATAGAAAGAGAAAGAGAACGTGCAATGTTGCGGATCGTTATTGGACACTCGTGATTTTCGAATTGAATGAGAGGCGCAAATGCGATGGTATGTAGCGCGATGGTGTTGGGTATTGATTGAATAGCTTTTCGATAGCTTTTTTACATGGTACAATGATCGATTCTTTCGTATCTCTATAAAGTTTGAACCAAAATATTTCTTATTTACGCGTGAGCGAGGTGGGTAACCTAACCAAGGAAATATGTTTGGAAGTCGCGATTAAACTTCTAAATAATTAATTAACGTGCTCTTGATTTTCAGAGATACAAAGTTTGCTCATCGCACATGTTTTCCAGTTGTCATCATCAGAACTACTTTTATCCTCTCCAGCATTCAATTCCCATCCACTACTTATTTCTCTTTTTTTACTGCAGTTGTGCAATTTCAATCCTCTTGATAATCACGCGATACACAGCGTCCCATAAAGAAAAAACCTTATTCGCCGTTGCAACATTGTAAGCTGTAACTAGTTCGTAGTAGTTGGCAGCCAGTTATTTTGATTGAAACTGGTTCGCTTTCTCGATCCTTCCTCCCCTCCTTGCTCTTTTAACGAACAATTCAATCTCCTATTCTTTTTATCCCCGGAGCACCAACATTTACGGTCGTAATTATTTAAGAAACTCGATCTGTATGTTGATTTATAAGATTCTGATGCGCCATGTGTGCTCTGATAAGTACACTTGATGGAGCAAGACGTCTTTCTATTGGGTACGCTTGGGCATCTATTGAATCTCGAAAGTATATTTAGACCACAGTGTAAAATATAATACAGCCAATTGAGAAACAAGAAACTTTGTCGGGGCAACATACTAGTCGATGTTTTATAAACGATCCTGTCTTATATATGAGTTCAAGTATCTCATCTGCTAAGTTGATTACAGTTTAACCTGAAATTAATCAATTGGTATGGCAAGTTGCTAGCAACTTTCATCAATCTTGTAAAAGTTGTGACTCTACATTCTATGTAGAGTCATGCTTTGACGTACCCACTCTCAAACATCCTCCTCCCAACTTTCTAATTCGCATCATCCCAACCAACCTCCCCCCATCCTGGCATCCTTGCTCCTTCTACATCACCAACACTGTCGTAGTTTCGCAAACATCACAGCTACACACACACTCTCTTTCTTTCTCTCTCTCGCTCTCTGCTGTCGGCAAATTGCGCGTAAATCAGCGCGTAAGTACACTTTTGTCGTCGTCGCTGTCGGCCGCGTGATCCGGCCCAAACTGGACACGTATCCGACCGATTCTGCCTCGCTCGTGCTCGCTCGCTCGCTCGCTCGAGAGCGAGGCGAATAGAATGTTGTGTGTGTGCAGGCAGAGAGCTTTGCGACAGTATAATGCTCTCCGTGACCTTTCCCGCGTGCTAACGCTGCCTTTTTCGCGAGGAGGAAGTTTTTTCGCAGCGAGAGGATTATAGGAATGTCGAGAGTGTGCCGGACGGAGGTTTCTTCCAAGGTTTGAGAAAGTTGATTGAATTTTTTTGATGTTGTGGATTGTTGTTGACGGTTTGGGTTTGCAGAATTATTCGCGTATGCTTGTTTGATTGTTTAAAGATGTGCGGAATGGTTTGAAAATATTATTTTATATTTTTGGATTTTTTTTTAAATGCATCGCCGTTTGATAACTGATTAAAAGTATTCAGTCTTATATAGGACGTCACTGACACGTCTCGATTTCTTGCATAATTTTTCTCGATTAAGTTTCCTTTGAATACAAACGCATCGCGGGTCGTTCACTCTACACGCCTATGCAAAAATATTCCCAGATAGTATCCCT
The DNA here is from genome assembly GCA_036365515.1 of Torymus aiolomorphi. NCBI lineage: Eukaryota > Metazoa > Arthropoda > Insecta > Hymenoptera > Torymidae > Torymus > Torymus aiolomorphi. The sequence goes on along the minus strand of CM070877.1, from coordinate 20,097,269 downwards.
TTAGAAATTTAAACGAATCATGTGGAAGTTTCCAATACTTTTTGTGGCACACTGGTGTAATAATAGAGTAAAACATTTTTTTCAATTTCACGAATATTACAATTCTTTAAAATTTTTCTCATTATAATTAGGTACATTTAAGAAACGCTTAGAGTGTATATTTGATATAAATCAGCTTTAATCGTTTTCACGGATGATTGAAAGCATAAGTGTGTTGTTACATTTGGCACGATTTCACAAAACCAAATATAATTTTCTGTAGCTCTAAGCTACAATCGAAATTGGAAATCAGGGTAATTGACCGAAATTAATTTGTATATACTTCAATTTGTTTATACGTGTTACTAAATCGTTAACTAAAATATAGCTATATATAATATCATTTTTTGCCATTTAACTGAATTACAAGAATATAAAAAATTCCAAACTAAAATGACAATTCAATCGTTTCTAAAGCTCGTAAAGCAATACTATGTATTTTATCGTTTATATTTAGTTATCAACAGGGACAGGCCTACTGACATATATGTCGCACGCATATATTTTTGTTCAATTGAGTAACAAATAATTATTCCTATTAATAAATTTCCACTCACCAAAGGCGACTATTTTACATCGATAAAAATTCTATTATCTCACGGAATAATTAATGACGTTATAGTCGACACCCATAAATTTCATCTCTCACGATGTTATTCATGTCGGAATTTAATACGAAATCAATTGGATTGTTCGATACACTGTACTTCATTCCTATGTCAATTATCACACAGTATTGACGCTACCACACAAGACCTAAAATTAGTTCCGCAGCTTTACATCGAAATTAAAAAAATCGTTTTCAACCAAACCTGATAAAACAATTCTTTCAACCTCTTTCCACCCTCCCCCAACGGAATTTCCCCATCAACAACACATCATCCCCTTATCATTACCACTCGCTCGCTCTCTCTCTCCCACGAACCTCGCCCATAAACCAAAGGGTTGATAAGCCTCGCGAAAAATTTCCTCCCGCCTCTCTTTTATCTTTTACGTGGTGTAGCGCGCTAGAGCTCGCGCATTATCGCCGACGAAAAGAAACGGCGCGCATTCGTGCGAGTGGAGCGGCTCCATCCGGCTCGAGCCGGTTAATAGAGCCGTAATTTGGTGAGCGCGCGCAGGCGCACTGGCCTTGTGTATATGTGTGTATGTGTGTGTACGAGAGCGAGCGATCTCGTTTTATACGCGCGCGCAGGTGACGGGGGAACACGTGCGCGGGAGGTTGGCGAACCGCACGTGTGGGTATATAGAGATAGGGGATTTTGTCGATTCTTCAAAGTTTGTGATTGCAGAGGTGTGGTATCGTTTTGTTAGAAACTTGCACGTTCTATATCGGTTTTGAGAATGTTTAGTGATGCGTGTTTCAAAGTACGAAAAGTTGTTGGGAAATGATGTAACACATAGTTGAGACAATCTAACAAAAAAGTAGGAAAAGTAAGTACCTACTACGTAACAATTGTGAATTCTTACGAGTGACGACAACAGCGTCAGATACGACTGACTCAACTTGTTACAGAATCTTGTTTACAGTGAAAACGTACGATTAAGTTATTATGTCGTCGGTTTTATTACATGATCGTGCGAGTAATTAAATTTACCTCGAACAGAAAAACTGCGCAATAAAAATGTTCAACGATTCTTAAAAACAGCGTATGTTGAGAACATTTTTTTCATTACATTTTACTAATTTGCAAAAAAAAAAGAATTATTTTTAAACAGAATTTCTTGTAATAGTTCGTGTATCATGATATTTCCCAACAATTGAATAAAACTCAACGTCACGTGTATACCGAGTGCACTTTGTAATCCGGGGAAAAACAATCTTATTTATTATTAGACAAAACAATCATAGACCAAACTATCGTTCAACAACAGCAATTTTCGATTATGCAAATCCGCATCGATACCACAAAATCCGCAGCCGCTATAACTGCTGCCGTCGACGATAAACATCCGCCATTCATGTTTGGAAACATCGAGCGCGTGCGCGACTCGCAATTACTTACTACACGCGGAACAATGCGATTTTCCTCAAACCCCCGCCAGTTGCAACCCGATTCCGTTGTAAATTTTTTAACTCTTACAGCGTCGCGGTTGATTTTTCGACTACAACCCTGACGCCTATAGCAGCAGTAAAAGAAACTTTTATGGAAGTTAGAAGGCCTCTCGCAGCGAGATATCGCGTATGTATGTATCTATGCGTAACTTGTCAACTTGTCAGTTGGCGGCACTTTATTACCTATTCTATATACAAGCCGACAAGGAACGTTGTTCCTAGTTTCATTGCCGATAAAGAGCGGAGATGATTTATGGAGGCTGCGGCAGTGCCGAGTCACGTCGTTATAACTCTCTCGAAGCTTTCCGCGTAAAACAAAAAAAAAAAACAGCGTAATCGACGACGAGAAAAATTTACAAAGTAATCGCTCAAAAAGGCAAAGTAAATAAGCGGTGATCAATCAACGATGGGGTAGCAGGTTTACTAATCCGAGTGACAAAATAGAATTAAAGCGAGAGACGAGTAGTGCACTCTCGAGATAAGCCGGTGAGATAACGCCGATGCGGTTGTCGTATAAGTTCAGTGCAGGAAGCTTTTAAAATAGAAGTAATTAGCGAAGTCGCATATAGGAAGGTTCAACGGCATCACGCGGAAACAAAAGCGCGCACCTGAGCGTCTCGATCTGATACCGCGTAGCTTTTTTCAAAACTATTGTAGCAGATATATTCGGTATAATAGGTGTAAATGATAGTAATTTTCAACTCTATTGTTCGTAGGATATACAACCTGTTCTGAAAATGTATGCGTCTGTAAACATAATCGTGTAGAGCGCAAAATTCTAAGAAAAAAGTTCCTTTACCACTTTTTCATATGACTAGTACTTTTTTAGTAACTGATGTGTTTAAATTGTTTGTTTTTAATTGTATATCTATAGATATCATTTTATAAACATTGCACCAGGAAATATAGCGCACTGTGCCGATCAGTGGAATGGGTCTATTTTCGTTCGCGAGTGGGTGGTTAGTAATGTGTTTTCAAAACAGTCAAGTTGTTTCGGACGTTATCTGAAAATTGAGTGATGTCTGATGAGCGCGTAACTTGATGTTACCAAAAAATTGGCAGCTTCCTCGTACGAAATATATACAACTTGTTCTGAAAATGTATGCGTCTATGTAAACATAATCCTGCAGAGCGCAAAATTCTAAGAAAAAAGTTCCTTTACCATTTTTTCATATGACTAGTACTTTTTTAGTAACTGATGTGTTTAAATTGTTTGTTTTTAATAGAAAATGTATACCTATGTTTATAAGATGATATCTATAGATATACAATTCCTATTAAAAACAAACAATTTAAACACATCAGTTACTAAAAAAGTACTAGTCATATGAAAAAATGGTAAAGGAACTTTTTTCTTAGAATTTTGCGCTCTACAGGATTAAGCTTACAGACGCATACATTTTCAGAACAAGCTGCCAATTTTTTGGTAACATCAAGTTACGCGCTCGTCAGAAATCACTCAATTTTCAGATAACGTCCGAAAGAACTTGACTATTTCGAAAACACATTACTAACCACCCACTCGCGAACGAAAATAAACCCATTTCCCTGATCGACACAGTGCTCTATATTTCCTGGTCGCGGGGTCACGGACTCCTCCATTTGCGTTGTGTACGTGTATATATATATGTCAGGAGCGATTATCTCGGACGATCTTGACCTTGGTGTCGAACCGCTTCCCGGCGGTTGCAATCGGTAGCCGATAAGGATTCACGGGAATCGTCGTCGACTTTGTCGCCGGTCACGTGTAAAATTTTGAATAAAGCAGTTTTCTTCTTATAACGGGTTGGTACAGTATCGACAAAAGCAGTCAAAACTTACATGTATATGAAATGTTCGAGTTCTATTTCGAAGGTAATGGAACAAATAAAAAGCATATTCCTACTACACGTGACCAACATTACGAACCGAATCCGAGACCGCCCACCTATATAATACACTCTCGGATGCGCGCATCGCGTTCAACAAGTTGCAGGTGTATACGACGGCACACCGGTGCGCGCGTCCACTTGTTGCATCCCCGCGTACACACAACTTTGGCCGATCTTTTTACCGCACACATACGTGAGGTGTATGAAGTGAGGAACGATGCATGAAGCTGGTAAGGAGTAGCCCAGGCGAGGTGTTTGGTTTTGCTTCGATAAAAGTAAAAAATTGGAATCGTTCGTTTTAGAAAGCTTTCAAAGCACTGTGGACTTTTTCCACAAAAACTTTCAGCAAAAACACACACACACACACGTATCTGCAACTTACCGCCGCTTGACGTACTGGTGCATTTTCATCTTCTCCCCCTCCTGCCCCTCTCACCTCGGCGAGTATAACTAGGCCGCAAACAAATACGGGACAGTTGGCACGGGCATGCGGGCCGATGCGCGCACCATACCCTCCTCGATCTTTGGCAGATAGATATACAGACACAAGGCACACACGGTCAGTCTTCACGCGACTCCTTCTCTTTGGTAAGGCAATAATGCACTACTACTACAACCGCGCACTCGCCGCGAAATATCCTTTTGAAAATCATGAACGACCTTCGCACTGTTTTTTATATCCTCCTCGCGAGGAGGAGAGCGCGATGTGTTATCCCTGCCGGAGCACGAGCATCACTCACGCACTTTCTCCACTCACTCTCTCTTTCTCTCTCTCACGACATCCCTCGCGAGCGGGGCTTAATTTTTGCGCTGCAAAAAAAAAGACGACGACGACGACAAGGAAATCGTTGTCGCTCTCTCTCTCTCGCTCTATACGCGGCGAACGCGTGCCGACGACTACTGCTCGCGGCCGTCTGGTTTCAACCGGATTTTTCGTGCGCAGCCGTTGTTTGCTCGCAAGAGAGAGAGGAGACGCGTGAGTGAGTATGTCGGAGGAGGACTTTCCAGAGAGAGAGGGCGTTATCGGGAGCAGAACAGCTGGAGCCGATTCTTTTTTATGTGCAAGATTCGATGTGCGGTGATTTTGGAGGTAGGGGGAGGGATTTTGATTTGGAGCAGAGGCGCGCCCGCGTGTGTGTATATAGGCGTAGGACGTCGGTGGTTTATCGATCGCGAGGAGGAGGAACAGCTGGCTTGGCTGCGGTCGATAACGTAGATCGTCAAGCGCGGGAGCGCTGAGTGCCGATTTGTTTGGGTTTTGTGTTGTGAATAATGATATGAAATACGCCTTGAAAAATCTATCTCTTGTTGATTAACGTATAGGAGATACGAGTGGAACTATTGATATTGTATTATGTAGATTTATGCTACCAGACTGCAGAGTTTAGAAAATCTGATTGCTTTAGTTTATTAGTGTTGATAGATACGTGCGAATGGATAGTTTAGCGAATTGGTATCACGATAATGAGAATTGCATTATTTGTATTGCGACGTTACTTAGGAAATTGAAGGTTGCGTGATCGTTGCTCTACCTACTATGGGGACCGTTTCTTTTTCTCACATTTTTAAAATGATTTAGGTAACAATCCTTATGAATTATCTAAATACTTTGGCAAAACGATCAGAAAACTTACTAAAATATAAAATTATTCATTACATTAAAAAAACTTTTATTTTATTTCTTTGCATAACAGTTCTAAATGCAGATTTTCTCAGAACTCTATATCGAGCTGAATACTATTCAACTGTAATTTATGTAAAATTTAGCTAATCTTATAACTAACCAATACATTTAATCACACTACAATTCTAAACATTAAATACAATATATCAACAACCCAACGATAAAATAAAAAAATCCTCAAAGGGGCGCGACACCTCTAAGCTTCAAATCCAACTATACACCACAGAAGATCACCGGCGACTTAGCAATCTAACTTCTATCCCTCCGCATGATAAAACAGGGACCCGCGTGTTGCCGATCGGCACTGCAGCTACCGATCTCCGACATGTAAAATTCGTTTCCTCCGATATCTATCTTTTTTCTTTCTGATAAGGTTGATGGTAGCCTACTCACCTCATGTTATAAGAAGCAACGGCGGTCGCGAGGTCGGAGGCCGCGAGGGCCGAGAGCGAGCCGTCGAAGTCGGCGGCCAGGTGTTCGGCGAGCTCCTCGACCTGCGTCGACCATCCCTGCGAGCCATTGTTCCCTACAGGTCCTGCAAGGTGAAAATTCAGTTTAGTAAGAGAGATTTGTTGTCGGTAACATTGTTGAATGGGGAAGTCTGGGTTCATACACACACATAATAGTTATCAAATAAGTGGGGGAGTTAAAGGATTCAGACATACGGTTCTTACTCATGCGATTATCGATCTTTCGAGAAACACAGTCATAGATCACTTTACTTTTTTTTTTGTATTTATAATCTACTTACAGATTCAATACAGATTTGATTTGCATTAAAAGAAGGGTCTATGCCACTGAGAAAAAAGTTTAGTAAAAATTATTAATAGTTTTCTAAAAATTACTATACTGTCACGTAAAGCTACCACAGACTGTAAAGATCCAAAAGATTACCATACTTTATAGGGAATTTTGCCAGAAGTATAGGAAAATTTACTATACTGTATTGTAAAATTTACTCTAAAGTATGGTAATTTTTTGGGCCTTTACAGTCTGTGGTAGCTTTACGTGACAGTATAGTAATTTTTCCAAAACTTGTTCTCTTAGTAGATATAGATAAATTCTATATTATGGCTAACCTCATTGGTATTATGAAGCCACTCTATAATCACTGATAAAAAAGACTTTGTATTAAATCCCATCAGGGATGCGGTATCTCCATTCGTAATTCATATAGTTACTGACAATTACCAAGTGTGTAAATTCTCTTATCAGTTCAAACATTTTCTCCAATAGTCCCGCCTGTATTCGAGTTTTGAGGAATGCAAACTTGCTTTAACAATATTGAAACTAACAAATTGCTAAATCGCCCGGAGACACATAACGAAATGGCCACTCATTCTCTCTCAACCTCGAACCACCATTGTGACTCCAATCAACCTCCTCTTACTCCCAGCTCAACAATTAGGTAACCGAAATCACATGCATCACATACACACATATCACCACAGTCGCAACAGGCAGTACCGATTGACGCCAATAATTCCCTCGCACACCCGAAACCAAAACACACGCATGCGTCCATGCGTATATATATCTGCCAGCAAATAAGTGCAAAAAAATCACATGCCGCCGTCCCGTGCTCTGGTATGTTTTGATGAAGTTCGCGCACTCGTCGTACAAGCGAACTCAATTGGATACGTGAGGAAATAAATTTTCACACTTATCGGATTAGGAGGAAGTGCGTGCGGCATGTGTGTGCTATCTCGAGAGATATTTCGAATTGAGTTTGCGAATTATGATGCAATGACGAGAGGTACGTCGCCGATTTGGGTTGGGGCGAAAGTGAGGTTGTGATAATAATGATAATACGTGGTTATGGGGTAGTTTCGAGTTTCAAAACAGAATATATATTTTTTACGGGTGTTTGAGAAGTGAAAGGAGTTTTATTAACAGTGTATAGTGTTTTTTTATGAAACAATGTACATTACAATAACACAAATCACGTTATAACGCACGATAAGCGTAATCTTTTAAATCACAATCGTAATCTCCCAACACTCCGTATACGACTCGCGTGTATTGAGAACTTCGTTGCACACGTTTTACCGTAAAAATTTAATTCCCTCGTCCGAATCCCCCCATTGAAAAGCCATTAAATCTCTCGCAGAGCGCAGCGTGTAATTGTTAATTGCCCGCCGTGTACGCGCAGCAGCGTGCGCGTGTGAAAGCACATGACAGCAGCGAGCTTTACGAGATGCTGGGAAACGATATACGCGCGCGTTGTGCGGCCGACTCTCTCATTGTGCCGCTATCTAATCGGACACGACGATGTGCTCTCTCGTCAAGAAGAAGAGAGAAAGAGATACAGTGGAGGCTGAGGCTGGCGTATACTATATACCGTTGCTGCCGGTGTCGGATAATCGAGTGCGTTGAATTTTTCGGTTCGGGGGTGAATTAGATGGAAATTGGTGAGCTGAGGTGAAGAGACGATTATTAATTACGGCATGGTTTTTTTCATGTAATGGTCATTGTCTATTGAAAAATGATGGTGCAAATCTTGAATGTGTTATAAATTAACAAATAAGTTTTATTTTATTGATTGTAACGGTTTGAAAGTTTTAACAGTAACATACAAAATTATTTATTACAATTTTAAGAAGTAAATCTCTTTATCGAGGTATGTATAAGGAATTGAAAAGTAAACGAGGATGAGTATCTTTACGTCCAGTGTAGAACTACTAACGTAGTTGCACATCGAAAAATTGACGAGAAGAATACCCGGACGATTTATCTATTAGAAAAAATAAGTACATTGACCACGAGGAAGTGGAACCACTTGAAATCTTCCTTTCAATACAAAATTCCAGCTAAACCATTGGCACCGATCATTTTAAAACTTCCCTAACTCATTTATCCGCATCTGCAAAAATAAAAAAAAAAGTTCCGAAAAACTTCCAAATTCAACACCACCCTTACCAGAAAAATTTCTAGAATCTACCTTGACACAATTTTTATCAATCAGGAAGAACCTCTGTGCAATTCTCGGCTGGCAAAAATCATGGTAATCAAACGATTCAGCTTCGATTCCTAATATGGCGAATAAGAGGCTCGCTCGGCCGAGGCACCCCTTTAAACGCGTCAGTGCCTCAGTTTTATGTCATCGAGTGCAAAGCGAGCGGCGATTAGATAAAACAACCCGTCGAGAGAGAGAGAGAGAGAGAGAGAGAGAGAGAGAGAGAGAGAGAGAGAGAATAATGGCTTTTCGTTACTTTTCGAGTGCTCTAGGTGGTTACCCTCTGTCTTGCACGTGATTGATTTTGATGAATTTTTTGCCAATGAATTAATTTGTTTTGTATGACTTGCCGTAAGCAATTTGCATTGTTAACAAAGTTTTTAGTTTAATTAAGAGTTTTGTAGAAAGTGGTGGTTATAGGTTTAAAATCAAGACATTCGATACCTGGATTTAAAATTGAACGTTATTTAAACAGAAATCAAAAGTTGTAATGGAAAAATTAGTTTGTGTATTGCAAATAAAAGTAGAAAGAAAATTTTTTTTAAAAAATTGCGAGTCTGTGAAATTATTATTAATAAAAAATAAATATATACGTATTATTTATATACAAAATTTTTAAAGGACACGTGGCTATTCGAAAAAAAATTAAAGATAATTAAAGGAATAAATAAATTGTTGTTGAATTTTGTTTGAAAATTCGAATGAAAAGAAAATCGTTGATAAAGTAGACAGTTCCATAAAGGAAAATTCTCTGAACTTGATAATCAGTGTTTTTCATCATTACATAAGAAATAAATGATTAGATATATTTAGAAGAAGTTAGATTGGGATGATGTTTAGATGATACGGCCAAAAAATAAAATGCAAATCATTCTCTCACGACTTTCGTACATTATCAGACACTCAGTGAATAAATTGTGCTTTCGCTCATTCATCGATTTCGGTACCGCTAAAATTTGAATGTGAAATTTTCACCGGTTAAAACGAAATATTATTTCGGAATTTCTGCTCCATATTCTCAGTTTTTCAGCTGAAACGAAATAGCTGAATTATAATATATAAAAGATAAATCTGTTTGGGCGAATAAATATAAAATAGAATGATAATTCAAGAAAAATAAAATATCAAGAGATCAAGTCAGTCAAAAAATGAAGATAATGAAAAGTATTCCGCATGTCCCGAAACTAATGACGTCGTACAAAGCTTTCTTGAATTCCAATTTGGTAACGTATTTAAAAATAACGACGTAATTTTACAAATAAATTTGAGATAATACAGTTTCTGATGTCTTCTAATTTAGATAATTTTTTTTAACCAATCCTTTTCTAACATAAGTCAGACTTCGTATGGAATGATTATTTAACAAAAATTGATAAAACCTATTAAAGGAAAATTTTGTTAGTCAGATATTTTTTAAAACAGGGGAGTGAAATATCTTACAAAACTTTATAAAATCTTTGCAAAACTTACATAAAAAATGATTTAATGTATTTACAAATAGTATCCATTCTCACGCGTTCTTAACTCAAAAGTATCACTTAGCTTATCTTCTTCCTTTTTAAAAAACTTCCTTTTTATTAAAAACATCTGCTGACAGATATATAACTAATAAAACAAAATTTGATCTCTCCTACAAACTTGTACAGTTCTTAAGAAAATTAGGTCATAAATCAGATCACCTGGAATAATATATGATTAAAGTATTGCAAAAATAGTTCACATTTTTTTACAAAATTGCTAATAACTAAAGTACGCTCAAATAATTTAATATTCATATCATTCTTTAAAAAATTGCACGACAAACTGTCTACTCAACCAACAATAGATACTTTCGTTTATTTTTATTAAAGTAATCACTGAAAGATAAAAAATTTTTTAAAATAAATAAAATGATAATACGTAAAATCAGGAAACTATGCAGAAATTTATGCAATCTTAGTTCTGCTATCTTAATAATCAACAAAAATCAAACCATAAATCATCCACTTTAACTACAAAAACTAAACTATCTTCTAGCATCTTTAACTGCGTTAATATTATTATAACTTATTAATTTGTTTGAAAGTAATGGTCAATAAAATAAATCTACGCCGATAGCGTTCAAAGAAATCTCTTCTAATACAAAAAATAAAGAGAATCCTTCATTTTTTGAAATACCAAGATTAACCTCTTCTGAACAAGTTAAAGTTACGCAAAAAGAAAAACGGAAAAATCTTCTTTTTTAACGTTAAAATAACCAATTATTTAAAAAGTATCCACTACTTTTCTCAAACCATGTATTTGAAAAAAAAAAAGAAAAAGAAAATTATCCTAAGAAATAGTTGTTACTTTTCAAATCTTCGGTCACTCCACCTTAAAAAAACAGAAGAATCCTTATAACAATTTTTCCCAAACCCTCATACCACCTCTCTCATTCCAAAACCACCCTTATTCCCTCCCAAAACTCCTCCAAAATTCAATCCGCACTCACACCCATCCACACACATACTCGCTACCTTGCGCCTCCAACGCGAACTGCTGTGCCGCCGCGGCGGCCGCTACGACCGCCCTCAGCTGTCTGTTCTCCTGTAGCGCGAACTGGAGGGAATTGCCGCAGGGCGGCCGACTCCTGGGCGTCTGCACCATGGCGTAGGGCGAGGCGAAGCCCGGATACGGCTTCTCGCCACACGACGAGCTCGACTCGGACCACTTCATCGCGCTTACGCTTAGATACTGTATTTCCCCGCGCGCGTCAACGATTTATCGGAGAGAATAGTATAAGCGCGTGGCTCGAGCGGCAGCGACGTCGTCGTCGTCTCCCACTTTGCGCGCGAAGCTGCGCCGATTGATATTGGAGTGCGTGAGTAGGATTATACGAGGTGAGGGGTCGTTAGCGGGTGGCTGGTGGGAGAGAAAACGTGGGGGTTGAAGCAGATTGGAGATATGTACTTTTTTATTATAGTTATGTGGGTTAGGAATTTTTGCGGAATTTAAGAAATTTTTTGGCACTGATTGTGTATAATGTGTTGGTAGCGATCGGAAGATACTTTTATTAACTTGAAGAGAGAATTATTGTATGAAAATGAAAGGACAGCTGACGTTCAATAAAATCTTTTTTCTGGATAAGTCTAATCAATAAAATCGTTTTATATTTTTAAAGAAGTTCTGATAGAGTAAAATTGGTTTAGAGTGATTTCAAGCAGTTGAATTGAGACGAAGCAAAGCTTCGAAAAGAATTTGTTAACGAGACATTCGAAAATGCTTACGATTTCAGGTATTTAAAAGTGGCGATACTTGAGATGTATCGAAATCGTCTACTACTAATAGAAGAAAGCCAGGTGTTTGAAAATTATTCATAAATAATTCATACAAAAAAAATTTTATTTATCGGTATGAATTCGTTTAGATCATCTGAAATGTAACTCTAACTCAAAATTTTAAATTAATAATGTAGGAAACTCATTAATGAATCTTGTACGCCATATAGCTAAGAAAATTCTTTTCTTTCCATAAGTTCCATTCTTATATCGCTAAGAAACTTGTTCACATGAATAATAAAAATCTACTCACTTTATGATCCTTTATAAAAAAAATTTCTGGGCATTCGATATCAATATTTGAAAAATGTGTTGACACACTTCAATATGATAATTAAATTAGATTTATTTTTATCTCAGAAAGATTACTACTTACTAATATGAAATTGAAATTATTTTTTGCAAAAACAAATTTTATTTGTAACAATTATCTTTTTCACGGCTAGAAAAAATTTTACCACGAGATAAGTTTCGAACGTATAATAGGCGTATTAGTAAACTTCTAATTGTTTAAGACGCATCGAGAAATAAAAGCTTCTCTATATTGATATGGTGCAAAGGCGCGAATAATGTTGCGTTTTCCTCGTACCGTAATAATCAAATTTTCGATACAATGTAGATTATTACACACGAATTGCTCTCATGATCAGTGAACGCAAATAAAGATATTATTAACACACTTGTAAAGAAAGAAATTTATTAATCGAATTATAATTATTTTATCTGCTACAAATTTAGACTAAAAACACTTACAAGATATCGCCAATTATGAAAAAATGTTTACGTTAATGCCGAATTATAATTGAATAAAAAAACTTTCAATGAAAGACACTCCACACTCATTTTAAAACTATAATCTTTAAGTCACGAGTGGCTCTTTACTCTAATTAAAATCTATCAAGTGCGATCAATTTATTAGATATGAAAAAATCCGAGCAATGAAACATATCAATTGTAATTAAGACTCGACATTCCCAAGTAAAGTATGCATAACATTGTGTTACTCATACAAAAAAACCCATCACTTGACTTACTGGTTTCTCGTTCAGCGAAATAATTTCACTACGAAATGGTAAACTAATTTCACTTCATTTCAACCTTTTTCATCAACATCCAAAATTACGCACCTTTTCGAATTCAACCTATCGCCCAGCCAAGAAATAATAGTACCAGAAACGTGCGAGAGAACGAGCATATGTGTGTGAGAAAGAGAGAGGTCGCTCAGCCACGACCTTAGGCGCAACGCGTCTGGTTGATAATGAGCCAGCCTCTCGAGTATATAACGATTCTGCGTGAATGCGCGTATATATGCACTATATATATTGTCTCTTTAGTGCGCGATAAGGCGCGAAATTTTTCGGATTCTTTAGTCGCCGCCACTGCCGCCGACGTCGTCGTCTGCCTTACCGACGTAGACACTTGTTATCGAAAAAATGATATTCTTTTTCTTAATCGCAGAAAATTTGACTAATTATATTAATCAATTTTCTTTTTATTGGTTGAGAAAATGTTTGTTATTTAAAGATACTGAGATGTATTGCATAATAAAAAAGGGTGTTGTAAAACAGCTGTGCGATGACTGCAAAGATCTCGCTGATTATTTTGGAAAAAAGTTGTAGATGTAAAAGCGAATGACGCAGCATTCATTAGAGTAATTGGAAAAATATCGATAAAGCAGCTCATGTGATTTTCGTAAACAAACGCGATTATATCGGTTTAATCGAACGTTTGGAAAATTTCTAAAAATGCGGGCACCTAACTGTGGCATTATTTATATATTTACACTCTTTAATATTTGCTTTGTCTGTTCTCTTATGTGAAAGATCACAATGAAGAGTAGGAACTCGTAAAACCCTTTTCATTCACAGACAGCGTGAAGGTGAAGTCGTTGGTTCAATCGAGCGCGAGATTCACGAGATCTATACGAAAAATCAGAAAAAAAAAGTTAAATCGGTTTCTAAAATAGCACTGACAAACTTATCTTTCATTATAAATACATTGTAAACATAAACGTTTCATAATAAAACGCGTGTACCGAAGAGTTATCAATCGCGTGCTGATTTCATTTGGAACGTGAAGCGCCCGCCAAGAGATGGCGGAACTTACATGTTTACGTCTTCGTTTTACTATCAGTTTCAAGCGGATAAGAGAAGGTAATACAATGAAATAGTAATACAAATTCCATTGTAACGATCCAGAGGTGACACGATATAAGTGAGTTGTAGAATGCACGCGCTAAAAACATATAATTGAATTATTCAATAGTTTGATAAGGTAATAATATGGATTGTAAGTGTATGCTAATGAAAACAAACATATTACAGTAATTATTGTATACACACGGAAAAAATTTAAACAAATAAGTAGAAATATCCGGATTCGGTCAGACCTAATACATTGCTTTAAAAAAGAAACAAAAAAAAATCTCTGGAATTATCTTTTTTATTCTTTCCAATACTTTAACCGATTTACTATCAATTAATAATTCTCTTTATCTATTTTCTCAAGAGTTAAGGTTGTATAGGCCGTAAGGTCCCTGCCAAAAGTTAGTTTTTCACGTTGAAACTGCGATAAATAATTATGGAAAGCAATTGAGTCATTTTTAGTTCTCTTGAGTTATGTATGTAAATGCAATTGGAATATTATAAGCTTTAAAAATCAAAAATCAAAGCAAAATTGTAAAATCGGCACTGTAACTGTTCAGAATCGTCATTACGTATACATTATGACGAATTCGTGCATTGTGACAATTTTAAAGAGTTAGAGTGCCGATTTTACAATTTTGCTTTGATTTTTTATTGTTAAAGCTTATAATATTCCATTTGCATTTATACATAACTCATGAGAACAAAAATTACTCAATTTTACCGGTTCCCACATAATCTGACAATTCAATAGTACATTTCTTCATTACACAAACATTATGAGTCACATTTCATCTCTAGCCATACAAACATAATAACAATTTCTTTCAGTCCAACCCTAAAATACTCAACTAAGCTTCCAGCCCAAAAATCATCATCTGACAACATTTCAGCCACTCGAGCCACCGATAAAACAGAAGCCTAACCCAGACGCACCTACACACAACAAGAGAACGCCGGTAAAGCAGAGAACCCATACTTATCATCGAGCTCCCAAACCTAAGCCACAACTCCACACATACTCGGTGACGCTATACGAAATTCGCGAGGAGATAAGCGCGCGAAAACAAATTACAGGCGCTCTTTCATCCGCAGACGCTACGGCGGCGTCCGTCCATCTCACTCGCTCTCTCCCTTATCGCCGCGAATGACCAGGAAGATGGCAATTTTCAATGAGCGGCGCGTCATCGCCCCCGTGCGCGCCTCGTGGATTAAAAACGTGCGAGTATGTGACTTTCGCACGCGCTAGCGGGAGGAGGAGGAGGAGATGCTGCTCTGTGTTGTTAGAGCGAGGGCGTTTTCGAGCGTTAGTTTGAACTGGTGTAGCGAGCTTGGGTGGCGAGGAATTTCGACTTCGTGATTTGAATTTTGAAAGGGGAGTCGGCAAGTGGCACTGTAATAGGTTTTGTTGGGGTTGACGTGTTGTCGGTAGTTAGTCTGTCTAATGTTTAATGGAGCAAATTGCATTGATTAGGGTTGTAGGATGTTTCTGTTTTAGAAACTAAATGAAAATCAGATAAAGAATGTATGCAACTTTTGTAAGTTTTGTATATAGTAAAGTTAAAAATTTATTAAACGATGTATGTATATCTTAATTGAAAGCTCTCTTTTTTAGATATCATTTTGAATTTTAGATAAACTATTCTTTTATTAAAATCATCTCTCTAAAAAAATGGAAAAAACTTCAGCTGATCAAAACAAATGATGCTATACTAATGATAATAAAAAATAAAAATTGTAAAAACATGAAAGCCTAGTTGGAAACTAATTAACAAAGATCCATCACCCAATTTACATAATACAAAAGATAAAGTTAATTATAATCCTAAAACATGGTATTATAAGATTCAGTTATTCAGCTTGGGAATTGTTTCTTTTTTTTTTTTTTTTTTGTTATACCGACTAATCGATAAGATAATAAAAGTGTATATGTAACAACGAATCTGAATGTTACACATAACAGTTTGGGAAAAAATTGAAATGCCCTTGAGAGTATTCGGATGTTTACATGACTCGGCGGAACGGAATATTTAAGAATTGATTATTTTACGAGAAGATATAACTTTGTGCATAATCTTTAAAAATGTTCTTAACATGCGTCATAAATCACAGTAACAGTGTAATATCGAAATTAAAATAAAAGTATTGGCATTACTTATATTGTGATGTGCATTCATCTCACACCTTATGAATTCTACAAGCTATTATTTACAAGAAAGTTTTTCCAACAATTTTTTTTCATACAATGATTTAACTTTGAATAAAAATTCCAAATATAAAAAAAGAATAGAAATCAATCATACAATTGAAAAAATCAGTCACAAAAAATCGACTAAGCGTGTGTGTTATATTCTTGTACTTATTATAGTCTTACTTTCCCTTAATAAAAAATCCGTTACCTCGAGTTCAATGTCAATAACTATTTTTTACATTTTATGGCTTGTACTATCGAAAATTCTTTTTCATGTATGTCTGTTTTCTGTATTTATATACTGAATCATTATTTACATTCATTCTTCACATCTCTTAATTTATTTTAAATACCTTTTAAAACCACTCTACGATTTTGAAAAATCAATCACGAATTAATTAACGTTAATTACATAAAATATACAACACAGAGAGAATAAAAAAATGTCTTGTACCAGAAATCGCTATACATTACAAAAATAACAATTAATATTCTAGCACAAGTTTTTCAGTACACAACTATAAACATTATAATTTTCGCTAAGAAACAATGCTCCCTGCGTATTTAATCCTCAAACCAACCAATTATTTATCATTCCCCTAACCTACCTTACCCCCACTCCTTTCCCACCTAAAAAAACTCCCACCTCTCTTCCTCAAAATTCCACATCACCCATCACCCATTCAACTCCTTCGCTCACCGATCCCAACGTGTTCCTCTCTCTCTCCTCTCCTTTGAACTACGCGCGCGCGCGTCGAGCTTGCACGCGCTCACTGCGTGCTCACTCACACGTATCCACACATATACATAGTCGCGACCGCAAGCACTCGCTCGCGCCTTCAGGAAATTAATGATTGACCCATTGGAGGGTTTCGTAGCGCGTCCCAGCCATTCTCTTTCGCGCTCTCCTAAACTCAATTACGCGCGTCTCTCTCGCTCGTATATACCACGCTCTGATGAAAAGTAGCATAGAGAGCGGGTTTCGTGATGCTCGGCGGAACGTCTGTCTTGCAGGTGCGCGCGCGTGTGGGAGGAAAACCGCTCGTAGCTTTTCGTCACGTTTGAACGACGCGCTTGTGAGACAGAGACAGAGAAACTATTTCAAGTTTATCTCGGGCAAACAACGTAATACGCGCGCGCGCGCGTGCGGCTTGTTATCGGGTTAGAGGAAAGTTTTCACCTTCGGTTATTGGAATGTGAGGCGCGGTCGGGAGATTTTCGAATTTTCACGAGTACTGCGCTGAAGTGTGTGGATTCTCGGTAATATTTCGGTAGTTTGGGAGGAAACGTTCTGGGATATAGGCTATCGGTAGGCTGACATCGAGATTCGTTATCGCTATTTTGTAATAGCTCTCTAATCGCGATGTATATACTGATGCCACAGAGAACTTTTTAAGATTGAGGAATATTCATGCAAGTTTTTTAAAATACGTTTGGTAGATGTGAATTAACGTTTTATTAGCCACCGTATCAATAACGATATTATTTAGGTCAATGTCGGCTGTGCAGTCGATTTTTCGGAATTTCAGTTATTAATCGACGCGAGTTCCGATGAAAAAAGTACTTGCGGACTATTTTTACGATCAACGAGTAATCTTCCTTCATTCGGCAGAAACGAGATGTCTCGTTTTAATGGGGCGAAAATAGAGGAAACGTGTCAAGGCTAGATCAAAATTTGAAAAGTGTCACAAGTTATTGGACGCGAAAATAGCTGCAAGAATATTGTAAAATGCGAGAGAGGGTGAACCCGAAATTCGAGGATGTAGATGAATTTTAAGAATTTTAAAAACGTTCGCATATTATAAATTTGCAAGGTTGTTAAAAAATATTTTTCTTTAAAATTTGTAGGAGTTGGTGGATCGGCGTTTGATAAACGTAAAACACTAACTGAATATTTATTTACGTTGGATTCTTTAAAAACTGAATGTGTAACCAATACATTTCAGTTTTTATCTACTTTACTCAATTTTCAGCCAGTTCATACATGCTAATGTTTTACAATAGACGCGTAAATGTAAAGACGTGACCATTTTATTCAACATGACTAGTGTATTTATATTGTAGCCGAAAAAATACGTAGAAAATTCAACTTTTTATCAACAAAAAATCTAAATCATCTCTGTATCTGATAAATCTGCAGATCCCTTTCTTTAAAGGTTATCATTATACAATAGCAGATTGCCAAAAAAAAACTAAATTATATACACACTCGACATTCTTTGATTCATAATTCATAAAAATTGTGTCTTAACGTAGTGCTTTATTAATACCATCATTTAAATTACGTTTCGAATTAAAAATCATCATCAGCTACCGATCTTCCAGTACCATCCTCATACCTCAAAAACTACAAGCTAACCAACCAAAGACCTGCTCCACATCTGACCCACATGGCATCTTTCCCACCCACAACAACTGCCTCCCTCCAATCCCACAACAATCCCATCAATCCATCCACCCACCTACACACACACACATACCCTCTCATCGACAATCAACAAAGAGTATCCGTACCGCAGCTACTCATAGGGAAACTACATACACCCACATACATACACTACACATCTCCCCCATGATCTGCAAACTAACCGTGTCTGCGCGCGAGCTTCCTCTCGGGTTCGGCGACCTGCTGCTGCTGTTGCTGCTCGTACGCGCCGTCGGTGGCGGCGCGTCGTTTTAGCGGCTGGAGACTGGCGACACCAGCTATCTGGAGCTTGTGCTCAGGCGACTGGCCGCTGCTGCACGAGCTCAGCGGTGAGTCCGGATGCTGGTGATGGTGATGATGCTGCTGGTGTTGCTGCTGGGCTAGCTGCTGCTGCTGCTGCTGCTGGCTAGTTGCTGCTGGCTGGTGCTCCGGCGACGACTTGGGCGACGACAGCTCGTGCTTGTTGTCCTGCCAGAGGATGCTCTGCGTGCCTTGGTAGCCCAGTGATGCCTGGAGTCGTGGTGAACACAGCGCCGCGCAAGAAGCAAAGAGAGGGGAGTTAGTTTGGAGCCTCGGGGTTGGGTGCTGTGCTGGTGGGTTGATTTAATTAAGATGGTTTCGATTTGATAGAATTCATTTTGAGTTTTCATCGAGTTGTATGCGTATGTTAAAGTTTTTACTTTTAAATATTAGTTCTTGTTTCAATTTACTTGATCGAAAGAGAAAAAGCTCAAAGTTTATACTTTCTATGGATATTATTATCTTTTATTCTTACGAATTTGAAGTAAAATGCTGAAACCATCTTAAATAATAAATTTTGAAACTTTTCATCATGATAAAAACGTGAAACATTTTAGTTGCACATTATTTGGAATAACTATTGATAACGATTAAGAATAAAAATTAAGATTTTGATAAAAATTATAGGTTCTATATTTACTTAAAAATTATTTTGAAAAATTGTTATTAAATTGATAAAAGAATTAATTTAGAGACTATTTGTTTATCTATAAAGCTTAAGCTAAATCAATCCTGTGGTATATAAATCAAAAAGAAATAGTTGCATTTTATTATAACAGTTTTTGTAAGCATTAAAATATAGATTATCTTGCAGCTACTTATTAACTAGTAACTGTTAAAAGTGACACACAAGACACATTTTACTGGCAGTCACGCGGTAATAACGATAAAATGCAAGTTGCGTTTTATTGAAGAAAAACAGCTTTGTAAGTCAAAACTTTAAACTATTGATTTATCAATTTAACGTATTTATACCAATAATAATCATGATTATGAATATTTACCAAAACAAACAATTTGTCATTTTCTGTAAGAAGACACTATTAAAGGTGATGAAGTAACAAATAAGCGATAATGAAAAGTGTATAGACGGTCGTTAATTTTAAATTAGCGTATAGTATTATTCGCTTCCGCGTGTGTTAGTTATCTTGCAAAGTTGTGAATTTTCGATCCAATGCCCATTATTTTCACATTAGTCACTTATACCAAATGTTTTCTACCGTTAACTTTTTATCTTGCTGCAGTAGTTAAGACAGATATGCTATCAAACTTTTGCTATCGAATGTAGCAATGTGGTAAACACGGAAACAAAAAAAAAGCGAGCTAACGTTTCGACTGTTCCACTTTTAACGTTACCATGGCGTAACTTTCTGTTTAGTTATACGTTTTAGCTATGGAATTACACACATTATGATGAAAAATTGTATATGGAAAGTTGTAATAGATGAGATGGATGTTAACAGTAAGCTGAAGTAATGTCGGAGCAAATTACATATGTCTACACAAAATTTTCGTTATTGTGATTTATTTTTAGCTTTTCAAATTGTTATAATTATTTACTGTTTGTTAGCAGTTAAAGGATAAAAGATTCATAGAATAATTAGCAAAAACAAAAGGCTACAAAAGTAACGCTACAGACTCCGTCACTCCTTCAAAAGCTTCTAAAAGGTTGATCATACTAATTGAACTTGTTCTACAATTCCTAGATATGGGTAAGTGATAAATTAGGTTAAAAGGGGTTCACCACGAGAATTGGTCACATTAATAAAATTTTTTTACAATAGTTTCTTCACATCTTATAATGTAAAAAACGATATCACATAATAATATGGTTCATAAAGTAACAACAAAATTTTTTCAACGAAATTTCAACACTGTAAAAGTAGATATCGTCAATTAAAAAAAAAATTCATCAAGTAGTATAAATCTTTTTTATTTTTGATCCGATTCAAAATTGGAAAGGCTCATTTCGTTGCTTGTGCAATTTCATAGGGAATCAACGATACAAAAATTAAAAAATTTTTAAAACCTGCAAAGAAAAATTTTTTTTTCGTTACTTTATGAACCATATTATTATGTGATGTCGTTTTTTTACATTATAACACGTGAAGAAACGATTGCAAAAAAATTTTATTAATGTGACCAATTCTCGCGATGAAGCCACCTCAATTTGCTGAGATCATTCTGCTGAGATCCGAAATAATATTGCAAAGCATCCGAAAATGACTTTTGAACGAAACTTTCAAATCTTCTCATTAATCTCTCTAAAAATTCAGTATGTAATAATTGACCCACGAGATCCACTTAAGGTGGCTCATGCAATTTCATATAAAAAAGCAGATACATCTTAAACTTAATAAAAATGTTCTTTAGACATTAAACTTTCGATCTGTACTAAGAAAATTGTAGGTCAACGACCAAATTATCGAAAAAACTGAGAATGAACAGTTTATTGCTTCGTAATAACTTGTAAAAAAGCAGTTTTCAATGTACTATAAATGAAATTAAAGATTTTTTTGTGAAGAATCTAATGATATCATCAGAATTATAGGTTAACGACTAAACAGAAAAGATATTAACAATAAACGTTACAAATGTGCTACTGCGCATACGCACTGAGACCAGTCATATAAATGTAGCGACAAATTAGCAAAGTTTTTACTTATTTATAAAATCTTTTTTCGTTTGGACATTTAAAAGTTATTTACAATAAATTTACGTAAAATACGTTAACTTAATTTGGCAATAATAAGGAAACCCCTTGCGGGGCCTCGACTTGATACGGCACCAAACCCATGAGCCATCTTAACAAAGTAACCTTCGCCACATCGAACGCAATCCCATACACCACGGAAATTCCTGTGCTCCTCGACACGCCGCATTTTTCTCGCCCACGCATACTCGCTTGTTTCTCCCTATACATCTCTTTCTCAGCGCGTTCTCGCAATCTCCATCTCGCTCTGTGTCTCGCTCTCCCCGGGGCTATGAATCACGAAATTGGCCTAATTGTCTCATTGACGTCTCGCTTCGGGAAAAACAGACTCGCGCGCCCGCTCTTCTGTCGCCTCGTATAGCTCGGCGCGGAAATTTTTTTTCCACGTTCGATCACAAACCTGCAGAATGTATGTGTGTATATTGAGCACAAATTGTGTTTCATTGTCAGTGTCGTTAATTTTGGCCCAGTCGGGAGGTTATTGAGTGTCGGAGTAGGTCTGAGAGGAGTCGAGGATGGTGAAAGGGTGCCAATATGAGATAGAAAACTTGTAAAGTGGAAAAAGCTCTACGATACTCACGAGTAGTCTTTAGAATTTCATATTCAACTTGTAATTTAAAGTTTATTAACAATATAATTTTCGCTCTCTAAATCAGTATTTAAAATTTTTAGATCACTTAGCACCTTTTAGATTGATGCGAAATTTTGTATTTAAAGGTATTGCCAACATGATAAACCTATTTCTTAGTTTGGAAAGATACTGTGCAAGTCTTGGTTAGGCAAAAATAAAGTTTCTATCGTGGTTTTAGTCTTGGAATGCAAGCAAATAAACCCCACGATTAGAAAATGTGAAGGTATTACAAAATTTCGTTCTTTTCTTTGCAACGCGATTAACAATTTGACAATTAAGCTAACTGTTAAAGACTATTTCTTGGTAAGGAAAAAAAACAGTATAATTAAACTAGCAGATCATGTTCGGTGACTGTTGAATCAATTGATCCGATACGATTGTTTTTATTGTTCTACGTAATATTTTGCGGTTCAATATCCATACAATAATTATATCACATTTTAACGACGATATGTTTCCTGCGTCATCATCCCAATATAGCTGTAACACATGAGTTGTACAGGATGAACTTGTAATTTGACATTTTACGACCTTTCTACACGTCACGAGTCGAAGTATCGAATTTCTCGATCATTTTACAACGTTTAAGACGATATAGATTCAGTTATCTTAGTCTTATTTCCTGTAAAAGTTAATTTTATTTGTTACAAGAGGAATATTCAATTGGTGAAATGCTATTACTGACCTAAACTGTTTAACCTTACGTTATACAGATTTATATCTAAGTCCATAAATTCTAATTTAAAAGTGGTTTTAATCCTTAAAATAACAAATTGCTCAATTATTGTTACTTGTGAGAGGAAAAGTACGTTGCCACGTCTTTTTTAGAAATTATTTAATGTGTGAAACAGTTGATTGCAATGTGCTGAGTTTAAAGACATCAAATGATTTTAACGAGTAAACGAATAGGAAAATATGTTGCATTTCAGTTTGAAAACATAACCTACAACTCCACGTTAATAAATATTTTTCTAAAACAATATTTTGATGAAACAACATTCAGAAATATTCATAAATTCTACTATTTACGAACTTCGGTACAAAAGATAGATCCTTTAATAAGTGAACATGAAATATTGTTGTTTTTTGGTACCCAAAAGTACACTTTTTAGATTAGAAAAATTGAATTGAACTTTGAATATTTCATCACATCCCATAACTAACGCTATTCGAAACGTATTTCGAACTACCAAAACGTGTTCACCTAAACCAATTCCCAAAACCATTGGAATTTCAAAACCACCCAGTTCACATTTGCGTCTCGTGTTTTTCTCTGCGGCCATCACAGAAGACGCTTGACGTCGACGCCGTTGGTTCTTTCCGCAATTAGATCGGCGATCAGGCTAATTGGCTACGCGCGCGTGCGCGCGACTCGGTCTTCATCCACTTCTTGGACGAAAGATCACCGACGACGACGACGACGGTTATGCGTGGCACACGCTACATACATGTATAATACACACCACGCGCATGCACGAGACATATCATCCTCTCTGTTTCTGTATTTTTTTTTATTCTTAAGAGCAGTCATAAAATACAGTATGTGAGAGGAACGCACACGAAATTCAGCATTAATTTGCGAGAGGTTAGGAGACGCCTGGAATTGGATGAAAAAATGCGTGGAGAGAATAATTCATGTCGCTTGATGGGGATGAGAATGCGTGTATTTTCGGCTGGCTTAGTTAACTTGACCTGAAAAGGGATTGATTAAGGAGATGTAAGTTTGAAAAATGAATGTGAAATGTGATGAGCGAATTCTGGCCTACTCATTCGTGGAACGGATATTTCCGTTTGAAGGTTCTGGAGTCCCTTACAAGTTCATGGGAATTGTTTTACATTGTAAAAAGGGAGAATTGTTAACGTATGTGCAAATTAAAAACTATTTAGATACCACACGATTGCAAATTGATGGTAAATTTGTTTGTCAGAACTCCTTTGCAATTAATCGATATCAATATTTGTCTCGATTAAACAACATAACAATTAAACATAGTGGATCGTGGAAATTCCTGGAATCATGCATCACGACTGAAAGAATTTCAATTTCGATAAAGCCGCGTCATTTGAAATACGTTATATTGTGAGATCGGTTCGTTTAAACCTCAACTAGTTTTTCTAATCTGGATTCATCTCAACGGCCAATTCGTCTCATCGAATAAATCGTCCTGAAAGATTTAAAAACCCCTTCGTCTTGATTTACTTGTGAGAAAAGTTTTCCTCCGGTCAATCAGTTCTCTCTCTCTCAAGCAAGCAACAACGGTTTTCGGCGAATGACGACGAGTATCTGCGACTGTGACAATTAATTTAAGCCCCCCCGTCAATTACCATCGATCAAAGTTTCGGCTATACATTGGCATCATTACGACCCGACGCTTATTATCCAATGGAGGGAACACAATCGGGTCGTGCGGATAGAATACCAAAAGTCTCGGTCCAGACGCGGATGACCGTGACAGCTAGTTTTGAATGCCCCGGTCTCATTGGTTCATCTTCTAACCGACGATTTTACATTACACGTTTCGAACGAATCTTCCAACGAATGTTCAAATCAACAATAGTTGTACATAGGTTAACAATTCAGCCAGAGGATTCGCAACGCGACTCATCCCCAGCCTCCACGCGCGACGCTGGTGGTACTTTTCCGCGATATTTTTCATCGTTATTGCTTTGCACATCACGCGCCGCGTAAGCTCCGTTTATTACTTTTAAGCTTTTCTGCCTGAAAATGCGCAGTTGCGCCGCGGCTACTAACTCGATCGAATGAAAAAGAAAAAGGGAAGAGCGTCACACAGAGGCTCTCGGACGCGCGCGCCTAAGTTTAGCTAAATTGGCGTTACTCACGATCTCTGCGTTGCGCGCACGAGCATAGCGCAAGCAAAAAACGAATCTTTAACAAGTCGTCTTCTGGAATAGACTACAATTGCGTCGCTTGATTGCGAAATAAGACATGTGGATTAAAAGTGAAGCGAGGCCCGGCTCAAAGTGCCGTTTTATTGAATCTAAAGCTAAGCTGCTCTGCTGCTGCCACTGACGCTGCACGAGCCTGAAAAGCAAACGCTCGCTTGCGCGCACGCGCGAGCAAGATGTAGTGGTCATTGAATGCTTTGAGCCGTATTAATATTTGTAAATATTATAATGGTTAAATTTGCCATGGAGTCTGTCTCTTCAATGGTATCACATCATTCAATGGTTTTTGTCATTCTAATTTGGATTGATTAGTTCAATGTCTTAGCAGTAAGTACTAGATATACTATGATAAAGCGTTATTAATCTAAAGGCAAGCTATGTCTTCTAGTTGAAAAAGGAACAATTGTTAACGTTAGTAGTTCAACGAGTTCTTACAAATTATATCATGAATATGTTAGAGCAACAAGTTGTTAAATTAATTTGATGAAGCAAGAGTTTGATAAATTTGTGAAACATTGTACGAATATTTGCTGAGCTGCATTTCACACAATGACAATGATGCAAGTATATTGTATGATTTGTATCGTCATACTCAACACTCATGCAGCAATTGTAAACGTAAACAATGCTTATATACCGCATCAGGAGATTAATAGTTTTACGACATGCCACTAGGTGTCGTATTTTTCACTTCTTTATCACTCGCTTCACTTTTATTTGTTACAATTTCGCACGGACTACTGCTAAGAATGAATCATATTCAAATCAAATCAAATAGAAATGTTTTAGAAAATTGTGTCACGGTATTAAAAAACAACTGGATCGTCACCAATGGATATATTATATAGGTTGTTTAATTTTTAGCTAAAAGTTTCGTTCAAAAGTCATAACAAGGATTGTTACGTTCAACAACTAGCTAGGAACAGTCATTTAAAAACTGAAGCTCGCTTCAAACGTCTCGTTCCAAGGCTCGCCTGGAATTAATCGCCACTTGGAACGCTAAGATCATGCAGAACGTAACGATTTTACCACTGGCATTCAGCCTTTTGGGTTCATTAGCGTGTACCGCACGCTTGAGACTCGCTTCCAGTCACGAGTACTTTAGCCAAGCTTTCGCTACAACATAACGAACGGAATTGTCGACTTGGAAGAGTGCGCGAGAGTCGTCGACGGGCTTTAACAAACGTACTCAACCCGATCAATCGACTCGAAACGAGTCTCAATCGAACCCAAGGCCTCTGTCTCTCGTATCGCATACAGGCTAATCTGAGAATGACGATGCAGATAGAGCACTTACTTGCTGTCCAACGATGGTGTCGCACTCGCCTGGCCTGCCGGGCGATAGCTGCTGGTACGTCGGCGACATGGAGCTGGTGAGCCACATGGCACCGCCGAGACTCTCCGAGCCCCCGTCCATGATCAGCTGCAGCTCCATTCGTGTTTCCTCGGGTCCTCCCGAAATTCCTTTTTTCTCCTTTTATCCCTCTCACAAGCACACCTCGTCCTTTAATCCTTTCTTCCCTCGCCTTCCCTTCGACAAGCCGAAAGAACGACGAACCCTGACCTAACCCCTCTCCCCCTTCTTTTATTTTTTGACCTTTTCGTCTCGACAATTCGTCCTCTACGTGTCTTTCTCTATTTTATATTCTTTTCTAACCTCCCTTCTTCGAAATATATATTTATATATATTTATATTTATATACGACAGATAATACACCTGATTCGAAAAAAATCCTATGTACACGATGCGCGCGCGTGTATATGAATATGTTTATTTGTTTCTTCTTAATTAATGACAATGACCTACAGGGTTTGTGTGCCGAAAGCCACGGAAGGGTGTACAGCGACGACAACGACTACTACTACAACTTTTTGCTCAGCTATGTCCAATTCTTTAACCGATTGCACTTCTAGGCCGCGCTTCATTTAAATTTCGTGTAGCATCCTTTTTATTCCAATTTTGTTTGTTTTTTTTTATTCGCGCGCGCGCACGCTATCGAGTGAGAGAGAGAGTGATGGAGGACGTCGGTTCTCGACGAGCTCGTCGAAGACGACTTCCTACACGAATCGGTCGCCGTCCACACGAATGTCGTCCGGTTGCCTCGGGTACTCGTCCGCTTCCTCGTCGTGGGTCGTTCGCTGCACGCGCCAGGCACGCATAATCATCACAGAACCTCTATCCAGAGCGAAAAGCCAATAGAGAGTTAAATAAGGGAGGACCACTACTCGACCCTTTTATTAATATATTATCCTAAACGTTCGTGAGCCAGCGCGTGTCTCTGTCCGTGTGTCTCGCAACCGCTACGATCGTTTTTAATATATTTTCTTTGTTAAAAATTCTTCGTACGCCTAAGTAAGATAAGAGCGAGGATGCTCTCTCTCTCTCGCGGGGATGGATGATTCGAGTTTTACGTCTGTGTTGTATGCGAATGGGTGTGTGGGTAGTTCGGCGACGCGCTGAGGTGGCGGATTATCCACTGGTCTTAGAACATCACGAAGAAACTGTTATACAATTTCTTGATGCCGGTCGTCTCGCGCTGCCGATGGGTCTCCAAGAGGGCGCAGCCCCGCGACTTGAGGGACAAAAAACGCGAAAACACGATGAACGCGTCCTCGAAGACCATGGCAACGCCCTGGCTGCAGCGCATCTTGCAGTTCTTCCCTGTGACCTCGATCGCCCGTGCGGATTGCGATACTGTCAACGGCCTGCCTCGTCTTCTTCGTCCGCTTCTGCCTCCTCGGTACTTCCTCGTCTTCCTCGACGTCCTCGTCGTCGTCGGCTTCGTCGTCGTCGTCGTAGTTATCGTCGTCCTCGTCGTCTTGATCCGCTGCTGCAGCTGCCGCCTCGTCTTTGTAACAACAAACGAGCAGAGCCGTCGAGCGTGTCGCTGCACGACCGGAGACCGTCGAGTTTCCAGAACGACTGCTGGCCACGACTGCTGATGCCTACGACGAGACGCTGCTGGAAGCACGCACGCACGCACTCTCTCGTGTGTCCCGATTGACGAGAGTAGAGAGCGAGCGAGTGAGTGAGCGGGACAGAGCTACAAAGAGCGAGAGAAAGAGAGCGCTAGAGAGCGACGACGAAGGAGGATGATCGTGCAGTTAGAACCGGTGATCACCGACGATACGGAGCGCCCCTGACGTCTATGCGAATTCTCGCGATTGGCAGAAAGCTCTCTCTGTTGAGATTCTCTGCGGCGGCGTCCCCCAAGTCGGAGAAGCTCTCGGCACGAAAGTAAGAGTTGCGAAGGAGTTCAAAGAGGAACTCCGGAGGAAATGTATATAAATATAATGAAGACTATACGGCTCACACACTGATTAGTGTCTTGGTGTACCTAGGCATCAGCCCGTTCGCGCTGTCACCACATTTTCAAAATCCTCCGCTCCATGGCCGGTCGAAACTAAACGGACAAACTCAAGAGGGGGGGCTCGTCGTGCGGCCAACTTAAAGGAGCCAAAAAACACTGGACTTCGTTGGTCTCAACCGAGCTTTCACACTCTCACTGGATCAGCTTTATTGCGGAATCGCACCACAACACCACCAGCACCACCAGCACAACACCACCACGCGCGCACCTGTCGTCGACGTCTGTCAAGAGGTCGACGCACGGTAGCACTCTAAGGCAACACACCCGCACGCTCAACTTGAAGGATGCCCCGACGTCTCTTTCTGGATCGGCTGCTCAGCGGCGGGGTGGTTGAAGAAGGGTCGCGCGCGCGTAGATCGCGAGTCGACCGATCAGCGTCTCTCGAAGAGCAGCAGCCAGTAGATCTGGGCCATTCAAATCCGCAGCCGGGGCGGCAGCGACCGCGCTACTCGTCTCTCGTTTAGGATTGAAAAAACACTCTCCTCTCGCACACGCGCACACGAGGCCCGCGTGTGTTTATCTTCGTCTGCTGTGCGCTGGTCTGCGGTAGCAGCTCTCTTTCTCTCTTTCACTATGTCGATCTTCTAACGCGCGCGCGCGTTACGCCGCTTCCGCGTCTGGGGCTCGACTGAAGAGGAAGAGGAGGAGGAGGAGGAGGAGGAGGAGGAAGAAGAGACGACGGTGGTAGCGGTGGCGGAGGAGGAGTAGTAGTCAACGACGACTGAGGTACGCGTACGTAAAGGCACAGCGCTCGGGTCCCGTATAGGAGGAAGAACCACGCGCAGCGCCAGCAGACGACGGTAGATGCGATTAGTAGAGATTGTCTGTCTCTGTGTGGGAGAGCGAGAGAGAGAGAGCGCTATCGACGACGAAAAAAGGAGGGAAGAAGTGGTAGTGGAAGCAGCGGCGACACGGTGCTATTGGGACACCTCGTGGCCGGCGGTGAAGTTCAAGAGCGAGCGACGAAAGCTCTCCGCGCGCTGTATAGCCGAGTCAGCCTGTGCCCGTCGGAGCGAGCGAGGGGGATGACGATGTTGATGATGATGATCGGGAGACTGGCTACTATACACTGTGCGGCACAGTGTGTGCGTGCGAGGGAGTGAGTGAGAGAAGAAGAGCGAAGAGTGTCCAATGGCGGGGCGCGGAGGATTAAGGGCCCGGCCAATCGCCGCGGCTGACCCTCAATTGGAGTCACTCAGCGAGCTTGATGAGCGGCAGCGCCGAGCTCTCTATATGTGTGCGGGTATGTAACCAACGACGACGACAACGTCGTCGGCGACGACTGTATTACACACGATTGCCTCTATTTGACTTCTGCGAGCGTCCGTCTCTTTCGCTCCACCTTGAGAGAGCGAGAGAACTCCGGGACTTATCTCCGTATATGTGTGCGCGTGCGACGGACGAGTGTCTCTCGGGTTCGACGTTGTAATACACGCTGGTACATACACGCTCTCTTTTTCTCTTTCTATTCACGGCTAGATAAGTGACGTGAACGCCCGTGTGCGAGCCTACTACTACACTGTTTGACTAGAAAATCTGTTAATTTTCCCGAAAGAGCCGCCTTATCTATCTCTCCCGCAGGCGCGTAAAAACTGTCTGCTGCGACGTTGTCAAGTTTGTCACCGAACGATACGATGCGATACGAATCGAGTGATCTGCACTGGCTTTCCGGGTGGTGAGCCTCGACGAGGGTTGATTGGCTGCGAGTTCAGGACCTGAAACAATGAGCATGGCGGTTATTAATTAGGGGAACGCGTGTGCGCGCGCGCGTTCGTTCGACGTTACGTCATCGCTTTCTATACCCGCCCGATGTGTATTTCTCTCATTCTATGTGTAAGCTAATGTGTGTTCTTGGGGGACACGCGTAAGTGGCAATACGAGTTTTCGGCCTCGTTTAACGGAGAGAAGACGCCGATGCGTGATTACGTCTGTTGCCGCGATTTTTTCGGTTAATTTTAAGAATAAGTGTAATATTTACATGATACTTTCTCAGATTTTGGGAGGAGCACGCGTATCTTATTTTTCAATAGTTTTTTATCTACCGGTAATACTGCCTTTCACGCTTTCTTTGATCTCTTTTTCTTCTCTCTTCCTCGCCCGCATTCTTTCTCATCTGTTTATCAATTCTGAGGTCATTCTCATCAGCTGTTTACAACTCACGTACACTGTAATTACCGCGCGTGGATTTTTTCAGTGGGAAATTTTATTTTGATGCAAAATCGTTAGCCTGGTGTGCTCGAATCTCACTCGTGCATTCGCGTGACGCTATTGCAATCAATTATACACGATCTGTAATCTAATCTTATTCATCGCCAAACACACAAATCTCATTTTTCACGACTCTGAGCAAAAAATTCTTGACAGTCGGTTAGATTTTGGAAAATTGTGGGAATATAGCATTTTTCTGCGTTTTTCTACTGGGTAAATAAACATCTTTATGATTAATTGTTTACTTGGCTTTGAACAATTAGGAAGCAACATATCAATGATAAAATAAATATTTGCTTTTTCCACTTTTCTTTCAGTTATTTTATACTGTCAGTAGACGATTTCCAAAATAACAAAGAAAAAGATCTTCTATATGTAATCAAGGCGATGTATAAAAGACCGTTTTATAATATTTGAAATAACAAGCAGTAGGACATATGTTTTTCATGCATATAGTTAGATAAAATTGTACTTATATTTAAGAAGATTTCGTAGAGTGACACTGATACCGATCTTATCAGGAATCGCTTTACGTTTTTATTATATCTTGACAGCATCGCTCTCAAAAAAAATTGGGACGCACTCGAAATCATCTTTATTTCAAATTTCGAATATAAGGTGTTGCAATTAAATGTGTCTAAATGATAATTTAACCAAGAATACTCAAGATTACAAATTGATGTTTTATTTTATTGAGAAGATGGAAAAGAACTTTTAAATCTTTTTTCGTATTCTATTACTGTAAAAACAACTGAACATATTTCGTCAATGTAATATTTGGTTTCACAACCTTCACTGAACTATTTGAGTAACTAAACTTAAAAAAAATGAAGAAAATCATTGATGCATATAGTTTCTGCAAACACGTGCTGATTTATAATTATCTTGCTTTACAATCTTTCAATAAATTCGAACAATGGTTGTTGTTTATAGTAGTTTATAGGTAATATTTATTTTACGTTTATGATAAAGCATCTGTACAGATTATGATATCTTATACGTGATACACTGTACACATTTTCGGCAAATCCAAATAATATTATGATAATAATCTGTTTTCTCTATAAATATTTGTTTAAATATTAGTAATAGAAACTTTTAAAATTGCTCAAATAATTATATTAACCGTAAATTCATTCGGAACAAGAGTCAGACGTTCAGGAAGGGACCAAAATCAACTTTCAAGGAGTGAAAATTGTAGCTAAGGACACTACCTATGAGCGTAAAACTTTACTGCATACTAAAATTTAACAAAGCCTAACCTTTACTGAAAATTGTTTGTTTTCATCCCAATAGCAAAACGACTTTTTCGTAATTCCTTAAAATTTTCTGGTCGTTATACCAAAACGACTAGAAATGAAGAGAAAAAAAATAAAATTGCAAAACAATAGTCATGTCCTATAATACAAACAAATTATTACCATGTATATATTCAATCGTTCTATACAACTCCAACAAATATGTACGCACCGACTTCCGCACAATAAAACTTACTTTCATGAAAAAAAGACAAAAAAATGAGAATCACTTTTCGCATCCGCATGTATCGATCTGTCAATCACGGCTTAGCTGTACAGGATTTCTTCGCGAGTGTACATAAAGCGATCCGTGCGACCGATTGAAGGGATAAGCGCGCGAAGAGGCGTATCAGCCGTGATTGGTGTCAATGGGAAAGGTCGCACGCGCACGCGCGAGCGTTTTTTTTTGCGACTGCACACAAGTGTAAGTATAAGTGCTGCAAAGGGACACACAGTATGTACGCGAAGGGGTGACTGGACTCGCGCGGACTCGCGCACGTGTTTGTGCGGACGCCCACACGTGTTTGGTCCATATGAGTTTTTTTTTTATGAAATTATGTAACATTGATTGAGTGTTTTCTACACGGAGAGAAATTTTAGAGTAAAAATTACCAAGGTGCCTTGGTAGCGCATGGACAGACTGTCAAAAGCCGTGTTATTCCCAGGTTTCTAATACAATTTATAAGTTTCCCAAGAAAAACTACCATAACCACTTAAAAAAAATACCAAATTATCTGAATAAAAATTACCAGAAACACTGGTAAAAATTGAGATCTAGTCATTTTTACAAGGTAACCTAAGAATTTTTACTAAGAAAACTGATAAATTTTACCAAATAACCTGGTATTTGTGTACTCGCGCATGCGCACTGCGCATTATTGTGTTTCAGAAGATTGATACTAGAGGCGTGCGCGACGTTAAAATGAAAACAATACACATATTTTCAGTAAGTAATAACGGCGATTCAAATGACTGTTGGTAACAGCTTCTGTGGCGCAGTCGGTAGAACGTCGGACTCTCAACCCAAAGATCGTCGGATCGAATCCCGCTTCCGTAAAAATTTTTTTCAGTTTAATGTTTTTTCATCATTGTTTCTGTTTCTATTTCTATATTAAAAGACTATATATCCATCAATATGCATAAAAAAAGTTAATTTTTTTAATTTAAATTAACTAAAAAAAAATTTTACCAAGGCACTTTGGTAAAAACTTTGAAATTGTCAGTCTGTCCATCCATTACCATAGAAACTGGTAATTTTGTCTCGAATATTTGTAATTTTCACTACAAAATTTCTCTCCGTGTATACGCAATATAACGAGGAAAAGAACTGACCTTGTTAACAAGGTCAAATGAGGTGTTAAAAAATTTTAAGTACCGAAGTTTACTTGAAGGTCAGCGATAGTCATGACCTTTGCCGTATCTGTGATTTTGATATATTATTAAGATGAGACAGTGATAGCCTTGATTAATCAGAATAAACGAATAGAAATACAGCTGTACACGAAGTATACGGGAAAATAACTGTATGAGAAAAATATTCAAATGGTAGTCTAATAGATTCGTGATTTTTATATGCATCGGATATTATTGTTGTCTCTGTAAGAGCGAATGTTAATATTTACGTCCTTATAGAAGGGTCAAGAAAACAGCCGCTGTTTGCATAAGCTTATAATGTGATTAAGTGCGACGAGTAGCTTTTCATGAACAGGCAACGACTTTGTTTTGAAGTGCAGTGAAGTTGAAACTAGTTGTAAACATTATTGGGTGCTTGATGTTTCGACTTTCAAATATAAAAGGCTTTTAGAGTTCAACCGTGACATGTTAGATATTCTCGTCGACATGTTGTGAGAAACCAGTTTTAAAAAACGTTTCTTACATCGCGCTTCAGCTTGCTATTACGTAGTTCATTGATTACGAATAAAGTATACTATATATAAATAACTGTCGTAGTTTTGTGAATACTTCAATTTACAGTTATTCATTGCATTCACTGAAACGTGCTGAGCCATCTATAGAGCTGCAGAAATTGCAAAAGCGTTAGTCCGAAGTGCTGACAACGAATAAATTTTGTAAAAATAATTATCTAACTTAAGGTAGTTCTCTAAGGGCACGTGACTCAATGCAGTGATCATGAAACAATAAGTATTATTTAACAGTTTAATTAGTCAAATCATGTGTGAAAAAATTATTTATGAATTTATATGATTTTTTAAGTAAAAGGGTAATGTAAACATAGAGTAGAAAATAAATAATTTCTAATTGATCTAACTCATGATTCACGTAGTAGCGCGAAATAGGTTAGAAAAACAGTGATTTTTTATTCTCAACATAATAAATGCCTTGTTAAAAAGGTCGGCTTGATACATATTTTGTGTAGTTATAAAAAAGAGCAGAATTTCATCTTTAATAACAGACTTTCTTATCTTTGAAAACCAACCTTTAAAGTAACAAACTTTATTACTTTCTATCATAATTTTTTTCTCAAAAATAGGTCGGCAACCTATATTTTAAAAAATAGAGAAGCATTCTTTAGATTTTAAAGAACAAGTTAGAATGTTGTTACTTTCGAAACCCACTTTTTGATATACTAGCAAAACCCAAACGTGCTGCGCGCGTACTATTTTGTTTTTGAGGTTATGAATATATAATTTTTCAATAGGATTTGATTTTAATTGGTTTAAATGATAGGATAATTAGATAATTTTTCAAATCATGAACAAATTAATCTTTTTATTCTAATTAGATTTAATTATTTAGTTTTAATTTTTAATAGTTAAAAATAAAAATTCAATTTCAAAAATTCAAATGTATTGGAAGTAGCGAATTTCCGCACCTATTCCTTGCAGACCAATCAAAATCAATCTTTAAGTGCTTCACAACATCCGGCCATCGTTTTTTTAAGACAGGAAAAATTAGAGAACTATACCTTAAATGATGTAAAACCTGAGATATCAGAAATGTGCGAAGAAGTTTGAGAACATTCATGAAAATACATATTTCTATTAAATGCGCAGTAATGATAGGCATTGTTACTATATTTTCATTGATTAGATTACAAAAGTAATTTTCAAGATTAATTTTAAGGAAATTCAAGTGCAAATCAAAGATCGAAGTATTTGATAATGATAGATTTTCATTTATCTATACACATTTGAACTTCTTCACTGAGGATTAAGAAAAATTTGTAGTCAAAATATTCACTTACAAACATAAAAAATAAGATTAAGGATTATTTATACGTACTTTGAATAGATATTTTGAAAAAAGGTAAGTGTCTAAGTACCAGCTCGACAGTTAAATCGAAACATACGACATGCGTCGTCCCATATTTCCAGCATGCTCATATGCACATGCCACGCTAAGCCGGAAAACCGGTTGCGTTTCAAGTTTGAGAGCCGATGCGCCTCGTTGTGCTTTATTTACTCATACACACGGTGCTCGAGTTCAAATTAATACCAGAAGTTAATAGCCTCAATAAAGTGTGTACTAATAATATTTAGAAATAGTCTGAGTATTTATATCTGTAGTACGTATGATATATATATGAAATTTTGAAAGCTAATTATAAAAAAAAATTATAGAGGAGCGGTTTTAGTGAGAGAGCTGCTTTTACTTTTCAAAAATTTTAACAGTGATAGCAGTAAACGGCATGCTTTCTAATTTACTTTCAATAGTTTAGATGGTAAAATATTTATAAGTTATATCAATTTTATTTCTTTTTATAAACTAAACAACAACGTCAGTTATTGTTTAAGGAGGGTCTTTCGCAAAATCAAAACCAACAACAAACAATGATTGTTGCAATCTCCTGCACAATTTAAAAAGATAGCTTGACGGAGAAATGAATGAGTATTACGACATTTATAAACATCAAGTTTTGAGGTTACATTAATGTAGAGCCTTGTGGGAAAACGCGATTTTATTTTGTATGTTTGTATAATTTTTATACTTCCAGCCTATTTTAGCCAGTAAGAAAATAAATAGATATTCTAGAAACTATCAGGAAATAGGATCAATGAAAAAATATATACGTCGACGAAGGTTTTGCAAAGTTGTTTAATATTTATCTCGAAAATTTAAGCAAAATGCGTGACATACAGCTTTTCAAATTTCTGAAAGTTTCTAAATTTTTTGTATAAACAAATTTTATATGTTCTTTTACCTATAAATCAATTAGTTCTTTTATTTGGCCATTAGATTACTTTGCAAGCAATGATAATGCTGGAGGCTAAAAATATTGGGGGCCTAAGGAAGCACCCATTAAGTATACTCCTTAGCGAAAGATCCTCCTTAACATTTTTATGTGGATAACTATTTTATAACTTGTTTTTAGGTAAAAATATCAATCAGACATGGAATTTCGTTAAACATGATTTATTTTTCAAAATATAAATTGCATAAAAAGTTAAAAAACTTTACAGCTTATATTGTCAATGAACAATAATCATTCTGTTCTGTCAACAATCTTCGTAGGTCTCGTGCTCTGAACTGTATATAAAAAGTACTAAAAAAAATACTAGTATTCAGTTTTACAAACTTAAGATAAAATTAAATAACTAGTATTTATCAACTTTAAACGCTCAAAAGTATTTTATCGATTTGTAGTATTCTGCATCGCCATAAAAAAATATCATTTTATGAAACAAAGCTAAGTACATCAATAATTATACACAGTAAAATACCACAGTACAATACCAACCAACAAACTACAAAATCCCATCCCATCTTTAATCATCGATATTCTTGAATTTCTCCACTGCCTTCACACACTCGTCTTCCAGTACACCACTCCACACCTGGTACCGATGATTCAACCCCGGCACAGAGTGCAACGTAGCCCTGCTACCTAGAATCCCAGTCCTCGAGTTCACCGCACCGTAGAATATCCTATACACCCTCGAGTGCAACAACGCCATGGCGCACAGGGGACAAGGCTCTTGCAGTAGCACCGCCCAGTAGCTCGTACACAAGTAGGGTCCACATTTGTCATTCGGTTCCTTCTTGGATTCCTTTGGTTCTTTCTTCTCGTTCTTGTTGGCGAAGATTAGATCCTTGGGTACGTCTATTCTGGAGAGAGAATCTGGGTAGCAGAGAGGAAGGTCGTCCGGGTGCTTTCTTTTGGTAGTGTCTTGTCGATCTTTAATGTTGTCTATGAGTTTCCAGGCACCGCCACCTTGGATCTTGGCGACTAGGTCCACTGCCAGCATGGATGCGTGCCACATTGGGTGCTGGTCCACACTGGATGCAGCTACAGCTAGGATTGAACCTTCCTCTGGGTCGATTATCACAGCACTTCCATTGCAATCCTTTGAGCCTACAGCTGTACGGTCAGCTGCGGATATGGCTATCCTCATGCAGGCTGCAAGTGCAACTAGCTGAGTGTCATCGAACATTGAACCAGAGATCAGAGCCTCGAGTTTTAGATCCGGATGAAAGTTCATTGGCCAGAACTTGGTGGCGTAGACCATCTGAGCCTTCGTCCTGGGTGCAACTGAAGGTACTTCAGCCACCTCAAACTTATCCTCCAACAGAGTAAGATCAAACTTATTCTGCAGCAGGAGTTCCTTCAGATCCTCAGACTTGCCATCGACCTTATCCACGGGAGCGAGATAAATCTTCAGTCCATAGCAACGTTTTAGGAACTGCGGATTCGGTAGACAACTGCCCAATCCAGCTATAGCCTTGGAAATCCCACGCTTGTCCTTGAGTACACCGATGAAGGCTTTCTCCAGCGGCGGTTGTTGAATCAGCTCCTCGTCGAGGATCGGCTGAGGTTTGCAGGACGACTTCATGTCCGGCTGGTTGTGATCTTTTGGCTTCTTAGCTGGCTCGGGACCCATTATCTCGCTTAACGTCCCAGTCTGTCATTCGCCGTCGCCCGCTGCGTCACGGAAAAAGATGAAGAACGTGTGTGAGAGAAGCACTTTCCTGCTTTGCCGGTGCAATCGTCGTCAATTACTTAAGACTTAGGTTTATAGAGGCGCCTATAGTAGATTTTAATAGAAACGATAAATCGTTCAATATGAGATTTAGCAGACATGTAAAGAACGGCATACCAGGTCTAATTCATTATTACATCCTGTGTGTGTGTGTGTGTGTGTGTGTGTGTGTATGTGTGGGTGTGTGTGTGTGCATTTGCCATTACTTTTATATTTGTTGGTAAGAAGTATTTTATTTTCAAATAATCGTAAACCCAAGTAAAAAAAAATTACAGTTGTATAGAATAATTATTTGTGTTGGCGATTCTTAATGATTTGATTCAATTCGTAAACATTATTGTGTTAATAATCGTATAAATTATCTGATTGATGTTTTATTCCTTTACTAAAAATTACTGCATCTTCCGAGCACCATAGCGTCGAATTCAACAATGCATAGTATAAAATCTTAGAGGTAAAAGTAGCTGACTTAGCATTGAAATTTCGTAGCGACTCTATTTCGGCGACACAGTCTGTTATGAAATAACGACCCGTCTAATCAACGCCACCCGCGCGCGCACATCCATCCGCGATTTTTCCGCTTCCTCGTCCAGCTGAAATAAGCGACAAAGCGTTAAGGAAAAAAACGGACGACCACGACGATAGGGTATTAGAGAAACGTCGACGCTTAGAAATCGGCATCTTCTGTTTGCGTTCTTGCGCAGAAAGAGAGACATGTATTGCGACTCAATGGCCGCAGGAGGAGGGGAAGACGGGGGTAGGGGCGTTTAAATTGCTGTCAACTTGGGCCACGGCCGAATCGTTTGACGGAGTTTATAGGCGCAATTGTTCGGCTTCGCGATATCGTACAACGAGCGAGCGAGCGAACGGCAAAGTCAATGCTGATACGCGCGCGAGCGACACGGCGATTTTCTGGTTCTCCGGGGGATCCACAAAGATGGAGGTGGAGGTGAGGGACGGAGCGGAGTGAGGAATGCGCGAGGTGCGGGTGAGGTTGATTGGTTGGTTGGGGAGAACGTTATTTGTTTACGGTGTTGCGTCATTCGAATCCGTGGAACGCGGATGACCGTTTAAATTAGAGGAAAGAGAAATTCATTGATTTGATACCGCATATGGAAAAAATAGTCTGCAATGACATGTAGAAAAGAGATGTTAAAGTTTTATGTTTCAATGTACATACCTACTAGATGTTGGATTTGTAAGATTCATGGTTACAGTCAATTGTACGGTTAAGAAAAAAAATTAGGTAAAAAATAAAAGTAAAAATGTGGATAAATATAGCTTTAATGTTCGATATTTCTACTTGTTTAGTAGTAACAAAATTATTAATATTCTTTAGAAGAGAAAGACTCCATTAAAAATTAATATTTCTTTTATTAATGAGGGAAAAACTCAAATTATACAGAAAATATAGTATAGCTGTACTGAAATTCGATCAAAGTTTTATTAATTTTTAAGAGAAAATGTATACTAAATTATTGTAAATGTAATAATTATAATTTTGGTATAACTACACTAATTTTTTGGCACAGTACAAGTTTGTTCCCCCTTTAATTAAAAAAATAGTATTTCTAATAGAATCTATTTCCCTGTGTATCCAGCCTGATTTTTGTCAAATTGAAAAAGAAGATAGCTCTTCAAATAGCTGTCAAGAGAAGCATTTCTTCCCAATAGAAAATCTACTTGGCAATCAAGCAAAACATTTATTAATTAAAACAATAGCTATCTCGTAGCAAATTTCCATTCCCAATTAAAAAACCTTTGACTCACAGAGTTTTATTGCAGCGACCACAACCAAACAACCAATTCGAACCCACAAAATATAAACTCGGACAGACGTCACCCGTTGATTCGAAAAAATCGTTTTCGCGCGCGCGCGACACCGCTGCCGCCAATTAGAAGCGGCGACAACGGGAGATTAACCTTAGCGGGAACGCCTTTGAATAGACATGTACGAAAGACGCGGAGGACGCAGGTTGTGAAAAAAAAAATATATTTGTCGTTCTCATGAATAACAAATGGGCTACCAGCTACTCGCGTGAGAGCGAAAAAAAATAGATTTCGGCGTTCCTCGACACGACGATTTGAAATTATGGTGGGAATGAGTGGGAGTAGGTTACGATGTCGTCAGTGTATTATATTAATGGAGTATGAAATGCAAAGCTTTTTATCTATGTATCAATGCCGTAGGTAAAGTAAAGACTGAGAGGTCTGGATGTTATTTACCGCTATTCGACGGAAATATCAAAAGTTAAATAATAAAATATAGATTTTATGGCAGATGGTAAACACCATTAGAATATGTCTGTAAAACAGGCTAATTAATGGTTGTGTAGTCAGGTGCATTGACAGTTATATACTAATATTAATTTTCTACATTATATACTAAAACTTGTCAATTACAAGCGCGCACACGCGGTAAAGGTTACTTAACGTTATAATTAATTTAGCCTTTCTGCGAGTCACTAATACTGGCGATGCGACTCTACTATACTTTGCTGAACCGCAAAACGATATTTCCTGAATGGGAATCACAAACCAGGTAAATAGCATCATTAGTAATTGACACCTCTTTGAATTTAAACGTCTGAAAAGCTTGTTTCTGATGATTATTATGATGAAAATTATTCTTGGTATGGAGTAACTATTAATTATTAAGGAAATGATTAGTCTTTATTAAAAATCAAAAGTTCAATAATATCATCAGTAACGAGAGCTTTTGATAACGTGCTTCACAAAAGTTTCAAAGTCCTATTTAATCTGATCAGAAACCATTTAATTTCTACTTTTAAAATTAATTTTCTTTTAAATTTAGTTTCACTTTGATAATTTTTATCTAAAAATATATAAGGTAAAGTAGGTAGTAGTGGGACAGTTTTGACCATACTTTTTTTATAATCTTTTCTATTGCCAAAACTAAGCACAATACATACAAACTAATTACCTCAGCAGGTAGCTCGTGTCTCAAGGTTTATTTTAAGAAAAAAAGATGCTTTCTTCCGTTGTTGGTGTATTAAAAGGATCTTATTAAAAGAAAATAACTATCGACTAGTGTAGTGGGACACGGTAACTTATTTATGACCGGTAGTGGGACGCCCATTTGACGCAGTAGTGGGACAATACTTTTTAAACGTGTCCCATTCCTACGATATGGGAATTAAGAGGTACCTATAGTGGGATAAAGTTTTCGTTATGCGTACAGCTCAAACATAACCTCAAAAAGTTTAAATCTTGTTATACATTAGTTTAAGAACTAAATCAACACAATAATGAAGTGACTACGTAGCTAACATCATAAAGAATACTAATGAAGTAATGCTTTTATCACCTTAACCGTTCATCATAGTTTTTTACTGCTGTCCCACTTCTGGTCCCAAAATAGGTTTTGTCCCAGTACTGCCTCCTT
This sequence comes from Torymus aiolomorphi, assembly GCA_036365515.1. Classification (NCBI taxonomy): domain Eukaryota; kingdom Metazoa; phylum Arthropoda; class Insecta; order Hymenoptera; family Torymidae; genus Torymus; species Torymus aiolomorphi. The sequence continues at coordinate 20,055,834 of CM070877.1, read as the reverse complement.
TACCTTAGGTAACGATTTAAAAAAGAAAACAAAAATAATATCATTAACAGTTTAAACCTCAAACTTTAATCCGGACCCCAACCACAAAATCTCAAAAGTATTTCTCTCATAATTCAAGTCTCCCCATTAAAATCCGACAACCCAACCGCCTTCGTAATCCGCGAGAGTGCAAAGCTCTGTACACCACCACCTCATTATAAAAAAACAACAACAAGCCAACCAAAAAATCCATTCATCCTCTTCCGTCCCATCACACACAGTTTCTCTCGCTCGGGATAAACGCGATTAGGTTACACGCTCGCGCTCCATCGCAGATGCCTGTCTACGTATATAACGCACATATGCGCTCGTAAAAATGGACGATGATTGGCCGCGGCGGCGGCGGCAGCGGCGCATTCAGGCGTGATTGCGACCGGTTACGCGCTTACTACGCCATTGACCTTGGCCGTTGCAATGCGGAGAGAAAATCCCGCGGATTGAGCTTTTCCGGACGCGCGCGCTTTTCTTTCCATAGCGCATACACGAGGAGTATGTCTGGTTCTGTCCAGTTGCGGAGACCGGACCACGGGAAAATCATCGCGGCGCGTGTGCGCTGTGTACGCGGCGACAGCGGGACGTTTAGGGGTCGAATCGCGTTAGTTAGGATCGTTCGAGAGGTTTCCTTTTGTCGTGTGCAGCTCGCTGTGCGGATGGATGTGTGGCTGAGTTCATTGAGAGGAGGAGGAGGATGGATGTGATCACTCGCGGTAGTTGTAAGCGCGATGGCTTGACGCAATTGGGGCGTGAAGCGATTCTTCTTTTTGTTTGGCTGGCGAGTGGGTTTGGGTGGGAATATTGGGTGAAGATGGAAGAATTGGTGTGGGGGAGTGGAATGGAGTTGGCGAGAGGATGGAATTGAAAATTCGTGGGCTAGTTTGGGTTGTTAATATTATTTGTTGGTTGAGATATATGTTGTGCTGTCCGATCAGGAATAATTGAATGGTTTACTGTAACGTTTATTAAACGCGAAAATTTTTACACGTTGAACGATCATTTTAATTTAGTAGACCTTTTGAACAATTGATGGCTTGGGTTGTTGGACCTGTGAATGTAATTTGCTATAAATTATAAAATTGTTCAGTGTTTTTTTATTATTTTAAATTTAATACCCAAAATCGCTAGTATTTCGCAATAATATTTTCATAGTTTCTCTTTTCAGTATATAAAAAGCCAACTTCCGTTAAAAAAGTATAAGTCATCGAGGAATCAAATTACAGCAATTACCTAATCATCGTTAATAATAATTTTGCAACTATACCAGCACTTAAGAGTCGGTGCAACGACCTTAACGTTTATGCAAAAAGAAATGAATTTTCCCAGAACTTCACCGAGCTCACAAAAACGTTAAAAAAATCAGTGTTGGCCAATATTTCTTTCTTCCATAATTCGCATCGGCTAATAAGACGAGCACACGCGAATCATATACACCTGACAATATCCGCATACACGACGAGAGAATTACCAGTAATTGTCAGAAATGTGTCGAAAAAAGGCGCAGACCATTGTGATTTAAATATATTTCGGCTTAAATGAAAACTGCGTCAAAGAGACATCCGCTCCCTCGGCGCGCGCTTTTTGTCCTTTTCAAAAGAGCCGGAGAGCCTTGAACGTGGACAAAAGTAAGGTTTCGTCGTTCAGTCGAATGAAAACGATTGCTGGATAGGTAATTTGATTACTATCTAATTGCGTAAATAGTTAAAGTGTCATTAAGCCTAAAACTCCGAGAGCTGCGTTGCGTAATGGTAATTTTGAGGACCTTTACGAAATGAAAAGATTTATTATTTAGCACTCTTGTCTTGCGAAATAATCGTTAAATTAGTCAACTGATGCGTCTGAAGTTTGCATCGATAGAATACAACGTAACAAGTTTTTGCAATTAATTAAAGTTATTAAACAACGTAAATTTCATCTAAACCTTTGTCATGAAGTTATTTTATATTATAAACACAGTATGTCTATACATGCAAAATTAATATTAATTAATATATCTTTAAGGAAGAATCAATTTATTTTTATTTTATTGCACTCTAATGTTGGTAATTTCAGACCCACATAAACTGAATGTCGAAAGTATGCGAATTTCAATTCACTTTTGAAATATTAAGATTATTATTTTCTCACGACTTCCAAATTATAGCAACGACACTTGAAATATAATTTTTTATACTTCAATATTAAAGAAGATCTTTGTGTAATGAACTCTATGTAAAAGAATGTTAAATTTTCATACGGTCAAAATGTTGGTGCGTTTCTATTTAAAAATATAAATCATTAGATCATTTCCTTCACCCGTAGTACCGTTATTTCCATCTCAAACTATTTAATATTAAATAATTCTTAAATTTTATTAACACACGTAATTATCTTAATGAGAACAGAGTTTTGGAAAGATCAATCTGATTAATCGTTTTTTGTAAAAATTTTTTGGATAGAAATCATTTTATTCCTTAGTGAAATTTTAACAAGTAATTCTACCTGCATATTTGATTAATTCTTATATACTTTTAATCGCAATTATGTTTATATTTCATCAAATAACTATACCTGAGAATATCATAGGTGTATCTACCACAACGAAACCCATATTCTAATATAAAAAATTCACGATTCATCGTCACACTGCAACAATATTGACAGGAAGCACACCGAACCGCCATTAAACACAGTAATTCACTCTCAAACGATCCATTTTACAGCTCATAAAACATATCGCACCCATGCATCGCAATTGCAATCCTATACAGTCACCTGATCGTCACCACGAGAATTCCCACTCGAATACAAATGAAAACTAAAGAAGCCGACAACGCACGCGGCGGCGTGGCTTTTCGAAAAGCCGCGCCAGCTCCGGAGCGTAAAGATGGCCGACGAGCGCGCAATATAGTCCGCGAGACTCTCTGCGTTGCGGCGCGCGGCATACATGTATATGTCTAACGTTACGCAACGCTTGCGCCGCGAGAAACTTTATAGGACAGGAAAAAAATGACAGCAGCGAGCGAGAGACGCGAGTATATATATATATAGGTACATGTGCGGAGCGACGCGACACGTCTACACGTTCGTTTTTGCGTAATTGTGATCGAGCTGTTTTGTATTTCCGCCTTAATCGCGAGTGCAGGGAGAGAGAGGGAGGAAGAGAGAGTTTGGATGTAAGTGTGGGTAGAGGATGGAAGAGGTGAAGTAAATGTGTGTATGTGCAGTTAAAGATTTTCTTTGTGGGAAAGTAGCAGAAGTAACGGGGGTGCGAGAGTGTGAAGAGAGAAAGCCGTTCGATGATGAGAGGAAAATGTGGTGCCGAAATCGAAGTCATGATTTTTAATAAACTTTTATTTATGTGGTTTACAAGTTAATGTTCGATGTATTTCTAAATATACATGGAATCTTTTATGTTTGATGACTCAATTTTGTCGTGTTCGTAATCAACAAATAGTAACATTACATTGTATGACTCAATATTAGAGTAATATTTTCAACGTAAATCTTGATTCGTACAGTATTAATTCATTACAAAAACAGAAAGCAAATAAGAATTTTGTATGTTAGTTTAGTAAATTTGAGACACCATATAATTTACGGATGCACTATTCTTCAACACTTTTCAATTTCGAAAAGTATTTTAATGATATAAAATTGTGTATCTGTTACTCATTTTTTTAACATTTTATTTTTCTCACAGTTTAATTTTAACGGCTGCTGTTCTTTGATTATTAAAGCATATCATAGTATTATAAACCCTATTTAATGTCTCCGATTGTTACGTTTACGTCCACTAAATTTTGAATCAGATTTAACGGATTTTCCTTGTCTGCGTCGTTTTTCTTTTTTTTCCATAATCCACTGCTGTTTCGATTTTAAATAATCAGATTTACTTTTATATGCAGGTAGCTTCCTTCGAGATCTAGTTTGTTGGTTTCCTCCTTGATTGTTATCCAATCCTTTGGGTAAGGAGGATGGAGTATTCATTAAAACTAAAAAAAATTTTCGTGCCTTTTTGCTGTTGGGATAATCTATGACTATCCCACCATAAAATCCAGATTTCATTGCTGCTGTCGTAATTATATGTATCTGTTCATCACTTTGAGGATAAAATTGAAAAACGGCTTGGGTATTATTTGATAAGCTTGCAAAAAGGCTGTCGAAGAATATACTAAGTCGTTTATGTAGTACGTGGGTATTTTTATCTATGTTGCAGAGCCATTGCAAGGCAGAAATGCTCACTGCACCATCAAAACATCCTGCTCTAAAAGGCATACCTTGTCCCATATCCCTCAATAATAAATCGCCTCTGACTTCACGATCCACAGCAACTTTTAACATAGCGGCGGAGATATCCACTCCAATCCAATGGTGACCATTTTTTTCAAGTACATGTCCACTTAATCCTGAGCCACACCCTATATCCAATAATAAGGATTTTCTATTTTCAGGTAACTGCAGAAGTTCGATAGCTCGCTCACACATTTGAACTTGAATTTCAATTACTCTGGAATTGTTGGTATACTTGGTAGCTTCTATATCGTTGTAATATATTTCAGGTGGTCCTGAATATTCTGGACGACTCGACATGTCGAATTTTTGTTTGTATACAAAAATGAAATGACACGGTAAACTGAAACGCAAATAAAAATATAAAATTTAAATAACTAGGAAAATCCAAACGCGCTGCGCGCGTACTATTTTGTTTTTGACGTTATGAATATAATTTTTCATTATGATTTGATTTTAATTAGTTTAAATGATAGGATAATTAGATAATTTGTCAAAACAAAAAATTAATCTTTTCATTATATTTTGATTTAATTATTTAGTTTTAAATAGTTAAGAATAAAAATTCAATTGGGCAATTTGGTGGTGGGGGGCAGTCAGATAGTCCTTTGCTAATAAAGTTTTTTTTTTCCAGGTTTTAATTAAGTTTTTATTTCAGATTCTGCGGGGGTGATTATAAACAAGGGCAATCTGACTGCCATAAATATTAATTATTTTAATTTAATTTATGACTGTAAGACCGATGGAAAAATTCTCATCAGTTGATAGTAAGTTGCAGTCGACATAAGTAATATTTTTAATAATAAAAATTCAATTTAAAAAATTCAAATGTAGCGGAAGTAGCGGATCTTCGCGCCTATTCCTTACAGACCAATCAAAATCAATCTTTAAATGCTTCATAACATCCGGCTATCGTTCTTTTAAGAGTAGAAAAAATAATCATGCAATTTAATTAAATACTAGTCATCTCTAAGCGCGCTTCGTGCATCGTAATTTTAGCAAAACTTCGCGCCATTTTTGTTTTGAAACCTAGCAACTCATTGCTCGCACCAACCAAATTACGAATAAATTAATATCATAACAAATCCATCATTTTTTTAAGATAGGAGAATGTGAAACGGTAAGATAATAAACAAAACTGTATTAAGATATTCAGTTATTACTCGTTTTACTTGAGCTAAAATCATATTTTTCGTCCAATTGTTACGTCAAGGTATTTTATTTTTTTTTTATTTATTAAACGGGCTAAAAGCCCTTATGTTATACAGATTGACAATATGGTGGGCATTTACAAAGGTTCCTACGAATAGTACGATTTAATATTTTATTGAGAGAGATTTGGAGCCTAGAGAAGGAATAATAGTTCGGCATTGAGCTAGATACCTAGACTAATAGGGTGGATGTTTGGCAGCAAAGGGCGCGACGCGAATAATCGGATTTTATCTGTTTCAAAATAAGAGAATTATTTTTTTTTATTTTCTTTTATTAATAAGGTATACAATACCGGATACGGGCATACGCTTATCCGATCTAGGTATTGTAGACTCGCTAATATACTTTTTATTTAAAAGTTAGAGGGTTGTATTATGTAACGTATAATAATGAGAGTTAGTTGTTTAGAGGTTTGAATAGGAAAGAGATTGTGGATGTAAGTGTGGGTAGGGGATGAAAGAGGTCAAGTAAATGTGTGTATGTGTGAGAGGAGGTTTTCTTTGTGGGAAAGTAGCGGAAGTAACGGGGGTGCGAGAGTGTGAAGAGAGAGAGAGAGAGAAAGCCGTTCGATAATGAAAGGAAAATGTGGAACCCTGTGATGCTGAGACCGAAGTGGTTTTTAACAAAGTTTTACTTATATGGTTTACAAGTTATTGTTCGATATATTTCTAAATATACATAGAATCTTTTATGTTTGGTGATTCAATTTTGTTATGTTTATAATCAATAAATAATAACGCTACATTGTATGACTCAATATTAGAGTAATATTTTCAACGTAAACTTTGATCCGAATAGTATTAATTCTTTACAAAAACAGAAAGCAAATAAGAAATAATTGGACGAGGTAGTGGTCACTGTTAAATGTAAAGAGATTTATGAGTATATTTTTCACGAGAAGAAATTTTAGGAGGAAATTAATGAGAAAATCAAAAGCAGAATATAAAAATACAAAGTTATAAATCGGTTCCCTCTCATCTCTAGCAAATCCCAAGTGCTTTATGGTATTCTTGTGTCGTACATGACTGTTAAAATATGATAGCAACAAATAAATGGTTACTTTCGGTAGCTATTTTTTTAATAGTAAATAAAAAAATATAATTTTATCAACATGTTTTTAGTTCAGGATGTAAATATTTCTGTCATTATCCAAAACAAGTTTGATAGATTAGACACGTTTAATGTTACTATTTATAAAATTCATTTCTTATACCGGCATCAACTACAATTAAAAATCATTCGGTCTTAATGAGTATTTTGCTTTATATGTAATATCACACGAACTTTTTGTGAAATAGGTACAAAATTTGCACTCCAGGGTCGTCTCAAAATTCTAAATTTATTTCTTTCATCGAATAGCGATGAACTATGCGACAGAAAAGTTTCAATTTTCAAAACTTGCAACTAAAATCGAACTTAATTTTCCGTTTACTCCAAGACATCTTTTTTTTTTTCTTTTAAATTCTAAATTATAATCACTTCATACCGCGATGATACTAAATCGTAAACAACATCCCATCAGCTACAGATTTTCCATCAACCCCCCCCCCCCCCCCCCCAAAGCTCCAAACGTCGGAAAAGCGGCCGCGCACGTGCGTCACAACACGTTATATTTTCGTATGCCGCACCCGGTGCTGGCGTAAGTGCCCACGACGCGCAGAACTATCTCTCTCCCACAGTCGTGTGATGCGATGTGATTTTCCCGCGCGCTTTATCACCACCGGACACCTGAGAGCAGTGTATATATAACACGTGCAGAGGTATATACTTATACTTTCTCGCGTGTGCGTAAGTGCGATATGTGATTTCGCGGGATTCGAGGTGATGGTGTTGTATTATCGGAAGCGCTGATACGGGGCAGAAAGTGTCAGTGTCGAAGCGATCCATACTGTTGTTATTTATTATTGGTGTCGGTGGGGGAGGGCGTGGAGTACAGAGAATATGGGGTGACGTGGTTGTACCGACCTAATGGTGATTGATGGGTGAAATGTATTTGAAGAAGAGGAATACGAATATAAAGAACATTTTCGTGCTCCGAAAATTGCTGTAAGAGATTATTGTATCTCTGGTACGGGCTGAAGTTCTTTGAAAAAAAAAGTGACCATGATTGGTTACGATTTTTATTTTTGTCGACGATTATTGTAAGGATATAGGAATGTATCCTGGAGTTACTACTATTGGTTACTACTATTGGTTCCGGCTAAGTTTGTGTTTCATTACAACTTTATAAATACGAGGACAAATTGTTCAGATGCGATAAAAAAAAAAAAGAATAAAGAATGTAAAATAACCCATCAGCGTTATAAGAGTTTCCGATACGAGAAATAATTCATAATTATTTGCGTAATAATTCAACCACTTTTACTAAAAAACACGTATTTGAAATTCCGAACGTTCATAATGAACGAAATATTAACTTATAGTTTCTAATTTTGGTTAGAATTTATCGGAGTGGTTTTAATGGTGAGTGCAAGAGTGAGAAGTGAAGAGATACAGTTATTATCATTTTTTAAATATATTAAGTAGCCAACGTCGGCTAAATCTGAAAATGGCAAAAATCTTTCGTTCACTATGAACGTTCGAAATTTCAAGCACCTTAAAAAACTAACTTCACCTTCAAAAAGTTTTCTTAATTGAATATAAATTACTTGCTTCATTACAATAAAACTTCATTCGTTCCTAAAATCCCTTACATCACATTATACCCGTTTGACGACACATTTATCTTTTAGAGTGTACTACGGTTTCAGTTTTCCGTTCAAACACTATTCACTATGTTTGCGCTCTTCCCAAACGTGATATTGAAAATGACCGCTCGAGCAGCTTTTACGACAATGACGGCGTTAAAGACAGCTCATCATTGGCCCACTGTAAACACGTTTACAGCGTCACCGCAGATTTTCCCATCATATCTTATCATCCTGTTGTCGAAATATATCACACGCGATGTAGTCGATTAAAAATTTTGACAAGCATTTGACGCTTTTACCGGTAATGAGTGTTTCCCCAATTGAGTAGTTTCCATAGCGGGAGATATAGGTATATTAAAAAAAAAAATCGATTAATAGTATGTGGTATACTGTATATTATATTTAAACGCTGGCAAACGAATTTTGTCGGCGTACACGACAGGTTCGTGAAATTTTTTGAGAACGCTTTTTTTCTTGCTCTCGCGTGATGATTTTTTGAAAATAAAAAAACTGACAGTGACTAAACGTGGTCTATCAATTTCGCGACAAGCTAATAAGCCAATACACGGTGGCAAAGTGTGCGACGTTTGCGCTCTTTGACAGAAAAATGTCTGCATTTATATTCAAATGATGCGAGCGAGGCGCTTGATTTAGGAAGATTTTTCTCCACTCTTGTATGCCTGATTTATGCCGATGGCTCGGGATGCGTTTAAAAACTGACACGGCGTGAAATCTGCAGTAACATTGTTTTTTCAAATTTATGAATTCTTTCTTCAAACATTTCAGTTTCGCGTATACGTCAAATTTTTTTCGAGAAAAAAATATTCAATTTTTTTCCCCAGAGAGAAAAAAATCGTCAGGCTTGCATCAATGGAAAAAACTAATGGCTTAATTTTCGTTCAAATAAAACACTGCTACACCAATTATACTATACAATTTGTATACTTATTATCATTCGCTCACTGATAAAACATACAATGCAATAATACGTAATCTGAACGATTGATAAGATTAACCGATTAGACGCTCAAAAAAAAGAACTACGACAATTATTATCTATTGCTGAATGATGAGAACCAAGAATTTTTCATCGAGAAAAATGGCCCGCTGATGATGGGTTTTCCATGCGGCATGTGCTCCGGGCGTTGGATGCTGCGCGAAAATTTCTTTCCATAGATTGGTAAATTTGTGAAAGATGATTTTGAGTGAGAGGAAAAAATGTTACTTTCGATCTTTGGATTTTCTTATTGACGACGTTATTAAAGAGTATGCATTTTTTTAGTAGATATGTTGCAGAATAGTTTTTTGTAGACGAATTTTAAAACGAGCTTTTGTAGAAAAAAAGTTAAACTTGGAAAAGAAAAACTGAATTGTCATTAATGATGAATAAAACTTGAGTGTAAGCAAAACTAAAACTCAGATTTATATTTTATTGATACTAGATTTCGTGAAAAATATCAACAGAAAAATAAATAACCCAACATACTTGTAGATTAAGTAACAGTTATCAAAGAGCAATTAATCGACTTTTTAATCATATAAACTACATATTATCAAGTAAAAATCGGTTTTATATCAATTATTAAATTTTTTAATTTAATAGTAATACCATTTATAGTATGTTAAATGTAAATGTTAAATATGTGAAATCATTTTGATAAAGAAATTAATTAATATTATAACAGATACCACAACATACAAATTGGTAATACCAGCATTACAAAAATGTCAGGTATTTAAAATAATCATATGCAAATGCTATTATCATAATACGAAAAAGACTATAGAACCAGTTTTATGAATGAAATACAGTGACTCTTTAAAGGAATAAAAAGGCTAATTGAAAACAAATATGAAAGAAAAAATCAGAAAGTGTAAAAGATTCAGCAAAGCTTTCATAAAATAAGTTGTATCATATGTTACCAAAGATTGACAACCTACGTACAAGACAATTCATTTGATTTATGAGCATCATCATAAAAAGAAACTAAAGGCAACTTTCAGAAATCAATTGATCATTCTAAAAGCTAAGATACACGCACTCAACTCAAACACTATCAATCTTGCTGGTATGACAGCTCTTCGGAATTCATTAGAAAACCATAAAAAGAACATGAATTACAAGCCAATGCACTAGATACATCCGCAAGAAGTTGAAACACCAAGAGATTTGCTCTGATAGAGCGAGCCTTCTGTTAAGATACCATCTAGCCTGTCACCCGTGGACTTGCAGAAAAAAGTATACCTAATGCAAACAAAACAGTGGCAAGGGACTGCAGCAGTGACACCAGAGGGAGTGCCTTGGTTGCACTACTCGCTACTGCTGCATACAAACAAACAAATCTTACACACACACTGGCTCCCAGGCCATATCCACTCTGTCAGTGTATCTACTACACAGGGTAGGTGTATACACCTACCTGTGCGGGTGTACGTATACGTATATCAAAGAGTCGCTGAGCGCGCTCCGTCGTACTTTGTTTACACTTTATCAAGCACTCACCTAGATCAGAGCCGTTTCCTTGTTCTGCTTCTTCGAAAAAAAAATCTCCGCTTTTCGCTGCTCCGCACGGTACTGCAATTTATATATGTATCCCACACGAGAACACGCACACGCACACGCACGGTGACGTACGTGTGTATGCACGCTGGCGCGCTCGCGTGTGAGAGTGCGTTATCCACACGACGACGACGTACGACAACGACGACGACGGAGATCTGTCTGGTGATGGTATCTCTTTCTCGCTCGCTCGCACGCTTCCTCTTCCCCCTTTTTTTCTAGGTTAAGTCGTCGTACTGCGGCGGAGCTTCCTCTCAACTTTCACCCTCTTCCCAGGTTTCCTGCAAACACACAAAGCTACTGATAAGTCTGGCTGCTGGTGCTGGACTAAGCCGTGATAGCGGACAAAACAACACACACTGGCGGCAACACCTACGAGATGAGTATCGCAATGGATATGAGAGAAAGATTTTTTAGAGTTGTACTGCTGCTACCTATATACTGCTGTGGTGCTGTGCTACTGCTGCTGGCAATGGAACGATAGCCGAGCTCAAACTGCGCCGTCGGCGACGACCCGAGCGCGGCCTCGCGGCGGCGGGCGAAAGTCGCCGCGGTATTCTTTTTTTTCTCTCTTTTTAAATAAACAAGTCAAAAACTCAAAACCATCAATTATCGCGTAACAGTGCGGTGTTGCGCGCGCGTGGTTACTGGTTATAAAGTAGCTTTTCCTGGGTGTCGAGGTGACACACTGCAGGCTGACCTACCTTGCCGACCTGAACTACGCAAATCGCGAAAAGGAAGCGAGTAAGTTTGAACTAAATTTATAAGTACTTTAAATCGTAACATGTATTTTGATGTTTTATAATTTTCTATTTGAAAAAGAATATTGGCAAATATTGGATATTTGGTAGGTGTACGTGTTTAAAAATATTTTCTTATTGGTTTAAAAAATGTTTAATTTTAATTAAAAAATGGCTTTATATTGTAGTTTCTCTAATGCAATGATGAAAAATCAAATTACACTTACAATATTACTACTATGAAACCAGGGACATTTAATTAGCAAGAGTCTTAAATTAAACCCAATTCTTTTTTAGTCATCTATTTATGCAATCCTTTTTTACATAGGAAGATATAAACACTTAATTTTTTATAGGGAGATGAAATGATGAATAAAGAAAGACATTATGTTTTAGAAAAAAATTTATAAAATATTCTGGCTATAATTTTCTGTTCTTAAGGAAACAAATATTCGTATACAATAATATATGTACATATTGTAATTGTAATTATAATAAAACAAGAGAGGAAGATGAATTTGTGGAGTAACTTCGCCATTCAGACTAGTATCTATAAAAAAGTCTTAAATACTTTTAATCCCTTAAATTAGTATGTATACTAAACTTTTTATTAATCAGTCCGCAGTACTATACTCTGCTTTATCTATCCGAGGTTTCGATTTTGGATTTGAAATCTCCTCAACCTCATCGTTATCATCTGAAGAACTAATAGTCCTTTTATTTGCTCGCTTCTCTTTTGTTGATACTTCTTCCTCCTTGCAGTCTTCCTCACTATCTTCATCACTGCTCTCTTCATCGTCATTACCATTTTCGTTATCAATACTATTGCGATGCAAAAGTCTAGCATTATCTGAGTTTTTAAATTCAAGGGGTCCACTATTTACATAAAATCCTCCATAAACCGTTGTTACCTCTTCAGGTACAAGCTCATCGTAAGCATCTGTATTGTCTATAAAAGAGTCACTCTCATCGTAACCAGCTCCTAGATCGACATAATCACTCTTTTTACGATTTCCATACTTTTCTTCAAAATATCTGGCAACGTCTAGGACTTTTTCATCATTATCATCATCCAATGGAGTAGAACCATTGGTAATATTGTTTTCTTCTTTCTTTTTTTCTTTTCTCTTTTTCTTTTCTTCACTTTTCAAAAGATGAGCATAGTTAAACTCAGGACACTTCTCTTCATTGGATTCTGACAAATTAAGCACAAAGCGAATGGAAGGTGCTATTTGTTTGGTTTTTTCCTTTTTTGACTTTTTTGACGTTTGACTCCCAATATTTGGAATTGGAGCACTCTGCAAGGGTATCCTTTTTAACTCTGCCATATTTTCTTTAAATTTACCACTAATTAATATCACCTATCACTCATACACTGCAACAGAATTAAAGAAGTTAGCATGCAGCAATTTTATTTAAAATAATTAATAAAAAAAACACTTTCACAGAAGTTTATTAACCTTTTCTGTGAAGACTAATTCTGGCATCTGTAATTTTTACAGATATAAAAAACATCACCTGTACATTTTCCGATGTGTTCCTCCAACAATGTTAACGAACAACAAACATTCGTAATCGCGTTAAAGCCGAAAGTAAAACAACTTTATGTGACTTTTCCATAAATTGCAAACGAAAATTGACAAACATACAGTCACACGTTGCACACGCTTTGAAAATGCTTTCCAGCAACAGCTGACGCCGAGAAACTATACGCTACTGCGCATGCGCTCCTCTCCCCGTGCAGCACGTTGCAGATATTGCAGTCGCACTTGCAGAGTTGCAGACTTGCAAGTTGCAGTGCAGTCAGTGAAATAAAAAGACGATATTTTTTCAACTGGTCATGCGACCGTTCTTTGGACTGTCCCGTGACGATTTGGATCGTCCAAAATTGTGCGTGCGTGGTGCCATGATGTAACAGTGAAAGTACAATGGTGTTCCGTGCCATGCTCCGTGCTCTGTTCCGTGCTCTGTTCCGTGCTCAGGGGCCTTTCTACATATGTGTGTTCTGTGTGTTCTGTGTGTTCCCGACAAAGACAGATAGATCTGTTCCGTTTATGTAAGACAGAGACAGACATAGAGAGAAGTTGCCTAGAACAGACAGAACACACATATGTAGAAAGGGCCCTGTGCCATCTGTGCGCGGCGTCCACACTGTTCCTGTTGATTCCATAATTCTGGTTCAAAATTTAACGTGTGCCATCTCTATAACATTTTTATCTACGTACTATAATACTATAAACAGTATAATCCTATATATTTTACGAGGTTTGTAATTTGTAATATAATTGAGATATTAATAAAATTTGTAATTTTATTATAATTTTGAAAGTCGTAAATTTAGACAGCAATTTTTACAGTGTAATATAAGTGTATATAGTATATAGTAATACAGTGATAGTGATGTTATTATAAGTGTTAAAAGATGAACGAATGACTCCTGAAAAATTATAATTGTAATAAAATATTGAGAGCAATAAATGTAGCAGAACATTGTGTACATTTATTAGAAATAGTGATGTTATTAAAATTGTTAAAAAAAATTTTAGCCCAGAATTATGGAATCAACAGGAACAGTGTGGACGCCGCGCACAGATGGCACTGATGGCACAAAGCACGGAACAGAGCACGGAACAGAGCACGGAGCATGGCACTGAACACCATTGTACTTTCACCGTAAGGAAACAAAGTGTGCTCTCGCGCATTCTTCCAAATCAGCCAATAGCGTAAAGTTTTGATCGCCGTGGTTCTCACCTGAGAGTTGAGACGCCGATATACCATATTAAACCAATAGCGTAAACTTCCCAAACACCGCCCACCGGCCATATTGAATACGTAACCAATCATTGTTAAGCGCACAATATTGATACATTTGAAAATTAAATAAATGTTTTGGTTACGCCGAAAAAACCGTATATCTGTACTCTCAGTGTTACCGTTCCAATTTGTACAAAATTTTACCGAACAACCGGGCATTTTAACAGTAGTTACAATGCATTTTTCCCACTGTTCTAAACGTAAACAAACACCCAGTCAAATTTCAATGTGGCGGAAAGTGGAAAGGCGCAGTAGATGACGAAAACGAAGTTAGCTTGGGAGCACACGCACACCTTCTTTCCTTACATCATGAGTGGTGGTGCATAGCTAAGGGTGCGATCCCATGGCGGCCATGGCTTTCCGAAAAATTAGACGGAACCATTTAAGCCCATGAGTGTGAGGGAGCATGTATATAAGGGAGAGGCCACAAATGCACCTCGCTCTCCGAATCTGCCCGGCTTGAGTTGTTATATCTGGGCAGATTCGGAGAGCGAGGTGCATTTGTGGCCTCTCCCTAAGCGCTGTGCTATGCAATGCTGTGCGATGCCGTATGATGCCGTTCGATGCCGCGCGGTGCCGCACGGATTAGTGGTGCATCCGATCCGTTGTCTAAATGGTTCAAAATAAATTGTAAGTTGTATCTCTGCATTATTTATTTAACTATTTAATTTAAATCATGCAGAGATACAACTTACAATTTATTTTGAACCATTTAGACAACGGATCGGACGAAGCACTAATCGTGCGACACCGCGCGGCATCGAACGGCATCGTACGGCATCGCACGGCATCGCACAGCACAGCGCTTATGTACATGCTCCCTGAGAGAGAGGTTCTTCCGTCAATGTCTCTCACTCTCACGGGCTTAAATGGTTCCGTCTAATTTTTCGGAACGCCATGGGATCGCAGTATCGCACCCTACACCTGTGTGTGTGTGTGTGTGGATGTGTGTATGGTTCAGCTGTCTGTTTACTCGCCCGCGAAACTCGTATAAATCAGCCGCGTTAATATGTTTGGCTTTATAAGTTCTTATTTTATTGACAGTATGCGAATGTAAATAAAAAGAATGTTTATCAAAATTGGTACTTAGATAACAAAAATTCTTTTCAACTCTGCATTACATACAAATAACCATTTTATATTACTGTAAAATTTTCCGTCCCGATTTTGAATGTTTTTGTGTAATAAAATTCATGAATATTCTTAATGCTTATATACAGATGTCGATAAATAATAAATGATTATTTTATATTTTATAGTGATGTTAAGTTTACACTGCACTTTATATCATTATTTTATATGCCGTGATGTTGTTAACAAGCACTATTTTGTCTTTATAAAAATCATTTAGATAATAATAGTAAGTTTATAGGTAAAAGAAGAAATATAACTTAAAAAATTTAATCACCAAATGGATTATATAAAATAACTTGTTTTTATTCTGATATAAAATTATCTTATATAGAAAAAAATATAAATGTTTTAAAATGTCACTGTTATTGCTCCTGCCCTTTCTTATTTATACTTGCACATATTTTTTAAATACAATAATGCAAGTGACTTTTTTGCGTTAACATTGGTTTACATATGTACAATTTTCAACTTAATTACTTGTTTAATTCATAGCTTTGATTTCAAATTACCCATCAGCCTTTCCAACTTCATAGCTTTTTGGATGTTACCACTTATTTTAAGTTTTCCTGTCATGAAAGCAGTGGCAGGTTTTAATTTTCCTAAATAAAATAATAAATTTATTATTTAATTCAATGAAAATTTATAGTTAGTCATACTAAATACTTTACCGCTGAACATAGCAAAGAAGTTAGCCGAGTCCATTGTTAATGTAGCATCAGCTGGGTGAGTAGGCTCTCCTTTACCAGTAAGGCCATTACCATTTTTTAGATCCAAAAACCACGTACCTGGTTCATCGCCTAAAAAGAAATTTACAAAACAATTCATTTTTATCTATAATTTTAAGACAATAATTTTAAATTGAATGAAGTTTACCTTTTACAACAAATTGGTAAACAGCATCAGTCTTTTTCACTAGTTCTGAATTAATATTCTGATCAATTGCTGTAAATATTGATGCAATTTTTCCAGTACCTTTCACAGATTCTTTGGTACCAAAATTTTTTATATCACTGGTATCTATGTCCAAGAAAAAGTCTAACATTAAATTGTCAGTGTTTGCTATAAAAGTTTAAAATTAGTATATAAGGTAGAAAATCAAATATTTAATATTAAAAATAATTGGGCATAGAAACATACTTGGATCACATGCATATTGAACAAAATCAGTAATGCCTTCTTTCCTCAGCACATCTTCATCAATAAAGAAGTTGCCTGTGACACTTTTACTGTCCTTGCATATAATTGCATAGGCAGCATCTGCTACTATTTCTGGTTTACGACTAGTTCTACTAGCTTCTGAACCTGCTAACATATCCATTGCAGCTGTATGAATTGCTGAAAAGAAAAAATTTAATATTTACATATTGCAGTAAATCTAACTATAAATTGAATAAAATTAAAATAATAATCATACCAGTTTTAGGCCACAAAGCATTAACAGCAATGCCTTGTTCTTTAAATTCTTCTGCCATACCAAGTGCACACATAGACATACCATATTTTGCCATGGTATAAGCAACGTGATTTTTGAACCAAAATGGATTCATGTTGAGAGGTGGACTTAAATTAATAATGTGTGGATTTTTGCTTTTCAGAAGATGTGGTATGCAAAGCTTAGATCTGAAAAATTTTAAAACAAAATTAACTTGATTTGCTTTGAAAAAGAATATAATTAAAGTAGTATATAAAACTTACACTAAGAAAGTTCCTCTGGTATTAATATTATTCATCAAATCATATCTCTTCATCTCAGTACTTAGAGTACTTGTTAAAGAAATTGCACTAGCGTTATTAACCACAATATCTATACCACCAAATTTTTCAACAGCAATTTTAACAGCACTATCCACTTGACTTTCATCTCTCACATCAACAATACATGGAAGAGCTTTTCCTCCAGCTTTCTCAACTATAAAAGTATATTATTCATTAATTTCTTTCACTACAACTTAACATCCTTTTACTACGATTCAATTGTGCATTTTGATTTTTATTTTTATTCCTTATGCAATGAACCAATAAGACATAATAATAAAAAGTAGATACCTTCTTCAGCAGCTGTGTATATGGTACCAGGTAGTTTAGGGTGTGGTTCAGCAGTTTTGGCTGCCAAAACTATGTTAGCACCATCCTTAGCAGCTTTCAGAGCAATGCTTTTTCCAATTCCTCTTGATGCACCAGTAATGAAAATGGTGCAGCCAGCTAGCTTCCTAAAGTGAATTATCATGATAATTAAATTAACATCCGATACGAGAGATAGAATCAAGTAAAATAAAATAAAAACAAATTATCTTTTATGACAAAAACCTATTGAGTACGGTTATTGCTCACCCTGTATTAATCATTTTCACTGTTAATAAGGTTCTTATTAAGGAAGAATGTCTCGCTCCGTTAATTACGCTGTTATAGTCGTGCGCGATGTGATAAGAGAAAATTTACAAATCACCGCCAACTGTCTATGTGTCTATACGAAGGGTTCAAAGTGCATGCAGGTTAAATAAACTGATTTCTCTTCAACTATTTTCGCTTGTCAGTGTCAGTCGATCATCTGACGTGCTCTACTTCATTCTCTTTTTAACTGTTTATGTAAAATAGTCGTCTTTCCAGTGGTATTTAACTTTTTCTTTAAAGTCGTGGCAAGAAATTTATCTTTCAATATTATTAGTACACCTACACACGCATGCCACGCATCTCACCAACGAATATGGACGCGTATATATATTCGTTGATCTCACGTTGTTCACATCAAGCACGGTCGTACATATAAATCTATATTTGTGCAAAACCAAACCGGTTCGTTGGCCGGTCCCCGGACTCCGTGTGAGCCGGTTAATTGCTCCGTTCTGAAGAATTTCGATAAATATTTTAAACGTTTAGGTCTTAAATAGTGTTTTATGTTGAAGAATGAAAAGTTTAATTATATTTAGAACTATATTAATTTATATCCCGCTTCAACATAATAACGTCGTTTATTGATTTTCTTTTTTTAAACTTCGCGCTCATGGGTTTGTCAAATTATTTTGTGGAACACGGAATTCAAGATGGCCTGTTTCATAATCTGAAATCTGTAAAAATATAACCTTTTCAAAAGAGCATGTGAGCGCAGTACGTGTATTAGCGCTAACATGATACAAATACTTGTGAAAAAGCTAGTAATACCTTATAAAACGCTTAGTAACGTTAAAGTACTATACCGTTTATAAATTTAACGATAAGTTATTACGTAAATTATAATAATTAGCGATATTGAAGTGGCGATATGTGTACCTATTATTAAGCATTGTTAATATATGAATATATTGTTGATGAATAGATATAATTTATAGAAAAATAGTTACTAAATTTATTAACAGCTGATATTAAAAATGGAGTTTTTCGAATTACCAGAAGACTCCTATACAAAAAACAAGGCACAAATTCTCTGCTGCGAATGTGGTACTCTCATCGAACCTAATCCAACCAACATGTGTGTGGGATGTCTACGCACACATGTAGACATAACAGAGGGAATACCTAAACAAGCAACTCTCTATTTCTGCAAAAACTGTGAACGTTATTTGAAACCACCTGGAGAATGGGTTAAAGCTGTACTGGAATCCCGGGAACTGCTGGCTCTGTGCTTATCAAAGTTAAAGGGCCTAAACAGAGTTAAACTTGTTGACGCTATTTTTCTCTGGACAGAACCACATTCCAAAAGAATAAAACTGAAAATCACAGTAAATGGTGAGGTAATGTCAGGTACAGTTTTACAGCAAATCTTTGTTGTAGAGTTCACAGTCAATCATCAAATGTGTGATGATTGTCATCGTACTGAAGCTAAAGATTATTGGAATACTTCTGTTCAGGTACGTCAAAAAAGTACAAACAAGAAGACATTTTATTATTTAGAGCAACTTATATTGAAAAACAGAGCTCATCAAAATACAGTTTCTATCAAACCTATTCATGATGGTATAGATTTTTTCTATGCTAGTGAATCTCGTGCTAGAAAGCTAGTAGACTTCATTAATTCTGTTTTACCATGCCGTTATCAGCATTCAAAAAAATTAATTTCTCACGATATTCACAGTAATACTTATAATTATAAATTCACATTCAGTATTGAAATAGTACCTTTATCAAAAGACAGTGTTGTTTGTCTGCCAAAGAAACTTACTCAACAATTAGCAGGTATAGCTCCTATTGCTTTGGTATACAAAGTTACAAGTGGTATACACCTTATTGATGTAGCTTCAGGTCAAGTTGCTGAACTAAGTTCAAATGTATTTTGGAGATATCCATTTAATAGTATTTGCAATCCAAAACAATTAAAGGAGTATGTAGTAATGGATATTGAACCAATGAAGGAAAAAGATAAAAAGAGATTTCCCGGACAAGGTTACATTTCACATAAATATGCTATTGCAGATGTTTGGGTAGTGAAAATAGAAGATTTAGGACTTGACCAAAATACTATTCACGCTAGAACTCATCTGGGTGGAATTCTTAAACCAGGAGATTCAGCACTAGGCTATGCTCTTAGTGAGATCAATGTTAATGATGCAAACTTTGAAAAATTAGATCAAGATAATGTCCCCGATGTCATATTGATCAAGAAATTCTATGGACATGATAAATCAGCTCGTCGTAGAGCAAGACAATGGAAGCTAAAACACATAACTGAAGATGTAGACATGGGTTCTGAAAACAATGATTATAATGAATTCTTAGATGAACTTGAAGAAGATCCAGAACTCCGAGCAAATGTTAATATCTTCCGTAAGAAGCAAACAATTCCTGTAGACACTAGTTGCATAGATCCTACAATGCCACAAGTCACCTTGGAAGAAATGCTTGATGACCTTGTTATTGAAGATGTAGAAATGTCTGAAGTATAAAATAAATAAAACGTTTTTCCAAACAAGTGACATAAAAATTGAAGTATATGAAATAATGTCAACATTCAAATTTTTATCTCATTAGTTTTGCATAACATTAGATATTCAATAACATTTTGACTCACATCTAAGTTAAGTATTAAACGGTATACTTGAAATCAGGAAACTCTTTCAGAAGTTATTACATCCTTTATGCCTGCATTAAATTTTATCAATGATTTTACTGAAAAAACATGTAAAATATTGTATCAAATGAAATTATAAAAGTAAATACATATTTTGTTAAAACTTTGTTAAATAAAATGAAATTTTTCATATATAACCAGTTTTTTTATTTATTTCTTATAGTTATTATAAAATTTATTAGAAAATGAAAATAATGATTTTTATTAATTAACATATTATTTCTGAATTTATCTTTACATTTTTATAACGTTTGATTTATCTTACATAAGTAGCAGAATACAAAATATAGTTTCTTCCATCTGACGATACGGGACAGCATCGGACAACTATTGGCGCCTGATATTTTAAATACGGAATTTACAAAGTTACATTAGAATTCAGTATTGCAACAATGATCACAGTGCTAGAAGTTACCTTTGTCTTTTCGTCTCACTTCTACAGTTGTAATATATTTTATTTAATATAATTTCTACTTTAAACATTCAGGAAGATAAATTGAGAATTAGAATCAATAGTTGAATAATATTATTTTTCAATATAAAATATAATATAAAAATGCCCCAGTATTGGACACATGTGATACCCAAGTGGGGACTGATGGTGATCAACAGACTGTCCGTTTAATGGTTAGAAACAAATTTGATCAACAATTAAGAATCTTTACATTCGTTAGACAACATATTTTTTACTCGATTTTGTACAAAAAAGTCTTATAACAATTTTCGTTTTGAGAAAAAAATTATTAAAGTTTTGCGAAAACACAATTTTGGCCATTTTTAATACTCTAGGTATTAGTATAACAATTTCAAACTTTCTCGTAATCTGATAAACGTTAATATATTGTTTCAATATATACTTTGATTCAGCGATGATCGTCTTTCGATTGAAATGAGATTATCGAATTAAAAAATAAGTTGACAAATTGTTCAGTGTGACTATGTTGCTGCGCGCTATTTCAACGACTTCAATCGAGTACAGTTAACTACGATGTTACTATGTATCTTATATAAAATTAATCACATTGTCTTTTATTAAGATTTAAAATATTTAATTTTTTAAGAAATAAAGACAAAGTTTTATAGGAAAAATACTTTAAGATTATATACACTATGATAACTTTCAAAAATATGATTTATTATTATAAATAACTAATTATTAGTTAGGTAAGGAGCTTTGTAAAGTAAATAAATAAATAACGTGTTAAATTATTTATCATGGGATACAGTATATTCGCAAATTTGATCAAGCCGACTGATCAGAAGAAATTTCGAAAGTATATAGTCGCGGCTCACGAAGCCATATACTTAAGGACGTTCTCCGGGTCGAAACAGTAATTTTAGTTTTTATAATTTTATATAATGTTTTATTAATTTGATAATCCAAGAGTAAGTACATGTAACAAATATATACTTGAAAGAACATAAGACAATTTTTTTTAGACAAATTCAGGCAATAGTCACGATGATATTGTTACAATTAAAGACAAAAACTTCAATAAGTTCTTTAAATTTTTTTATTTTTTATCCGATCGTAACGAAATAGAGCTTATTTTGTTCGTTAAGAAATTTCAGGGAGAGTATCGATGGGAAAATTTATGATACGAATTACCAGTAAGGCGCAATATCAATTTATTTAAGAAAAGCAAGTCAAGTTTTCATCAAAACATTCTTAAACAAATTGATATTGCGCCGTACTGGTAATTCGTATCATAAATTTTCCCATCGATACTCTCCCTGAAATTTCTGAAATGCGGATGAAATGCGGATTGAATTAACTACATTTACTAAAGTCATCGTAAAAAAATACAAATATTAACAATCATTAACTAAAAAATACATCAATAATAGAGCGCAGTGTTATTTACAGTTTCATAAAAAAAAAAACTAAAATCTTCATCTTTAATTCTTTTTATTTAACCCTTTCATTCACAGGAGCCGATATTTCGGCACCATTTTTTTTTTTTTTTTTATCTTTTTTTGTTGTATTCAAAAAAACGTGTCTTCACAACTGAATTACGTGACTGAAAGGGTTAAAAATTTTAAAACAGACAAACCTTTTTATACATGAACAGAACAAGCTTAGGTTTTCAATTTTTTAGAAAAAATTTCAAATCCTTCTGTTCGAAGTACTCTAGAATCTTACTAGAGCATTCCGTTGGCAAAATGTCTCTCATCACCCAGCCTAGTTGTTTCTCGGCCATCTTCAATATAGTCAACCTTTCGCGGCATTTCTTGTTCTTCATCTGCAACAAGTATCCATAAATCGGGAAATTCTGCCCGTTCGCAACATCCCGCAAAATTTTCTTCAAAACGCCGTTTTCCACGTATCGGCATACTTTATTGACATCCTTGAACAATAGATCGTACAATGTCAAATGGGGACTTAATCTGACACCCTTCAGCTGCTTGGTCTCCTCGTCACACCTGCGCCAAAAGTCTTCCTCGTCCTTGAGCTTGTTCGCCTTTGACATAATACACCAATCGTTCACTACCGATTGGTTGAGCAGGAAGCCGATCGTCTTCAGCTCGATCACGTGTCGCTGCAAGACCTCGCACACGCGTTTCTGCTTCACAATGATATTGTCCATGTTACGGTACATTATTGGCTGTGAGAGCGAAAAAAGCCTCGTGAATGCTGTCTTGCCGAATGAGTCCAAGATGTTGATGTCAGAGCCGGCGTCTAATAATTCGCGGATGATCTGAGCGTCGCAAGTCGCAGAGGCAACGTGCAACGGGGTGTCGCCGTGCCTGTCCACGATGTTAATATAGGTGCCCTGTTTGATCAACAACTCGATAATGGTGCCGAATCCCTCGGGCGACCAGTTATACAACGCGTAGGCATTGATAAGCGGTGAAAGTATCAAATGTTCATCCGGGCTGGACCAATCAACTTTATACTTAATCAACAGCCGTACCATATGAACGGAGCAGTTCTTGACGGCCAAGTCCAAGATCGTTTGTCCATCTGCATCTTTCGCTGCGATACTCAAATCAGCGTTTCGACGTATAAGCGATTGCACGAACTTAATGTTCTCGCGGCACCTCTCCTTCACCAGGTAGTGTAATATTGTCTTTCCTGCATTGTCCTTTGTGTTGATGTTAATCGTATTATAGTCTAGCAGCCTGTATACGATTCTTTTTGTTCTGGCGAAGAAGTCCTTCTTCGCGATCGAGTTGACGTAATTCATCGATATCTCATCGTCCACCTTATCGGTCACAGATGCACAGTCCGGGACACAGTCCATGGACTTCCACATGGATGAGCAATTGTCCCACCAGCACCTACACATGATGCTCTCCCACCAAGTATTCTCCATAAGCAAAACTCCACCACGCTTGGCGAGCATCTCTATGATCGCCAGCTGATCCTGACAGTTTGCCTCCCAGGCCTGGCTATCTAATTCACCAACTAATGCCGTATCCTGTATGAGAGCATAGCATTTCGAGTAACTCCAGCGCGCGGCAGAGAACATCGCCGTCTTGTTCTGTATCTTGGAATTAGCGTTCACGTCTAACAAGCGTTGCTGCAGGAGAACTTGCACCACGTCCTTACGATTATACTCTACAGCCGTGTATAAGGCTGTACAGTCCGCCAGGTTCTCCACTCCACGATCCAGGAAACCCTGGACGGCTTCGGCGTTAGTCCTTGTGCACGCTATATGAAAATGCGACAAGCCGTGATTATTGACAGAGTTGTGGATGCACTCGTCATGGGCTGCGAGGATCAGGTCGATAATCTCTTCGGCTTTCTGCGATCGCTGTTGGGCAAGCCAGCAGTACCATGCCGCGTGTAACGGCGTCCAGCCATCCTTATCCTTATGGTTTATCAATTTATGGTTCATCTTTAGCAGTAGCTGAATTATCTCTTTTTTACCCATTGCTACAGCTACGTGGAGTGCATTGTAACCATCCATGAGACCGAACTTCCTTACCGACAGGTTCAGGTACTCCGCGTTATCCCCGCTGCTCTTCAAAATCTTCTTAGCAATTTCTGTTTCGTCTAGCCTGAGCGCGTGGAAGAGCGGCGTCTGGCTTAAATCCTTCATGTCACTGCTAATCACGCTGCATCCCTCATTGAGCAAGGCGACGGCCATGCACCGCCAGCCCTGACACAGACATTCCGTCAGGAAGGCGCAGTCCGTCCATGTTCTTCTCTTACGGGACACTTTAAATTTCAGGCTCCGGATGAATTTTTGTTCCGCACTGTGCACGAGCAACGATTTGTCCCTGTTGAAATCACGGCTGGCTCGAGCTTTGTAGGCTTTGTAGTTCATGATGAATGAGAATCGGAAAGGAATAGAACGGGGGAGGGCTAGTGATCCGGCTGGCTTGTTGTGGAATTTGAAAACCTGAAAATACTAAGTAATATGTGGGGTTAGACAGAATGCTTCGTAGGAAAGACCAAGAAAATCGTATATCTATTTTAATAGTTAATATGCTAAGTGTTTGAAAAAAACTAGGTCTAATTTAACACGAACCTCAAAGATTTATTTTTATCAAAGAAAGCCTATTAACTATGAATAATTTACTTGGGGGTAGTGTATTAGTGTTCATATTTTGAAGTATTGCATTAAATATTCAGAAGTACTAATATATTTGAAACGTGATTCTATACTCTCAGTAGGAAATTTTTAAATAATCCTGCTTTTTGTGATTTTTCAAAAGGAAATTTTCGTTATCAATTATTATCCAAGTATTTTATATAAAATAATACATCGATAACATTAAAAAAATAGTAATTATTTGTTGCAGGTAACATTTAGTAAAAATTCGAAAAATCTTCGCAAAAATTATCATATAACTATTTTGTAAAGCCTCATGTGGAAAAAAAGAAATGTATGAAATCGTATACAACCGTACAAAACTGTATAAAAACGTATAAAACCGGATCTAAACATTGGTTTTTGGACAACTTTATACGTTTCAATACGTTTTGATACATTTTAATACGGTTTAATACGGTTTCATTTATAAAACGTAAAAAAAGTAAAAACGTAATTACGTTTTTATAAACATAAAAACATTATTTATTTATTTTTCTATTTAATTTTTTGTTTATTTTGTATGAAAATGTATTAAACTGTATAAAAAATGTATAAAACCGTATAAAAGTGTGATAAATTTGAAAAAATCTACGAAAATATACAGAAATATACATTTTTATATGGTTTCGTGACTTAAGTAGTCGATTATTGCACCGTGTTTATCGCACTCGCTACGCTCGTGCGCTAACCTCACAGTGCAAAAATGGACACTATTTAAGGCACGAATAGGCGTGACAGCGGACTTAGGTAAACGTGTTATAATAGTACATTACGATACGTGTGACTTAAGTGGCCCGGCCATTATTGCACGGCGTGAAGTTAGCGCCCGAGCGTAGCGAGGGCGATAATTCACGTCGTGCGATGGGCTACTCAAATCATGAGTATCGTATACTATTTTATAGCACAGTGTGACCTAGGCCCGCTGTCACGCCTATCCGTGCGATAAGTAGCCCATTATTGCACAGTGTATATCGCACTCGCTACGCTCGTGCGCTAACCTCACGGTGCAAAAAAGGACTGCTTAGCGCACGGATAGGCGTGACAGCGGGCTTAGGTTAGGCTGTGCTATACAATATTGTACGATTCTAGAGTCTTAAGTAGCCGAGCGCAGCGAGGGCCCTAACTTCACGCCGTACAATAATGGGCTACTTAAGGCACACATATCGTAATGTACTATTATGGCACGGCGTTAAGGTGATGTCGGAGCCACGCTGATTGGTTGAAAATTTCCTAACCTCAAAAACTTTATATCATAAATAAAAAAAAGTGTACAATCGTAAAGCACAAAAATACGGTGATCGCGTGTTCTTGTTATAATAAGGAATGTTTATAAATGTTATACAGCATTTAATAATTTTTAGTTAAACCAAACAATGGGAAATACGAGGCGAGGTGAGGATGACGTTTCACATAGAAAATTGTAAGATGACCGTCACTTTTACGTAATTCCACGCGTCAATTTTCAGAATATTGCATTATATAAATTATTGAACATTTTGATTATTGAAAATGCTGTGATCTCGCGTTCTTTGCACGATAAAAAATCGTTAGCAACTTAATTTTCTGTATTACGAAGTAAATTTCGCGCGAACAATGGGAAATGCGGCTCGAGGTGGAGGTCACCATCGGTAAAGTTCGCTCCTACATCCCCTTAAGCGCACTCACTACGCTCGGGCGCTTACACACGCCATGCCGTAAAGTGCGACTTATGCTACTAGTATCGTAATGTACTATTATTATCTGTAATATGAAGTTTTCATGAAATATTTTTGAAAGTTTTCTGTAATGTTTCTGTGAAATGTTTGTTGAAATATTTTTGCATAATTTATGTAATGTTGTAGCAAGCTTCCTGCAAGATTTTTAAGAAATATTTTTTTAATCTTTCATCAAAACTTTTCGTTTTTTGTGGGAGTTGTATAAAAATGTATAAAACCATATAAAATATATCCAAAAACCAATAGAAAGGTTCACTTTTATACGTTTTTATACGTTTTCCTACGGTTTCATACATTTATTATTTCCATACGGGGCATTTGTAAGTTTTACTGTGTTCCCAAAAGCTTTGTAATTTACACTAAACTGAATTAAATTGTAAAGTCAGGCATAGAATATTATAAACAGATTTCAATGTTCCACAACAATGTGTATCAACGTTGTTATTCTTCTCAAAGATATTAGAAAAAATGAAAAACAATTTTAAAAAACTTACCGGTATCTCCAAATGACATCGCAAATCAATACATCAATATAAAATAGATCTAAACTTTTGAACGCCCGTATTCTCAAAACAACTTGCTCAGACACGCTGCGGCTCACACTGCGTCCCACGCCAAACTGTAATGATGGCTCTTCGTGCATTTCATCCCTTGCCGTTTTCCCGACGGGCCCCATATTTCCCATTCCCGCTTTCTCGAGCGTGCGACCAATCGCAGCGCAGCTCGCCTCTCAAGGCGTTCGAAAACGAAACGGAAATCATCTCTCTACCCACGTGGTAAGGCGGATTTCCCAGGGATATAACGAATGTCTGAATGAGATGTAAGATGAGTCGCGCAATTTTTAGGATTTAAAGGCTGAGAAAATAATCGGGGATAGGAATTATGCATTTGATTATTTTTTAGCGAACAAGTTTAGTAGTTTTGTAGTGAGTGGGGGTGTGATGCGCACCCTACTGAAGAAAATCACGTGATATAATTAGCTTGATTAATACTTGGCATGATCAATAGCATGATTAATAGCATGATTCATAGCGTAATTTATAGCGTGATTAAAGCATGCCAAACCTGGTCGATAAAATCATGTTATTCGGCATGTTATGAATCAGGCTATTAATCACGCTATAAATTATGTTATTGATCATGTTATTGGTACAGGGAGAGAAGAGGTAGGGCTCCAGCGCTGTGAACCGCTCACGGCGGACGATGCTGATCCGATTCACCGCGACGTGGAGGGACGTCATCGCGCCCACGGGGGACTGCAGTCGCTGTACGGGTGATTCCTATCACTTCCCATACTGCGGACCGATCACCTCGTATAGCCGTGATTGCAAGGCGACGCGCTGTCCACAGTCCACGGCGCCGCGTACCATGCGCCGCGCATGCGCTATCCACGGGGGCCTTTCTACATATGTGTGTTCTGTGTGTTCTGTGTGTTCCCAACAAAGACAGATAGATCTGTTCCATTTATGTAAGACAGAGACAGACATAGAGAGAAGTTGTCTAGAACGGACAGAACACACATATGTAGAAAGGGCCCGGCGTACGTACGCCGCGCATGTGCTGCGCACGTACACGGAGAAACTTTTGGCACAACTGCTGCACTCCGTAGTGCGACCGTTGCGCCAACCGCGCCCTCTCGTTTGTACTTTCAGTTTGGAACAACTGCTACACCAAAAACGCGCAACGCTCGACCAAGGAGCAGACGACGCAGCCGCTTGGAACAGCAGTTACGCCTATTTGGAATAGCTGCTGCCCCAAACTCACAGCGCTGCCGTCGCACTACGGCTAAAGCATGATTTGCACCAAAGGTCTCTCCGTGTACGCGGCGCCATGGACAGCGCATCGCCTTGCAATTACGGCTATACGAGGTGATCGGTCCGCAGTATGGGAAGTGATCGGAATCACCCGTACAGCGACTGCAGTCCCCCGTGGCCTGTGAACCAGTCAACCAGTTCAACCAGTGAACCGCTCACGGCGGACGACGCTGATCCGTTTCACCGCGAGGTGGCGGGACGTCATCGCGCCCACGGGGGACTGCAGTTGCTGTACGGGTAATTCCGATCACTTTCCATACGGCGGACCTCGTATAGCCGTGATTGCAAGGCGACGCGCTGTCCACGGTGTACGTACGCCGTGGACAGCGCATGCGCGGCGTACGTTCGCCTTGGACAGCGCATGCGCGGCGTACGTACGCGGCGCCGTGGACAGCGCGTCGCCTTGCAATCACGGCTATTCGCCTTGTTAAGACCAGCGTCAGCGCCTCTCGCGGCCAAAATTCGAACTGCTTGTTAAAGGATAAACACAGCTGATTAGCATGAGCGGTATACGAACGAAAGATTATTTAATTAAAAAATAAAATAAGTAGTGATCCGATTAACGTCTTAAAATCATTTATTGATTTGTCGGATATTATCAGATATATTGGCAATGGAACAAGGCTTTATGTGGAAGGCGAAAGAGTTTATAAGGCTAATCATATAATATTTTGTGGGTTAGCCAAAGAAAGTAATGATTGCTCAGCAGAGATAATAGCACTATGCCTAAAAACGTCGGGTTTACAAGAATCTCCTCATGAAATAAGAGTAAAGATCTCTTCAAATGTATGCGCTGATGAAAATATCATTTATTGTATGTGCTCTTGTAAAGCTGGTATTTTGGGAAAATGCAAACACTCTGTTGCAGTTTTAATTCACCTTCACAAGTCAGTTCAAAATTACTGTTTTGTTTATTTTCTTAATAATGAGTAAATATTTAAAGCATTTACTTATAAAATGTGTTAATTCTTTTAAGAACTCTATCATGTATTATTCAAGATGCATCTTGCACGGATTTAAAACAACAGTGGGGTAAGCTAAAACTGACAGCTTCAAAAATGTATGAAGCTGTAGAATTGAAGCATTTTTGCCACTTGATGAAACAGATTCAAAATTCCTCAAAGTGAAATGTTCTTGTAAACCCGACGTTTTTAGGCACAGTACTATTATCTCTGCTGAGCAATCATTAGATTATTACTTTCTTAACCCACAAAATATTATATGATTAGCCTTATAAACTCTTTCGCCTTCCACATAAGGCCTTGTTCTATTGCCAATATATCTGATAATATCAGACAAATCAATAAATGATTTTAAGACGTTCATCGGATCAATACTTATTTTATTTTTTAATTAAATAATCTTTGGTTCGTATACCGCTCATGCTAATCAGCTGTGTTTATCCTTTAATAAGCAGTTCGAATTTTGGCCGCGAGGGGCGCTGACGCTGGTCTTAACAAGGCGAATACGAGGTGATCGGTCCGCCGTATGGGAAGTGATCGGAATCACCCGTACAGGGGCCTTTCTACATATGTGTGTTCTGTGTGTTCTGTGTGTTCCCGACAAAGACAGATAGATCTGTTCTGTTTATGTAAGACAGAGACAGACATAGAGAGAAGTTGTGTAGAACAGACAGAACACACATATGTAGAAAGGGCCCAGATAGATCTGTTCCGTTTATGTAAGACAGAGACAGAGATAGAGAGAAGTTGTCTAGAACAGACAGAACACACATATGTAGAAAGGGCCCAGCGACTGTAGTCCACCGTGGGCGCGATGACGTCCCGCCACCTCGCGGTGAATCGGATCAGCGTCGTCCGCAGCGTTGGCCCCGCGAGGATTCTCCCGGTGAAACGGAATCATTTGATTAACTTCAGAGCGAACCAGAACGGAATCATTTGACTAAGTTCAGAGCGCTGCTCGGGCAGACCGCGACGAAGAGAGCAGATACTATAGCAAAGAATCAAGTGTTCTGTTGAGTTTTCCTTTTTACAAGAGTAAATTTGTGGAAATTATGATGTTAACATACAAGAACATATTTTAGCAGCGATGAAGAGAATTTAGATATGTATTATATACTTATTATATTCTAATAATTTTTCAGTTTTTGCCTTAGCGGAAATATTTTTGTTCTATAAAGTTTTAAAAACTGTTGGTAAGAGTTTACTATAAACTGTTAATTACCAATTATTAATTCATTTTAAATGTCATTAAAAATTATTTGAAAGTGTTTCAAACTCGTATAAACTATTTGAAACTGCGTTCAAAATCCTATATTTCGTAACATTTATAAACAGTTACAAATAGTTTTAAGTAATTTTTGACAATTATTAACTGTTATTGACATTAATAATTTAGTACAAGGTGAATAAAAATTATTCGAATAGATACTTTGTGAGTTTTATTTTTCATTTCAGAAAAACGTGTACATTGCAATGCCAGCCATAGGACTAAATTTTGGAGCTGAGAACTGATTGAAAATGATTAATGGCAATCATATCCGGACTGGTGCGAATAACTTTGATCAAGATAAAAGTTATTATGTTTAAGGGAGGTGAATAATTATGTATTATCGGGTTCATAAACTTTATGGAACTTTATGTAAAAGCTTTTGGATAGAAGAAAATATTGATGAGTGACCCGTGAGCATAAATAAACAATATAATTTATGATGCTGATTTGACATATTGGTCTGAGCTTTGGTTTGACATCTTCAACGACATTAGTTGATATCAGTGCTGGGCTATTGTCCACATTTACTGAAGCACCCGTTAAAAGATTGTGTTAAATGAATATTGATATACTGAAAAAAGAGAAAATGATGTGTTATTGTGAAAAATGTAGTGAATAAAAGTGTTCAGTTAATGTAATTTATGATTTTGTCAAGGTGGGAGACGTCAAAATGTTTCAGAGGAGATCTTTGTAAATATTTTTCTACACAAACTTTAAAAATTCTCAGTGATTCTTAGTTCCTAAACTGGTTGTGATTCTTAATTTTACTAGATTATGTGTGACAATTATGGGTTATTAATTTAAGTTGATTCAATTAATAATAATTTCATATGTACTCTATAGTGTTTGCAACTGAATAATTTTTTCACGAATTGTGGATTTAGAATGATGTTTTACAAATGGCTATTCGCACGAGCGAAGTGGGTTTTATACCCGCTGATTGCGTCGATAAATTAGCTATGGATGAAATGGATGAAAAAAAGCGACATACATGCATGGAAGCTTCACAGGAAAACGATGGAAGGTCAAGGATGTATCTTTCGCCCTTGCACTCTCGCAGCCCTTAAAAACACACACGTTTCTGTTCCGCATTTTCACATTTACAGTGACGATTAAAACACGAAAGGCACACTATCAAAATATATTAATCGCGGACAAATAATTACAAGAAAACACTGAAAAGGCTCTAATATTCAAAAGATTAAATATTAATAAAACATAAAGATAATCGCGAACCGCAAAAACAGCTTCTCACGCGGAGTTGCTTAGCCACACTGATTACTGACAGTTAAAAACAAAGCACGATCTTCGCGCATGTAAACAAATGCAGGCGCGAACTCCCGTCTTGGCGCCTTTTTAAATGACATTTTTAATTCAAAACTTCTTTCGCTTTTCTTATACTTCTTATACGATTATAATAATTGATTACAAATTACTCATAATATTTAATATTATTAATTCAATTATTTAACTACATAAATTATTTAAAATAAATAAAAAAATTTTAGTAAATAAAAAACGAACTATAACAACATCATTTTACAAAAAATACTAATATAATAATAATAATATTCTTTAAATTAAATAAGGAAATTAAATAACGAAAACAGAATTTATTTTGAGTGTAAAAAAATACATTATGAATTATATAAACAGTAAAAATCATTGGTTAATCGGAGACTTCAATATTAATATAATGAGCAAATCTCTTGATAGTGCATATGACATGACTTTAAGCCAAGATTTTTTGAATCATCTTTTAGAACATGAGTATACCCCATGTTTCCTTGGAGTCACACGACCAGACCCAGAAAATATCTTCGGGGGTTCATGTATCGATAATATGTATCTAAAAAGTAAAAATCTAACAACAAAAGCCTACAAAATAACTACTCCATTTACTGATCACTACCCTTTGTTTTTAACTTTCGATCATATAATACATAGCGACTCAAGAAAGCAGAACAATAAAACCATAAATTATAAAAAACTAATTAACGTAGCTAGAAGCATAGACTGGAATTCGATTTTGACTATACAAAATCCTAACTCTGCCTCAGAGTTATTAGTTGAACTAGTGAATGGATGTGTTGAGAAGGCAACTTTTTCACAAAAACAAAATAAACAAAAAATATGATTCCTAGAAAGATATGGATCACAAACGCAATTATAATATCATGTAAAACTAAAGAAACTTTATATAATATTTTTAAAAGAAACCCAACTAGTGAATCCGCAAAAAAGAATACAGGGACTATTGTAAAATATTAGATAAGATTATTAAAGATGCCAAACACAAATTTGACTTCGAAACGTTTAAAAAATGTGACAACAATCCTAGACAACTGTGGAACTTAATAAATAAGAAATTAGGAAAAAACAAAGTGCAATCAAATAATATAACTAATATTTACGATCAAGACAATAAAAAAATAGAAGATCAAAGGGAAATTGCTAATGTTATGAATAAGTATTTTTGTGAAGTAGGATCGGAAGTAAGTAAAAAAATTATACAACCTACAAATAAAAGATTGAATATGCCTAAACCAAATAACAAATCAATGTTTTTAGAACCCGCTGATGCACTTGAAATAAATACAATTATACGTAACATGAAAAACAAAGCTGGAGGTGTAGATAATATAAATACAAAAATTTTAAAGACGTTAGCAAACTACATAATTATTCCTTTAGAACATATATACAACTTGAGTATTGAAAAGTCTATCTGGCCAGATAATCTCAAAAGTGCCGAAGTTGTCCCTATCCACAAAGCTGGAAGCAAATCATGCATTTCTAACTACAGACCAATATCTCTAATATCCAATGTTGCCAAAATTTTTGAAAAAATACTTTATAACAGACTTTATACTTTTTTGGAAAAACATCAAATACTTTCTGAACACCAATATGGCTTTGTTAAAAACAAAGGTACGGCGGATGCACTTAACTACATAACACATAAAATCTATCAAAATCTAGATAAAAGCAAACGTATTATTGCTACTTTTTTAGATCTGGCAAAAGCGTTCGATACTGTTAACCATGACATATTACTTAGCAAATTAGAACGTTATGGAATAAGAGGAAAGGTCTTACTTTTGTTCAAAAGCTATCTCTCCGATAGACAACAAAAAGTTCGAATACAAAACCAAATAAGTGAATACAAATATGTATCTTGTGGGGTGCCACAGGGAACAATATTAGGACCGATACTTTTTATATTATATGTAAACGATCTATTGAGAGATATGCCGGAAGGGTCTATTCTGTCCTACGCTGATGACACTGTCATCATTTCTAGTGAAGACACGTGGTCAATGGCGCAGAATAGAATAAACAAACTACTAGATCAAGCGGCGGAATGGCTTGCTTTAAATAAGCTATCCCTAAATATACAAAAAACTAAGTTTATAACTTTCGGTAACTATCGTGATAGTGTCCCAATTAATGTAAATATAAATATACAAAATCAGCAAATAACTAGAACAGAATGTTACAAGTACTTGGGATTAATTTTCGACTTTAATATGAAATGGGATAGTCACATTAAATATTTAATTAACAGAACAAAATATTTAATATTTATACTCGCAAAGCTAAGAAAAATTATGGATACAAACACATTGATGATTATTTATTACTCCTTCTTTCATAATGTTATAAACTATGGCATCATTGCTTGGGGGGTGCTTGTAGAACAGAAATTAAAATAATACAACAAATCCAAAATAAATTGCTCAAAATCATTGCCAAAAATAAATTCCAGGTGCACAACACTCCGCTAAAAATAGAACAAATGTTCACTCTAGAATCCTTATGCTATCATTATAATAATCTAAAAGATGCTTTTCTTACAATAAAACGCAATACTAGAAAAAATCACTACAACTACCTAAAATGACCAAAGCTATTAGTGATAAAGATAGTCTGGTAGAAGCTATGAGGGTATTTAACGAATTGCCTAATGATCTCAAAATTTTAAATTATAAGAAGAGTACAATTAAGTACAAATTAAAACAAAAGCTCTTTCGATAATAACATTTAATTGTAACATTACGCACAACTTCATATCATTTTCACTGTTTACTTTTGGAAAAATGAAGATTATAATATTACGTTTTGGCGGATTTTATTTATAGAATATATAAATTGTTAAATGAAATAAAGTTTTTGAAAATGTTTATGTTACTCGAATGAGTAATCTGTTAGTTTTAAGTTATAGATATAGTATTAGTTGTATGCAACCAGACTATTGTACAGGTAACAATGTTTACCTCTAATAGATTTTACTTTGTAAACTGCATTGTAACTTTTCTGGTTAAATAAATAAATAAATAAATAAATAAATAAATAAGGAACAATTCTTTATTTCCTCTATATCATTTATTTTCTTTCTTCCACCGTTATATTTACAATAATTATATAACAATATTATTTAATAGTTCAATATAATGTCTACATGCCAAGAGATTGTAATGAAGTATTTCTAATTTTTTCATACAATCATTTGTAAATAAAAAAAAAATGATATCCAACGCATTGTGAACAGTACTTCCAGGGTAGTACAAAAAACTATTTAAAAACGTCAAAATTCAATACATTATTTTCCAACCAGCAGAAAAGTACAGTCTTACTTATTAATTAAAGAAATAAAAAAAAAAAAAAATATTCTCCGGGTGATGGATTCGAACCTGCATCAAAAGAGTATTCAGGTACATTAACCACAGGACCAACGCCACATACATATGTTTGTAACGAGGATGTAATATATAAAGTGTTCCCCCATTTGGTTTATAGATTGGAGTTTAACATTAATTTGTTTTGTTAAATGTTTTTGGGGGGGTTTAGTCTACTTCCTTGTAATTAATGTTGATTACTGACATTTTTGTAATGCCCAGTTTATCAGTTTTACATACATAATATGTATTATGTTACCATTGCAGTCGTTACGGGTGGTATGTTATCGGCCGTTCGTCAGCTCAGTCAGCTGTTCACGAAACTTTCAGAAATCGACTGCCGCGCTGCGCGTGGTCGGGGTACATACTACATTCGGGTTGCCTCAGTCTCCCTATAAGCTTTGCGCTTCTATTAGTGTCTATCTTCGTGGTCGTGTGTCAACTAAAAGAATGCCATTTTGAATTACAATAACTCGAAAACGGTGCCGCTAATATAGTCTGTCTGATTTTTCACGACAATGTTCTAAATATCTCCCTTAATGACATATATTTTTTTAAACACATTCCCCAGAGATTCTTTAGTCGATGAAAATGTAATTCTGACACCTCTTCACATAACCTACGTATTAAAAGTCCAAACTTTGGGAATTTATATTTCGGAAACGGCCCCGTTGAGCTCTCCCAAATTTGAACCACCGGTAAAGAAGAACTCTACTAATCTACAGTTAAAATTCCAGAAACGTATTACAAAACGTTTTAAAAACGTGAAAAATTTATTTTAAACATTATTATACCGACCTATTAAAAAATGTTTTTCAAACGTATTTAAAATGTTTTTTAAAAGTGTTATAAAGTGTTTCAAAGCACGTTTTTTAAATGTTTAGGTGCAAATCGTAATAATTTTAATGTTTTAAAACATTAAATTGGGGGGCGTAAGTGTAGCTAATTCGTCCGTTAATTCGCCCCCCCCTCCAAATTTTTGCTAAGTTTAATTAAAAAAATATGAAAAAACTTTTTGGATTAAGGGAAGACTGAGGTGAAAAGGTTAAAAAATTTTCTACATAATATACAAAAACATAAATTATATATATATTTCAATATTTCAATTATACAGAGTATAAAAAGAGTGTCTACCAATATTTTATATAACGCTCAAATAATTTAACAATACAAAGTAATTCATCTGAACATAATAAAAATTAGTTAATTTTTGTAAAATGATCTGTACTCTAAAAGTATACTCTAAAAGTCTTGGCTCTTTCCAAGTATCTTCAAAGACCTAAAAAAAACAAAAATATGTTGTAAAAATATAATATTTTTAAAAACATAAAAAAATAATATTTATACCACTCTAACCTCAAAATCACAACTTTGATATGATTTTTCGGTGCTCGTGGTATAAAATACCGTTCGAAACTAGTGCGTAAGTCGATTATTTAGGTGGTGTGACTTTTTCGCACTCGCTTCACTCGTGCAAAAAGTCACACCAGCTAAATAATCGACTTCCCCACCCGTGTCGAAATGTACTATTATGTAACTGTTTTATTACTTTTAGTTAAACAAATCATTGCAAATTAAATTTTTTTGTACAAACTTATAATATTTTAACCAAAAAGTATTCTTACGAAATATTAATATAATATCTTCTTGACTTGAATTCATTTATCAAAATTTAATAACGTACATCTTATTTCAAAGATTGAAAAAAATGATTTTTAGGAAATAAGCATTTAACTTTTAATGCAGTTTTTATCTAGTGAATCAAATAAGAAAATAAATCTATAATACTATTTTCATATTACTATTTACTTTAATAAAACAAACTCACATGAACATTTAATGAAGCTCTGCTTCATAGTCTTAAGTGCATGATGTCTTTTCTGCATATTCCTGTTTTTCCTTGAAAGAATTTCTTTGTTCTTGATACTCCTCAGAACTTTTCTTTCTTTTGAGACTACCTGGTTTTCTGGTTAAATTTTGTACATTGGTTAACATATCTTTATTCCTTATGTTAGCCTTTATCTTGTAACTCTTTGTTACACTCGTATTATATTCACTGACAGCATTAATAACAGCCATGTGAATTTTTCTTTTGGAAACATAAATTTCCTTTGGGCATTTCCTCAAAATTAAAGAATGCAAACTTTCATTTGCATTTTGTGTCTGCATATTTGTACACCTTTTAAGCAACTCTTTACTGGCTAAGCAATCATAAATTGGCTGTAATTGAAGTAAAACTTTTTTATTTAGCCTTATTTTCATGTTTTTATGACTTTGTGGTTCAACACCTTGTGCCAAAGCTCCATTATAAAAACACGATGAATCTCTACCTGTAAATATATAATTTTTTAAATTAGTACTTTTAAGTATGTAATAATTTTGATAATGCTTTCAATTTTTAAATTTGAATAATAAAATTAAAATATTTGTAAATAAAGTTTAGTGATACATAGATAGTAATTTGTACATAACATTCTATCTAGTAGTTGATTTAAATATAATATTTACCTTTTGGACAATTGGAGTGCTTTGCATTTAAATCAGTAGAAGAGTAGTGATCTAAGGTTGTCTGTATCGCAATTTGAATTTTTTGAATATCAGGAGCATTGTTTGTAATGGCTTGTCGATAAAAACTTTGAAGTACTATAATTGTTGACTCGGTTAATACCCCTGGTTTTGTTTTCTTTTGTGACTTTTCAAGTACTGTTTTCGAACTACTGAGTTTTCGAAGTACTGTACCTAGTCTCTTATGAAAATAGTTAATACATTCTTCTTTTTCAATAATAATATTTTTATATGGCACCATCTTATTTAATGCAGTCCATGATTCAGAATCTCCATTATTCACCATGATAGTGTATCGCATTTTGTTCTTAGATATAGAGCGAGACCAGATTATTTTAGCAGCTTCTACTTCCATAGAATCGGAGGAACCCACAAAATTTATATTACAATCACCATTCTTTGTATGTTCTGTATGCCAGATATTGAATGCCTTACTATCATTTTCAAATTTTTTCTTTGCTATGGAACACTGGGAACAATATTTTGAACAAATTTCAAAATCCACTACTAAACCAGTTAATGCATCAACAATAATTCCAATCCCATAAGAAGAATTACATGATGTTAGCCATGTACCGTCATAAGATCCAGCAATATCAAGTATAGAATTGTTTGAGTCATCTGGACTAATAATTGCATAAGCTTCTCTAACTGCATTTCTTGCATTTGTTAATACTTTCTCTTCTAACTCAATGGCTTCTGTCCATAAATTTTTTAAGTTATCATAGAATGATTTAAATGAAATGCAATTTATATTCAAGACAATACAAATATTTTGAAGCGCTGCATGTCCTAAACCAATACTATTTAAGGCATCTGTTATTTTGTTATTTACAATAAAAGAGCTTCCTTTTTCTGTTTCATTTGCTTTAGGGCTTGAATAAGATTCACTTAACATACTTTCACACTCACGACATTTTAATTTTATCAAGGTAGAGAAGCCTTGTTCATTAGGTAAAAGTACTTCAATAGCTTTGGAATCACACTCATTACACCTCACATTTTTAAATAATTCTTTCAAACAAGAAATATGAAGAAGTAAAAAGTCACGGTCTTTAGTACGGATTACAGTTTCTTCTTGAGATATTTCTGGCACTTTTTCCATTTTGTCAAGTCTTATATCACGAATTCTCCTGTTTGCCAACACTCGTTTACTAGGACGAAGTTTTGGCTTATGCCACCGACTGGACACTAAATGCATTTTCTTAATTTGACTTTTTATTTATATTATAATTTATCAACAAGTGCAACATAAATTACAACAAAGAAGAGCAGAATTATAAAATAACGATATTATAGCTGAGAAATCAGAGAAAAATTTACCGGTACTGAGAAAAAAGAAACATTAAAGGTTAGAAGGCTATAATACTTAAAACTGCCGGACCGCTGCGACAGACTAAACTGCCGTAAGTAGGTATTTTACCTATTACCTATTACCTATATATAGGTGCCGTAGCAATAACGAGCTCGTACTCTCGTATTAGTCTCGTACACAAGCGCCAAAGGTCATATCGTCATATGTGACCCTAATTTCTGTTGTTTTTATCAGAAACTACCGAATTAAATATATAGTTCCGACTAGTTCTAGTTCTAGTTATTTTATTGGCTTTGGATACTTATGACGCCGTTATGCCACCATTCATGTTTGTTTTATACTCCAAGGAAGTGAATTTGTTTTGTTAGCGAAGCCTATAGATAGTTGGAGGACGCTACCAACTACTACTGGACCTACAGTTTCAAGTGGGTTCCGAACCACCGACACCACGGTGAAAGTAAGCACATGAAAAAATTTATGTTTTCAGTGGTGCCGGCTTTTTCACGGGAGCGGGAATCGAACCCGAGACCTTTAGGTTACGAGTCCGACGCGCTCCCGCTGAGCCACCGTGGCTCTATATAGTTCCGACTGTTAAAGTGTTAAGAGGTCCAGAATTGATCGCAGCGCCCCCACAACGTCATATAAATATTTTTATTAATTTAGTTTACTTAAAAATCTTAAATTATTCATAACTCACCCAGCTGAAAAAAGTTTTGGATGGAAAATTTTTATTTTTTAACTATACTTAAAAGTTCTTTAAAAAACTTTAAAGAAGAAAGAAAGAGAATAGGTATTTTATATGACGATTCACATGAAAATCAGGTGAAATATCAGGTGGAAAATCAGGTGAATAACTCAGGTAGAAAGTCAGTCGATTAATCACTTAAAAAAATGAAGTGAATATTCAGGTGAAAATTGAGGTGATTAATCACCTGATTTTTTCGTCTGGGTCATCAGTTTACCGACGTGTAGCAGGTAGTAAATTAAAGATTACTTTAAAACATGTTTAATGAATTTAGATTAAAAAAATAAACTTGTATTTTGTAGAGACAAACCAGTAAGTTTCTCTACAAAATACACATTTATTAACTGAGTGTATTTATTGACTACACCAGTATTGGAACAGTCATCAGTTAACGAACATTTTCTTTATATACACGGTGACCCATTTTAATCGCCGCACCCGGATTTCTCGGAACCTAAGCCAGATAGAGAAAAATGGTTCAGACAAAAGTTATAGGGGACAAAGGGGGCCACATAATGGCGGTAACGTCTTTGACCTTGAACTTGACCTTTCAGGTTATTTCAAGGTCAAAGTGGTTTTTTCATATGGAAACACCTAGTTTTGATCCCGGATTCGGAAAGAGCGGGAAATTTTACGTTCAAAATCATATTGAGAAAATTTTTCAGGGTTTGGGGTGTATGTGATTAGCATGCGTGGGATAGGGATGTGTGGGACTGGGGGTGTGGGGTATGGTTGCGGGATTAGGGTGTTCACATGTGAGGGCATGAAGTGTATGGGGTTAGGATGTGCGAGTTTGAGTTTTGTTTACTAGGATGTGTAAGTTTTGGGTTTGGGGTGTGTGGGTTTTGGGTGTGTGGGTTCCTCTATTAAGCTTATGATCAATTTGAACCAGCTTAGCCTGTGGTTCATGGAAAAAAACGATTTTAAACGGACTTTTCTGAGTTTGACCTAGATTTGACCTTGAAATGACCTTGGAAAAAATTTCTCAATATGATTTTGAACGTAAAATTTCCCGCTCTTTCCGAATCCGGGGTCAAAACTAGGTGTTTCCATATGAAAAAACCATTTTGACCTTGAAATAACCTCAAAGGACCAGTTCAAGGTCAAAGACGTTAGCGCCATTATGTGGCCCCCTTTGTCCCCTATAACTTTTGTCTAAACCATTTTTCTCTATCTGGCTTAGGTTCCGAGAAATCCGGGTGCGGCGATTAAAATGGGTCACCGTGTATATAAAAATATCAAGCTTTCTATGTATTGTTTATCTAACATGACGATAATTTTCGAATCCTTGAAAATTTTTATTTCATTTTATATAAAGAATATAAATAAATATAAATTCTGCATAAAAGAAATTAACTTGTTAAGAATAAAATCATAAAATCGCCTCTCCCGTATGGAAATAACAAATGTAGGAAATCATAGAAAATCGTACGAAATTGTACGAAATTGTAGGAAAGTGTAGGAAAGTGTAGGAAACTGTTGGTTTTCGGACAAAATTTGTACGATTTTGTACATTTTTGTACATTTTTGTATGGCTTTATACGTTTTCATACGATTTATAAATTTTCTCAAATTTGTCTGTAAAAACTTAAATGTATGAAAACGTAAAAAAATGTACGAAAACGTAAGGAAATGTACGAAACCGTACGAAAACGTATTAAACCGTATAAATTAACCCTGCAAACTGTCTGAAAACCAACACTTTTGTACAGTTTTGTACAGTTTCTTACGGTTTTCTACAGTTTCGTATAGTTTGTTACGATTTGCGATTTACTATACGCTTGTTTTTTTCCATATGGGCTATTAAGTATTTATTCACTGGCGATGTATACTCCTTCACTGATGAAACGTATTTAGATACTAAGATTGCGTCTTCCTTTACTGATTTTTAGGAGATATTTACAGATTTTCATTAAATAAAATTTTTACTTTGATTCTTTATTCAAAATTTGATCACCGACGTAAAGTTTGAACATTTTAGAATATAAATTTCAAAAGGGTTTTACTTTTAATCCATTTTTAAACCACTTAATTAAATAACAAAAGTTACAATTTCCTTATTCGTTCCTTCACTGGTGAAGTCACTCTAACTCGATTTTTGTTTTATTATAATTAACATAAAATCCTTTTAACAGCCGGTGACGTTCCGAACAAATAAACTGATATTTCTTTTCTCAGTGTATATGTTATACCTATTTTACAAAAAGTTAATAAAAAATCATTTTTAAATAAAAATAAAATGCAGTATAATTATTCTTCTGTTTTTCTTAAGTTTTAAGAAATTACAAGTTTCGAATAGGAAATTATGTTTATTTTACATCGCAGATTATTTGTATATAAGTATACATGATCAAATGAAATGTATTTTTTCATTTTTCAACTGTACTAAAATTATGCACTATTCAAAATTTCTTTAGAATTCAGAATTTGAATTTCTTTTTTTCAAGGTTTTTTTTTTTGAAACTGCTGTCATTCCACGAGCTTTTTAAGCGCCTCGGCAAAAAATGCATTATTTCACCCACTTTTTGAAGTAAAAATAAAGAAAGAGAATAGCAAAAGTACTGATAAAATTAAAAAAATCTACTTAATAAGATAAAAATCAAAAAATAAAAATCATTTGTTGCGTGATGCGTGCACATATATCGTCGCTTCCAAATAAAAAGTCTTTATCTCGGAACCGGTTGGAAAAGGCTTTATCTCGAAATCCGATTGAAAAAGACTTTATCTCAGAATTCAGTTGAAAAAGGCCTTATCTCGGAATCCACAGTTATCTCACAGGCAAATTTTGTTTATCCTGATTTAAGTTGGCAGTATTGTCAAAATTTTTAATATTTAATTTAAAAAACAAATTATAATTTTTTATAAATTGATTAATAACGAGCAAAATCTCTTACGCAGTTAGTCTTAATGCCTTTCCTTCATCGAAATAGTGTGCTACATTATAGTCAGCCTGCATTATTTGATAGAAAATTTTGGCAAACGGCGGCACTCGTAGGAGAAGCAGGTTGACTATACCACACTATTTCGATGAAGGAAATGCATTACGACTAACTGTAAGAGGTTTTGATCGTTGATGATCAATTAATCAATTTATAAAATTATATATTACTATACGAGTACATAAAATTTTATTCGAAACAAATTATATTGTTATAATATATTTTTTATGGTTTAAGGACGATCTCATATATAGATCTCACATGTTTGAAATTCGTACAACGGTCTTATATGAAAACTATATGAGATCTCATATTAGATCGTTGTTAATAGCTTCAATTATGATCTCATACGAGATCTTATATAACATTTTCACGCTGGCGAGTTATGCTATAGAAATAAACGTTCTTTTATAGTGAAATATACCTTTATCAGAATTCTGAAGCTGCTACTTTAGTTTTATTTTAAGGTAAAAAAATTAACAAGCGAACTGAAAATCTTTTATCGTGGCACACCAAACAGGTAGCTTGTCTGACATCGTAAGATGGTAAATATATATTATAACAATATAATTTATTTTTTAAATTAAATATTAAAAATTTTGGCCATGATGCCAAGTTAAATCAGGGTAAAAAAAATTTGCAGCTGAGATAAAGTCTTTTTCAGTCGGACTCCGAGATAATGACTTTTTCAACCGGATTCCGAGATAAAGCTTTTTCAATCGGATTACGAGATAAAGCCTTTTGCAACCGAATTCCCAGATAAAGTCTTTTTTAACCGGATTCCCAGATAAAGCCCTTTTATTCGGAAGCGACGATATGCAGGCGCGCATGTTTTTGTATGGATGCGCGCGCACGTGTGTATCCCTACTGAAAAATCTCACGTGAGAAATTCTGGTCCGCGTTCTTTCTGTTTCTGGGAATTAGGAGTCGCCTATTAGGTTACGCCTCCCCCCAGATATAAATTCAAAAATCTATGTTTTGAAGCGTTTTAGCCATTTTTTACATTTTTAGAAATTTTACACATGAGATCTCACGTGAAATTTCACGTGAGAAATTTGAACCATGAGATTCCACGTGAGATCTCATGTGTAAAATTTCTAAAAATGTAAAAAATGGCTAAAATGCTTCAAAACATAGATTTTTGAACTTCTTTGGGGGGTGGCGTAACCTAATAGGCGACTCCTAATTCCCAAAAACTGATTTTTTATCATTAAAGGGATTTTAGCAGCACGCGGACGAGAATTTCACATGAGATTTTGGCGTGAGACCTCACGTGAGATTTTTCAGTAGGGATATCACTATAATAAGGTATATCGATCATTCACTACAGTTGAAGGCCTGGAAAGTGACAGGGGTTATAGTTCATTCAGTTAACACACGTTATGTCCCCTTCCTCTTTCCGGTCCCTCAATTATAAGGCATGGACAAAATTGTTGT
Organism: Torymus aiolomorphi; assembly: GCA_036365515.1. NCBI lineage: Eukaryota > Metazoa > Arthropoda > Insecta > Hymenoptera > Torymidae > Torymus > Torymus aiolomorphi. The sequence goes on along the minus strand of CM070877.1, from coordinate 20,011,332 downwards.
TTATTTTTTTTTTCTCTCTCCACGGGGAAAGAAATAGTTGATCTAATATACGTGGTTTGATAGGTATTTACACCCTCTATCATTATGTAAAATTTCAGCTAAAATAATGGGATGTTTCAGAAAAATTCATTTTCTAGTAAAAAGAGCATAACCATGCATCTTTCTATTTTTTTTTTTTTTTTTTAAGATATTTTATAGGGGAGAGGGGGCTTAAAATCGAATAAAATAATGCGTATTGTTTACTGAAGACCTTAAAAAACTCAGTGAACGGCAGCAGCTCAAAAAAATCTTGAAAAAAAAAAAAAATCAAAATCAGGAAACAAGTGAAAAAAATGTCACTTATTCTAGACGGTCAAATTAACTGAAATTATCTTATTTGTTTTATATTATTTTTAAAATAGCTTTAGATTATTCAACATATTCAAAATATGGCTTTATAAAATCCCTGCTAAAATTTAGTTTTTAACATAAGATTGTTAATTGTAATCGAACTGATTACACTGTTTTTAATTAACTAGAAAATGTATTTTTATCCATGCAAAATCAGAGCATCATCTTATTATATCCTCCGTAGTAATGCAGCCTCTATTATAATCACATTTTCGATATTAAAAACTAACTTTTGGCCTGAATCCTTTACAAAATTTTGTATAGAAATCAATTAACTTTTAACAAACGATTCTTTATACCATTTGTTGACAACATTTTTTATTTTCCTGTTTTACGGTCTATATTCGCGATATTCTAATAATCCGCCATTAATACAAAATATAACGATAAACCTAACTCAATAAGTATTATTTTAATCTCTGATATAGAAGTCGCAAATTCTGAAGCATACTTATAATTTAGTCAATAACGTTAGGTTCTGAGAATTAATAAAATGAAAATAAATTTTCCATGTCAAACAATAAATAAATAAATAATAAATGACACTAACAGATAAATAATTTGGATTTGCCATTTGATCTTAAAATTAAACTAACAAATAATAACTCTTTAATAGTATCCATTAATTGTCGCCTAAGTATTCATTCAAAATAATCAGACACTCGAAAAATAAAAACGTTACTCCAAAACTATAGCAATTAAATTCCAACACTCCCGCACTTCACCTCGATTCCCACGACCCACCCACAAATCATATCGCCGCACGCCCACCACCGACCACGTCGCGGTTTAAAAATCCCTGGACTCCCGTCTCACGGTGAAAGTACAATGGTGTTCCGTGCCATGCTCCGTGCTCTGTTCCGTGCTCTGTTCCGTGCTCAGTGCCATCTGTGCGCGGCGTCCACACTGTTCCTGTTGATTCCATAATTCTGGTTCAAAATTTAACGTTGGTGTGCCATCTCTATAACATTTTTATCTACGTACTATAATACTATAAACAGTATAATCCTATATATTTTACGAGGTTTGTAATTTGTAATATAATTGAGATATTAATCAAATTTGTAATTTTATTATAATTTTGAAAGTCGTAAATTTGGACAGCAGTTTTTACAGTGTAATATAAGTGTATATAGTATATATATAGTAATACAGTGATAGTGATGTTATTAAAAGTGTTAAAAGATGAACGAACGACTCCAGAAAAATTATAGTTGTAATAAAATATTGAGAGCAATAAATGTAGCAGAACATTGTGTACATTTATTAGAAATAGTGATCTTATTAAAATTGTTAAAAAAAAAGGAAAAACAATTATAGACCAGAATTATGGAATCAACAGGAACAGTGTGGACGCCGCGCACAGATGGCACTGATGGCACAGAGCACGGAACAGAGCAGTAGAGCACGAAGCATGGCGCGGAACACCATTGTACTTTCATCGTCACGCGGCAGCTCGTGCCCGCGCCGCGCTGACACGTGCGCACGGCCGATTTGAGTGCGTCGCCTGCTCCGCACTCCCCACTCTACACTCGGCTAGTCGCCGCAACAACGCGCCTGCCTATCATCCTTGTATACAGCTGTGTGCGGACTCCGTTTTGTGCGAAGCTGCTGCTGAATTGTGGAAAGAATTAAAAATGTTGACGAGCATGCGGAGTCAGAGGTTTCTGGCATTGGGCGTCGTCGTGCTCCAGGTCGGCTGCATCGTAGGTGAGGAATCGATATATTTTAGGACTTAAATGGCTGTAAACATAACCTAAGTTGAGAGGGGGGTATTGATGAGGTTTTGAAAGGTATGGGATTCATGGGATTAGTAAAGGAATTGATTTTGGGTTTTTTTGAGGAAGGGTGGTGCAGGGTGGTAAGGTGGAGTGCGGGTTGATGTTGGATTAGTTTTTGTTAGGATCATGTGGGATGTATATGTTGCTTAATCACTATATTGATTATTGTTAGTTTAATATTCTTGATGTGTAGTTGATGGTTGGGAATTCTTTTCAAGTATTTAATAATACTGTAAATTGTATTGAGAGTTTTAGTTTAATCTATAATGGGCAATATTGACTTATACTTGGTGTTGAGTAAATAAAAATTATATACAAAATAATATTTTTGACACTTTTGTATATGATATTCGATTAGTTTTTATTAATATAATTATTATATACAGCCATTACTAACAAGGTTTCTAAAGCAGTTAAATTTTGGTAGTTATATTAGTAACTATTATCATTGGAGAGTAAAGTTATCTAACAGATACCATTTTAATTTCAGCAAGGAGCACGAATTATGTTACCTGTAACTCAGTTATTAAGCTGATGAATACAGACTACAAAGTAAGACTTCACTCTCACGATATTAAGTATGGCACTGGAAGTGGACAGCAGTCTGTGACTGCAGTAGAACCTAAAGAAGATGGCAATTCATATTGGCTTATCAAAGCTCCAACTGGAAAACAATGCATTAGAGGGTAAACATTGATTTCTTTTAAAATAAGTATTGTAAACTAATTGAACCAAGATTTGATACAGCTAAGTTATCAATTCATAATAACACCTGTTAAATTTTAGCTCATCAATTAAATGTGGAGATACTATTCGATTGGAACATGTAGCCACTAAGAAGAACCTTCATTCACATCATGTAAGCTCGCCTCTGAGTGGAAAGCAAGAAGTTTCAGCCTATGGAAACAATGGGGATGGTGACACAGGTGACCACTGGATGGTTGTGTGTCCAGGCGATTATTGGGAAAGGGATGAACCAATCATGCTGAAGCATATTGACACTGAAGCGTTAGTATAACTTTTCTTTTTTATACAATAAATATGCAGTCAAGTTTTAAATAGTAATAAGTTTCAACTGCCAAAAAGATATTGTAAACTGTGTTAAGTTTCTTAAAGAAAATGATTTTACTGTGGACTAAATTAATCTTAGAATTACCGAAAATAATATTATTTTCAACGTTATTTACAAAATCGTTTATTTACAGATATTTAGCCGTCACTGGTCGAACGTATGGATCACCGATTGTCGGTCAAAACGAGGTTGTAGGTGAATATTCAAGTAATAGCTATTCACAATGGCAAGCAATGGAAGGCCTCTTCATTCATCCTAACGACTTTAAAACGCAGCATTACGAACATACCGAACTGTAACATCGTCGATTCTCAATTCTTACATTATCACGAAACATTTCTCAGAGATGTGCAAAAGTTTTTCCAGTGTGTGTTTGCGTGAGTGCTATGTAAATATGTATGTGCTATAGCAAAATAGAAATGTTTGATTGATTATTTATAAAAAAAAATTTGTACAAGTAAACTTATGAAATGAGTTTGGAAGGGAAATTTTGGTGAAAATTAAGTGATTTAGGTAAATGCAAGATGAATGAAAATGAATTTTGTGATATATGATTGATAAAAAAAAGAGAAGCCTGTTTTTAGTAACATTCAGTTCATATAAATTGTTTATTTTTATGTATTAAAAATCAATACTTTCTTTTGATGATTGTAACATTAGTTGCATTATTATAATGAGATTTTACAATTGACATTCTTAATAAAATTGGTCAACACTTTTATATTCTCTATAATAAATATATTTTTTTTTATGTACAAAACATAAACAGTATATAGTTTACAACTGTAAAATATATATGTAAATTGCTGATTCTCACCAACTTTTCTTTTTCAGACACTTTTTAATTCATACTTTTCATCTATACTCTTTGAATGTAAAAATCCATTGAAGGGGAAGATAAAATTTAAAAATCCATAGCTTCCAAAAACTTCATGAATATCCTGTGGATTTCTGTCTTCTACGTAGTACTTTTGCCTTCCTGATAAACAGGAGTAGAGCTTCCACAGGCCATAGAATAGAGAAAAACAAGCTACAGAGAAGGACATATTAAACAATACTACTAAAAATACGTGTGCACTTTCATCCCCTACTAAAAGGAATTTTGCCAGAGTAATAGGAAAGAAGAAATTCAGGGCAAAGTAGTAGACACTGACTTTTGTAGTATCTGATTGTAAAAAATGGTCATATAGATATGACCCTAGCGTAGAGGCAGAGTAAATACAGGCAAGAGTGGTGTATATGCATACTAAAATAAAGTTCCCCATATTTTGGCGCAATATGCAGCTTCCTAGGAAGTAGCAATGATGATCATGGTAATAGAAGCACTTTTTGCAGAGCGGACAGTGTCTGGCTGGCCTGCGAATATAATGTTTGCACTTTCCACAGTACCAATACTTTGAATTACTGGCCTGACTCTCTCTTGTACTGGTCATTGCAAATGGTATGATGACTTTCCTGTTGATATTATAAACCAGATACCAGTTTAGGTAAAACTGCACTGACAGAAACACAAACAGAGTAGGTATGCTGTTTTCTAGGTACATGGTAACAAAGCCTATTATAAGACTGAAGAATATTGTGAAGATAGGGCAGACCCAATAGGCAATGTAAACCGCCTTCCTCATTCTTCATCACAGAATGTGACGTCGGTTTAGTCGCACGTTCCCGTAGCATTGATTAATTTTTGCTAAAAGTTAAAAAGTTTACGTTATAATATCATATTTTTACGTAACGATAAACAGATTAACGAAATAGGAGCAAAAATTCACCCTAAAATTTTCGCCAAATCGCCATATTGAATATTCTGCTGTCGGCGGTCTCCCGCTCCGGTCTGTCAATATCACGTGTTTGATAAGGCGCCAAATTCAAAAGGTTGTCAGAATATTTCCGTTTGAGGTTTCACAATTGATATTTCAAGACTAAGTATTTTAGTTAATTTTTTATTTCTTCCCATTAACATCAATGTCTGTATAAAATTTATTTCTAAAATTAATTTGTTTAAAAAAATTTAATGGTGATAATACAAGTATATTATATAACAAGTCTTGTTATATAAAATCGTTTAATTTTATTACGTTTTTTAGTGTAATAAAATTAATAAGTATGTAATTGTCAGGTAATACTGATGAACGTTGATAATATTTTTCGTATATAATTAAACTAATTGTTTTTTAATGATCGCAAAAATATAAAGTAAAACAAAAAAGGAACAGTAAAAAAACAATGTTCTTTAAACAATAAAGACAAAAAAACAGTGCTAATAATATGTCATATTTATTGCCAAAATCGCAAACACTTTCATTAGTCAATTTATTTAGGATGTAATTTACAGGAAAGGAGCTTTTTCAACAAAAAAACAAACTAGAAATTTGGGAAAAAATCATTGTTCTTAAATTTATTTTTGTAATAGATCACTAGCGTCATCATATGTAAATAATGTACATCATTGTATAATTATGGCCACCAATAAAGAGGTCTTACAGTCTTGCCTATACAAGAGTACAATGTTCGTTTCGTTCAAACTTTTTGAAATTATTTTGTTGAAATGGTATTTGCATTACCGTTGCTATACATAAATTCTCTGTACAAGTTTTGATAAGTTGTTAATAATTAATAGATTGCAGATTAAGGTTTCACTATCTTAATCATATTTAAATACAATTAACAACAATTATTCCACACACACAAGTAGGAAGGAAAAAAATGGTAAATAAATTTAAGGTCACATTCTACACGACCCAAAATTTACCAATATTAACTTCTTAGTAATATTTTTTTATACTTTGTATACCATGGTAATTCACTACTCCATTATCGTAATAACGATAGTTTTACAACTACATTTCATATCTAAGACTAATGGAAAAGAAAGAAAATATGATCATCAACAAGAAATGAAATAGTTACGGGATGCTTCATTTCTAAGTTGATATAAAATCTTGTTGTCTCATAGGATATAGACCTTCAAGAATTATTTGTTTTAAAAATTACTTTCGCTCAATTCGCTACAAGAAAATCATTCTTTCGACGATACGTCATTCGAGCAGAAATTCGCTCAGGAATCCGTAAATCCGATAAATAAAAAAAATGTAAAAATGAAAAAAATTTTGTGCCATTCCTGATCTGCTCCTTTCTTATCGCGTGCTATATTCATCCATATATTTTTGTTGTAAAAATTCTTTGGTACCAACTCGCTTCGAGGGCAAGAGGGATGCAACCCATCGACGTACCATCAATAGTGAGAAATTTCCCTCGGAATCAAGACGATGCGTATCTCCATCTTAATTCTTTCCGAACCAAAAGATCGTTTTAAAACAAATGTACATCGCAGCTAAGGCATAGAAGAATTTCATTTTCTGCTGCTGTTGCTGTATTTCCGATTCAATAGCCATCACTCGCCGGTTGAGTTTGCCTACTTGACGTCGCAAATGTTGTACTTCCTCACCAGGAGGCAGAGAAGTGTCTAAAGCACCATAGGCTGGCGTTTGTTCTCTGAAGTTTAATGAAGAAATTTAGCACTTTGCTTAATTTTTAAATATCTTATTTGATTTTAAAATTAATTTATACATTTTATAATCATTTGAAAATTTACGAAAAACGTTTAAATATATGTGGGGCTCAGAACAAAAATGGGTTAAGTTCTATGCTTATTCACATAACTTAACTCGTTTTTGCTCTGAGCTCCTCATATGACTGTAGAAAGCAAATAAAAAAATAAAGCATAAATTAAAAAACAATACATATCTTTCATTTTTATAGTTCTAATAAATATTTACCTGATATTTCTAGCAATAACTTGTGATTCATTATGGAAAAAATCATGATGAGGTTTAGTAGGAGTTTCTTGTACATCTGCAGAATTGTTTTGTCTGATGTCTTCGTCCACAGTAGGAAAATAGTGTGTGTCTAATGTCAGTACTCGAGGGGGAGTCTGTCATAATAAAAAACAAAATTTTACGAAAGTACTAATGATAATGATATAATGAGATATATCATTTTGGAGTATATGTATGAATCATATTTTCTAGTAAATATACTTACAATACATCTTACAATGGTTGATTCAGAGGGTAAGACAGCATTTTCAATTGCAATTTCTCTGGGAGGAGCTTTAGCACCTATATGTTGTTCTTGACCTATAAAGTATTGATATACATATATATTTAAAAATGAAATGTAAAAATTATATTTAAATTATAATATTGACTCGAAACATACCAATAACTAGAATTCTATCTGGTACATGCATTTCTAGTTTTTCGTTCATGATGCTGTTCCAGGCAGAGCCATTTGTTCCAATTCCAATATCTTCTTCGGTGTAATCTCCACTCACTCGAATGCTCTTTGGTACTCTCATTTTCTGGTTTATGTCAATTGTGAAATTGGGATCGAAGAAGTTGTCAGCTTCACCGTTAAAACGTGTTGGGCTGTGAGCATTGGCCATTATATTTTAAACCTGCAAAGTACAATTATTAATATTCATATCTCTTTATAGTATTAGTTAGTACCATACACAAAGAAAACCAGATAGAGTAATAATGTTACCAAAGTGTTTAGCAAAATTACTTGATACAAGAAAAAAAAATTAAAACAAAAATTCCGGAAAGTTAAGCAAAACAGATAAGCTAATTTTCCTGTAACGAGATTTAAACGAATATTATACCTATATGCACAATGGGAACAGAACGATCAAGAACCGCATAAATCTAGATAACACGCGCTTCGAAAATTCGCAAAACATCGAACCGAAAAACTCGGCAATCTGCGAGCCACCCCAAAACAAAATGTTCACCGAGCCTGCGACCAACCGTCGCGTGAACCCCAACCCAACCACCCCGAACCTCACACACACACACACACTCACACACTGTTAAATCACGGCAGATCTGAGGCTCCACACAAAGGATAAACAAAGCGAAGCACTAAGCAGCAGCTCTGCGCGCGACAACGAACCTATACGTAATAATATGGGCCACCGATTGATTTTTAACCTGTACACACAGCGGTGCCAAGGAGGATGGAAGGAAGAGGCGATGCTGGATGACAATGATGTTTGGACGCACGCACAGCGCGTATAGGCATTGGAATGACGCGGGAGTTTTTTTCTACCTTTTTCTATGGCGCTCACGATGTATTATCTACATCTACCTACCTTCCCTTTCTCTCTCCTCTCCTCTCCAGACTGCTGCCTGCGCTAAACTCCGCTCCCCTGCTGCCCTGTTCTGTGTGCATGCACAGCAGCTCCGCGAAGTGCGCCGAGAGACCGTTGCGTTCGATCGGCGGGTGCCAATATCGATTGGGCACTTAAAAATAGCCGTTACAAGAGAAAATACCGTGAAAGCAGAAGTTTTCGTCAAAATGTAGAGTATAGTTTGTTGGATACATCGAAATGGTTGTTAGGCTCGTTCTTTTTTAATTTGCGAGGGGAATTGACTAAGTATTGAATTTTCCGAGCAAGGTTTTATAGGTTAGAGCGCGAAGTCAGCTGGGAGTCGAAGGCGTACGCGCAAGCGCACAACGCCGCTGAGTTTTGCGGCTCCCGCCAAAACACACTGCACGAGAAAATACAACCAAGCCGACCACGCGCGAGATCGCTGGGAAACGTCGTATACTCGTTTGCCAAAGGATATTTGTTTTCTCAGCTATTTCGCGGTTGCACGGCCGTTTTTTTATGAGGAATCATGGACGAATGTGAGTATTTGTGTGCGTGAACGAAATTGCGAAAGCGTGGTTATAAGTTTAATTTGAGCGACGATTTTTTGCTCTTGGAAAACTGTTTTTGTTTATCTTGGCATTGTTTGGGAGAAGTATAGACTTCGCTTTGTTAGTTTTTTCATCTTTTTTTTTGTTTTCTGTAATGAATGTTTTATGAATGTGTAAATAAGTGATTTTTTGTTGGCTAATGCCTGTATTCTTAATATTTTGAATACCAACTCAAGTAATTTGATAAGGAAGTTTAACATGTGATAAGAATGTAATTTTATCAAGGTTCTTAGTTTCTGAAATAACAAAAGTACACTTATATTTAACTAAATTTTTAATTTGTGTATTTAAATACAAATCGAATTAATAACTCTTATATTTCAGCCTTAGCTGTGCACAGAAGCAAACGTCAGAAGACAGACAAAACTGGACGTCTATCTGCCCTGGAAAAGCTGAGGCAATTGAAAGGCAGTAAGAATAAGTATAAAGTTGATGATTTGAATAACGTTTATGATGAAGTAGATGAATCTGCATATGGTAAAACTGTCCTGGATCGGCAGTGTGATGACTGGATTGTTGATGATGGTAAATATATTTCTGATGTTTATTTAACTTGCTCTTTATTATTATTAATTTATTACAGTTAGCTTAATTAAAATAATTTTAAAATTTTAAAACTATTCGAAGTTATTGAATTAGAATAAGCTGAATTATATACAAAAAATAAATGTTAACTAAATATGTATCAGAAAATTTCATTGCATTAAATGTTTCTGCACACAAATTTTACTTCAATGTCTTAGTCTTAGCATTATTAAACAAAAAATGAGAAAAAATAAAATATAAGTATCAAATACAATTTTATATGATCACCAGGTGGTGGTTCGGGTTACGTCGAGGACGGTCGCGAGATCTTTGACGACGATCTGGATGAAGAAAGCGTCGAGGCAGCGAAGCGCGATCACATGAAGGGTCCGCGGAAGCGGAAGCGTGAACCCGAGGTGAAAAAGGGCAATATCGCCAGTATGTTGTCCAATATGACTAGTAAAAAGAAGGCAGAGGAGAAGATCAAGGATGATGATATTCTGGGAGATCTCATGTCTGAGCTGAAGAATGAGTCTAATACTCCCAAACGCAAGAATACACCTAGGGATAATAAGTTCCTGTCTACACCAAAAGCCCCCGCAGCGTAAGTATAGAGTTTTTAAAGTAATACTACTAATTACAGTATTGTTATATCTGTTGTAGTTAAATTTGAAGTTTTTTAATGCAACAGGTGGTTTATGGTCAATACTTATTTTTTTTATCTCATTTAATATTAATAGGTCAGAGGATGATAAATTGCTGGCAAATTTAGTAAAAGAAACTGTAAAGAAACCAAAAGAAGTAAAAAAACCAAAGGAAGTAGTACCAAAACCAAAAACAGTTTTGGATGATTTAGACAATGAAATTTTGTATGATAAACCAGACAAAGTTCGTAGTAAACCCGTTATAAAAAGTGTAGAAATCTTACAGAAACCAAAAGTTGTAGTTGAGAATAAAGCTAAAGAGCCAGAGAAACCAGAGATAGATACAGAGAATTTGAATTTTGATGATGACTTTGTGGTTGATGATTATCCAGATAGAAGTGTTAATGAAGCTTCTCTTACCAGTGGGAAACCAGTAACAACCCAATCCACAGACAAATCATCAAACGGTGACGACTTGAATCAGTACATAGGCGATGTAAGTATTCAAAATCTTCAACCCATTATAACAAAATATCAACTCCACTTCACCCATCTAGATCTCAGACATCGATTTTGGTAATGTGGAGATGGACACGAGCACCACGCAAGTGTCAAGCATAAGCAACGTCTCCTGCACTCAAGACAAATCGCAGATGTGGCGTGAGAAGGACGCTGAGCTGCACAACGACGATGTATTCACCAAGGTGTGGGAACAGGACTTTACGGTCGCGTCGACAACGTCTTCTACGAAACCTGCCTTCGAGGAAAAGATGCTACCGCTGCCCACGATAACAAACGAGGCCGGTGATAAAATATTCAGGTTCTTCTGGTGGGATGCTTTTGAAGATCCTTACAAGCAACCTGGTGTGGTGTATCTGTTTGGTAAAGTTTTTGTAAAGAGTGTGAATGAGTATGTGTCCTGCAGTCTTTGCATCAAGAATATAGAGAGGAGGATTTATCTGTTGCCTCGGGAATATGTAAGTAAATCAAATTTATTAAAAATATTTTGTACATAGATATTACTAAAAAAAATATTAATAAGTAGACATAGGTATAGTTTTACTTATAAAAAATATTTCGTTTGAACTTTTAGAAATTTTTTTAAGGTATATTTAAATATGAAATCAAGCATTTTTACTTTAATTCCAGAAGTCTTTTTATTAGAAAACAATCTATTTACTTTCAAATATAGTATTTTGATAACAGTTGTGTCTGATTTTTATCATATTTAAAAAAATATGTGTTACTACAATACTTGAATTATTAGAAAAGTATAGTCAAAGCTAAATACATAGAAAAAAAATTAATTTTTCAAAAAGTTATATGTCTCATCATAAACCTATCCAACTCCCTAAAACTCCAAAACAATTCGATTTTTCAAACCAACTCTATTCTTCACCAGCACAAGGGGGCGGATGGCGAGAAGGAAGCCAACACGATGGCAGACGTGAACGAGGAGTTCACCGAGTACGCGCGCCGCAACAGGATCACCACGTATCGCCGCCGCAACATCGCAAAGAAGTACGCGTTCGAGCGCGAGGCTGTGCCCACGGAATCGGAGTACCTCGAGATTAAGTATCCCTTCACCGATCCGGCAATCGATCCCGATTTCACAGGCAGAACCATCGAGGCGGCCTTCGGTACGACGACCAATGCGCTCGAGTTGTTTCTGATCCAGAGGAATATCAAGGGGCCCTGCTGGCTGGATGTAAAGGCGCCGGTGCCCCTCGAGATCGGGTTCAGTTGGTGTAAAGTACAGGTGAGTTTTTTTTTTTTAGAAAATAAGCGTATTATTATTTATATTTCTGAGTTTTTTTAATACAGTATAATTTAAAATAATGTAAGCTTTTTTCATTATTTTTGAGTTATAACCAAAAATATACGAGTCGAAAATTTTTTGTTTATTGCCAATTTTTTTCTAGCATTTAAAAATAACTTATACAACGAAGTGAGTTCGAAAATAATGTTTTGATTATTGACAAAAATACTTTTCCTTTCAGGCTAATTGCATGAAAATGGAAAACGTCTCCGTGTGCATGGACCAGGCAGCTACTTCATCAATACCACCAGTGGTGATGGCCACGATAAATGTACAGGTTTCTCTCGACTCGAAGCAACAAAAGAACGAAATTGTAAATATTGGAGTTTTACTCCATCACAAATTTCAGTTGGACAAAGCGTCGCCGAAGCCGCCGTTCGATCAACATTACTGCTGTAAGTTTATTTTCCAATCTACCAATAGCAATATATTTTCTAATGTACCTTTTCTTTTATCTATTAAAAGACTAAAAATCACGTACGCAAATAAAACATTCTCCGTATCTTTACAGTGGTCACGCATCCCCGATGCACGACCTGGCCGATGAAAGCCCGCGACAAACTGGCCAAGATCAAACAAACGAAGGTGATACGATGTGAAACGGAGCTCGAATTGCTGGAGCAGTTTCTCGAGATACTCCAGCGCTCGGATCCGGATATCCTCGTCGGCTACGATTGCGGCTTCCAGTTCGACGTGCTCATGAGCAAGATATTTGCACTCAAAATCAACTGGAGCAGCGTCGGGAAATTGAAGCGGTTGTCACCGCCTTTGTTCAAGGTATATTGGTGATACCCCAATTCTAGGATATTATTTAAAAATTAAAATATTATTCTATCTATGCAAATACTATAGAAATAAATTAATACATTTTTATATTTGATTTTTTTTTTTTTTATTTAGGGAAAAATGAATCTAGGTCAAATATTTTGCGGTCGGCCAATCTGCGACATCACAACGTCCGCGAAAGAACTGAACTTGAAAGTAAGAAGCTACGACCTCGCTTCGCTCTGCGTCGCCGTGCTCCACAAGAAGGAATACGAATGCAAAGAAATCAAACCGGAGGACTGCCCGAAATTCTACTCCTCTGCCGAAAAGCTAGAAAATCTAATCCAATCGACCATGGTCGAGGCCTCCTACATCCTTGGCATTGTCATCGAACTAAACATTCTCCCATTGGCCGTTCAAATCACCAACATTGCCGGTAACACATTGTCCCGAACTCTGTCAGCAGGTCGATCGGAACGAAACGAGTTCCTGCTGCTGCACGCTTTTCATCAAAAGGGATATATCACACCCGACAAAAAAACATTTGGAAAGAAGAAGGACGGCTCGGAGGCGACGCAGAAGGGAGGTAAAAAGAAACCTGCGTACGCTGGTGGGTTGGTGTTGGACCCGAAGAAGGGATTTTACGATAAATTGATATTGTTGATGGATTTCAATTCACTATATCCGAGTATCATTCAAGAATTCAATTTGTGCTTCACCACTGTGCCTGGAGCTGCGTATTCGGATGTTGACGTAAGTTTAAATCTTTCACTTGCAGTCTAGTTAGTCTAGAAAAAAATATTAATTATATTAGATAGCTTTAATCAATATTTTCAGAAACAAAGTTGTTTAAAAAAAATAAATTAACAAATTTTTATGAAAAGAAAATTTTTTAAGCAAAAAAAAAATATTTGACAAAGGGAAAGATTAAAAAATCAGTAGCGGAGGGTTTTCAGAAATAATTTTATAAATAAATCATTTTTACAGGACCTAAAATTACCAGAAGCTACAGTGGAAGATGGTATCGTACCCACGGAAATCCGCAAACTAGTACAGAGCCGTGTCGAGGTGAAGAAGCTCCTCAAAACGCCGAACCTCTCGCCAGAGCTGAAAGTTCAGTACAACATTCGTCAGCTCGCCTTGAAACTCACCGCGAACTCAATGTACGGTTGCCTTGGTGCCACGCACTGCCGCTTCTACGCTAAAGGCCTCGCCGCCCTCATCACTATGAAGGGTCGTGAAATCTTACAGAACACAAAGACGCTGGTGGAAAAATCGAATTACGACGTAATTTACGGTGATACCGATTCTATCATGATAAACACGAACATTTTGGAGTACGAGCAGGTATTCGGCATTGGTAAGGAGATAAAGAAGGAGGTGAACAAGACGTACAAGAAGGTGGAGCTCGATATTGACGGCGTGTTCAGGTATCTTCTACTACTGCAGAAAAAAAAGTACGCAGCTGTGACCATGTCGAAACTACCCAACGGTCAGCTTCAGTACACGAAGGAGTTGAAGGGTTTGGATATTGTTAGGAGAGATTGGTGTGGTTTGGCCTGTGATATTGGAAAGTAAGTCCTATTTTTGAACATTCATATTAAATTAAAAAATTTACGTGTGTCACATAAGCGGTTTACTTTTCTTACAGTCAAATATTGGACCAGCTTTTGAGTGATCTGCCGAGTGACTCGCGACTAGACAAAATTTTTGAAATCCTGCAGAACGTTGGCAACAATTTGCGCGAAGGAAAACTTCCCCTGTCGTTGCTCGTGATTACCAAACAATTGTCGAAGAATCCAAACGAGTATCCAAACGACAAGAAATTGTCGCACGTTCTTGTTGCTCTCAGGCTCAATGAAAGCGGCGGTCGTAAGTGGAAGGCTGGTGATACAGTACCGTATATCATCTGCGAAGTATGTGGCAAATTTATCATTAGTTGAAGTATTTAAAGTATCAGATTTAAATGATTATATCTAATTTTAGGATGATACTGGCAGAACTCCGCTCGAAAGGGCATACCACATCGAAGAGTTTAAGAAAAGTGATGCGTTGAAGGTTGATGTCAACTATTACTTATTGAATCAAATACACCCCGTTGTGCTTAGGATTTGCGATCCCATCGAGGGCATTGACGACGTTTTACTGGCACAACATTTAGGTACATTATCTCACTAACATTTGGTAATTTTGAGCAAAAACTTAAACTATAACGCATTATTTTTTTATTTGAAATTAGGCGTAGGAGACTTGTATAAACCAAAGAGGACATATACGAACCAAGCGGAAGACGAAATGCCTCTGTGTTTGCAGGACGACCGTTATAAAAATTGTCATCCATTGCGGTTTACGTGTAAAAATGAAAGCTGCAAAGCCGACATCGAAATTAAAACAACCATTTCTGATTTCGTAAGTACTATAAAAAAAAGTTTAATTCTATCCATGATAGAATTAAATTCACAAAAGAAGTTGAGAAAGATGATCAATTGAGTTTTTTAGATATTAGAGTCATTAGAGTTAATAATAATAGAGTGAAATTAGATTGGTATAGAAAACCTACATGGTCAGGTAGATTTTTAAATTTTGATTCTCACCACCAATTCGGAAACAAGACAGGTGCGATCAAAGGTGTCATTGACAGAGCGATTAAATTATCACATAAAGATTTTAGGAAAAAGAATTTAAATTTAGTTAGAGAAACATTTATTAAGAATAGTTATCCGGTAAAATTTATTGACAAAATGATTGATGAGAGAGTGTGGGAAATTTATAATGGTGGATTGAAGCAGCGGATAGATAATCAAACAAGGAATAGAAATGGAAAGAACGCATATTTTAGTTTACCATATGTTAGAGGTTTGTCGGAAAGGATTAGAAGGGTTTTTAGTAAACATAATATTCAAGTTTTCTTTAGAAACGATAATAATTTAGAAAGGTTATTTAGTAATTGTAAAGACAAGGATGATAAATGTTTAAAATCGGGAGTAGTTTATAAAATTAATTGTAGGGATTGTAATGGCTGTTATATTGGTCAAACGGGTAGATATTTGAAAAAGAGAATATATGAACATCAATATAGTTTACGCAGCTCAAGTTGTACATCGGGTTTGAAAGAACATTGTTTAAATAGTTTGCATTCTTTCGATTTTGGGAGTGTGGATATTTTGGAACAAGGGATTAAGAATAAATATAAGAGGGAAAGCCTTGAAAGTATTCACATTCTAAGAAATCGGAATAATGTAAATTTAATGATAGAGTCAAGTAAATTAGATAACATTTATCATTCTTTATTAATTTAAGTAAGAATGGAAAGTTGAAGAGGGGAATGTGGATGGTGGTGGGGGTAAGAAAAAAGAAGGGGTATGGGGGTATATAAGGAGTTGTATCGCGGGTTTCATTTTAGTTACTTAAGATAAATGGGTTTTTACTCCTAGCGAGGTTTTTCCCCATTCTACACTCCACATAGTAGTCCAGCCATACAACCGTTTTTGCTCTATAACTTCTGATAGTGTGGAAATGCCCTCACAGGGTAACGCACAACTTCCTCTTTTTGATTTCCTTCTTTAAGGAGAGGTAACTAGAATCGCCCAGGGTCCTCCTACGTGGATTCATTTCTACGTAAGGGGCTCCTGGACGGTGATCCGGGCAGGCTGTACCTCACTGGTAGGAGGCGACGGAGGGGGCCCCCACCATCCCTTCTTTCTTCTTCTTCTTGTTTCATTTCAGTCCCTGAGGAGGAGCCGGAGCGGGCTCGAAACGTTGGACAATGTGGTGGTGGTGGGCAGTTAGATCGTCCTTTGCTAACAAAGATTTTTCCAGGTTTTAATTAAGTTTTTATTTCAGATTCTGCGGGGGTGATTATAAATAAGGGCAATCTGACTGCCATAAATATTAATTATTTTAATTTAATTTGTAAGACTGATAGAAAAATTCTTATCAGTTGACTATAAAAAAAAATTTTAAATAGATTATTTGTAATAAAGTTTTACCTTATCTATGCGGTTTTAGGATGGAGTGTGTCGACCATCGCTGGCGATGTGTCAGAATTCCGAGTGCGATATGCCACCATGGAAATATGTCTTCGCCATACAGAACAAAGTGCAAAAGGATATTAGAAAATTCATCACAGACTATTATTACGGAGAAGTTGAATGTGAAAATCCAATTTGCTCGAAAGTCATGAGAAGGATAACGCTTGACACCGTTGGCACATTCCCAAAATGCTACAATTGTCCAGATGGTAACGTTCACAGAATAGTAAGTTCAAATGTTATACTTCTACATCGATTACAAGTCTTGTTACAAAATACTTTGTTCCCTTGTATAAATCCAGATTTACCCAATTCTAAATAAAAACTTCTGATTCCAGCACATGGAGACTGAATTGTACAATCAGCTTACGTTCTATCTCCACTTATTTACTTTAAATCAAACTCAGTCAAAAAGTAAGTAAAGCACCATAACTGAAACCAATTTTTTTCAAAATACAAGATACTGTAAAAATAATAAAATTTTTCCAGGTTTGAAACCAGCACCAACGGCTCAGCTCCTGGCTGTCTACGACACGCTGAGAGAGTTCGTGGAAAAGCAAATACAGCACAACGCCTACTCGGTGGTGGACCTGACGAAGCTCTTCTGGCCCAACATGCAGGAGAGCGACATCGACGCCTTGAGTCAGGTGGAAGATACCGTCCCGACCGTTGAGGTCGAAGAACTCATACAGGAGGAGGATGAGGAGGGTGAGGTAGACAATTTTCAATAATTTCGTAGAATTATTACGCTAACAAAAATGTATTTGACAAAAATTAATTTTCTGTTTCAGAATGAGGAGGAGTAGAGACAATCGTTAACTATTGTAAGTTATGTAATTTATAAAAATAGTATTAAATTTTTTATATTTATGACAGTTATTTAGGATATAGTTTGTAAAATAATGAAAAGAATTATTTGCATCCGACGTTTTTATACAAGATCAAATGTAAAATACAAAAATGTAATAAACAGTCCCTTAAAAGGTACACGTTTGTAATTGTATATATGACAATATGTTATATCAAAATAAATCGCACAGTTTGTCTATCTTAAAAATAAAAATAGCGCACCGGTCTATTATAACTTTTACCCATCTTTATGACGCTTAATTCATAAAATGACAACTAATTATAACTAATTATAATAGGATATGCCATGGAGAAAATATTTTTTTAATAAAAAACTTACATCGAAGAAGACACAATTTTAAACTCGATAAATTCATCATACTTATTCCTAAATAAATATGTATAAGTCATGTATAACCAGTTATTTTTGCATATGCAACCCTGTATATTTCTTAATAAGAAGACGATAATAACATTTTTTTAACGTACATGAAAATAATTGTACATAACTATGTATTAAAAGATATTAAGCTTATTTTAAAATAATTTTTCCTGGGCTTATTGAGACTTTTACTTATGAGAGGCGGAGGACACTATTATTTATTTGGAAGTTTTTTAACTCTAGTTATTAATTTAACAGGCTCAGAACGGCATGATTCAAATATGGAATTTGCCATACTTTAAATTGCTGGAAAAAAATTTTTTTAAACTTTGCTCATAACGCTTTTCATATCAAACATAATAATATAAACTGGGGGGGGGGGGGGCTGCACGCGCCAACCTCCGCTATGTAAACACTTCGTTTTTACATTATAGGCACGACCGCACTTCTCAGGAAAGTCTTACATATTTGTGTAAAGTCAAATCCTTGAATAATAAGCGAAAACCGACTATTTCAGGTATACTTAGGCATTAAAAATCGTTTCTATAGGTTTAACTCGTCAGGAATTGATTTTTCCTCACATCAGGCCGAAAGTACCACATTCCCGCCCGGCTCCGAAACGGAAATATGGCATTTTCGGCCTCGATGTGAGGAAAAATAGTATACGCACCACGGGAGTAAAATTGGACAGTCCACAGCTCGTGTAAATTGCCACCCGAGCCGAAGGCTTTCCCGAGTAGCGGTTCTACCTAACGAGTAGCGGTTGTGCCTAATTATTACAAACAAATAAAATTGAAAATATTTTAAATTCTTTTTTATTCTGTACAAAATGAATGTATTTTCTTTTATACGTTATTCGTAATGAACCTGTTAATAAAACAATAAAGCGCAAATACATGTACAAATAAACCCTAATTTGTTTACGTATAAACATTACGAATGCTGGTTTTGTAATGTGGATTTAAAACTTGAACGGAAATCTTCAACTTGAAATATTATTTAAAGTTATTTTAAACAAATTCAAACTAATTCAAAATCATTTTAAAGTCAATAATGAATAACCATTAAATTAAACATTTACTGTAAAACGGATACATGAAAAAATAAAATTTGTCATAATTAAAAGATATTTATGAATGCTTAGTAAACATGAAGATACAAGTGTCCTATTTTTTTTTTGTACTCAATCTAATTTTTTTCTTTTGTAATCTAAGGATAAGAATTCAATATAAAATTAAATAAATTGTAAATAACTATTTTACGTTATTTCTTGTCTCGAATATTTATTAAACTAAATATCTTAACAAAAAGTTACCTCCCATTTTTTGATAACTTTTTTCAACATACCTTGCAAATAGGAGGTAGAAAAACATTACATTTTTGTATATTTATTATTTTTGTGTATGCCTACTTGTTAAAAGAAATTCTTTATTACTATTCATAAGGTGACTTCATCGCAACAATTGGAGAAATGATTGAATTTTTATTCTTTTTATTACGATGGCAATGCAATAATTATACATAACGCGGCATGTTGCTTTTTTCTTGCAAATTTAAATTATAATTACAATTTTATAACACATTTGTTTCTTGGGAAAATCTAGTCTTTTTCACTAAAAATTATCAACTATTAAGAGGATGTGGGAACCTATATGTAATTACATACGTATGGATATACGTATTTTTCTTTACTTATTTTCAATTTTTATTTTTTAATAATTTTGTTCGTCTACTGTTCTTTAACTCATTATGAGCAGCGGACGACTGCGATAATTTTGAAAAACTTAAAAACAAATTTAAATAACGTAAAATTTAATGTAGGAATCTGTAATTGGCTCCGACATTCCCTTAATGGTCGCATGGCTTTCTTTCCATTTTATCTGACGATCTGCATTTTTCTTTTTCTAACTCTGAAACTGTTCTTCTATAATACGTAATTCAATTTCAAACAATCGTATTATTCAGTCTAGCTGGTGAAGTTACACCGGAACTACTAATTTAATTCACCATCTCCGATTGCTTCCAAATAGATCCAGAAATGGCTTCTAAATTTTACAATCATTAGATATCTTGCCAATCCTAAACCGACGAATGATTTCATTCATTTTTTTGCTCCGTTGCATTAGAGTCGTTTTGCTCAGAAAAAATATAAGCATCTTTCCGTAAAAAATCCTGGAAATTCTGACAGTTCAGCGCCAGCAACAAAAATTCATATAAAAATAATAGAATAAAGTATTTTTCTCTTGTTTTTATCAGTTTTAAATTTTCAATCAATAATCTCAGTCGTCCACTATGCTTCAAGTGGTTCTATAAAAAAAATTATTATCACAATAAAAGAAAAAATCGAATCATAACAACGAAAAGTACCCTCCAGTAATCCACAGTGGCTTCGACAACCACTTTAACTTCTTTCCAAGCATAACAACAACACATCCTCTTAGCAAACCACTAGTTGCTTAAAAAATCACTCAGTAACCGTCTCTACCTATGATGCACGGCATCACCAGCACCAGCACCACCGGCTGCGTTCTGCGACACGTTGTAGAAGTTATACGGTACGTTTGCCGGTACGAACGTGCTCACGGGCGTCGCCAGAGCGTTGAAGTAAGCCGTCGTAGCAGCGGCAGGTGCTTGTTGCTGCTGTTGCTGTGGTTGTTGTTGCTGTTGGGTGCGTGTGACGGTGCCCGAGACAAGTGGTCTTGAGGACGACCCCGTCTCGCCCTCGATGAAGGTCTCGATGGCCGTCACCGGTGTGTTCGAGGGTAGAGCCTGTAGCACGATCGGCTGCCTCGTGACGGTGACGTGGGGGATCGGGTGGATAACCTGCGCAAAAGAAAAGCGATATCGTTAGTCGGTGTTCGATGGTTTTTGAATTTGTACAATGGGGAAGTTGTCGTTTTTTTCATAAAAAAGTGATGATATCGTAAAGACATTTTTTGTCAGAACTTAAGATTTGAAAGAAAATAATATTATTTCCAATAATAGGAAAAGTTTAACATCTCCGTAATTAAGTCGAAAACTCCCTTATCACCGGTGAATACACGGCTGATGTATCCCTGTAATATTAGGAAAACTTGAAGTTTCACAAAGTTCTTTAAAATAAAATCACGTGCAAGGAGTATTCTTCTCCAAAGATCAATACATTTTATGATTTACTGCGTCAATATATGTACAATACTATAGAAAGCTCATGGAGTATCAATATCCAATAATCCGCGTTGATCTGACAATATATAACTTTCTAACGGCACAAATTACTCCCTCTAAAAACCAATAGTATCTATACATAGTGTCTCGTTAATAATAATCGTATAAGACGAGTCCGATAGCCACCCTGCGACGAGTACAGATCCCCTCGAGCTAAAAGTCACTGGAAAGTCCTGCTCACCTGCACGGTGGTAGCGGTAATCTGCACGGGCGTGAGCACCGTTTGCTGCGTGCCGCTAGCCGTTTGTACTTGTACTTGAACCGCCTGAACTTGCTGCTGCAGAGCTTGCAGGTTCTGCTGGGCCTCTTGCTGCTGTTGCTGACTCGGCTGCGTGGGCAGCGGGTGGCTTTGTTGCGACGTGTTGATACCGTGACGACGCTTCATGTGCTTGTTGTAGTTCGGCCAGTTGGTGAAGTGGTGCTGGCACTCCATGCAGCTGTAAGGCCGCTCGCCCGTGTGCTGTCGTCGGTGCGTCTGAAAAAGTCATTGCATTGTTGTTAACAGAATGTAATGTTAATAAATAATCACAACACGCATCAAGAGTATCTATAACATTTTTTTTCTTTTTAACGAAAGGCCTCATTCTTTGACCACGGTATAAACAGCGATCAAATAAGATCAAATAGATATTTTTTCATTCATAATTACCGTCAATATGCCCTTGAATCGGAAGCTCTTGCCGCAGAATTCGCAGGAGAAAGGCATAGCGCCCGTGTGGATCCTGTGGTGCTCGCGCAACGTGCCCTTTTCCCTGAACGTCCGACCGCACACAGCGCATTGGTGGGGCTTGGCCCCCGTATGCACCGTTTCGTGTTTTTTCAGTTGTAGTGTCGTTTTGAACCTGCATAAAAAAAAAAAAAAATATTATAATTTGTGGTAAAAGGAAAATCAATACAAAGAAAAATATGAATTCAACTTGAACGTATTACTAAATGAAATTTAACAATGAGAAGGGATCATCAATGAAAATTAAATTATGCAAATTGTTTTCAATAGTTTCGAATGATTCTATGTAAATTTAGCGACAAACCCTTTTTTAAATCATTTCCTCGCATGTATGTATAGTTACAATTTATTTACATAATTCAGATTCAGATCTAAATGAATACGTCGCCGGGGTACATCTGAATTTCAAATGTATACAAGAAAGCACGCATACGATTTTACCAAACCCATATTCAAAGATAGGACAATTTACATAATTTTACGTCTACGTAAACAGTAGGTTTCTTTGTCATCTAAACGTCACGTGTAAAACTAACAAATAGTATTACATTTAAATATTAAATAAAGTAATCACACTTACGATTTATTACACTGAGTACAAGTGTACGGCTTTTCCGCGGAATGCGTCAGAAAGTGAGCCTCCAGATTGCCCTTCTGTATAAAACTTTTGCCGCATTGGTCACAGGTAAAATTCCTCACGCCGGAATGTATACGCTTGTGCGTCACCAAGTTTGGTTTCGTAGAAAAACTAAAATCCAGAATAACGTCCATATATATCAACTAAATATTTTAGAAAAATAAAGAACTATTTGAATTCATAAGCTGTCGACCTCACCTCTTATCACATTGATCACAGGGAAATCTGTTCTTCATGCTCTCGGGCAAATGACACCGACTATGAATGTACAGAGCGCTTTGCTGCCTAAATGCTTTACCGCAAGTCTGGCACACGTGCGGACGCTCCTCACTGTGCACAGCTTTGTGCGTGTCCAGAACTTTCTTATGAACGAAAGTTTTGCCACAGTCTTCACAGCTGAGTAAAATAACGATTTATAAGTAAATATTTCTTAGAAATTAAGAAATTTGGAATAAGTAGTGTAGATTAAGTTTTATTGATACTAACGAGAATTTCGGTTTGTTTTTATGCCTTTTGACGTGGGTAAGGAAGCCATAATATTTTTCGTAAACTTTACAGCACTGTACACACATGTACTTTGCCTTTTGATTGTGAATAGTTTGATGATGCTCCTCCAGCATCTCTAAACTAGGTAATTTGTCATTGCAGTCTGTACATAACCATGGGTATCTCTCTAGTCTTTCTCCTCTCCTTCTGCTTTTGTTTGCAGGTTGTTCTGCATTTTCTTTTTTACCTGAACGAATGATATCCATGTCTGATTCAGTGCCTGTAAAGTCAAAATACCAGTATAGGTAAATTATTTCAGTAAATGATGAAAACATTAACAACCAATAAATAATACTGACCTGTCATATAATTTTCTGGAATCTTAACGCTCGTTTTACCACTTTCTTCTTTACTTTGTTCCTTATCTAGTTCATCTGATGCCTGTTCACAGTCATTTAATTTAGATGAACTATTTTTCCTCTTTACTTTTTTCTTGTTATTCTGTTTGGGTGAACCTTTTTTAGCAGGACTTTTGTTACCATCTTCTTCAGCTTCTATAACATTTTCTTGTAATTCTTCTTTCACTGAAGCATCATTGCTACTGTCCAAGAAATCTTGATCTATACCAGCTTCTGAATCACCTTCACAGCTTTCTTCTTTGGCAACATTTGCTTCCGAACTTAGTGATGAAGTGTTTTGAAGATTTTCCTGTTCAATTTCTTCTTTGCAATTGTTCAGCATGTGACGAAGGGAACATTGTGCCTGATTGGTTTTATCAAAAAACTCACTCGACTGGTTTAGTAATTTACAACAATCTTCGCATACACACAATGGCAAATTGTCACTGGGAAAAATCTGAAATGTACAACAAAATCATTAGTTTTGAAATTTAATACCACTTTATGGAACTAACTTCTAATCTATTACTCACAATTGCTGTGTTATTAGTTTTACAATACAGACTTATGTTGCATAAAAAATTCTTAAAATTCATCACATTTATTTGTAATTTAATAAGTTTAAGTACATTTTATAAATATATTTTTAAAAAACAAAGGTAAACATAATTACACTATATAAAATGAGTAATAATTCGATTAGAAGTAAACCTATTTTTATTCACTAAAAATTGTCGCTTGAGAAAATATTGTCAGATGAGCAGTAAATATCAATATTGAATAATCCTTTCCCTTTCTTCACCCTAGACATTTCATTGTCATCCCTCAGCAACTTCCCCCAATATTTACGAAACAATCGACAAACCAAAGCACTGTTAAACTCCAAAACCCATGCTCCAAAACTTATCTTGCATCTTTCCCTCAAAGAGTTGAATCCAAGACAGTTCTAAAAACCCAAGTTGATAACAGCCCACCCTCCTATCTCCCCCATTGCCACATCTTCCTCGCACTGCCCAGCAATAAAAAAAAAAAAAAAAAAAAAAAAAAAAACAAAACCCACAACAAAGCAACAACCCACCTGAATCCTTAGGCACTTGACGATCTTGCTCTCGATAGCAAGACTGAGCCCCTCCGCCTCGTAGATGCCGAGGAGCTGCTGCTTAGGCTCAGCGCAGAGCCGACACAACTGCTGCTGTTGCCGCCGCCGCTGCTGTTGCGTCTCTTCTTCTTCCCCCGTCATGTTTCTTTTACACGCGCACGTATAATAGCGTCGTGTCTCCGCGCCGCTGCGCGATAAAGCCAAGGGAGTAGCGAGAGATAGAGCACTGATAGCGCGCGGGCGCTACGCCGCTGCGAGGCGGCGGTAAACAACGACGACGGCGGCCATCGTCGCGCGCCGGTCTGTCTGTATACCTCCGCTGCTGGTGTGCAGCAGGTATACCCCTTTTATTTGTTTACAAACTGCGTGGATGGAAAGAGGCAGCTCTGTCACGTGTGTACATATAACGGGTATATAACTTATCGCACTCGCGCGGTGTTACATTTTCACGGAAGAACTGAGGAGAAGAAGGCAATCACTCGCGGATGTCGTGTTAGAGATATATGCAAATGCAGCGCGCGAGAGATGAGGTGCAGCTACTGTGCAGGTATATAAATAGGCGCCGAGAGAGATGATGAGAAAAGTGCGAGGCGCAGGTGCGCATGCGCACGCGGGTGAACAGGTAATGCTGCCATCTACCAGGTGTAGGAGGCGGAGTGTGTGTGTGAGCGGGAGGTAATGTGATGCTGCTGAGCTGATGTGGTGGTGCAGCGGTGGCTCGATCGATGGTACAGTGGCGGAGGTATCTGCCTTATCAAGTATGTGAAAGTGATATTTTTTTTTGTTTGTAATTATTTTACTGAATCATTTTAATTTTTAAAACACTTTTTTGTTTCTATCGAAAAAATGTTGAAGATCTTGTTTAAAAAAAAAATAATGCAAATGTTATTTGTTAAATTATTGTAGTTATCTAAAATATTATAAACAGTAAATAAAAATAAGGCAATGATAAAAACACATTCATCAGTTCATTGGGTTATTATACCATGAATCACCAAAATCAATTAAAACCCAACGTCTCATTTATATCGCTCCTCATATCTAATTCCATCCACTTAAAGCCGTTTTAAATTTTAAATTCGTATACCATTCGCTGTTCCCTCCGTATGTGCTTGTAAAGAATCGATCCTTCACTTCATCCCAAATCGCATGTATTTTATAATTCGAACTATAAGATATAGAGCTGCATGTAAATCTTCCAACACCTCGCATAGGCATTAATTTCGATGTTTTGGTAATACGTTAGATAACTACAAGTATATACTTACTACTATATTTTCCTCGTTACCTTCGCCTGTCTTATTCTTAATACTCGCCTCGCAGGTGTAAATCGGGTCAATTGCTTTTTCGAAAACGTACGTGTGTAGTTAGTTACACGCTCATTGTTTCGCATCGACACAAAAGGTGTGTAGATTGCATAGGTGTTTTCTTCGGAGCGCGAGCAAGTTTTTATAGCTGTAGCAGTGGGTAGTAAAGTCGATTGGTAGGTTCGGAAATGTTGGGTTGGGTTAATTTCTGTATTTTAGTTGATTCTGGATAAATAATAAATTGGAATATCTTACGATTTAGATTTATTTTTAAATTGAATTACATGGAGAAAACTTTACTTTTTTATAAGGAAATTTGTAGGGTTTTTACTTTTTAAATAGTAATATTTTTATGATTTTTTTAGCTAATTCGGTTGATATTGTAATATTTCTATGCACCAGTCATCAAAATTACTGTTTTAAAAAGTAAAATTCGCAATGAAAATCATAAAAATTATAAAAATTACTATTTAAAAAGTATAAATCCCAACTGACGAGTACGTGCCACTGTGGAAAATAGTAAATTTTCTCATAAAAAAAGTAAAGTGTATACAAAAATTTTTCTCCGTGTACAATATTTACACATTAACATCATAATCAAATCGTACATCTTAAAATTGACCCTGTAA
Organism: Torymus aiolomorphi; assembly: GCA_036365515.1. Taxonomy (NCBI): domain Eukaryota; kingdom Metazoa; phylum Arthropoda; class Insecta; order Hymenoptera; family Torymidae; genus Torymus; species Torymus aiolomorphi. Next base: position 19,984,821 of record CM070877.1, on the reverse strand, counting down.
TATACAAAAAAAAATTTACCTAATTTGTATGTCAATAGTTAGTTTAAAAGTAAATCAATTTTATACCACTCTAACCTCAAAATCACAACTTTGATATGATTTTTCGGCGCTCGTGGTATAAAATACCGTTCGAAACTAGTGCGTAAGTCGATTATTTAGGTGGTGTGACTTTTTCGCACTCGCTTCGCTCGTGCAAAAAGTCACACCAGCTAAATAATCGACTTCCCCACCCGTGTCGAAATGTACTATTCTCCATCTCTAACACTACCATGTATCTAGGCTTAACTGTACCAATAACGAACACGATCACTCGATTTCCACCGATCAATATTCATAAAACCATTGAAACAATGTTTCTAGAACCGCATTGTAATACATAAATCGTCCAACTAATGGCCTGTATATGAAAGTTACGTAGACCCGATTGGAATTTTCGTGCGGCGTGTCTTTCGAATGCACGTGTGAAGTCGCACGCCTTGGCTGTGAATCAACTTGCAATTGCGCAGACCTCCACCGTTAACTTTCGTCCAATTGCTGCTGGTCATCTATTCGAGAAATGAGATGTTTATGCGAAGCGTAAATTTTTTGCTTTCGATGTAGGTAAATACTGAGATGTAGAATATTTTGCAAAATGCGCAATTTGAGATTTTGTATCTCATACAAGTGATCCGTAAGCGATTAGTTCATTTACTTCTATGTGTTTGTTTTATGTGATTGAAGCTGTTACGAAAAAACCATATTTAATATAAAAAATTTAGACTGATAGTTTCTTTTTTTTTAATAAAAAGTAACAGTAATATTGGCGGTACATTCTTTGATATTAGTTTTCTTTGATATTCCACAAATGAATGCATTATTTATATCGTCAATATGTAGGATCGAATTTCTCTTAAGTAAACATTGTTTTGGGTCAAATGCTTTCGGTTCGAACCTGCACTGTAACATTCTCATAATCTTCTAAATAAATTTTGCAAAGATTTTCTCAGCTCCAAACTTAACACACGCGTTTAAACTGATCGTTCCGAAAAAGCCACACGATTTTCCTACTCCTCGCGTCGCGCAAAAATCCTGCTCATCCATAACCCATTAGAGCGACACAAAAGAATAAACAGGCCTCTCTCTCTCTCTCTCTCTCTCTCTCTCTCTCTCTCTCTCTCTCTCTCTCTCTCTCTCTCTCTCTTCCGAGAACCGTATATATAAAGCCCGCGAGTGAAATTAGCGGTACTTTCGGCGCGCGCACGCGCTTACTTTGCTCAGGGCGCTTCAAGCCGCTTTGAACTTTTGTTTGAACGGCTCTATATAGGTATGCTCACGTGCGCGTGCGCGTCGTTACACTTAGGTACTCTTTTTTCGTTACTTTCGGCTTTCGCTGAGCTGCCGCCGCACATCTTCGTTATCGAGGCTACTTGTATACAAGCGAGTGAGGCGGTTACTCTTTTTTTTTCTCTCTCTCTCTCTGTCGCATTTCAAATGAAATGTCAGTTGCGCACATGCGAGGGGTTTATTTGCATGGTTATTGGCTGGAGGTTTATGAGGGTTGGTGAAAGTACGTGATTGGACTTTTCGAATTTTGAATTTTGTTGAGTAGGGAGGGGAGGAGGGGAATTAGCTCGAGGTTCGAGTGTGGAGTCGGAGTTTTGATTGTAGAGAGATAACTTGAGAATAGCTGATGCGCATATATTAAGTTTTTTTTAGATTGTAGAATAGGAATAGGCAAAGAGTAGGTTCGAATGCTCATTCGGTAATTATAGAACAAAATGAATGGAGGCGCGGCTTTAAATAAAAATTACGTAGATCAGAAGCTCAAAAAGTAGGAAGAAAGTAGTAAATATTAAATAATTGATTCGATGATTTAATAAATTAATGTTTTATAAATGAAAAAAGTAACCATTCGACTACGTAAAATTTAATCTCTTGAAGAAAAAACAATTAATTTTTTTTGTATATGTATTTTTAATTTTTCTGTAGTTTCTAATACTACACTACAATTGTTCAACTGTTTTATTTGAAAAAAAAAAAAAAAAAAAAAAAAAACACTATTCTTTGCGTAGGAATAAATCGATTACGTATTTTCAAATTTTTAAACATTGATATATAGACAAAGTGAATTGTAACCATAAACGTATCTGACAAGTGTCACATATCCACGCGTGAAGCATTATTCTGAATAGTTTCCTATCAACATCGGCTCACGTCAGTTCTCGTTATCTATGTTCCCTATCTTCTATGAAATGATATACAATCAAACTTATCGTCAATTTATATCAAATGTCGACCAATTTCCTAAGCCTCAAGAATCAATTTTTGCAAATACTCCAACGTTTTGTCTGGAAGAATCATCCTCGTTCCAAACCTATTCATCAAATAAACCCCAATTCTCAAACCTCCGAGATTCTCTCTTCCTATCGTTCGCTACCTCGCTTTCTTCTTCTTCTTCCTCTCTCCCTCCGCACACGCGTCTCCTACACATACTCACTCGCTTACTTATATATATATATATATATATTATCGGGCGCGTGAAATCCTCTCTCTCGTCGCTCGCGCGGCACACATCCATATTATAATTAATGCCACGACGACGACGGCGGCGGCTAACGAATGAAGAAAATCGAAAGCAGCAGCGCCCGGCAAAATTTGCATGGGCGTGGCGCGCGTATGTATAGTTGGGATATGCATGAGATGGAGATGCCGAGATGAGGTGTCTCATCGTACGGGTTCCATTAGCGCGGTGAACTACGTAAGGAGGGCGGAGGAAGTGAAGGGATTAGGTAATGTTTGTTTGGGAAAAATCTTCTTCTTTCTTTTTTATTGGGAATATCGGCTTTAATGAAAATTGGGTTTTTGAAGGTGCCGCAGAGCGATTGGGTAATGTTTGGGTGCATTATTGAGGAACTCGTATTCTTTTTTTCTTTCGGAGTCGTTTGATAGATTATGTTTTGATAGGTTGCTAAGTATAATCATGAAAATAAATCTTCGAAGAGATTAGGTAACGTGCGTTAGGAAAGTGTTTTTTTATTTGGCAGTGGATTTAAGGGATCGGTTATAGCGCGGAGAATAAGATGCCAGTTAAGCTGCGCGGAAAGTTAAGCGTTGATAAGATAATCTTCCGTTTTTTCACGCTCAGCTGTGGTCCAAAGTCTAGGTCGGCTCGATTATTCTGGAAGAGAGAGATGATCAATCTCAGTATAATAAGCAATATTATTACAGAACATTAGAAAAAAAATTAATACACTAAAGTTAAAATTTCTAACACCTTAGCCATTAAAAAAAGAAACGATAACAAAACACATCTATTTTCACCTTGCAAACTCATCACGATCGCGCACCGTCGAGAAATTGATTCGAGCCTTGGACGACTTGATTAGAGTATTATGGTCCTGTCGATCAAGGAGTCTTACGTACGCGAGATCATCGCGTGTAATTGCAGCTAAGCGGCCTTGACCTACCTCTCGCAATATAAAATCGTCTATGATCACGCGCAAGTGTGTGAGCGATTACGTCGTTTTTTTTTCTTTTCGGCCGAATCGACGATCCTATTCGTGGTACGGATGAGTATATCGCTAAATGGGATGGGAGAAAAAATTGATTCGAAGTCATTGATCGAGGTATATGTGTAAGGCTAATAATAGGCGAGATGATGTTGGATTGTTTCGTACTTTTGATTTTATAAGTACAGCGTAAGAGTTTATGTTTTACGTACATACACTGTCCAACAAGTAATCTGATTTTGGGCAAAATATTTTTATTCAAGCGGCTGTTGGTTACTCAACTATACATATAGTATACTATGTGCTATATGTGCAAATCCGCGGACTACAGACAACAACTGGGGTACAAAAACGGAAAAAATTTTTTTTGAGGGCACACCTACCACATAAGGTTTTTTCGGTTCTTTGGGGGTCCCTCAACATGAAAATACTCGTGTACACTCATTATCCGTTGCCAAACTTTTTTGCCGACGAAATCAATTTTTCTTATGGAAATTTAACATGGGAAAAATGGACGAAAAGTAGTCATTGATGTTTAACCAACAGCAAACTATTGAAGAGGCCAAACCAAATTCCACAAAAAAGCGATTAAAGTTAAAGAATAAAGTTTTAATTTGAGATGAGAATCGTTAAAATCGGTCGATTCTGTGCAAAGCTACGTGAAGTTGAAAACGGCGAAAAATGACAAAAATTTGAAGAATTACGTGGGTTTGAAAAAAATCGCCCATTTTCGTCATTATTCGCCATTTTCAAATTCACGTAGCTTTACACAGAATTGATCGATTTTAACGATTCTCATCTCAAATTAAAGCTCTATTCTTCAACTTTAATCGCTTTTTTGTGAAATTTGGTTTGGCCTCTTCAATAGTTTGCTATTGGTTAATCATCAATGACTACTTTTCGTCCATTTTTCCCATGTTAAATTTCCATAAGAAAAATTGATTTCGTCGGCAAAAAAGTTTGGCAACGGATAATGAGTGTACACGAGTATTTTCATGTTGGGGGACCCCCAAAGAACCGAAAAAACCTTATGTGGTAGGTGTGCCCTCAAAAAAAATTTTTTCCTGTAGTCCGCGGATTTGCACATATATAAAATGAACGAAGGTCAAACAAATTTAAAAATATTTTAGATAAAGAAGTAATTTACTTTTTCTAAAAATAATAATATAATAATATACAGTTACGTAAGTTTATTTATCACACGTTTTATGTATTATTACTACTAAACAGTATAATATTCTAGTAAACTTGAATTTTTTGCTAAGTAAATTTTGTTTGAGATGACTGATAGTGAAGCTATTAATGTTATTTTTCAAATGACTGGTCGCACTTGTCCATCTTATTATAAGGAAGGTGGCAAAAAATTAAAAAATTTTTGCACCTTGATTTACGCATATTACATAGCATGCAGCCATCAACGAAAAAAAGTATTAAAAAGCAACGACTTTTATACTATTTTATTATCACCTGCCTTATCCAGCCGACCCATCACCGATCTTCATAAACCTCTTTTACATCCAAAAAAAAGCGCAAAACCTAGAATAGAAAATACAAGTCAACCACTATATATAAGCAAACTAATTGTTACTTTCGTCTGCATGCATGCATGCACCTGCCTCTTGCGCGCGCAAAAAGAGATTTACAATGCACAATTGGCAATTTGTCATTACGCTCGCGAGCTCGCATGCAGCATCCGATAAATAAATCACGACGCGCCGCGCGGCTGTATATAAACCCTCTCTCTCTCTCCCGGCGAGACGTGATGCCATCGAGATCCTCGCGGGTCATTAATCTGGAGAAAGCCGTCGCGTATTTTATAAAGAGTATAAAGAGTTTTGTTATACTTGTAGTATGATGTATGTAGAATCGCCAGCGGCGTGTGAGGGAGATTCTTCTTCTTCTATTTTTCGGGCGGGCGTATATGTTAGATCATAGATTCCAGGGAAGAGGATAAGAATCGGTAGTATAAAGCGGATACGTGGTAAACATATCAAGCTCCTCGGGTGTAAAATATACTGGTCGAGAGTTTTTCGGGTTGCAGATCTGGAAGGCTTAATGTACGTGAGAATTCCATTTATCTCCCAAGCTCGGAGATAAGAATGTCCTTATGAGAGATAAGATTAGGTCGGGCATAGCAGTTTACGTAACAGAAATGTAATATCCTTCTATTATACAGGTTTTTAAAATTTTTATAAACAAATGAACGAAAAAGTATGTATGTATATATGAATAGCTAGATAACGTGATTGAGTTGAAGATAACGAAGCGCTCTCCGAATAATGATGTAATAATACATCGCTATGTTAACTAGTATCCTGGACAGAAGGACATTTAGAGTTCTAGAAACGTTAAAGGAATGGCTAAATAATGCGCGCTGCTTTTGTAATTTTTTTTTTTGTCATTCTTCCATTATGCAGCTTCTTGGAAGCCGTTAATTAAATTTCTATATACCGACGCGCGCGCGCGCGTGAAAGAGTTTACCGGATATTTGAAAATTTTATTGGTAATTGACGCTATACTTCTTCTGGGTATATATTGTTGTCGGGTAACGTTCTCATTTATTTTGACTAATTGTAAAAATAAAGATTAGGATGAATACATGTATGTTGAGATTTAGTGCACTCTATTGAGAGTTTGTATAACTAATGTTTGTATGCATGTACACCCGAGGGAAGTTGATTCTTTCCGAACGTGCCGGGTAAATTTCAAAATCCTGCAATCCCATTGGACAATTCAAGTGTAAACATTAACCCTCAATTGGAATCATCCAATGAAATTGCAGAATTTTAAAATTAACTAGGCACGTTCGGAAAGAATCAACTTCCCTCGAGTGTACATACATGTATTTTTTTTGTACAGTTACTATTTAAGTTTATGAACACACATTTAATAATGCAGTATTAAAAGAAAACTTTAATTCTGTATAAAAATATGGATACTCATCCCTGCTAAAAATCACCGATTGAATCCGATTAATTCGGATTGAATTTAGCGGTATGTGAAACCGGAACTATTGTATTTCAATCCGGTCAATCGGGGCCCCCGATTGAAAGTGAATCGGTTTCAATGCCGCATCAATCGGAATCTGATTTTATGCGATATTTCCGGATTGAATTCAATCGGAATCAATCGGTTCCAATGATATTTTTGCTGAATCCGTTTTAATCGTCAAAAGTGGATCGTTTTCAATCCGTTTTAATCGTAATATTTCTATATTTAACTATGAATCCGTTTGAATCGGGTGCATCCCGATTGTATTCAATCGGGATCAATCGGCTTCAATTGTAACCGTCTATCATAATATATGATAGAAAGGTTATCTTAATTACTCAAATGACTTTTAACTTTTATTAATTTAAAAACAATACTTTATGAAGGGTACATATATTTTATAAATATTGTATATTTATTTATAAATATTTATCTTTGATATATAATATTTAATTGGGGCTCTAATTATTGTTACAAATATTTCTCGGCCTTTTATTGATCAACAAAATAATATGGCTAATTTCATATTTCGTCTTATAAACCTTTGGTACTTTTTACATATAAGTACTACAGATAAGAATTATTGTTTCGTATTTTGACGATGATACGAAAATGTGTCCTTATTGCTCATAAATTTACTAATATCTTAATCCAATTCACTACCAATTTTATATTATTAATAATTTTATTTTCAATTAATATTTTTAATTACCGTGAGCATTAAATAGACTCATAAAAATTAGATTTAACCCGATTGAAACCGATTCATTCAGATTGAAGGTGGTAATTATTTTTTCAAATAAAACGATTGACTGTATCAATACAAAACGATTGAAATGGATTTATGATCAGGAAGTTATCACCGGGTGATAGCGCCAGGAACTACTACCTAATGCCAGTTAAACAGAAGAATTTTTAAGAAGTTCAGAAATTGACTAATGAATTTGTTTCAATCGTTTTTAATCGTGTAAATACTTTTGAATCCGGATTTTCCGGATCAAGATTTCGTATTCAAACGGATTTACTTTTTTCAATCCGATTCAATCGGTGATTTTTAGCAGGGATATAAAATAAAATAGTCAAAGAATACGAAATTGTAATAGAACCATTTCGACGTAATATATTAGTATAAATGTACATCCATGTTTTTCTTTTTAGCAGTTTACATCCATCACATTTCATATATAGAGTCAATTATGCAAAAGCAGCGTTTATCCGCGATATGTTCCTCTTGTAATGTAAAAAACTGCATTTTTAAAAACAATATTTTCTAGCCGAATTCTATGATCTATACTATGAGTATGTGCTTTAATTTTATCTGAAACATACGTGAAAATTGAATGTTTACATTCATTTACAAAACGATTTTTTACTATTTCTATCCATTTTTCGGCTGTGTAAGCAAAATGATATGGATATGGAACAAAAAAAGGAGATGGCTTGGAGCAGAGAAAAATAGTTTTACAAATGAAAAGAAACGAATCATTTTCAACAAGGAAATTTGTTTTAAGTCTTTAAAAACTTAATTTTTTCATAATATTTTATATCAGCAATAATTGCCAAAATTTGTTTTAAGAATCGTTTCTGCGGTAGAAAAATCTTTTGCGGCTTGCGGCTTGCGGCTTAGGATTCCCCGCATTTTGCATGTAAGTATACAGAGTTCGATGGAAAAAAAGTCCAAACTTTACATATCAATGTAATTATTCATAAATATGAGCAGCTAAATAGCTGCTTGAAAATGCAGATGATAAAATTCCTATTCTTCAAATTCTAAACCTCGTAGCATCGTTGTTTAATTTGATGCTGGTTACACTGGCTGATAGTTTTACGAGCGCAATCTTGAATGTGTGCGCGTAAGTTATTTGTTTATTTAACAAATATGTAGCGCACTTAAACTATTACGGACTGAGTAAATTTCACAGTGTCGAGGCATTATAAAAAGAATAATTTGCAACTATATGAGATCAAGAGTGCACTGCTGTAAGTTTTACAATATTCTCTCAGTCTATAAAAATTTCAAATCAAAATATTAATTTGTTTAATATTGCGTACTGCATTTTCAAAAATTTATACAAATTTGTATCATAAGCCTTATTAAAATTATAAGATTAAGTTTTTTTAATGAACTGTATTTAATCTATGCAATTGTGTTATTATATCATTTATTTCCATTCATTACACCAATTATATAATTAACAATAAAAAATTCTCGTTACAAGTTTGAAATGTCTTGTATCACTTTACACTCTTAGCTATTTTTTCACCGTCGTGCACATCACACATATCTGAATCAATCTGAGACATCTTTACATTTTCTTGATAATATTCAAGTTTCCTTTTAAGAATCCTTACCTGAAAAATATTAATAACAAATAACCATGATTAATTGTATTCCATTCTTTTAAAATTTGTTGCTAAGTTTTAATTTAACTAGCGCTAAAATCATTGATATTGCTGAAATAACATTAAAAAAAATATATATAAAATCATATGCACACGAATCCATCATACGAAATACTGACTTCCCACCGCTGTACATATACTTACCACCTTATACAGTAGTATATCCTAAGATGCAATGTTTCGTCTTTTCCCGTCGCCTATAAGATAACTCGCTCGTACCCGTGTCTGGAAATAAAATTACCAGCATACGCGCTACGAAACTTGCCAGACTTCGTTAATAAATTACGTATTCGCAGAAGGTGTATTAATGTTGCTGTGCGCGCCGGAGCGGTGTTGCTTCGCAATCCCTTCGCGTTTGTACTGATAATGTCAAGCGGGAATGTCAAGCTTCCCGTGAGAGGATCGTCGAGATAATATTTTTGTGATTTGGAAAATATCAATAAGTAGGGAATTCCGTTTTTGGTGTTTATTTTTGTTGGCATTGGTGCTTGTGTGAAGTGCTTATATATATAAAGCTCGCAAAATATGAATAAACTAAAGAAAACTTCTGAACCGACGGATCCGTACGAGAAAAACCTCCAAAGTAAGAGTTAATCCTATTTCCACTTTCATGCGTACCTAACATTTCACAATATGGCACGTGACATTTCGTATAAAAAAATCGCTAGACTTCGAGTGGGCCCTAAATTTGAATCGTCTCAGTCTTCGGCTCATTGGCGTGTGGCCGGGCGATGAGGACGTCGCAGGTGTAGCGGGACTCGCTGTTTACCTACGCGTGCCCTTCATGGTGTTCTTTATGTTCGGCTCCTTATTCCTGCCACAGATGTACGCGCTCACGTTAGTCTACAAGGAACTACCCCTCGTCATTGATAATCTGATGTCAAGCTCTGCGACGCTGTTGTCATGTATCAAGCTGTTTTTCATCTGGCGTAGCAAGAAAGGTAAGGGATAATATCCATAAGCGCCGCTCCGCTCCGAAAGAGATTGTTGTTAGTTTCCTTTCTATAAATACCAGTTCTTTAATATTTGCAATTCGTAAGACAAGATGTCTAATTTAAATAAAATTTTGATAACGATTTGATCAATTTAATAGGTTTAAATATTTTATATGATATTTTAAAAAAGAAAAAGAAAAATACGAGAGATGGTGAATATAAACCGAAACAATATGAAGTCAATGGTGGAAAAATCGTTCATCAATTTCTTATGAATACGCTGAATTATAGTAAAAAATGAACCTGTGTTTAAAAATTTATTATTATATTAACAACTAGCACAGTTTTTGTCTATTAATAAAAAGTAATACTTTTAAAGTACTAAAAGTATACATTCTTTCATTTCAATGTTTGTTCTCATTTTTTTAAGCCTACGAATATATTATTATAATAAAAAAGGGCACCTCGTTTCCTACGGGAAAACGTAACGGAGCAGAGCAGAATAGAGCAGAGTAGAGCGGCGCTTTCGTAGATTGTACCTAAAGGCTGTGGATGATAGTATGGCAAAATATATGAGGAAATCCAGAATTTATTTCAATTTTTCGCATCCTCAAATTCTACAGCATATTGATTAAGGATAAGAATTTGATAGTATTATTATGCTAAATGGGGTTTGCATAAAGAAAGCAATTTTATATTTAAATATATAATGAAAAAAAATAATTCAATGTACTTTTGCTCATCTCTTTGAGAAAGCATTCTGCTAAAGTTAGCAGCAATTTTTAATTTTATTTATTCTTAACTCAAAAATAAAAAACTGATCATCTACCAAATGTTTCTCCATAACAAAAGATTTATGAGGAAATCCAGAATTTATTTTAACTTTTTGCGTCCCCAAAAATGCTCTCAAAGTCGGGGCTGTCGATTTTTGTGATTTGTGAATTTTTATACCTTTTCGACATTCAACTTCAAACTTTGAGTTGATCGTTTCTGGGCTAAATGACTGAGGTTTAAGAAAAGGGCTTTTTCTTGAAAAATTTCAACCTTTAAAAAAAATGTAAGACAAAGATGTTTTTAATTGTACACGAGTTCCTCCGTATATTTTGTGACATAAGAAAGAAGAAAAACCGCGTCCGGAAGGTGTGCCTTAAAAAAAATTTTTTACCGATTTTGAGGACGCGAAAAGTTGAAATAAATTCTGGATTTCTTCATATATCTTTTGTTATGGAGAAACATTTGGTAGATGATCAGTTTTTTATGCTTGAGTTAACAGCAAATACAATTAAAAATCGCTGCTAACTGCTTTAGCAGAATGCTTTCTCAAAAAGATGAGCAAAAATACATTGAATTATTTTTTTCATTATATATAATAATACTATCAGCTACTCTTGTACATGCTTACAAAAAATAACTTAATCTATTTATTTTATATTAATATATATTAATTTCTTTTTTTTCGTATTCTTACCCTTATCAATATGCTGTAGAATTTATTTATTTTAATCGCATTTTAATCTTAAAAATCCACGAAATTAAAATTTATTTTGAAATGAAATAAGTTTCATTGCCAGAACTGAACACTACATAGAGTTTAAGAATCTCTTATTTAATACCTTCAATATTCATTTTTTTTAATGTAGTACACATATTGTCGTTTACTAATGTCTCAATAATGTAGTCAACATTACATGTGTAGTCTTCTGGCTTTTCCTCTCAGAGCCAATAAATTTTGTTCATTATTGGCTCAATCGAGTATTCATTGTGTTTTATTATCCTCCCTCTGCAATTATTAATAGTAGAAATAATTTATTTTACACACTACATTTTCTTAAAATAAAAAAAAAAATAAATTTAAAATATTAATATTTTTTTTTTAAATATAATATAAAAAAAATTATATAAATTAAAAATGTGTGTAAAATGTGTGTAATTACTAGAAAAAACAATTAATAAATTTTGTTCATAACTACATATTGAATAAATGAATCCATTAAAATAAGAACCGTTGATAATCAAATTTTTATCGCAATTATTTCCTATTTTTATTAAAAAAAATATGTATAAAATAGTACATTACGTAAAGAGTACGGAAAATTAGTGATTATAGTACGAGTTTGTCAAAATTATGCTTTCAATTATAATAAACTAATAAAACTTTCAAATGAAATTTTTTTGTGATTTTCAAGATTTCTGTATTAATATTTTAACGGGTATTCGGGATAATAAATCATAAAAGTACGCGATAGCATCGGAGATTGAACCAGAGCCAGCCGGACGGGCGACGACCGCAGTAACCACTGTACTGTGTACATCTACGACGAAAGCAAAAGCAAAACAGCGTTGAAATACCATTAAAATAATGTTGAAACAATAAAATTAAATAAATAAGGTCAATACAATAGTAAAATAAGTATATTTATTTTATTTTATTTATTTATTTATTAAATGGGCTATAAGCCCTTTACAAAAGATATATAGAAAAGAATTACAAAATGATATACAATACAAAATAATAAGAGACAAAAAACTGGCTGAGTGAGGTAAGACAATATGGGTGGCATAAAATGTTCCATGTTTATAACTGCTTTATATATATGAGGCGTTTCACGTCAGCTCTCCAGGCGCGGCGCGCGAGCGCGAAATCATGCTGTTTTCAGCTTGTGTTTGAAGGGCTAAGATGTATCTAAAAAAAAAATAATCCCCAAGTGATTTCGATGTATTTTTTCCTCAGCTTTCCGATGGTGCTATTAGTTTCTCAAAATTTTTCAATTCTAAGTATTTCTTGAATAATATCTCGAAAAAATCAAAAAACCCCTATGTAGAAAAAGGCTATATTCATGTAAAATTTCCTCCTCTTTCGATCTAGCAGGTCAAAAAAAATATTAAAAATATAGTTTTTGAGATATAACACGTTTGATGTTTTTTTGAGGTTAGAATTGAAAAATTTTGAGAAACTAATAGCACCATCGGAAAGCTGAGGAAAAAATACATCGAAATCACTTGGGGATTATTTTTTTTAGATACATCTTAGCCCTTCAAACACAAGCTGAAAACAGCATGATTTCGCGCTTGCGCGCCGCGCCTGGAGAGCTGACGTGAAACGCCTCATATATGAAATAATTACAAATAACTCTTTTAATTCTTCAACTAAATTTTGTAATCAATCTTTCAACATTTTAGAAATTGCAAACAATTAAACTACGAATTGACGAAATGTTCTTTTTAAATAAGTATTACGGCCGGTGATCCAATCCTTAACGGAAGATTGGTTGTGTGTCAAGCATGACTGGGAAATCAAGGTCATGAAAAAGGAAGCTACACGCGCACGCATCTTCACAGTAAGCGGCTACGCCTTCGTGCTATGCGTCTACTTAGGATTCGCCTTCCCGCCGCTTTTCGGCTTAAATGTCCATCCGTTTTCGAACATCACCTCCAACAGCGATCGGCAAATGGTGATCCAATCCTACTATCCGTACGACTACTTAAAGAGCCCGAATTACGAGATAACGCAGGTGTCGCAGCTGATCGCCGGAGTCTTCATCACCTTCTCCATATCGATTCCTGAAAATTACTTTGCTGCGCTGGTCTTTCATGCCAGCGCCCAGTTCGAGATTCTAGGCATGCATGTAGAAAAGTTCATAAGGGAGGACAAGAAGGCTTTCAAAGACACGAATTTTAACAAAAAATTTGGCTATTTCGTCGAACGACACGTGCACTTGATAGCGTAAGGATTGTGAATTATCTATTGATTCATCGCAGATGATAGCCGGTTGAAAAAAAATTATATGTTAATCACTTGATCATCATCGCCGAAATCGCGCCAAAAGGATTATTACACGATGTGACTCTCATGTTCCTAATTTGTTAAATATTTATTCAAATAATTCTGTAAAATTAGTCAATACAAGATTAGGGAAATAAAATCAATGGAAATGATTTATATAAATCTCTACTGTAAATCCAACAGATAGAAACGAAAGCGGTGAGGATGAACGCGACGGTGCGTTAATGGTAAATATATTGTCGACGCGGAAATTCGACGTTCCATGGGAGCAAACAAGGGAATTCCTCCGCATCGGCATAAAGAGCTATTACTTTAGACAAGTGCGAGGTCTTATTTATAGTTTCTAGAAAGTTTAAGAACATTTTTTTGTCGCCATCAAGAATAGTAAAGAGAAGAATTTTTTTTATACATTGAATATCGTGCAGGAAGAATGTTGAAGAAACAAGGATGTATACAAAAAGAAAGAAGGCTCACGGGTTTTTATCTGAGCTTTTATGGCCCAACCCCAGTGGCAGGCTCCTGCAGGCAGAAGAAGCGTCAGAACGGAAAAGGATAGTGAAGTTATTACATCTTGCAAAATTTGTCCTGGATTGCGGACCTTATGGTGTAATTTAACATTTTCATTCGAAGCAGCAAATGGTGATTTACTAACAGTAATAAAATGTACAAATCTTAAGGTTTCTTAATGTAAATCTCGTAATTTTAACTCTAGAAGAACATTTATATTCCAAGTTGAATTGTTTAGTTGGAAAATACTATGAGGATGTTCTTTATTCAAAATCAAAATTTCGCTTAAATTGTTCGAAATGACTTATTTGAATGAAGATCCCATATTTCCCATCAAAATCTTTGTGAAAATTTACAGTTATACAAAGATTCAACTGAGTGATACTCAAAAATTATAAAAAATGGTTGTTTGTATGAGTCATCTTGCACAACTTAGTGATGGAACATTTGTAGAACTTGTAACCTTCATTATAGATAATAAAACAAAGGATAAATTAACTGTTACACATACCATTCACACGAAAACTTGTTTTATTAATTCTTATGAAATGTTATAAGTTATAGAAGGCACCAAAGTCGATTTTATTGTTGTTCGGACAAATGCGATCAGGAATGAACAAGTCAAGTTGACAAGTGGGTTCTCTCTCTGTGATGTACGTACTTGACTAAGTTCTTATCTCCTGAAGAGGGACAGTAATAAAAAATATCCGAAACGTCGACTAAAACAAATATATAGATGTGTTGTGTTTTATTGCAACCTTTGCCATAGCAATCAACACACCACTTGGTAGATATGGCCAATATATTAGTGTCAACTACACTTATTGAAAATCATTTGACGTTTTGTCGTGATTTCGGGGATGATGATCAAGTGATTGTCATATGAGTTTTTTCAATCGGGTGTACAATTTAGTACATTATAACACTGGTGTGGAAGGAGATTATTTACCGCATGAGACATTTTTCGCACGAGCGAAGCGAGTGAAAAAAGTCGAATGCGGTAAAAATCACCTTACGCACGAGTTACATACAGTATTTTATACCACGTGAGCTTAAAAATCATGTCATAGTTGCGATTTTTAGGTTAGAGTGGTATAAAAATACGTATTCTATTATAATAAATTAGAATTACTTACCGCATTTTACAGAATGATATCCGCAATTGAAAGCTCCTTTACATTTATCGCCATGTCCCAGGTATGTTGCATGTCGGTGGGGGTCTGCTGCGTTGGATTCCAAATTTTAGGTGTACGTATAATGAATACCCAATAAAATTAATTTCTCCAATATGGTACTTAACTATTCAAACAAGTCTACGCATGCGTTTGATTTGCGTAGTATACATAGATGTAACTTTTTGCTTCGCAAAAATTTAACTGACAAGGAGAGCTTCTCAACTGCAGATCATGGATTTGGCTAAGACTTCAGCATGTAATTTTTTTAACAAAAAAATATATATGTATAAAAACCACTATTTTAAAATTTTTTCCATTGAGTTTCAGGGACAAAGATAGAGCATTTTTTTTTAATATGTAGGGCAAGTAGGCGTCCACGGAGACCTAAATAAGTCGATAAGCTAAATAAATGTGCCCGAATAATCATACAAAAATAAATAGAAAGTAGATTGAAGCAGTTGTAATTTAAGCTTTGATTTGTTTAACAGTATTGATTCCTCAGAATAGTATATTACGCATGTAGGAAGGAAAAAACTTGGACAGTCCACAGCGTGTGCAAATCGTCTTCGGCTCGGGTGGCAAACACGAGATGTGGGCTGGTCAATTTTACTTCCGCGGTGCGTATCCCTATTGAAAAATCTCAGGTGAGATCTCAGGTGATTTCTCAGGTGAGATCTCATGTAAAATCTCACGCCAGAATCTCAGGTGAGATTTTGGCGTGAGATTTTGCATGAGATCTCACCTGAGAAATCACCTGAGATCTCACCTGAGATTTTTCAGTAGGGATACTAGTTTTCACTATACCCGGGCTGAAAATACCACATTCGCGTTTTTGAGCCGGGAGCGAAAGTGGTACTTTCGGCCAGGATAATGGTGAAAAGTTATAAGCAATCAAAGTCAGCGGATAAAAATGTCCCTTGTTTTCTAAAAATTACATGGCGATTCAACCACTTTCTTACACTATCTTCTATTGCTTGTACTTCAATATTTTCAAATAAATTAAAGCATTTTCTGTCTACTTTTTGTTTATTTTTGCATGATTATTCTGACACCTTTAGCTTTCGACTACTTTGGGTATTCGTGGACACCTATTTTCCCTGGATATTTGTGAAAACTGCTTTGTCTTTGTCTCTTATTATAGAGCCCAATGGACAAAATCTTAAAATAGCGGTTTATTTTTTTTTTTTCGTTAAATAAATGATATTCTGAAGTCTTAGCCAAATCCAGGATTGAGGGGTGAGAAGCTTTCATTGTGAGTAAGTTTTACAATAAAATCAACCAGTAGACGGAGTTTCATCCAAATCTGAAGGGTAATTCTATTACCGTGAATACTATGTACCGTAATCACTCAAACTTACAGATGTTCCACAACACTGGTACCGAGGAGGAATCATCGATCCTGCAGGTCTTTGCCCTCTTCTCGTATCTGGGCACGCAAATGACGTTCACCTTTGTGCAATGCCTCGCCAGCGAGAACCTCGCGATACGCGTAAGTCGTGTACGTGGGTCTCTGCATGGAAAATTGTCATAACGCGATGTGTATTCTTTCTTTTTCAGAGTAGTGGAATCTTTCATAGCATTTACAATAGCAAGTGGTATTTATTGCCGAACGAGAGTATTCGGTATGTTACAATGATGATGTTCGTGTCGATGAAGCCGAGGCGGCTCACAGGGGGAAAGATATTTGATCTGTCACTGCCGGCTTATTGCAATGTATGTATTGAGTTTGTCTTATACACTGAGAAAAATGGTTAGAGAAAATTGCAGGTGGTTTTGAAAAAGCTACCGTGGACTGTAAAACTGTGAAATATTACCATAATTTACAGGAATTGTTGCTAGGATTTGCTGTACTGTACTGTATGATTTCCTATACAGTATAGTCATTTTCTATGATTTTACCATTTAAAATCAATTTGTTATGATATTATTATGTGGATTACTAATGTGTGGAGTACTAATATTGGAGATGTGTAAATGTAAATCGTTATTTGCAGATTACAAAATCGGTAGCAGGATACATCTCCATGTTGATCGCCGTAAGCAGCAGCTAATTAGCGATTTGAAATTGTTGTTTGCTTGTTAAGGTGGTGTAATAGTCCTACTTTACCACTAACCCTGTTTTATCGGAGGAACATGTCAAAATAATTAATATAAATAAAAGGATAATGATTTACGTCTTAAACAAATTTACTTGCCCTGCGTAATCCTCTAATACATCGTTCTACGAAGTTTTGAAACAAAAAAACGACGACACCTTTGTTTATTTTTGGAACGAAAATTAACCAAATTTCGTTCCAAAAATAAACGAAGGTGTCGTCGTTTTTTTGCCTCGTAACTTTGTAAAATGATGTATTACACCATTACGCAGGGTAACTGAATTTGTTCAAGGCGTAAATCATTATCGTTTTATTTATATTAATTACTTTTACATGTTCCGCCGATAAAACAGTGTTAGTATAGTGCGACACCCCCTTAAATCAAGTTATCTGTTTATTCTTCTAAAGTAGAAATGTTCACCGCCTGTAATAATTCCATACTATGTATAATGTTGATACTATTACGAAGAGTCTATAAAATGCAAACCATACAAAATTTTTCATATTATACATTTTTCACGTACATAAACACCGAATACATAGTTTCGGTATACTTTCGAAATTTGTCAATTGAGTTTTGATGTCAGGGAACTAAATTCGAGCCTTTACCTCGAATCTATAGCACGGTGTTAAAACAAAACCTCATGTTTCGTGACGCGCGCGAGGTGATCGATCCTCATCAATTATATCAACTTTTTGTTCACGTCCATCAAAGGTTTCATTTCCCGTACTGTTATTTTCATTAAACCTCACCCCTTTCGCATCAATCGGTATAGTTCTTCCTGTGCGAAACTGTGACTTCTACCGGAGGATAAAAGTAAATTACAACCTATGTGTAATAAATCGCACGTTTTCCTCATAGTTATTTTTGTTTGTATTTGCGTTAAAAAATATAAAAGTTTTATAATTTAAATTTATTTATATCGTTAAATAGTACACTTACTGTCACATTATTCTTCAAGAAAGAAAATGACATTTCTAAATTTTAATAAGAAATTAATTCATCTTCTTGGTAATTAATTTTCAACAATGAAAATCCATTTTTTTTGTAACTGTACTTCAACAAATAATAAAAGAGTTAAATCAAGAGAATTTATTTGAAGAAGGTAATATTAAAGCTTCTAAAAGTTTAACAGATGACTTCACATGTAACATAACGGTAAAAGTCGTCTTATGGGCGTCTGCGCGATGGACAGTGATGCCCATTCGAAATCGCTGAGTACCTTACTGTAGATTTCATTACTTAATTATATTTGTGATGTTTGTTGGACTATTTTTACCACTAGTATATACTCTTACTATTAAGGATTTGTTGCTTGTCATATAGACAATCTTTTGATGTGTTGCCATGCGTCGCTTACTTGGTGCGTGAAGATCTGTTTTCTTCGGACGAATAAAGGACGTATGATTCTTTACATGAAATGATACCATTAGCATTATTGTGCATGATTAAGACACGTTTTCTCTATATGTATGCACAAGATACACTGACATGCAGTGAACGTACCAGCGCCCACTTCAGTCATCTGCTAGCAGATGACTCAAGTGCATTCCCTAAATTGAAACCTTACATGCAGTACAGTGCCACATTGAGAGGAAACTTTCATTTGAATTGTACCATATTATCTTATAAAGCTACCACAAACTGTAAAAAGCCAAAAAAATGGCTAAACTTGACAGGAAAATTTTAGAAATATAAGACAATTTATTACAATGTATTGCAAAACTTCCCAAAAATATGGTAATTTTTAGGATTTTACAATCTGAAGTAACTTTACAAAATAGTATGGTAAATGTTTGCTCAGTATATGCACCGTATGCACTTCATATATACCAAAAGCATGCGAATACACTACGTTTACTTCAATGTACCTTTTGTAATTATTTTATGAAAATAATAGAAAAGAAGATTTCTGTTTTATAAAAAAATTTCTTTTATATTATCATTTTTTAATTTAATTATTTTAATCAAATCTAGACCACCAATTCCAGATCATAGTTTACAGAATTAATCAACAAAGAAGTATTACGGTTGGTGGTATAATAATCTGTCACTAACGACTAGTTACCCCTCTCCACACACGACTGGGAGCCAAACATCATGAAAAAGCAAGCTTCTCAGTGCCGATTCATTCTCAATCATGATGTGCGCATCATAAATGATCTCGCGGACTTCGGCAACAAACATCTACTTGACTAGTCGAGATTACCCTACGACTATACAAAAACTTCAGAGTTCTAGCTGGCCTATTCCTCACAGTTATTGAGTAGTTTCTTCACGGAGACGTTTATTTATATACCGGACAATTATTTTTGAGCTCTGGTGTTGCATACAAGAAGCCAATATGAGATTCTGAAGAGTAAGATTGAGATTTTGTAAAGGAAGGTCAAGAAGATGATAATGAGTTTAGGGATATGTAGGGGGGTTGAAAAGAGGGATCTTAATACGGGGTTCAGGATTTTAATCAATAGACATGTTCATCTTAATCAATACCTTTCGTAAGAAACGTCATATAATGTTACAAACCAACCTTTTTGCAAAAGTTCACGGTCATGGTCTTCCTTGATCAAATCGGAACTCTACAACTTCATAACGGGCAAGCCACCATAATTCACATAAAAAATAGCTGTCCTAACATCAGCATCTGCTCCCACGACGTCTCCCATTGAGTCTCTTTGACGGTTGAAGGAAACTGCATGGACAGCGACCACTATCCCATATCTATTGCCATAAACTGTTTCGCTCAAATATACGTACCTCCCCAGAGGAAATTTCGCACCTCAAAAATTAAGTGGCCTTTCTTCTCCGAACTCATCAATAGCAATTTTAACCTATCCATAAACGATACCTCTGACACCAATTCTGACTTTAGACAGTTCCTCACCCTCATCACAGACGCAATCACAGGAGCATGGCCAACGCTGCCCCCTGGTGGAACGAGGATTGCTCCTAGGCGGTTAATAAAAGAAGGGAGGCCCTTCTCCAGTTCAAATCTCAACCTAACCCAGAAAACCTTAGGATATTCAGGGAAACATCCAGTCAATCTTCAAAAAATA
The DNA here is from genome assembly GCA_036365515.1 of Torymus aiolomorphi. Classification (NCBI taxonomy): domain Eukaryota; kingdom Metazoa; phylum Arthropoda; class Insecta; order Hymenoptera; family Torymidae; genus Torymus; species Torymus aiolomorphi. The sequence continues at coordinate 19,964,385 of CM070877.1, read as the reverse complement.
TTAGAAATATCAAATCAGAGAATTTTAAAACCTTCGCATCCAACCTCAACGCCTCAAATTCACTGGCCAATAATTTTCACTTCATTAAAAAATATCAAAATCGCTTCTACTCTCCAAAACCGGACTTTACAAACTCTAACTCAGCTGATAATAATCTTCAACTCAACAATGCCTTTCAAAGGATCTCCCGCTCGTATATTTATTCTCCTGATCTTAACAATTTGAACCCTTCTCCCCCTCCCACTGGCTCGAAAAAGAAATCACCGAAGCCGAACTCAAAAATGCTATTAGATCCTCAAAACCCAAATCGGCTCCAGGCCCCGTAGAATATCGTATGCTATTCTGAAGCAACTCCTCCCGATCGCCTTAAATTACATTCGCCAACTATATAACAAGATAATAGTATAGGGGTCCTTCCCTACAGACTGGAAGAAGTTCCATGTCTGCTTTATACCTAAAGGAGGGGACAAAGGTTACTGTCCCATCAGCTTAGCTTCCACTTCCCTCAAAATTCTTGAGCGAATAGTGAATGACAGATTGATGTGGTGATGCAAGAAATAGGGTCTACTCCCAAGATCATCCCATGGCTTCCGTAGAAGGCGCTCCTGCGCCGATTGCCTCGCTTTCCTCCAAGCGGAGTCTCTGACAGCTAAGGCCAAAAAACAACTCCTGGGGGTGGCGGGCATAGGCCTAGAAGGGGCCTACGATAGCGTCAACCTCGAGAGGTTCCTCAAAATCTTCGGGGGGGGGGGGCATCCCCCCTCTAATACAAAGATTTATTTACAATCCCATAAATAACAGAGATCGTGGGCCTTTCAGTGGACGCGCCTTCGCCAGAGCCATTACCAACAAAGGACTCCCTCAGGGATGCATATTTTCTCCCCTACTATTCAACTTGTGTATCAGAGATTTAGAGTAAAAACTTAAGGGGGGAGGTAACAATTCTAGGATTTGCAGACAACATCATCATCCTTAGCCGAAACCATGACACAGATATGATAGTGACTGCTCTAAACTACAACATTGATAGTCTAAACGATTGGCTCCTCTCACTCAACCTAAAAATAGCTTTTCACGAATGTTCTTTCATCCTATTAGGATAAAACTCCACCGACATAAGTACTTAGGCATCTGGTGGGATGCAGGTCTCTCTTGGCAACTTCACCTAAAATGCACCGCCACCTCTGTGCGCCTAGGCATCGATATGCTCTTCTCGATATGCTGAAACAGATGGGAGTCACATGAGAATCATATGACAATCATATAAAAAATCATATAAAAATCATATGAAAATCATTTGACTTTTTGGCGTGATTTCGGGGATGATGATCAATTAGTAATTGTCATATGATGTTTTTCAACAGGGTAGGACTGAACCCATTTTTACCCTGAGCCCAACATATATCACTAACGTAAAAACTATAATCTAATAATTTTCGCCCCAAAATTGAAAAAAGTATTCAGTCAGATGACGCTCAGTCAAAAGTACGCGCCGAGATACGACGTTCTTCGTCTGCGCGCCGATATACGACGTTCTTCAACCGCGCGCCCGAATATGACGTTCTTTATCCGTGCGCTGAGATATGACGTTTTTCATCCGGAGCCTATGAGGCCTGATTCTCTAAGCGTCTCATACTCGACACGCACTAAATGATTGCGACTGACGACTGCCATGTGCCCATGTCGGCTGAAATTGTGTCATGCGCAAACCCCGATGTTTTTTTTTTTAGTTGGTCTTATAGGCGGGAATTGAGTGAGATATGAGTTGATGATAATATCTCGTCTCGACTTAACATTTGTCACATCGATTTAGGTATTTCAAATCTAATTTTATGTAACAACTTAAAATTCGTCATAGACTTATATTTGAAATACCTAAGTCGATGTAACAAATGGTAAGTCGGGATAAGACATTATCATCAACTCGTATCTCACTCGACTCATACGCCTCCAAGAGTCTATGACCTACTAAAAAAACAAAAAACATCGGTGTTTGTGTATTCTTCGTCCGCACGCCGTGATACGTTCTTCATAGGTCCGTCGAGATACAATGTTTGTCATCCGCGCGCCGAGATACGATCTTGTTCCCCCTTAACCGTCGATTTACAATTCTAAATGGTACATGATAACTAAACAAAGTACTTGCGATCTCGTTCTGATGATGATCAAAAAATCTTCTGCCTTACCGGCGGAAAAGTTGACGTATGTGCCCATATTAATTTATTGTGCTAAAAGCCAAAATTGTTGACTTTAATTTATTTTGCAAGTATATAGTAGACTTACACTATTACCGACCGAGTAAATTTTACAGTGTTGAGGGTATATATAAAAAGAAATATTTGCAACTATATGAGATCGAGAGTGCACTGCTGTAAGTTTTTTCCATTCACAATTTTCTATCATATGCCTTATACAAATTATAAGATTAAGATCTTTTATTGAACTGTATTTTATCTATGTAATTATGCTATATGTCATTTATTTGTATTCATCGCACAAATCATAAAAAAATTCTTGTTTCTAGTTTGACATGTCTTGTACGTACCATTTTACACTCTTAGCTACTTTTTCAGTATCATGCACATCACATATATCTGAATCAATCCGAGAAATCTTTATATGTTCTTGACAATATTCAAGTTTACTTTTAAGAGTTCTTACCTGAAAAATATAAATAAACATGATTAATTGTATTAGCGCTAAAATCATTGATATGACTTAAATGATAACACAAAAATTATATATATAAAATCACATACACACGAATCCATCATGCGAAATACTGACTTGCCACCGCTGTACATATAAATAACACCTAAAGTAATATATCCTATAAGAAACAATGGTTCGCTTTTTCCCGTTGCCTATAAGATAACTCGCTCCAAGCTCAGACTACTCACGTCGAAAAAGAAAATTACCTTGACGAGCGCGACGAAACATTCCACACTTCCTTAATAAATTATGCATTCGCCGAAGGTGTATCAATGTTGTTGTGCGCACCGGAGCGGCGTTCCTTCGCAACCCCTTCGCGCTTGTAGTGATAATGTCGAGCGGGAATGTCAAGCTACCCGCGAGAGGATCGTCGAGATAATATTTTTGTGATTTGTGAAAACAGTCAAGTAGGGAATTCCGTTTTTGGTGTTTTATTTTTGTTGATATTGGTGCCCGTGTGAAGTGCAAATAAAGTTTGAAAAATATGAATAAACTAAAGAAAGCTTCTGCATCGACGGATGCATACGAGAAAAATCTCCAAGGTAAGCGCGTTAATCCTATTTCCATTTTTATGCGTACCTATCACTTCACAATTTCACACGTGACATTTCGTATAAAAACAATCCCTAGACTTTAAGTGGGCCCTAAACTTGAATCGTCTTACTCTTCGCTTCATGGGTGTGTGGCCGGGCGACGAGGACATCCCGGGTATAGCGGGACTTGCTGTGCTCCTACGTGTGCCCATCATGGTGTTCTTTATGATCTGCTTTATATTCCTGCCTCAGATGTACGCGCTCACGTTAGTCTACAAGGACCTGCCCCTCGTCATTGATAATCTGACAACGAGCCCTGCGTCGCTACTGTTAGGTATCAAGCTGCTTGTCATCTGGCATAGTAAGAAAGGTGAGCAACACTGTACATAAGCGCCGCTCCGCTCTGTCCGGCTCTGCTGTGTTCCAAAAATCTATCCCAAGAAAGAGATTATTAGAATCCTTTCTATATACATTGTATATTTGAAGAAAAAGTTATTTAATATTCGTAACTGGTAATAAAATATGTCTAGTTTAAATAAAATTTTGTTAATGGAAGATTTTATCAATTTAATGAATTTAAATATTTATATAAACTTTTAAAAAAGAAAAAGAAAAATAAGAGGAGATGGTGAATTACTGCATTTAAGTGAAACAATGTGAGATATATATATATATATATATGGTGCTTGATCCACTATATTTAAATACTTTGCTATTAATGATCATGAATATAAGATTATAGAAATTTCATCTATATTTAATCTTCTTCTTTATATTTAATTTATATGATCTTGAATTGAATTAATTGCATTTTTTAAAGTGTTAACACGTGACAGTTAATGCTGGAGAATAAGCTGGAGAAACTGCACTTATGTGTGTGGCAGATTTGAAAAAAACACCAAAGAATAGTAAATATTGTTCATTTTTTACTATCAGGAGAAATTTTCGCTTCTAGCGATCCACACTTCCATTATGATATGGTATTAAATTTCTTTGGAAATACGAAATAACCATGACACACAAGCTGTATCGCTACCATGAGCAATTAAACTAATAAAATATTATACACTTTATACGCTTTTATCATTCTATCATAAAATTCGTAATGGGGGTCTTTGACTTCTTTTTATTTATCTATTTTCCAATAACAATAACATATGTAGCTGCATAAATTGTTCAACATCCATTTTAATGAACATGTATAAAATTCTTCATGATCATTATTAGCAAAATATTTAAATATAGTGGAATAAGCACCTCGCATTGTCACATTTAAATGTTTCTTTTTTAAAATTTCATATAAAATATTCAAATCTATTAAATTGATCAAATCTTCTGTCATTAACATTTTATTTAAGTTAGACATTTTTTCTTCTTGAAATGTGCAATGTATGAAGAAAGGAAAACTAATAATCTTTTTCTTGTTCTAGAATTTTGGAATCGAGCAGAGCAGAGCAGAGCACAGCGGAACAGCTCTTATGTACATTGCCTCTAAGGGCTGTGCATAGTTTACGTAATATGGACGTAAAATGGAGTTTTACGTCCCGAGTTGTGATCGGTGAGCACGAAGGTCGGCGAAGCCGGCCCGGGTGTATTGCGATTACACGAGGGCAGAAATAATTACGCCCCCGTTGCGAACAATATTTTTCGATGGGCGGAGGTGCAGGGAAATGAGTTTTCACTGTTGATATAATTCGGGGTATAAAATGGCGTTTTTCGATCCCGTAGGCCAAATTTTTATTTTATGCCCATGTGGTCGTGAAATGCCATTTTACGTCCGCAAAACGATGCAGAACCCCTCACCCCCCCCCCCCCCCCCCCCGTGCATCGAAAATAGTACATTACGACACTGTGCGGGAAAGTAGATTTTCGTCTCGTGTGACGTTTACACCAGAGCGAATCGAGGATAGAAATGCACACGAGACGAAAATCTCTTTTCCGCATATGTATCGTACAGAATTTTTTGATACGACGTGTGGAAAGTTCGTTTTCGAGCACACGCTTTTTGCCGAGCGTGCGGGAAATCGAACTTCCCGCACAGCGAATGAAATTAAAGACAGCGTTGAAGTAACATTAAAACAATGTGGAATAATAATATTAAATAAATAATAAATTATCCATGTACATTTTCAATTGATCAAGTAAATTTGTTAATCAACCTTTTAACATTTTAGAAATAGCATATGATTAAGCTTCGACATTATTTTGAAAAGTTGAAGAAATTTTCTTTTTAAATAAGTGTTGCGGCCGGTGATTCAGTCCGTAACGCGAGATTGGCTACGCCTCAAGCATGACTGGGAAATCGAGGCCATGAAAAGGGAAGCCTTTCGCGCCCGCATCTTCACAATAAGCGGCTACGTCGTCTTGATAGGCGCTTACTTAACATTCTCCTTTACGCCGCTTTTTGGTTTGAGCATCCATCCAATTTCGAACATCACCGACTACGGCGATCGGCGTCTGTTAATCCAATCCTACTTTCCGTACGACTACTCGAAGAGTCCGAACTACGAGATGACGATGGCGTTACAGATGATCGCCGGAGCCTTCATCGGCTTGGCCATCTCGGTTCCTGACAATTACTTTACTGCGCTCGTCTTTCACGTAACCGCTCAGTTTGAGATTCTGGACACGCATATAAAGAATTTCATAAAAAGGGACAAAAAGGGTTCCAGGGACCGGAATTTTAGCAGGAAATTGGGCTACTTCGTCGAACGACACGTGCACTTGATAGAGTAAGATAGTGAATTATGCACTGATTTAAACTGTAATTTATTGTAGATATACAGTAAATACTGCTTTTATTATAATAAATTAATAGTGGCCATTTTATTGACTTGGAAAGTGGAATTAACGAAAAACGTGGAAGATAAGAGAGAATGAGAGAGGAATTAAAAGATTACACATATGAGGGAATAAAGTATAAGAAAATCAAATACTACTTTTGTCCTGCTTTTCGAGTCAATAAAGTTGGAGTGGTTATTATAGTGGAGTCGGGAATAAAATTAATTAATTTAAATTCATAAATTATGTTAAATTACAGTAAATTAATCATTCTAATCGATTAAATAAAATATCAAACTGATATCCTATTACCGTATTCAACAGGATGATATCCGCCATTGAAAGCTCCTTTACCTTCGTCGTCATGTCCCAGCTGTTCTGCATGTCGGTGGTGGTCTGCTGCTTAGGATTCCACATTCTTGGCGTACGTAATAAACACCCAATGAAATTAATTTCTCCAGTAACCCATACTTCCAGTAGTTCTCATGATATGAACTATTCAAACAAGTGTGCGCTTGCGTTTGACTTGCGTAGTATATATTTGGTTGATGGTGCAGCTTATGGTAGACATCAGGATAAATTGTGAATTTCGTCTCTGATGGGCAATTTTCTACCAGGATTTTTTTTTAAATAAATGGTGTTTCATTTATTTAAAAAAAACCCTGGTAGAAAATTGGCTATCAGAGACGAAATTCACAATTTGCGTAGTATATAGATGTGACAGCGCCACGTGGAAGAATGAAGATAAGTAAGCCCTGAGTTGGCAATCAACTTTTGACGGACGCAGATGAATGACAGATTTGATTGTAACCTATAATTAGTTTGAGCCTATAAATGTATTTACATCATCTATATATTTTATTTACTTTGAAGTATTGTATGGCTTAAGATAGCATGAGCGGTGGGTATCGTACCAAGCGGGAGCACCTGGTGGTCCTAAAGAAATTTCAATACTAATTTTCTACAAATTTTACTTATGAATGTGCAAAATCACTTGACAATGATAAGTGAAATAAAAACATAAATGCTAAAGTTAATCAAACAACAATTCCGTCTTTTTTCTCTCTCCGAGTTAAGACACGTATTTTTCATACGCTCCTGACGCGACCTGCCGCGACATCTACACATGCATATCGGAGCTTGGCCGCAGCGTGTGTAAACAAGCGTGGTTTCACGCGCATGCGCAGTAAGCGCTTTTATACACGAGGTTATCGAAAGTAACTTTCATCATAATTTTCATGATATTTTGCTCAGCAACGCATATTTTGTTTGATTCTACGCTAATCTGCGTGAAATAAGCTATAACCTATAGTTTTCTCTTCAACAGTTAGTATTTTTATGACTGAGTCATTCTTGATGAATCGTGTTTGGAAAAGGGAACTTCCGTAAGGCCCGTGTAAAACTAACATTTTACAACATTTGTTTTCTCAATAATATGGTCGGCAATCCTATTTTTTCTGGGTGGATATGATTAGTTGAATACTTCAAGAATACAGTCTAATTTTTTTAGCTGCAGCTAGTATTTTACAATAGTCGCTCATGCTATCTTAAGGAGGTTGTGTACCGAAATGAAAAATTTAAGATCATACCAAAAATGTAATATGTTAGTCTTTGATTGATTCTCTATAAGTGTGCGAAATTTTAGGTCGTTTGACCACATGATTATGAAATTATTGAACTTCAAAGTTCAACTTTTATATACGGGTTTTTATGGAAGTACCTTTGCTAAAACACAAAATCTTTTTTCCGTTGACCGTGAAAGTGGCGTACGCCCTCTTTTTTGTTTAGATAATGAGCACGTTCTCGGTCTTTCCGGCAGCAAAACTGAGTCCATGGTCGCTCAACTAATCCCCTACTACCTCGATTGCGGTATCTCCGAGGTATTGCATCTCTTCGATGCTTTTTGCTACGACTATGAGGGCAACATCATCCGCATAGGCTACCATCCACACCCTATCTGGGAATGGTTGCCTAAGCACCCTATTAAAAATAATCACGTGAGTACTCACGTGAGAAGTGCAAAAAATAGTTTAAAAAAAATTAGTAATCAATGTTTTTTTTACTGAACTATTACATAAATATTTTAACTTTAATTTTTGCGTATACCTTTCAATCCTTAAATAGTATAGGGAGATATCAAAAGCGAGGCAAACCTCGTAATTACAACTCTTTTAAAAGAGTCGCGATATTGACTAAGTCTTATGGCTTTATGTATTCTCGCCGGTGTTCATTTGCCTATGGAAATCGAGAAAGGGGTTGCCGCCTGGCGGTCACCGGCGGAACTGATAGGACCCGTCTGAACTCCACGTCTAGTAACTCTTTTAACCGCCAGGCGGCAACCCCTTTCTCGATTTCCATAGGCAAATGAACACCGGCGAGAATACATAAAGCCATAAGACTTAGTCAATACCGCGACTCTTTTAAAAGAGTTGTAATTACGAGGCTTGCCTCGCTTTTGATATCTTCCTATACTATTTAAGGATTGAAAGGTATATGCAACAATTAAAGTTAAAATATTTATGTAATAGTTTAGTAAAAAAAACATTGATTACTAATTTTTTTTAAACCATTTTTTTTACTTCTCACGTGAGTACTCACGTGAGTACTCACGTGAGAATATGGTCGAAAAACTCACGTGAGAGCTCGCGTGAGAGCTCACGTGATTATTTTTAATAGGGCAGGCCGTAGTTCGAGACGTTTCAGATTGGGGATACCAGTACCGAGTTCTGCGGTACACCTCCTGTGATCTTATAAGAAAGCGTGCCGTCGGCAGTGTCATAGAGAAGGGTTGGGTCCCTTAGGTAGCTCGAGATGACTCTTCGAAGATACAATGGTACCCTTAGGTCTTCCAAGGTCAGCATGATCTCATCCCACCTGGCCGTGTTAAACGCATTCTGTATATCTAAACCGATGATAGCAGACATGCGTTTTGTACACTGGCTAGTACTAATGGCGTTCTTGGTTAATGACACAACCCTGTCGATGGCATCTATTATTGAGCGACCATTCTTAAAGCCGAATTGGTTATCAGGCAAGTCTCCGGCCTGCTAGATAGCTGCTTCCAGTCTGGCAGATATGATCCGCTCAAATAATTTCCTAACAATATCCAGCATGCCGAGTGATCGATACGACGATAGCTCATCCGGAGGTTTATTTTCCTTAGGAAAGAGTACCAACCTCAGTACCTTCTACTGTGCCGGGAAAATTCCTTCCTTTAGACATGCGTTGAAAGTGTCCTTAAATATATCAGGAACATTCAGAGCTGCGGTCTTATAGCTAAACCAGGTACGCCATCCAATCCTGGAGCCATCCAAAGTATGGATGTTCTTTTTTCCTGTAAAAACTCCACCAGGGACTCGAGTTTTGCTTTTCGTTGCTGAAAAGATAAATCGTCTTTGTCTGGCTCTGGCGCGTTAGCCTTCGTACTTTCTTCTCTTGTCTTTTGGGATGCAATAAGGGTCAAGTGATCCAACCCTTCTGCACCAGCCTGGTTGGCCACAACGTGCTTCTGCCCCTTTCCCCCCAAAAAAATCCGTGGGACCTGCACCGACCACCGGGGCTTTCACCCAATCGGAATCGGTAGCGGGATTTTCCTCATTATAGTTGAGGATACTCGCTTGGAGTAAATTGTTTTCTTGCATATCTACCATGTTTGATTTCTTGTTTGGGGTTGTCCGAGTACTACTGCCCATTTTCTCTTTGTCCGAGTACTGGGTACTTTACCTTAAATTATTTTCATTTTAAAGATTAAGTCTCAGGGGAATATTGTTGCAGTATTTCAAAGTCGAAAGAAAAATCGTTTAATTGAATCAATTAAATTTTTTTCTTAGTGCACACAACGATTCAGCCATATTCGAGTCGTTGCCTGATCAGCTAGTGACTTGTAATCATGAATTGTTTACGTTTGTTTGCTTACTTGTACCTTCATATGTGCTCAATCAACAACTACGAGTGATCAGAATGTCCTTTGAAATGTCAATCAGTATCTTGCCAAGTTTGATTAAATTTTCAACTATAAATTTTGAAAAATATTAACTTATAAAGCAATCGCCTAAAAGATTCCATATTAAACTTGTAAAAATAAGGACGTTAATATCTTTTTTTACGGACGTAATGCCTTCGAAAAAAATTGAACAAATCTTAATGGTAATTCTGTTACCGTCAATACTATCTTAAAAACCCAAACTTACAGATTTTCAACAACTCTGGCACCGCGGAGAAATCATCGACCCTGCAGGTCCTGACCCTCTTCACGTCCCTGTTCGCGCTGATGACGTATACCTTGGTGGACTGCTTCGCCAGCGAGAACCTCGCAATGCGCGTAAGTCGTATAGTGTCCTTGCATCGAAAATTGTCATAACACGATGTGTGCTTTCTTTTTTAGAGCGGTGAAATCTTTTATACCGTTTACAACACCAATTGGTATTTATTGCCAAACGAGAGCATTCAAGACATCGCAATGATGATGTTCGTGTCGATGAGGCCGAGGCAGCTCACAGCGGGCAAGATATTCGATTTGTCACTGCCGACTTATTGCAATGTATGTATTGAGTGTATCTTATACACTAGGAAAAATGGTTAGAGAAAATTGCAGGGGGTTTTAAAAAAGCTACCGTGGACTGAAAAACTGTGACATATTACCATACTTTATAAGAATTGTTGCTAGGATTTACTCTACTATATTGTATGATTTCCTATAAAGTATAGTAATTTTCTATAATTTTACCATTGAAAATCAATGTATTATTTGTCACGTGTAAATATAACTATGCACAACGTGACGAGGCGGATCGGGTTGCATCTATATAGCAATATGAGGACGACTCGTAGAAAGACGCGTATCGGCACCGGTAGCTCAACGGATAGAGCACCCGTCGTGAAAACGGAAGGTCCGGGGTTCAATTCCCAGCCGAGTCACGCCGTATCGTTTTTTTATCTAGTTTTCCTTCATTTATTTATGTATTTGCGAGTTCTCACTCGTAACAGTATTATGACGTTATTATGTTTTAATATTGGAGATGTGTCAATGTAAATTGTTATTTGCAGATTTTAAAATCCATAGCAGGGTACATCTCCATGTTGATCGCCGTAAACAGGAGCTAATAAGCGATTTAAGATTGTTGTTAACGAGAGGCACATAAAGGTTTACGAATAGTTAACTTGTTATATAAATATATCTGTTTACTCTTCTAAAGTAGAAATCGTTACCTTCCGTAATAAATTCCATACTATATATAATATTGATACTATTACAAAGAGTCTATAAAATACAAACCATAGAAAATGTTTGATATTTGTAAATATTTTACGTACGAAAACACCGAATAGTTTGAGTTTATATTGAAGAAAATTATTATCCACATGGTCGCACTTTCGATAAGATCGATAAAAACTTTTCCGATACGATCCTCAACAATTATACAAACTTAATGTTAACGTCCATTTAAGGTTTCATTTCCCGTACTGGTAATATTTTGATATTACCTCATCCCTTTCGCATCAATCGGGAGTTCTTCCGGCGGGGTACTGTGATTTCTACCGGAGGAAGAAAGTAAATTGCAACCTAAATCTTGTAGTAAATCGCATATTTTTCTCATAGCGCATTAAGTTTGTTATAATGATTAAAGCATGCCAATCGCGTAAGATTAGCTTGTATTTAGAGATTTTTTGTATTTCCTATAAAAAATATAAAAGTTTTATAATTTAAATTTATTTATATCGTTAAATAGTACGCTTACTGTAACATTATCTTTCAAGAAAGAAAATAATATTTCTAAATCATTTTAACAAGAAATTATTTCATATTCTTGGTAATTTTCAACAATAAATTTTTTCTATTAAAATTCAAATAATTTTTATAACTGTACATCAACAAATAATAAAAGATATAAATGAAGAAAATTTATTCGAAGAAGGTAATATTAAAGTTTCTACAAGTTTAACAGATGACTTCACATCTAACATAACGGTAAAAATCTCAGATTTAACGTAGACAATAAGCTTGAACCATTTCAGTTTTCGTCTTATGGACGTCTGGGCAATGAACAGTGATGCGCACTGGAAATCGCTGAATACCTTACTGTAGATTTCATTAATTATATTGGTGATGTTTTGTCGGACTATATTTACCACTAGTACTTATACACTATTACTATCAAGAATTTGTCTCTTGTCATAAAGACAATTTACTGATGCGTTACCGTGAGTCGCTTACTTGGTGCGTGAAGATCTATTTTCTTTGGACGAGTAAGGGACGTAAGATGCTATACATCAGATGATGGCATTAGCATTATTGTGCATGATTAAGACACGGTTTCTCTATATGTATGCACAAGATACACTGACATAAAGTGAATGCACCAGTGCTCACTTGATGCATGCTAGTATATTCTTTAAATTCAAACCTTCCGTGCAGTACAGTACGAGACATTGAGAGGAAACTTTAGTTTGAATTTTGCCATATTGTCTTGTAAAGCTACCACAGACTGTAAAAAGCCAAAAAATGGCTACACTTTACAGGAAATTTGTTAGAATAAATATAAGATAATTTATTACAATGTATTGTAAAATTTCCTAAAAATATGGTAATTTTTAGGATTTTGCAATCTGAAGTTACTTTACAAAACAGTAGTATGGTAAATGTTTGTTCAGTTCATACACCGAATGCACTTGATATGTATCAGATTCATGCGAATACACTACGTTTACTTCAATGTACCGAGATCGAGATATAAGGATATACCGACGGCTGAGCGGAACAAGGTCGTATTTCGGTGCGAGGACGGAGACCGTCGTATCTTGCCGTCCGGACGAAAAAAGTCCTATCTCGCAGCGCGCACGAAGAAGGTCGTATCACACCGCGCGGACGAAGAAGGTCGTATAGCAATTATACTAAGTAGAAGGGCTTGTACTTAGAAATTGTAAAATTCAGGGATAAATAGTTATATTTCTGGCATATGCATTTTTAAGTACAAGCACTTCTACTTAGTATAATTTGCTATAGACCTTCTCGTCCGCGCGGCGAGATACGACCTTGTTTCGCATCCATCGATACATCAGAACACGTTATTTCACGACATAATATTTCAGAACATTGTGACATCGCAACTTAAAATAATAGAAAAGAAGATTACTGTTTCATACAAAATTTCTTTTCTTGGCATATTTCAATTTAATTATTTTAATCAAATCCAGGCCACCAATTTCAGATCATAGTTTTAAGAATTAATCAACAAAGAAGTATTAGATCCCTAAACTCATTGTTATCTTCTTGATCTTCCTTCACAAAATCTTAATCTTACTCTTCAGAATCTCATATTGGCTTCTTGTAGGCAACACCAGCGCTTAAAAATAACTGCGTGGAATGGGTCAGCTCGAACTCTGAACTTTTGGTAGGGTCGTAGTGTGATCTCGACTGGTCCAGTAGATATTTGTTGGCAAAGTCCGCGAGATCATTTATGATGCGCACGTCATGATCAAGAATGAATTGGCCCTAAGAAGCTTGCTTTTTCATGATGTTTGGCTCCCAGACGTCTTTGGAGAGGCATAACTAGTAGTTGGTGGTATAATTTGTCACCAACGATTAGTTCTCTCCAAAGACGTCTGGGAACCAAACATCATGAAAAAGCAAGCTTCTTAGGGCCAATTCATTCTCAATCATGACGTGCGCATCATAAATGATCTCGCGGACCTCGCCAACAAGTATCTACTTGACCAGTCGAGATCACACTACGACTATACCAAAAGTTCAGAGTTCGAGCTGACCCATTCCACGCAGTTATTTTTAAGCGCTGGTGTTGCATGCAAGAAGCCAATATGAGATTCTGAAGAGTAAGATTTAGATTTTATGAAAAAAGTAAAGAGGGATCTTAATACGGGGTTCAAGATTTTAATCAATAGACATACTCGTGTAAAAAAGTTTTCGTTTCTCGAAAGTTTTGCCGAAGTTTGCGGTCACCAAAGTTTGGAAAAAGTTGTGCCAAATTTGGGAAATGAGAAAATCCCAAACTTAATAAATAACACATTCGTATGTTAGGGCAAAGTTTGGCAAAACTTTATCCAAACCTTTGGCAAGTACTCTAGTAAGTTTGGGGGCAACTTAATCCAAACTTTGGCGAAATGTTAGATCAGTCAATAATTATTACAGTAAGTTTGGGGCAACTTAATCCCAACTTTGGCGAAACTTCAAGACAGTCAATAATTATTACAGTAACTTTGGGTCAATTTAACCCCAACTTTGGCGAAACTTCAAGTCAGTCAATAATTATTACAGTAAGTTTGGGGCAACTTAAAATCAACTTTGACAAAACTTTCCGCGTAAAAAAAAATTTACGTTTGGCACAAGTTTGGGCAATGCTCACGTTTGGCAGAACCTGTGTCAAACTTGGCCAATGAGACTTTGCCAAACTTCGAATTTTCTAGTTTATTATTTAGCTGAAGTTATGCCGAAGTTTCTCAGAAGTTTCGCAGAAGTTTGCCTAAAGTATTGTCAAACGAGAAATAAAAATTGGGTCTATCCCTCAGTATTTGGCGTAACTTGAAAAATTCGAAGTTTGGCAGTCTTGTTGTTAGGCAAGTTAGGGAGAGATCGTGCAAAACATCAACGTTACCTAAAGTTCTACAAAGGCCGGCAGCGTCGAGTAACCATCAACAGCAATCAGCAGCGCAGACAACGGTGCGTGGCAGATGATGCGGAGCGGACGATGAGAGTCCAGGAGGCTGTAAGACGGCACAGTGACGTGACAGCGGCGTAGGGAATTATCCCTCTGGACCTCTGGTTACACTATGGCCCTGCTCACAATCGACAGTGCGGCGTGTACACGACGTCCTCATCGAAGGCGAGGTTAGAATCACGTCTACGATTGGATTATACATCGAAACACGTGCATTTAACTCATGTGGACACATTTCCATCGTCTCCATCGTCACCGCCACCGCTGCTCTCATAAATCTGACATATCATGTAGATCGCCATCTAAGAAAAAAAATCATCATAAAGCATTTTGTTTCAAAATAAATGTAATATATTTCGTAATAAAAATACTTATCTGATAATCGCCTTCATTGCAGTTTCCCGTCTTCTTCCATTATTTGCCTGTCTGTATTTACTCCGAAAGTAGTTATAAGAATAAATTGACAATCCCTTGCTGTCGTAAGACTCGTGAGATGAAAATAATATTTCAAAGTACAAACAACGAAATCTTAAGAACTATATGATAGTAATTATACTATAGATCAAGAGTGGACTGCTGTAAATTTTACAATATTCTTCCAGACTATAAAAATTTCAAATCTAAATATCAATTTGTTCTTGCGTACTGCACTTTTAAGAAATTGATACAAATTTGTATCATGTTATGCCTACTCATTAAAATTATAAGATTAAGATCTTTTAGTGAACTGTACTTTGACGGATGAGAGGAATAACCCTCTGACTTGGGGTTTGCTTCGAAAACCCTCTAACTCGGCGTTTGCTTCGATTCCCTTTTAACTCAGCGTTTGCTTCAAAAACCCTCTAACTCGGCGATTACTTCGAAAACAGCCTAACTCAGGCAACTTTTAGTCTTCAATCTTGTAATGGCAGCTCTGCAGGATTTTAAAATACGATTTCTGCATAATACACGTGATAATGTACGTTTCAAGAAAATTGCATCTGAATCTTTTTTGTTAATAGCTTTAAAAATTTTTGAAATATTTTCAAAATTATTTTTAGAAATTTATTATCTTAATACGTTCTCTGTAATCCAATCTTCTCTTGGTATATTTTTTTTTACCATGATTGTGTAGATCTTTCGCTCTTAGCTTTATTAAGACTTATGAATATCTTTTCCTACTGAGTTAATAATTGCATTATTTGGATCGGATTTAATTTTATGGTTTATCTGTTTCATGTTAAAAATCCGTTACAAATATACTTACCGATAATATTATCAACACCTAGGAGAAATAAATTTGTATCATGCGCAGACACAAAACAATATTAAATAATCATTCTGATTTTTTTATGAATTTCTAATGGCGTCTATTATGCAGAAATCATATTTTCAAATCCTGTAGAATTGCCACTACAAAATTAAAGACAAAAAAACGCGCTTAGATTTCTGAAACCTTCTCCGAGTTAGGGAGGTTTTCGAAGCCAACGCAGAGTTAGGGGGTTATTCCTTTCAGCCGTCGATTTTATCTATGTAAATGTGCTATATCATTTATTTGCATACATCGCACAAATCATAAGAAAATCTTGTTACTAGTTCGAAATACCTTGTACCATTTTACACTCTTAGCTATTTTTTCAGCATCATACACATCACACATATCTGAATCAATCTGAGACACTTTATATTTTCTTGATAATATTCAAATTTCCTTTTAAGAATCCTTACCTGAAAAATATCAATAATAAATAAACATGATTAACTGTATTTCATCGTTTTGAAATTTGTTGTTAAATTCTAATTTAACTAGAGCTAAAATCATTGACACGACTGGAATGATAACACAAAAAAAAATATATATAAAATCACGTACATACGAATCCATCGTATGAAATACTGACTCGCCACCGCTTTACATATACTTACCATACCTACAGTAATATATCCTAAGAATCAAAGTTTCGCCTTTTCCTATTGCCTATAAGATAACTCGCTCGAAGCTCGCACTCGCGTCTGGAAAGAAAATTACCTCCACTCGCGCGACAAAACTTGCTAGACGATAGCAATATTTTCGTTAATAAAATATGAAGGTACACCAATGCTCTTGCGCGCATCGGAGCGGCACGGCGTTCCTTCGCAAGCCCTTCGCGGTTGTAGTGATAATGCCGAGAGGGAATGTCAAGCTACCCACGAGAGGATCGTCGATATAGCATTTTTGTGATTTGTGAAAATATCTACGTACGGAATTCCGTTTTTGCTTGTGTAAAGTGCATATAAAAATCACAAAATATGAATGAATTAAAGAAAGCTTCTAAACCGATGGATCCGTACGAGAAAAACCTCCAAGGTAAGCGTTCCTTGGATCCTATTTCCATTTTCTTGCGTTTCTAACATTTCACAATTTCGCACGTGATGTTTCGTATAAAAAAAATCCCTAGACTTCGACTGGGCCCTAAACTTGAATCGTCTCAGTCTTCGGCTCATTGGCGTGTGGCCGGACGATGATGACGTCCCGGGTATAGCGGGACTTGCTGTATTCCTACGCGTGCCCATCATGGTGTTCTTTATGTTCGGCTTTATATTCCTGCCACAGATGTACGCGCTCACGTTAGTCTACAAGGAATTGCCCCTCGTCATTGATAATCTGATATCGAGTTCTGCGGCGCTGCTCTCATGTATCAAGCTGTTTTTCATCTGGCATAGCAAGAAAGGTAGGGCACAATTAATGTACATAAGCGCCGTTCCGCTCTTCTCTGCTAAAAAAAAATTGTCAGTCTCCTTTCTATAAACACGAGTTATTTAATATTCGTAATTGGTAAGAAAAGATGTCTAATTAAAATAAAAATTTGATAACGATTCGATCAATTTAATCGGTTTAAATATTTTATATAAAATTTTGAAAAAGGAATAGAAAAGTACGATGAGATGGTGAATATAAACCGACAAAAATATATATTAATAATGCTGGAAAAATCATTCATGAATTTCTTATGAATACACTGAATTAATACTAAAAAATGTACCTGTGTTTAAAAATGTATTATTATACTAACAACTAGCACAGTTTCTGTCTATTAATAAAAAATAATACCTTTAAAGTAGTAAAAGTATACATTCTTTATTCCAATATTTTTTCTCATTTTTTAAACCTACGAATATATTATATAATAAAAAACGACACCTAATTTCCTACGCGAAAACGTAACAAAGCAGAGCAGAGCAGAGCAGAGCGGAGCGGCGCTTCTGTACATTGTACCTAAAGGCTGTGGGTAGTATGGAAAAATATACATTATTTTATTGTGTAGAAACATTTGGTAGATGATCAGAGTTTTATTCGTGAGTTAACAGCAAATGACATTAAAGACATTGTTGAAGTACAATTAAAACCATGTTGAAACAATAATATTAAATAAAAAGATCAATAACTAATAATAAAATAAATATATGAAATAACAATTAATATTTATCTATGTACTCTTTTAACTGTCCAATTAAATTTTGTAATCGACTTTTCAACATTTTAGAAATTGCAAATAATTAAACTAAAAATTGAAGAAATTTTTTGTTTAATCAAGTATTACGGCCGGTGATCCAATCCTTAACGCGAGATTGGCTGCGCCTCAAGCACGACTGGGAAATCGAGGCGATGAAAAGAGAAGCTAAACGCGCCCGCATCTTCACAATAAGCGGCTACGTCGTCTTGTTATGCGCCTACTCAGGATTAACCTTACCGCCCCTCTTTGGCTTGAGTATCCATCCGTTTTCGAACATCACCGACAACGGCGATCGGCAAATGATCGTCCAATCGTACTTTCCGTACGACTACTTAAAAAGCCCGAACTACGAGGTGACGCAGGTGTTGCAGCTGATCGCCGGATTCTTCGTCGGCTTGGCCATCTCAGTTCCTGACAATTACTTTACTGCGCTGGTTTTTCACGCGAGCGCCCAATTCGAGATTCTAGGCGCACACATAGAAAAGTTCATAAGAGAGGACAAGAAGGCTTTCAGAGATATGAATTTTAACACAGAACTGGGCTACTTCGTCGAACGCCACGTGCACTTGATAGCGTATAAGATTGTGAATTATGTATTGATTTAAACTGTGATTTATTGTAGATATACAATAAACACTGATTCTATTATAAATTCTAATATATATATAGTAAATTAAAATTAATTGCTGTATTTTACAGAATGATATCCGCCATTGAAAGCTCCTTTACCTTCATCGTCATGTCCCAGCTATTTTGCATGTCGGTGGTGGTCTGCTGCGTTGGATTCCAAATTCTAGGTGTACGTGTGAAAACATCCAATAAAATTAATTTCTCCAATACTTCATACTTACGGTACGGTAGTAGTCGTGGTATGAGTATCAACTAATCAAACAAGTGTACGCGTGCATTTGATTTGCTTAGTATGTAGATGTGACAACGCCACATTTACAGACGTTCTGGCTTCGCAAAAATTTAACTGACAAGGAGAGCTTCTCACCTCCGGATCATGGACTTGGCTAAAACTTCAGCATGTCATTTTTGGAACCAAAGAAAAATAGAGAAATAGGTGTCCCCGGACACCTAAATAAGTCGATAAGCTAAATGTATCCGAATAATCAAATACAAAAATAAACATAAATTAGATCGAAGCAGCTTTAACTTAAGCTTTGATTTATTTAACAATATTGCTTCCTCAGAATAAGCAATCAAAGACAACGTAAGAAAATGATTAAAAATGTCCTTGTTTTCTAACCATTACATGGGCGGTATATTCAACCACTTTCTTACGCTGTCTTTGATTGCTTATAATTTTCTGAGGAATCAATATTTTCAAACACTAGAATCTCACACGTGCGCTGTTTACTTGAATAAGAACATGCTAAAACTGTATTTAAAGAAAAAAACGAAGAATATCCACACGTGTTTTTTAATGTATAATTATTATAGTAGTATAGTATTAGAGATACAAATAAATTTTACCCGTTTTCAGCAACTTTTTTTTTTTATTTAAAAAACTCTAACAAAACACAAAGTTTAATCAATATAGGCACCGTCGGCTTCTACTACCCTTTGCCAACGCCTAGGCAACTGATCTATTCCGTGGCGAAAAAAGGCTTTATCTTATGACTTTATGAAATCATCAACCATTTTTCGTACTTCATCTTCATTCTGAAAATGCTGCTCTGCTAAGCTGTTTTGTAATGAGCGAAAAAGATAGTAATCGCACTGTGCAATATCAGGAGAGTACGCCGGATGCGGTAAAATTTCCCATTGTAATTCTTCTATGGTTTGACGGACCGTGGAACTTCTGTGTGGCCTAGGGTTATCATGCTGCAAAATTACTGGTCTTCGCCCAGGCCCAGAATACGGCCTCTTTTCTTGGATTTTTTCTGTTAAACCACCAATAACAGTTTCTCCGGATTAGAGAAGCTCGTAACATAGTACGCCCCATTCGTCCCACCAAATACAGAGGAGCAACTTTTTTCCAAAGACGTTGCGTTTTGGTGTGGATATTGTAGGCTGTCCTGGATCTACCCAATGTTTTTGACGTTTAAGCTTCTCGTAGTAGATCCATTTTTCATCACCAGTCACTAATTTCCACAGAAAGCTCTTCTTTTTTTGTCTTTAAGGGGATGTGCAACCCTAATTTCAATATTTTTTAAAATCAACATTCAAACATTTATTTGGAAAAAGACAGCTGTCAAGCGCTCCGTACACGCAAACACTATATGCAGATTTTTTCTGGATAATTCTATTGATATTTGCGTGAGTTATGCTCGTTTGAAAAGTAGGTCAATTGTAGATCCCTACTTACCGACAGTACGGTTTTTATTTAATTAAATAAATTCTCATCATTTTTTTGGAAAAAGACGTCTGTCAAGCGTTCCGTACACGCAAACACTATATGCAGATTTTTTTCTGGATAATTCTATTGATATTTGCGTAAGTTATGCTCGTTTGAAAAATAACGTCGGTACTCACATCCCCTTAAAGCAATGAGAGACACGTCTCGACACGCCTTTCATGTTGCTCCTCGGTCAATTCATGAGGTACCCATTTTCCACATTTTTGAATTTTTCCCAACGTACGTAACCTCTCAGAAATAGCTTGTTGGGTAACGCCTAATTTTTCAGCGAGCTGATGTTGCATTTGTGCCGAGTCTTCGTCCAGTAGCTCCTGCAATTTCTCATCACTCATCTTTTGAGGCCTACCACAGCGCGGTTTGTCGCTCAAGTCAAAATCTCCGTCTTTAAATTTTCGAAACAATCTGCGACATGTACTCTCATCAATAACTTTTTCTCCATAAGTATCACTGATCGATTTATGAGCTTCAGCGGCAGTTTTACCTTGATGGAATTCGTAAAGTAAGCAATGTCGGATATGCACAGTATCTACTTCCATTTTTATTTATGTTAAAGACAGAGTTATATTTGCAATAAATACTTGCATACGTAATCTAGTTGAAGAATAAGATCTGCAGTATACATCAGCATAAAGATATGAAACCAGTAAGCATCTATTCTCAAGGCAGCGCCTTCTCTTACAAACGGGTAGAACTTTTGTGTACACCTAATAATTATACATAAAAAAACACGTGTGGATATTCTTTGTTTTTTTTCTTTAAATACAGTTTTAGCATGTTCTTATTCATGAAACTATTTGCACAGAGTAAACCTAGGGCGTATTCCGTAAGGGTGCGATCCCATGGTGTTCTGAAAAATTAGACGGAACCATTTAAGCTCGTGAGAGCGAGAGAGACATCCACGGAAGAACCTCTCTCTTGCACTCATGGCCTTAAATGGTTCCATCTAATTTTTCGGAACGCTATGGGATCGCACCCTAAGTCGCACGGGCAGCTTGAACCCCGTAATTCAAAACTTACTCCAACATTTATTTTGAAAAACAAAAATTTAAACGGAAAGTACCGTTATAAACCACAAATGTGTACAGTTCGAATAAAGACTATTTCCTTCAAGCAATTTATGGTATGTGCCCCTAAACACAAAAGCTCAATAATTAACCTCAAATTTTCTATCGTATATGGCACTTTACGCACTTTGATTCTATCGGAACGATTCAAATTTCTAATCTAATCTTGCGCTCGCCTCTTATACCCTTCCCGCTTAAACGCGTACAGTCGCGTACGGCTGCTTATAGGAATGGTGGCAACTCGGGTCCCAAAACGAGGACCCACATCCAATAAAAAAAAGAAAGAAAGAAAAAGAGAAAGAAGAAAGAATAATTCTATTCTCTGATTTCTATCTCCTGCGCACACAAGCGCCATCTACCGTATCTCTAGAGCGCATGCGCCAAAAATTCGATGTTTTCGAGATATTCGAGAAAATCGATATGGCGTCGAAACGTGGCGTCGACCATATGTTGAGAATGCATTTTTTGTAGAGGGATTATAGAGGGAAATTAAAGCTTTTTCTGTCTACTTTCTGTTTATTTTTATATGATTATTCTGACACTTTTAGCTATCGATTTATTTAGGTCTTTGTAAACACCTATTTCTCCTAAATATTTGTGAAACTGCTTTGTCTTTGTCCCTAGAGCCCAATGGCCAAATACCAAAACAGGGATTAATTTTTTTGACTCAAAAAATAACATCCTGAAGTAGACGAAGTTGCATCCAAATCTGAACGATAATTCTATTACCGTGAATAGTATTACGTACCCTAATCACTCAAACTTACAGATGTTCGACAACACCGATACTGCGGAGAAACCACCGACTCTGCAGATCTTTGCCCTCTTCTCGGCTCTGTTCGCACTGATGATACACACCTTGGTGGACTGCTACGCCAGCGAGAACCTCGCGATGCGCGTAAGTCGTGTATGTGTGTCTCCGTATGGAAAATTATCATAAAACGATGTGTGTTCTTTCTTTTTCAGAGTGGTGGAATCTTTCATAGCATTTACAATAGCAAGTGGTATTTATTGCCGAACGAGTGCATTCGAGACGTCATAATGATGATGTTTGTGTCGATGAGGCCGAGGCAGCTCACAGCGGGCAAGATATTCGATTTGTCACTGCCGACTTATTGCAATGTATGTATTAAGTGTATCCCGGCATAGCAAGAAACGATTCTGGAACGTTTCACTGGAAACGTAGAAACTTTTCACTAGAAACGTTTCACTGGAAACGTAAAAACGTTTCCCCCTATTGAGCGGAAATGTTTCTACGACGTTTCAGAAACGTTGAAATGTCCGACTTGGTTGCAAGGTTACGTTGTAAGAACGTCTTAGAAAAGTTTGTTAACCATGTACAAAAACATTAAGATAGATGGCGTAATTCATTTCATAAAAGAAAAGATACTTCCAGGGTATATAGAAGGGACGTATACTCTAGCAAAGCATACCCAATACTGTTTGAAGTAATATCAGTGTTAATAACTGACAATGTAAATTATTATAATTTAGTTGTAGAAACGTTTCTGCAACGTTTCCCGTTAAGGTTTTCGAAACGTTTCTTACAACATGACCTTGCAACCAAATCAGACATTTCATCATTTCTGATATGTTGCAGAAACATTTGCGGCTCAATAGAGGAACGTTTCTCAACTGTTTTTTGCTATCTGGGTTTTGTACGCTAAGAAAAGTATTTGGGGAAAATTACAGATTGTTTTGGAAAATAGCTACCATAGACTGCAAAACTCTAAA
Source organism: Torymus aiolomorphi (assembly GCA_036365515.1). Classification (NCBI taxonomy): domain Eukaryota; kingdom Metazoa; phylum Arthropoda; class Insecta; order Hymenoptera; family Torymidae; genus Torymus; species Torymus aiolomorphi. The sequence goes on along the minus strand of CM070877.1, from coordinate 19,941,051 downwards.
ATATTACCATTCTTTATAAGAATTTTTTCGAGGATTTAGTGTACAGTATAACTTCCGATAAAGTACACAGACAGAAAGGATTCCTTGTATTTAATGAATCGTGTTCTTGAATTTGAAAAATCGTTGTACTTTGTGCCAAATGAAAGATTCATTAACAGTTAAGAACTCGCGAGTTTGCAAGAGATCGGTTCTAAACGCTGTCGAAAGTCCATAAAAGGCATTAAAACCAAACACTTTTAGTCGCGTAAAAAACATATGTACATGTATATATAAAACGATTCCTTGTGGACAATAGATTAGACTAGAAAAAAGACTCGATGAGCACAGGAGCGAAATAATCAAGAATGTGTATGAGAAAGCGCGCGCATGTATTGGTTATTACAGATGATTATAGGACACCGCTGCGCGCCGTCGTAGCTACAAAATGTATTTTTCCTCAGGAGTGAGCTCAAAGTATTCTTAAATACAAGAAATCCTTTCGCACTGTGTATAGTAATTTTCTGTGATTTTACTATTTGAAATCAATTTATTATGATATTATTATGTTTTAATATATGAGGTCTGTAAATTTAAATTTCCAGATTTTAAAATCGGTAGCAGGGTACATCTCCATGTTGATCGCCGTAAACAGGAGATAATTAGCGATTTGAGATTGTTGTTAATGAGAGGCAGATAAAGATTTACGACAGTTGACTTGTTTAATAAGTATATATATTTATTCTTGTAAAAGTAGAATTTTTTACCATGCGTAATAATTCCATACTACATATAATGTTAATACTATTACCAGCCAAGAGTTTATAATATAAAATATTTCATATTATAAGTTTTTCACACACATAAATAGTGAATACATAGTCTCAGGGTATTTTCCAAGTTCTTCAACAAAGTTTTCATGGTAAGGAACAATTTAAGCCTTTACCGTGAATCTATAGCACTGCGTTAAAACAAAACCTCATGTTTCGCGACGCACGCGAGTTGAGAAAAGTGTTTCTATTGAAGGAAATTATTATCCGCAGCGTGGCGGTTACGAACAAAATATTCCAGATACGATCCTCATCGATTATGCAGACTTTGGGTTTACTTCTATCAAAGACTTCATTTCCCGTACTGTTAGCGTTTTCATATCGCCCCATCCTTTTGGCGTGTATCGGTAGTTCTTCTTCAGCGTTACTGTAATTTCTACCGGAACATATAAGTAAATTATCCAACCTATGCGTCGCAAATGCCGCGTTTTTCTCAAAATACTTCAAGTTTGTTATCATGAAGAAAGTTTGCCAATCGCGTAAGATTTTTTTTGTATTTGAGTTAAAAAATTACAAGTTTTATAATTTAAATTTATTCATACCGTTAAATAGTACGCTTCACATTGTCTTTCAAGAAAGAAAAAAATGTTTTGTCATCAATTTAACAAAAAATTATTTTATTTTCGTGGTATTAACTTTCAACAATCAAAATCCAATTATTTTTCCATTGAAATTTTAAAAATTTGTGTAACTTTACATCAACAAATAATAAAAGAGTTTAATAAAGAGAATTTCTTTGAAGAAGGTAATATTAAAGTTTCTAAAAGTTTAACAGACGACTTTACATCTAACTTATCGGGAAAATCTCAGATTTAACGTAGGCAATATGCTTGAACCATTTCAGTCTTCGTCTTATAGAGGTTTGAGCGATGGACAGTAATGACCATTCAAAATCGTATTAGTATATTATACCTTTTTATTTGTTAATTTATATAATAGATAATCTATTGATGTGTTGCCATGTGTTGCTACTTGGTGCGTGAAGATCTATTTTCTTTGGAGACGTATAAAGAACGTAAGATTCTTTACATCAGACGATGCCATTAGAATTATTGCGTATGATTATGGCACATTTTCTTTATATGTACATATGCACGAGATACACTGACATGCAGGGAATGTACCAACATGCACTGAATGTACTAGCATGTATCAAAGGCTTACTTGAAACCAAACCATGCATGCAGTACAGTACCACATTGACAGATAACATTAGTTTGAAGTTAACCATATTGTCTGTTAAAGCTACCACAGACTGTAAAAAGCTGAAAAATGATTGTACTTTATAGAAATATATTTTGCTAGAAATATAAGCAAATCTATTACAAGGTATTGTAACATTTTTCATAATATATTTTTAGAAGTTTATAGTCTGTAGTAAGTTTACGCGATAGTATGGTAAATTTTTGTTTAGTGCATGCACCGAATGCACTTTATATACCAAACACATGCGAATGCATGTTTACTTCAGCACACCGAGTTACAAACAAATATATACAGGTGTATATGTCACTTCACGACGTAAAATTTCAGAACGTTGCGTCATCGCAAGTTAAAAGAGTAAAAAAGAAGATTTCGTCTCATGTTTCATAACAAATTTCTTTTATATTATCATTTTCCAATTTAATTATTTTAGTCAAGTCCAGACCATCAATTTTAAGAATTAATCAACTTTTAAGGTAAAAGTGGCGTTCCAATTTCTTTCATATTTTCTTAAAAATTTTTTATTATGTAGCCGATTTCCATATGCAATGTATCTTATTTTGTTCCTTAAAAGTTTGTTTTAAAATTTAATAATCAAAATTATCGAAGAATTAACAACGTTAGAGTTGATTGTTTAAAAATTGTTTTCTATTATCTGAATCTTTATACTTTTGAATACTGTGATGATTTTGTTTTATAATGTTGAAACGGTCTTTCATAAAAAAGTCCATTTTTTAGGGGATGAACTATACCTTAAAAAAGTATTATGGCCAGTAGTACAATCTGTCATCAATGATTGGTTATGTACCAACGACTGAGAGCCAAACATCATGAGAAAGCAAGCCTGACCAGGAGAGATACGCATCCTAAATAAACCTCATGGACTTCGACGACAAACACCTCGCCCAGTCGAGATTACCTATGACTATCACAAAAGTTTACGGTGCGAGCTGACCCATTCCACGCAGTTATTGAGGAGTTTCTTCATGAAGATGGTTATTTATATACCAGACAATAAGTTTTGAGCACTGGTGTTGCATACAAGTAGACAATATGAGATTTTGGAGAGTAACGTTGAGATTTTGTGAAGGAAGAGCAAGAAGATGGCAATGATTTTTGGAATATGGTAGAGAAGCGGGATCTTAATATGGAATTCAGGATTTTAATTAGGGGACATGTTCATCTTATCAATGACTTTCGAAAGAAACGTCATAATATTACAAACCAATCGTTCTGCAAAAGGTCACCGCTATGGAAACTATATAATTATGATGTTGCATGAATTTTTTTACTGTTTTTAGACCGAAAAATTAGCTTCTTTTGTAAGTTTTCTTTCAAAAACTAGGTAGCAATTTTGAATCGATTCAATAACCAATTTGTAGATAGAAGTATTTTTTAATTTTAGCTCTAGGAAATGGTATGAGCTACCATCGAAGAAATGATATTTGATCTCCATAATGATGTTATCTAGGACTCGGCAGGTGAAAACAGCTACAATTTTGATTTTCCTTCTACCCATGGAAATGTACTGTAGCGTGCGTTATTGTTTATAATAGTTGTTCCAATAATTAATAATTCAAAATTGTCATGTTAAATTTTTTTTGTTATTTGTAGATAGTTAAATCTACGGCAAGTTACATTTTAATGATGATCGCAAATAGCTGATGATGAATTATTGTTAAACGTTGAAGACTAGTTAAAGTTACTGCGGGAATTCATGTTATAGTTAAAGAAAAATATACTTTGGTGAAGAAAAAATAAATAAGAAAATGAATAAGAAAATAAATAAAACTTGAAAAATTATTTGATAAAAGAATTCACGTAAATAAAATGAATAAAAAAATCTGTCTTGGTATCAACGACTGTAAGTACTTGAACTTTTTTACTGGACGGTATATACATTCTCTACATAATTCTATATTGCTATTATTAATATACCTATCTCTGATCGTAAATAATTTTTTCTTCCTACAACATATACATAAATCAACATCCAAACTCTAAACAATGCCAAACATCTCACATTACAATTGTTTCAACTACGCAAACGTTAACCACATTATTTTACCATTATTTCCAATGTTTTTTTCTTAGAGTTTCCATGGAAAGGAGCAACACTACCCACCCTTCCACGCGAATCTATAGACGCGACAGATAATAAGGGAACATAATATCCCGCGACAAACGCGCGAAGCGAGAAAAGTTTCCCGCCGCTCTTACATATACCTAGCCGTCCACAAGACAAAATTATCCACCCGAGAGAGAAACTTTATTTCCTGCTACTTAATACTCTTTGTCTCGTATGCTACCTACACTTGTAGTTTCGCGCGCGAAAGTGCGAAACTTTCCAGACACTATCCTCGTCAATTGTGCATAAAAAATTGAATGTCGTTGCTGAAGGTTCAACGGCCCGACGAAGCTACTCTCATTACTATTATAATGTGTATCGTCTCTCACCCCCTTCGATAGGTGCCTAAAGCTTCGCGATTCTTCCTAGACGAAGTTCTGACTTCTGGCAGACAAGAAAGGAGCACCCGCGAGTTAACTTTTATATTTCAGTGTTGCGCGAGTATGTTGTAATAAGTGAACTGAATGTAAAGTATTTTTCTAAAAAAGTTAAAGTGGCATAGTTCAAACAGCAAATAAGATTTGTTAGCAGGACAAATTTTTTTTTAAAGAACAAATAATCATTACTCATGACCATTCTTTTGTTGTGCTTATTGCTCAAACAGCTTGTTAAGGAAATAAAGAAGTATTCATTATTATTAACATGAACAACGTTATTTATAAAAAGTGTTGGTAAGTTTTAAAAGTTTCTCAATAACTAATTGTCAATACGAGTGAAATGATGAGATGATAATAGACTGGGATCAATGTAAACAATGACAGGGTCTAACTGACAAAATTATTCTCAAGGTAACACTTAATAAATTACATAGTATATAATATATTATTATTATTAATATGTAACACAATAAGGCCAACAATTTTAAACTAAACTTGAGCAATAGGCTTGAATCGCCTCAGTCTTTGCTTGATGAGTGTCTGTCCGGCAGACAGTGACGTCCGTTCACAATCATGTGGTACCATACTTACTACGGATACCAGTTATGATATTAATCATATTTTTTGGACTACTCTTACGACAAGTGAACGCTCTTTCTATCACCGACAAGGATTTATCACTCGCTATAGATAATTTGATGACGTGGTGTCTAACGCCCCCGTCATGCGTGAAAATTTATTTTCTCTGGAGTAGCAAAAAAGGTACAGTGGATATATTTTCAATCGGGTTTATTTACGCACTACTTGATCTATTGGCACATTTATTTATTTATTTATTTTTTGGTCTAGAATATTTTGTGAAAACGGTGTTAAGGTTACTTTTTATAAATTTTTTTGTGAAGCTTTGGTGTTTTTTTATTTTTAACCAAGATCTTTAAGTGAACAAGCATCGGAATGCTAACAATCATTTTTAAGAATACGTTTTTTATTTTATCATAGTAGTTTGTATCACTATAAACTATTCCTTTATACTATTTATACTCATATAGAACCGTTCAGTTTTATTTATTTATTTATAAAGTTCAACGGACATTAGTGTCCTTTTACAAAGATCGAAAATAAGGAAGCGATCTTAAATGCATGCAACGGTTAGGCATGCTTACAGCATAAGTCAGTGCTACGTACAACAATGAGAATTACTTAAAAAAGAATAAACTAGAAAGACAATAGAACCACGTCGCGATATATTGCCCTGCAATGTACCCTTTTATGCGTAAGAACAATGTCGCGATATATTGCCCTGTAAAATAACTTATTACGCATAAAAACAAACACCTAGCGCAGAAGCTCAAAGATAGTACTTTTGAAGACACTAAGGGATGAGATGCTCTAGAGCTCAGCGGGCAAGGCATTCCAAAGTCTGCGTAGTCGCGGGATAGAGGCACTGTATATATACTCATGAGCATGATTTCCCTCTTTCAATGCACTAAATTGTTTAAGTGAATAAGGAACCTCTTTGAAAGAGAATACTGAGTTAATATCTGGAGAGTTGAAAAAACTATGTCTGATTTTAAATGCAAAAATGTGGTCATGATATGACCCTACTGAAAAATGTCACGTGAGATCTCATATGAGTTCTCACCTGAGATCTCACGTGAGATTTTTCAGTAGGGGAATGAAGTGCCTCGACCGATAATAAATTGTAAGAAATCATTAAGGGAGAGAAATCATGGTCACGATAATGCATCGGCTGTCCAGCCTTCACAGACATCATATACGTAGGAGACGATGTTGCACACTTTCCAAGGATTTGAAATGTACTTGCACAACCAAAGTCTTGTAAAGCTGCAACAACGTCTCTGGTAAACGAAAATCAATCTGTGATCGTCGAATAAATCCCAAAAGACTACGAGCCTTAGCAGTAACTTTGCTTACATCTTCGGTGAACGATAAAGAAGACACATGTAATGCACCTAAATCCGAGATTGATTCCACACTTGGGATTTTGATGCTATAAAGCGTATAATCATAACCCAGGCTGCATGATAGGATAGTATTTTGCATTTGTCGGGGTTGATAGTCAGGCCATTCATCCGGGATCACTCTTCGAGACTAATCAAATCACGTTGAAGCAGTGATGCATCCAATGGACCCAAAATTCGACGAAATATTTTCACATCATCCGCATACATTAAAATAGAGGATGCATTCACCACCTCAACGATATAATTTATGAAAATGACAAAGAGCAATGGCCCGAGGTGAGAGCCCTGCGGTACCCCTGTGGGAATCGCAATTGAATCGGAGATGCAATTGTGTACTCGGACCGATTGGCTACGATTATGGAGGTACGATCCAATTCATTCATGTAGTGATCCTCTGATACCGATATTCCAAAGCTTCTGAAGAAGTCTGAGGTGGTTTACAGAGTCAAAAGCTTTGAAATAATCTAAACCGCATCAATTTGTGCCAGATTCTCAAAGGCATTAATGACAAAGTTATTGAATAACAACAAGTTAGTAATCGTAGATTTGCCTTTGAGAAATCCATGCTGTTGATTAGCCAGAATTGGTTCAACGAATTCAGCAATTTTGTGAGACACGATACAATCAAGCGTTTTAGCAATAGCAGATAGGATTGAGATCGGTATATAATTAAATATAGAGTGTCTGTCCCCTGATTTGTGAATAGGAAGAACAAAAGCATGTTTCCAGATAACCGGAAAGATGCCTTTAGACAGAGACTTGTTATGTATACAAGGTTAATAGCGGTGCCTTAAGAGACAACCAACATTCTTTCACAAACGACGTAGAAACACCATCCGGGCCTGGATTCGTATTGCACTCCAACTCACTCACTACTTTATAGATATCGGCCTCATTTAATACAATTGAGTCTAAGATTCGATGATAATTAACCGGCGCAACTGCATCAAAAACGCATGATGAGTAAACTGATCCGAAGTATTGCGAAAAAAGATTGCACACACTGAGCTTATCATTGGCATGAACGCCAGCTAGATGCATATCGACGGGAATGGTATTGTCTGATTTTAGTTTATTTACAAACGACCAAAACGATTTAACATTATTCTTAATATTAAGCTCAGTATACTTAAAAATATAAATTTCATCCTTACAAATAGTTTATATCACATTTAATTTTATATTGTTATGGAGCCGCTATAGAACTCTAATGAGATTGTTTAAAAATCCAAAAATTGTCGCAAATAACTAAAATTGTAATGCTCATATTCAGGTGTCGAGTTACTATTCCAACGATTTTCAGCTACAAACTCAATTGAACCTCTTACAAGACGTTAACCAACATTTACTTTTAAGAAAGTACTGCAACCGGTTGCTTAAGTGGTCAATAACTGTATCGTTTACCCTATAATATTACGCATCTTGGGAGGACAAGAGAAGTCTAGAGCTGGTCTAGCAGGGATGGTCCTCCGTTCTCCCATACATACTTGTCGGGCCCGACGATTTGCAGTTCAAGGAGTAGACATGGTCATTTTCTTATAAATAGTCATATGTTTAACTTCTACCTATTAAATACTTATCTGTTAATCTATCACTCTGTTCTTAAATAGAAAGTGCAAAATGTCTGAAATTCTCATATGAGATTTTATATGATATTTACACGCGGGAAAATGATACAAAATAGATTGCTATAATAAAATTGTTAGTGAAATGTAAAGCACTTTTGAGTAGACTATACAAAAATTATATGAAAATTATATATAAATTTATATGAATTTTTTATTTCATTCCCGTTTAAAAAAAGACGGACACAAGGAAAAAAAAAATATTTCTGATAAATCAGCTGATAAATCATCTGAAAAATCATCTGAAGAATAATCTGATATTTCATGTACAAAATTTGTAAAAATTGAAATATTGTTTGAAATTCCTTTAAACGTCCATTTTTGAACTCATTTGGGGGGTAAAACATCCTAATAGGCTGTTTCCAATGCTGAAGAAGCTGATTTTTAAATTTCGTAAGCTTTTGGCTGCACTCTGAAAAAATTTTAGATGACGATTTGAGATGATAAATCAGCTGATTTTTTTTTATAGGGTCTTAATTGAATAAGAGGAAGAAACTCAACCGGCATCACAAGATGGCAGTTTCGCACATGTTGGCTCGTGTCTGGAACAAAGAACGAAAAACGTACCCCCACGGGTGAGGGGGAGAACAAGGAAGGAGGGGAAGGTGAACTCTGCTTTTTAACGCAATTAGAATTACCTTCTTTGTCCTCTTCCTCCTTGTTATACACGAGACTGATAAATCGTCCGACGCTTCAACAGCCTCGTCCGATGTGTGTAGACTTCCCTCAAATAGCGGCGGCAGATTCTCCAATTCTTCCTGCGTCCTACGGAATTTAGCTTGAAAAGCCTGCCACTTTTCGTAATCACCAGGTCCCGGACGCCTCTTTGGCATTGTTATTCTTGATAGGCTAAAAACCACTCGCGACGTCCCGCTGCAGGTCTTGACGCTCGCGCACAACAAAGCGATATGAAGAAGGAAGAAGGTGGGAGGCGGCAGCAAGGCGCCCCCCCCCCCCGGTTTTTCGCGGCCGCTAAAGGTTATGACATCTTGCAGGGCGAAGTGGAACTACAGGGTAATATTGAGAACTAGATGGCATATAAATATAGAAACTTAATCACAGGCGTCCCTCGTTTTTGATATCTCCTTTCTCAATGCCAAGGCCTGCGTTGTTTTGGCACCCAAAAAATAAAAACCACTTTCAAATTAAGATAATAATATAATAACAAATCCATAGGTAGATTTTATAGGTTGTTATACGGTTTCTGACGGTTACCCTCAGTTGTTCACGTCTATTATTTTTTAGTGGCACCACACTTTAAACATGTTGCGAAATGTAAGAAATCATATGAAACTGTATAAAATCGTTGGAAATTATAAATTAAAATATTATAGTGTAACGTGTATAAAAACGTATCAAAATGTATAAAATATCCGAAAACCAATGGTTTAATACGGTTTAATACAGTTGCATACAGTTTCCTACAGTTTTATACGGTTTCTTGCGATTTCCTACGATTTTTTATATTTTTTGTTTCATTCGGAAAATATAGTATATTACGCACCTAGGGAGGAAAAAACTTGGACAGTCCATATCTCGTGTAAATTACTACCCGAACCGAAGGTGAGGGTGGCAAACACGAGATGTGGGCTGGCCAATTTTACTCCCGTGGTGCGTATACTATTTTTCGCCATAAGATAACTGAAGGTATTATTGCGATGTCTTTTGTTAGGTTAGTTTCAAACTGATCGATGTCGTCCGAATGTAAACATATCAATCTGCGGTTTTTTGCTAATGAAACTTTAGTGTAGTATCTATGTATAAAGCTATAATTTTATAGCCAAAAGTGTTTAATTAATTTGTGAAAAAAATATTAAAAGGTACATCTCTATGCTGGTATTATTGCGGCATGAAGATATTATTGCACAGGTATTATTGTGCCATGTTAAGAGTGCTCTCTACCCCGATTGGAACGCCACCTACTGTCAAAAGTGTTTTTTGTTAATTAAAAAAATTTTGGGCAATATTAACGTAAAAATAAAGTTTTCCTACGTGTAATTAGTATTAAAGACACGATTACAAGAGTTTTCTCAAATTAAATTCCATTGATAAATCTGTATTTTGTAGAGAAAAATTTGGAGTCATTTTTAGAAATGTCCACTGAACGTTTGAATTTTCTCTACAAAATACAAGTTCATTTATTCATTTAAATTCATGAAACTTGTTTAAAAGTAATCCTTATTAACTTTTACACGTGGGAAAACTGAGTTATGATTAATTTAAAATTTATAAGTACACTTCAGTTACTCTACCCGGGCCGCCATACTCGGGCCATGGCGAAAAATATTTTTCAACATTTACAGTAGCAAAGGGTATTAATGGTATTGTGGAGGAAAAACCGTTGCCTATAATAATAAGTATGATGATGATATCAAGGATACCACGATAATTGAAGGCCGGAAAAATTTTAAAGATATTCTATAACGGACTACAATGAAAAAACGAGCTTCCCGTAGCCGACTAATCATCATCATGGACTACTCCATCATGATGATGTGTAACATGGACGTCATCGTTTTGCCTTTATGTCACTTCAGTCTCCGCATCATTACCAATCTCACGTACGTTGGCAATAGCCATTTGTATGTTCAGTTCGTAATACCAGCTAACATTTGGTTGGGTAGTTGGGGATTTTGGTGTTGTATATAAGTGGACAGCAAAAAATTCTCGGAACGAAGATTAGAACGTTTGTTAAAGAAGAGGAAACTAGAGGATTTGAAAAGGGATAACGAGAAGGAAACAATTCCCAAAAGATCTCGAGTAAAAGAATCCATATGGGATCCAATAAGAGACCTCGTATAAAATATTGCATGGGAATTTAATATGGGATGCCATGGGAGCTGGTCCAGCAGCTACAATAATGGTGTGGTCGCATACACCCAAACTATATTCTTGTGTGAGTGAGCGAAAACCTTGGAAAACAATTTTATTTTAATTGTTATTGAAACGTTATTTTCTTTTACCTACGTTATTATAACGTTCTTTTAGTAGTATTTTGAAAGAAATGTTGCTTTAACGTCGATATTATATTACTTCCTTCCACTTGCAGTTTTATGTTTCCCTAAAAGTATTTGGAGGAACGTTGGTTTAACGTTATTGTAATGTTACTTCTTTCTCCTTAAATTATTCTTGTCATTTTTGTACTCATTTCAAGAAAATGTTACTTCAACGGTATTTTAAATAGCCACTACTAGGCACTCGTAAGATTATACAAATCATCCAATAACGTACCTTCTGTAATAATTCCTAAGAAGAAACATTACTTAAATCTTCACATGGTAAAACGATCAACAATCTAATAAAGTTCAAGTAACGTTCTCCTACATTAAAGTTATAATAAAATAAAAGTAATATAAACTTTAAAGCCAGCTCAAAGTTTAATATGTAATTGATTTATTAAATAAGTCGTATGGCAGAATTAATTTTATTTTTCTAATCTTTTAATACGTTAAAATTTTTATATTGCATATTTTTTATTTTTTTTAGATAAAAATACCAAAGGTAGAGTATAAAATGGAATGAAGATGAAACGATAGCCACGCAGGAGCATTAATTTATCAATCATACTGGGGTCGTAACAAGAAGAAACGTTTCTCATAGTAACTGTAACAAGTAACTTCAACAATAATGGTATTATGTAGCGAGCCTAACATTTTACTTGGTACAATTGTTTAATATTTTTATATTAGTAGCAAACAATGTAACACACTGTTCTTATTTATTTTTTTCTTCGTTGTAGAAGTATAAGCACCGCAAAATACGTTCCTACATCACTTGAACAGAACGAGATACTTGCTGCTTGATTACAACAGAAAACTCGTATTTTTATTCACAATTACAAATCATCTCATCTCCAAAGGATGCATCGAAGTATAAAAAGACTTACGGTAACAGACGCAGCCATTATTTTACACCGTTACTCGTCTGTCGCATATAACCCGATATACTTTACTACACCATTACTCAAAAAATTCCTTCGACAAAAAGGCGCCAACCTAAACGCCCATAAATTACTGCCACGATTTACCACCTATAATGCATTACACAAAAATAATGCGCCCGACACTCACGCAAATTATCTAATAGAATTATCTAATCCAAAAATGCCTCAATTAAGTACGCCTGGCTAACTAACTCACATATGAGAGCTCCTTCCGCATTGTCGCCGATCATTAATTTCGCGAGAGCTCGGCGCGCGCGGTCACGTGCTCCTGATGCATTCACGACTGGCCCATTTTTCGGCGTGCGTTGCATTTCCTTTTCACTCTCTTTATGCGCCTATATGTATGTAATGTACCGCGTGTCCCGTTACATTACGATGATGCGACGGAACGTAAACACAAAGCGTTATTTGATTCACTCCTCGATCGAATTTTCATCTGTAGGTACATACAATACATACATACACGGTATATGAATAATCAACGCAGTGAAAAAGACGAGCGAGCGATCGATTTTTAATTATTGTGAGTAATATGTGTACACGATTGATAGAACAAAAGAAAGTGCGCGCGAGGCAAATGTCTTATATACGCGCGAGCGGAGCTTTCTCCTTCTCTCGATAACGGTTTTTTTCTCGCGACTCGGCTCGCGCTCTTATCAAGGCGTTAGCGAATTTTCGGGCGGGTATAGAGGACGTGGAGAAAGTCGCGGCGTTTTTTCGACGAAAAAGGGACGAAATGAAGCGGCGGCGGTGTCGTTATACTTCGGTGAGCGTCGCGCGATTGAAAAGGCGATGTCGGTCATCACGTGGGCTGCTGTGTATGTTATGGGTGGCGCTTTTGAGTGACTTTTCTCTGCGAGAATCATGTGAGAGTGGTATAAATTTTTTTTTTTGTTTTGTTTTTGGTAATGTTTCAAATTCGAGTTTTCAGAGTTTTTAGAACGTTTTTGGCGAGAAACTCATAAAAGGAATTAAGGAACTTTTTGAAATTGAGGATTTGTATTGTATATTTGAGTGATGGAGATAATATATTAGTATTTACAATATAATTTTTTAATTTCGGGTACGCGTCGCAAGTTCCAATGAAATGAAAGTTGTAATAAAATACGAATTTTTTTGTAAATTTTGCAAGAATAAAGAATAAGTGTCGATAATTTTATAATAATATTTCCACCATATTTTAGTTTATTATTTTTTTTATTTTACTAATAATACGTTGTAATTTTCTTAACTTTTATTATTACTTAAATTTTACTTTGAATTTATAATTATAGTCATCTATTGTCCCTTAAATCATGAAAACCGCGTGTATAATTAACGTCATTACATACAAAAGTTATAAAATCAAATTATAAAAATAACATATGCAATTTATCGCAGAAGTTTGTATAATTCTTAAATATTTCCTACAAACAGTCATATTTATAATCATTTCGAATTTCATATTCCTTTCTCTCGACTTTGCATGTCATTATACTATATACGAACTACCTACAAATCAAGGCGTGATTCACGCACCAAACATAAACATTTCAAATACCTGCGCGACAAACAACAAAAAAACCCTATTCTGAAAATTCTTCCACGTCTCCAGCTTTCGTAGGGAAAAAAATTCGTCCTTGGCATTACGGAGGAGCTGCAGTTTCGACTGTTGACACACAATTGAAATGTATCCATTCAGAGAGACGATTTATTAGGCAAACACGCGCGTCTCGAGTTTCCGCGTACGTATGTGTGTGTGTGTGTGAGACAGCGACGAAAATCTCGTTTTTTTTTTGGGAGATTTATCGCGTGTATATATATGGCACGCGTGGTCAGTCTGCCGGCGAGTGTGTTTTGAATTGCATAATGTATAAGTAGTTGAAATTTTTTCTAAATTTGGAGATACGTCTGTGTTTATTTTGGTAATGGATGATACGTTGAGTAGAATTTTCGTTCAAATATCCTTGTTATTTTTGTAATTAAGTTAAATTTTTTTATACTTTTTCAACTAAAAACTATGAAGAATAGTAGAAAATTACAAAAATCTGTAAAGCATATTCTATTTTTGTTTGAACAATTTCTCGGTTATCGTGATTCTTTCGGTTTTCTTAAATATTTCATGTACAATTTTTCGTATTTAGCCACACTTATTCTGTATTCACAGTTGTTAACAATTTTTTACAATATTTCACCGCCTTTCTTCTACTAGACAACAATTAACAAACATAAATTTTCAATAATATAATTTTTCAGTTACTCAATAAAATTCTCATGGCATAAATATACCAAGCGGAAGCGACCATAAGAAAATTTCCCATCAGAATCTTCATTATGAGGAAAATTTCTCGTATTAACTAGAATTCGAGATTCCAAATCACTTTCACTCGACATTATCAACACTATACGATGCGATAACGTCCATTTAACTCGTCACATTTTGTTTTGGTATATCGTCGCTGCATTAAGACACACGTACGCAGGTCACCTCCTAATTGTTTTCGTTTACAACGATAATAAATCTTTTTTATTATTCCCCGTAAAGGGATGTAGAATCTATACATTTACGACTGAAGATTCTCGTTGTATAAATCACGAAGTACACGAGTACGAGGTTTCGGGATTCCCGGGATGCGACCACAAAAGCAATTTAATTCTCTATCCTAGTTCGTGCATCAGCGACGAATGAATGAGAGAGAGAGAGAGAGAGAGAGAGAGAGAGATGCGGAAGAGAAAGAACAAACATATTGCAAAGATACATGATTAATCTTTCTTTTTGTTTGTTTTCGCTTGCCTTATTCCATATTCTACGCAGTATATGTTTAATTTTTATTTGCGCAAAAAAAAAGGAATCTCAGGAATTTAAATTCCCTCGCGCGGCGAGGCAGGTAGAATTTTCTAGGTTTACGTCGGAGATGTAACGCCGCACGCGCATGTGCCCTGAATTCGTATTACATTTAAATGCCTATGCACACGTGCAATACCCACATATACACACTCGAAGAAAATATTTTTCAAACGCGTATGAAAAAAAAAAAAAAAACGCTACGTCAAAACAGCTGGTAAATTATAAAATTCCTTCGAATCGCTGCAATATTTTATTCCAGCTGTGTCTCCCGCACTTCTCTCTCTCTCTTTCTCTCTCTCTCTCTCTCTCTTTTTTAAACAATTCAACATATTCTCGTAACCGCGCGCGTCTTTTGTTCGTCGGGCAAAAGTCGCACAGGCCGAAAGGAGAGTGCAAACTAAATAGAATTTCAAATAGCCGACGCCGCGGCGCGTGACTGTAACGTAACAACATCCTTTTACGCGCTCGAACCGCGTCGCGTCGTCGTCCTCTTATATACGCGAGTCAGGTGACACGGATGCTGCAAACTTTCGATTTTTTTTTCTCCTCTTCGTACGTTGGGCGTGTACGTCGAATAGTTGGGTAATTGTTTGATGAGCGCGTCGAATGAGCGTATAGTTTATTTATCGAATATAAATATTAAAAGGCTTTGGTGGATTGGGTTGGAAAGGTTTTTGGTTGAGCAATTTTTTTTTTACGGAGATAATGTATGTATACATTTTACGTACAAGAATAAAATGTCAAAGTGGTTGTTATAATATGGAAACTAGTTCATAGAAACTGCGAGTCCGTCCGCAAAATAGCCTTTAAGCGACGTCGTTACAATGACATAAACCTGCGTATTAATTATGGTAGAAACTTTTACTTAATATTAAATTGACGGCGACGAAAGTAAATAAATTTATAGGAAAAATGCGCGTGTATGCATATACACATCTGATGGGTGTATTACACGTTGCAGACTTATGGGATGTGCGCGTCGATGTTGGGAGAAAATACCATTTTGAAAATTTAATGTTGTCGTAACTTGGTGAACTTGAAATTTCTCTCTCTCTCTCACACTGAAAATTCATTAAGTCTAAATATACACTCTCTACCTCATGACACGAGTCTCTCGTGTAATAGCTTTTTGCATTAATTTATTTGATTGGATTACTGATTTCGTGTAATTATAACGTTCGGAAAAATATAGTAGTTTTTGGTTTGGAATCGCTGTTTAAAGAATTTTAGCTTTGGTTACAGGAATTTGGTTGGCAAAGGACTGCGAGTGTTACGTGTAAATGTACTTTTTATGATATTTTAAATTACTTTTTGAAATAGTATATACTCATCTTACAAGATACCCAATAGATACTAAATTTTGTATTTCTCAGTCAGAGTTTAAAATGTTTTCGTAACGTTGTCAACCGTATTCTCATAAATTTGGTTCTACGGTGTTAATCATTCGCACAACTTTTCAATTAATGTCTAACCATTTTTTTGCTCAGGTTTATTAAGTACGTTACTCAATTTTCATAAAAACTTTAAAACAAATATAGCATTCTGATTCTATAATCATTGCACCCATATACTGTTACTGAACTAAAGTTAAAAAACTAATATTTTTTAGAAGAATTCTACAAGAACTACATAAATAACTAAAAAAAAAATTAAAAATTTAAAAACAAAACATCTTTTGAAATTGTAATCAAACACATACCAGTAAAACTTAAAAAATACCAGACAACCATTATAATTTCTTCAAATCAAACCACAATCAATCCTTTTTTCCAACCGTTACCGATCTCCGCATTTACTTCCTTCAACCTCACGTCTCACCTTTTGCAACCCTCCACATCCTCCCACCTCCTTCATTTACAAAAATTTCCTACAACATACACACCTCCGATTATTTCTCATCCACAAAAAAAAATCGAAGCAGGGCACGTGCTTATACCGGAGCCATTGGGCAACGCGCTCGTGCGCGCGGGAATCGGAAGACGGCGAATTTTTCGGAACCATTAGGTCCCCGCGCCCGGCGAAACGGGCCGCGACACACGTATATACCTATAGGTGTATATATACACTTACGGAGAGAGAGAGAGAGAGAGAGAGAGAGAGAGGAGTGCGCGGGGCCCGCGGCGTTGTGTATATATAGGGGTACCGGGCCCGGGGAAAGCGCTGTAGTTCACCGGCGAACGTCGTCGATCGAACATCGCTCCCACAGGTATATACGATACGATAAAGCGCTTTGGGAGTGTGCGATCGCGACACGAGTGCGCGCTGGATTGGGACAGTGTTTTTTTTTTCTTTCTTCTCTCTCGTTAAAGTGCGTTTTTGAGATTTTTGTCGGGCTTGTTGTATCGCGTGTATATACAGGTTTGACAAGAGATTTTTAAAAGATTTGGTTAGATATCGAAGGTAGAGTGTATATTGATATTGGAATTCGAACTGTGATTAGATGATTTTGGTATTGTGTTGTAAAAATAGATTGTTGATCTGTTTGACGAAAGCTTCCGGTTATTCTTACGGAAATTTGTCTATCTTGTTAAAGTATCGCATTAAAAATAACAAAATTAATCAACTTTTTTTAATCAGTGACATCATAGTAAACGATCGAAGTTAACATCACTTAGCCACTCGGTGTTACTTTTCGATATTTGTCTTGAAAACAAAAATTTGAATATATATGTAGCACTCCGAATCGGCTCGGAGGCTGTTGACCGAACGGTAGTTTTTCGACGAAATTAACACGCTTGTTACGTAAATTCCAACACTAACCGTATTCAAATTTCATACATTTTTCGCACATTTTAAGATTCTACGACAAACTATCATTTCACACACCAATTTCCAACTTCTTCTCCTCAAATTCAACACATCGCCTAAAAATCTCTGCTCGGTCGTACATTGACCCACATATACTTGCACGCACATACGAAAAAAAAAATCCCACCACATGCGCGTTCCCAAATCCCGACCCCGCCCAACAATTTCGCTAAGCAATTACCCCCCACCCACACACACACACATACATGCATAGACACTTGGAGATAAAAAAAAATCTCGCGTAGGTACTTACGCACCATCACGAAAATGTCACGGAATCCGAGACGCGCGCGCGCGATCGAAGAACCGGTTCGGAAGAAAGCTGCCGCCGCCGCGCGGCCGATACTCCCGTCGACCCGCACGATTGAGCATTTTCTTGTAAAAACTGGAAAAGTCGGATTCGGTGGTATCGGGATTTTGGTTGTTGTTTACGACGTCGGGTGCATGTGTGCATGAAAGTATAGTGATTTCGGGAAGAGATTATCCTTTTCAAGTATATCAGGGTTTAGAAAGTGTGTCAGGCCAATGTTTGTTGTAATTTTTTTTCTTCTTTTTTTTCATCGGTATACTTGAAAACAATTTGGAAATAAACGTACGAGCGTATGTGGGTCGTGTATAGCGTTAAAAAATCCTTGTTTATACAATGCGGGTCTTAAAATACTAAAGGATACAGCGTTGATACATTATTCAATCAAAATGAAATTAATGCATTGATCTAATTTTACTCTCAAAACACCGCGTTTTTCCCCATTAAGAGCGAACACGATAACCATCACCCGCTCACTTAATTATACACGCACTGTTTTCTGTATTATACCCATACACCAAAGCAATTAATCTTCATTCACGCGTCTACCATCACAATCTACAAACAACGACATACATATATTACACATCATCACTCGGCATTCGACAAACCAATTATTACCCCGACCTTGTCAATCAATCAATTTCATCACCATAGGCGCATCATCTCCAAACGTCCTTATAACTTCTCTTTTTATTGTGCACACAGATATACCAAGAGAGAGAAGAAGAAGAAGAAGAAAATGATGCTGCGTCTAGTGGTCCTCGGCGCCTGCCTCCTGGCCGCGGCCTCGGCCCAGCAGCCCAGCGGCCGCGTCCTCGAGCCCCCCATCCCCGCGCTTTGCGCTCAAAGTGAGTATATTGCTTCAATACACGTGTGCGCGCGTGTGTATGTATGTGAATCATCGTGGATTGTTCTCTCTAAAAATGAATATGTGAAGTGTCGTACACTGGTACCAATAAGTGAAAAAATTGACTAATTCCTTAGTGAATATTCACTTATTACGCAGTGGAAATTTTATTCCACTTCTTCAATAAGTGAATATTCATTAAAGAATTAGTCAACTTTTTCACTTATTCGCACCAGTGAACGACTTTTCACATATTCACTTTTAGACCGCGGTGATAGGTTTGGCTTTTTTATAGAGCGGAGAGGTATAATGTATGCGTCATAGCTGTGGACTTTGTAGACGATAATGTCGTATAATTGGCATGCGGAAGTAGCGAAGAATTTTTTGCGTCCACGGGAATTTCGACTACTTTTAACAGAAACGTATAACGCAAGCAACAAACAAGTTCGCTTATCAGACAATAGGACAATCCTCTCCCTCTCGCAATTCAGACCAATTGCGGCAAAGTCTAGCCTCGCAACGAGTCTTTAAAACCGTAACTGCCGTCTCGGTCGCGTCTCCGTCTCTCACGCGAGGATAGCGCGATAATGAAGTCGACGCTTTCCGGAAAGAGCGGTTGCGTTGCCGAGTAGTGACAGTGACTCAATTCGGTGCATTACGGGTTACCTCATGCGGGTACGTGTATATAGCGAGGTCTGGACGCGGTTGCGCTGTTGCACGATTTCGGGGGGATTCTTTTGGTTTCGGATTCTCGGAAATATTTTGGGGTTTTAGGTATATGTATGAGAATTGAATAGGAAAATCTGGAACGAAGTGCCTATATATGAATGAATAATAATAATGTGAACGAGCGAACATTTCATTGAATGCTTGATTCAATTCATTCAACGAAATATAATGCATTTGATTCGATCTAAAAAATTTTTTTGTTTGTATAAAATTATTTGATATTGTCCGTATTCAAATGTACGGGCTTAATTAACTTGAACAAACATTTTTTCTTTAGCGTATTAGGATTGCAATTCAATAAACCATTCTTTTCCTTTTTATAACAATTTCATAAAAGTGTTCGGAAAGTAATTTATCTCGCTTTACATTCATCAATCTTACAATTTATTTTTTCAAGTATACACTAAACAGACTCCTCGCATGGCCCGATATACATTAAATATTCTCTTTGTCACCCTCCCAAAACAATCCACCACCAAACCCACAATTATACCCATCCGTCACCCGTCAATTATATCCACACCACTCCTATATTCTACACCGCTCCACATCGCGACCTCGCTTCCAGCGCATGAAAATTCATGACCTTTTCTCGCACGTCTTCCGAACCGTCGCGTCTACTTACTTCCGGCTCTCGAAGCCGATCGACACTTTCTCGAATTAAAATTCACCCGCGGTTGAAGAAAGCGCGCTCACGGGGGGATTATTATACATGCGCGCGGGGCTTTTGGAATTCGATTCGCGTGTGGCGCACGAGAGAGGAATATCGCGTGCTCCCGGGGAGGTGAAAACGAAAGTGGACTAGTTTCGCAGCGCACGTGCGTGCGGAATTGGGTTTGGGTATGGGCGATATGGGGCGCTCGTGTAGAAAGTTTTGGAATGTCAATGCAAAAATTAAAGTTGTTGAGTGATTGCTGTTTCAGTTGCGAAGATTCATTCACTGGTATTTCAAATTGTTGGGCAGCGTGGAGTTATGTCTATAAGCGTCTGGCGAATCGATTGCCTCTTGCACTTTCGTTTTAATGCAAAGGTGTCATTTTCTCTTGCCTGGCTGCGCGGTTTCCTTATTACTTGGATTTATAATCATACATGTTTTATCAATAGCGTTTCGTGTAAATGCGTGAACATAACTTTCAGAAGTTTATTTTAATTCAGCTGTCGTGCGGCAAAGATGCTTCGCCATCTCTGTAATTAAATTTCAGACCCAAAAAAATGTATTTAATGCTATTGGATTCCCACTTGGATTACTACGTTGAAAGGATATAGGAGGTACGATTCCCAAATCGGATCAAACGGGATTTAATAGATTCTTTGTATCAATTGGTAATCCCATGACTTTGTTAGCCACTAAAAAGTCCATATAAAAGCGTTTAAAATGAGGAAAAGCATATACTTATCAACCCCATGACATATCACAACTTCAGTCGCTCCAAAACCCAAACCACCACGAATCCCTTACTCACTTCACTCCACGCCAACTTTTCCTTTTCCCTTTCTCCCGTATGTACACTCACACATACACTCACACATACTCACATATACATATGTGCACTCACATTGCGCGTCTCCCGATCGGCTGATCGGCACTTTCACGCGCGCGGCGCATCCCAATGAGCTGCGCGCTTTTCTCTTACGGGTCAGCCGTGACTCCGATTTTTCCACCCCATTGACAGGAGGATAATATGTATATATAGTCGTGATGCGGAAAGATGGAACGTAAGATGAGAGTGCGAGTGAGTGATTTATCAGGACGAGAGAGAGATTTGTTTTGGCGATGGATGATATGGGTGAAAGGGAGGGTGAATGATTGTCGTGATTATAGGTGTGTGTGTTTAGTATTTATAATCATTATAGGATTTTAACTAGATACACTCTTGCTGATATGGTGATACGTTACATGTTTGAATATGTATAAAATTAATTTTTTGTTTATTTTTATGATAAATGATATATTACTATACTTATATATATTGAGAAATCGATAAAGATACATTTTTATAGCGTTATAATCACAGTTTAAAATACAATAAGATAATAATTCGCTCATAATCGTATAGTTTTACAAGCAAACAGTTTAGTTGTAATTATCGCTAAAATTTCTCCGCGTATTATAACTTTACTTTAATTACAAACATAACACTTGAATTAAAAAGCACTATATATAAAATTTCGTATACAGTTTAGATTCTTTATATTAGCTCGGCGAAACAATCGCCCATCATTTCATTACAAAGAACCGTTTTGATCGTCAGAATATATATAAAAGAGAAACTAAAGAAAGCGAAAAAGAAATTTCCACTGGAAAATCATCCTTCATTTAGGACCATTTCCATGCAAAATTCATGTTTACGACGCACTCAGCCTGAAACCTTATCTCAAGTCTCTTTGTGCAATCAGACATTTGTAATTAACATTTTCTCAATTATTACACGGTATTTTCTCTCTAAATTGCACGGAGAAATGTATACTATACCTATAGCGAAGCCCTTGGGGCAGTGAAGCGCGACGGAAATAACTCGCGTTGCAAACTCAATGGGACGTGTAAATACACGCAGTCGTCGTCGCGTGTTTTAACGCATCGTCTGTAATGTCTATAGCCGTTTAGTGTGCCTAATAGGCGATAGAGACGTCTTAATGGGTTGTGTGTATGTGGGTTTGTCGCGCGCGTGTCTGTGCAATAATTGTCATCATCGGTGTCTCGGTGTAATTACGTACAGTAATACCTACTGTAATTTCTCTTGTTGCAGTATGATATCTATTTAGAGGAAAGTATTTTAACAGCCAAAAGAACGTTAGCCATCAAGAGGATCATTATTTCTCAGCGCGAAAAACACAATAACTTTTAGAAATTTATTACTTTACGCACAGTGCTGCGTTATACTCAAGTTTCACTTTAACTTTCTGTTTTTTATTTATAAAATAAAAAGCTCGATAATTTCAAGTTATGATTATACCTATACATTAAAAAAATGACCCATAAATACCAAAAGAAACACTGACCGAACTCGTCGGAATTCGCAACTCCTCTTTCCGCCAATCTCCCATAAATCACTCCAAAATCAATATACCTATTCACACACCCTAAGTAAGTATATACACACACACATACATTTCCTCTGCCCCTCAGATCCACTTTCGATTTCAATTTCACGGTTCCCACGGCGCCTCGGTTGACCTCGATCTCCCAAAACAAACACCCGCGCGCACCCGTCTCCATAAATCCGGCGAGAGAAACCGCGACGAATTCCTCTAACGAAAATTTCTCTCTCTTTCTTGCATCCGCGAAAGTTTCGTGTGTGTACAGAGACGCGACGCAGGTGCGAGGAGAAGTGGGCCAGAGGCGCACCCTTTTTTAGGAGGATGCATAGGTTGGAGCTGGAAGTGCTCGGTGATGCGCGGAAGTATTGTGAATGAACTGGTTTTTTTTGGCGATTGGGTGGTAGGTGGGAGTTTCTGGAGCAGATTGTACAGGGAGATTTGGGTTGAGGTGGACGTGAGGATGACAATTTGAGAGTGAAGGAATTTTTTTAAATTTTTTAGCTTTGATTTTCTAGATGACTTACTGATTAAGGAGTGGTATATTTATTATGAATGATTTACTAATGAGAGTAAGTACTTGTTAATGGATTTAACATAAGGTGGCGATAAATCTAATATTGGTTGATATTGAAAACACTTGGATTGGGAAAACTGTAACGTAGAAAATATGTATAAGTTTTAATTAATTACTAAAAAGTAAATCAATAACATCTAAAAATTGTTGGGAAAGTTACGTTTCTTATTACAATTAATTTGCATTTAATTCTGAAACATAATACACGTTACGAATCAATCCATACACCTATAGTAACAACTGGTCCAGAACACCCAGTTTCATAACTGATTATAATATGAATAACCATGTAACTTCTAACGTTGAATAATACCTCATTACACATACGCGTTACACTTTCTTTGGCTTTCTTAACCACCGAATCAACTTCATTCACGCGCCTCCCAAAGCTTATAAATTATTAATTCGCTCAGCCACGACTACTAAGTACGCGCACACACGCGGCATTAGCCTCACAATTACATCTCCGCGCCCACAGTCCAAATTTCTCTATAGAAAGTCCGCTCGCGTGGCAGGCATTTGACTTCGCATCATCGACGTCGCTTCCACGTATTCCGGCGAGGATTATTGTCAACGACCGGTTTCCCAACTTTCCCGCGCTCGCGCGTGACAACAGAATTCCATTATATATATTCTCTTTGCGCTGTATATACACTCGCGAGATGCAAAAAGCGCGTAAATAATGGGCCTTATTAGCGGACGAAAGTCTTCTCGCGCCGATGCGCGCGCTCGTAAATAGATTTTATAGCGGTGTAAGGCGATGGTTTACGGCGTCGAAGCGTTTCTCGATATTGGGAAAAACTTGAGGTTTATGTATACGGTGGGAAAAGTGCGCGACACTTGGGAGGCAAAAAAGGATGGAGTGAAGGTGAACTTCATTGTTGGGACTTTCTTTTTCGATCGTGCTTGATTAATGTTTGGAAAAGTTTAGGTAAAAGTGTGATTGTATATACGCATAAAAATGATTGATTTTTTTAAAAATGAAGTCATTTTTTTGAAAATTAAACTTTTTCATCGACAGATTAACACTGTGTAAATAATAATTTATCCTTTAAAATGAAATAATTACAATTGAAGAATTAAATTTACAAAATTCTTCGATTTTAGCCGACTGATATCCCAATTATATGTAAAGGGTTCAATTCTACAATAAATAAATAAATAAATAAACTACCATACAATCTAATTTAATTGTACCCCATCTTTTTTCTAGCTATTTTTTTATACTACCTGTCAGTTACCTGAAACCAATAAAAAAAATTTCATTTTAATAAATAAATCCACACATATATACTCATACCAATCATTAAATAAATTCCATCCTCTGATTCTTTTTTCCAGGAACCATTCACGAGCGCTTCAACGGCAAGGGCTACTACTACTCGTGGGCGGACCCGCGCACCGGTGGCCAGGAGGTCGACTGGCTGACCGGCCGCAACTTCTGCCGGCAGCGGTGCATGGACCTCGTGTCACTCGAGACGTCGGCCGAGAACGAGTTCATCAAGAGCCGCATCGTGCAAAGTAATTACATATTTACAACGTGACGCGCCGTGGAAAGGGAAAGCACTCGAAAGTTTCCGGATGTCGCATTGATCGAGGAAAATAATCCGGAATGTGGGAGGAATTTTTACGTTTAGCTTTGTTTTTATCTTCTTTTAGCGTTCGACGAGTTTTTTGTGTACAGGAAATTTGAAATTTTTCAATGGTACACCCGGTGCGGCGAGTGTGTGACTGTTACTTTTGTTTATCTTGGAGGAAGTATGTTTTCGCACTTCCTAGTTTCTCTAATGTTACATAGACACTACTTAGTTCGATGATAATTTTATTCGTGTAATAGAACGGAAGTATAAGATGAATGAGAAGTGGGCAAAACTTATTGACGCACGCTGTGTGATTTCAGACAAAGTCAAGTACATCTGGACCTCCGGACGTCTCTGTGACTTCAAGGGCTGCGACAGGCCCGACCTCCAACCCCTCCAGGTCAACGGCTGGTTCTGGACCGCTGAACTCCAGAAGCTTGCCCCGACTACCGACCGCGGCCAGAACGACTGGTCCGAGAGCGGAGGGTAATTATTTTTTATTTTCGTTTTTATGGTTACCGATATCAACATTTAAATTTTGAGCCTTCGAATTACCGACAGCAAAGTGAATAATGTGTCATAATTAAGCATAAATACTTGGTTATTTTATAAGCCTTGGTAATAAATTTTTATTCATTGGTCAACAAGACAAGTTTACCACGAAATTTAAAAATCTATATTCTTGGAAATTTCGTTAAATCAACTGAAGATTTACAGAGTTTAAAATCATTAAATATACAATTATAAAACTATAAAACATCTAGAATTTTAACAATAAGTAACTAGTATATTTTAAATTCAAAATAACGTCGGTAAAGTGGATTCAAAATTCAAAACTTGGTAGTTAAGAAAAAAATTGATGTTCATTATTTCTTGGCACCAAAAGCCTCACATTTTTAACAAACCACGTTACTCTTGCAGCATTGGCAAACCTCAACCTGACAACCGTGAGGCCATCCAGGGCGGTGCCCCCGAGAACTGCCTGGCCGTCCTGAACCAGTTCTACAACGACGGTGTCAACTGGCACGACGTCGCCTGCCACCACAAGAAACCCTGGGTCTGCGAGGAGAACGACTCACTCCTGAAGTACGTGCGCTTCACCAACCCCAACATCCGAGTCTAAGGCTCCGAAATCTGGAATGAATCTGCTTTACCGGCGGTCATCTGTTGTGAATCCAAAATTTGCGTTGCAAAAGTCGGAATTACAGGAGTTACTGAGGAAAGATGTACATAATCTTGTGGCTGGAATGGATTTGTCAGAAAAATATTATTCGATAACTTAGCAACCGTCGGTAAAATAGAACAGTCTGAATGTTATCGTTTGCGACGTTGAGATCGCAAACATGTTGTAGACGACGTCGTGTGCCTTGTTTTTGTGAGGCAGGCAGAAACTCATTCATATCGCCATAGACGTAAGCCGCGACTGAGTAGAAACACGTAACGATTCAGTGGTACGTGGCCGACCGATTTATTTATTTTTACGTTGACAAAATCCTCCTTACTCCCACGTAGTATTTAGTCAAGCGCGACAATAATCGAGATTAAATGGATTATTTATGTTGAATGTGTGTTGTGGTTTTTATTAACTATTCTATTTTTTGTATATTAATGTAATCCCAAGGATCATCGATTGTATGAGATAAACTGTTCTTTCATTTTTTTTTTTTTTACAAGAAAAATCTTTATTAAACAAAATTTATTAAAAAATCTGTGCGAATACCGACTTTTTATTCATTTCTTTCCCTCCACCATGATGATGTGATAGCCAAATTTCGTCTTGACCGGAGGATCTGTGTATACTGGGTTCCCAAGACTAGATACAGGTAAGGCGAATGCTGCCTCTTGAAAGGGACCAACCATGGAGCCTCTTGTCATCCATCCAAGATCTCCCTGTATAGAAGAATTACGTTTCTCTATATATTTTTATTGAAAGTTATTTTTACACTTTCTAATAGAATGAATAAATCTAATACTTCATGAAACTTCTTAGTATTTCAATATGAAAGAGTAAACTATTTTGAATAGAAAACGATTTTTGTTTCTTAAAAAACAAAATAAGAACATAAAAGAACGTTATTTTCTGATAGTAAGCAATATAATTTGAGTACGAGCTATTTAAGTATAACAGAATCTTGTATTCAAATTAATTAGTGTTTATTCATATTTGAAATGTAACTCAGATAATTGAAAGAAAATATTCGAAAGCATACTTAAAATATTAATATTTCAATATGATGCATATTTTCTAAACAGAATACATTAAAAATAAAGTAAGATTTATTATCTGTAGTATATAATTAACTTTGATTAAATGTAAACTACAAAATAAATAAACTTACACCAGATCTTGCTTTATCTTCACTGTAAGTTGCAGCAATTTCATTAAACTTTTGTCCTGCCTTTAACTTTTCCATGGCTTCTAAAATTTTAGATTGCTTTTCGCAAAGTATATGACGCACCTAAAAAATTACGTCTTTAAAAAATATTGCCTTTTATCGTATTGAAACAATTTAGAACTAAATAAAAACCTTAACAGCAGTTCCTCCTTTTTTATCGCCCTTTCCTTTCTCCCCATCGTCGCCACCGCCACCGCCCTTCGATTTGCCTGCCTTTGCACCGCCACCAGCGGCAGCTTTTTTCGGGGGCATTTAACAACAGTCAATAACAAATGTCACAAACAATTAAAAATATTTGGCAGATACATGTGTACGACGAGCAGTCTCGTTTTAAAGGTTATGTTTACAACAAGTATTTATTGGAGCCCGGCGTGCGCACGCATCACCTCATCGCATCAGCAGCGCATCGGGATCACGTGATCGTATATTTGAATTTGAAAAGTCATTTGTTTGGGTTCTAACATATTTTTTTTATTGATTTAGTGTTTAATTAATTTCACACTCTTATCATATAAAATTAGTAAATACTGTTTTTTTTTAAGTTGTCTCATTAATTTAGAAACTTTTAAATAAATATTTAAATATATCACATTGTCTAATTTACAACGTCCCTTTTTCACAGAATGCGATGTAACATGTGATGATGTGACATGTACCATGCATATGAAACAAAGATAAAAATACAAAAATGAGGTAACTTTATGTTACACGTTACATGCTACAGTCAACACCTATGAAGAAAGGCTTTAAGATATTTTTTTATGAGTAAAAGTTGATTTGTTAAATATTTAAGAGCATGTAGCCCAGCTAATGCCACTATTTAAATTCATTTTTCTACGCATTAAATTAAAACCTAACGGATTATTAAATTATCGCTAACATGTTATGTAATGCTTATATAGCCCATCTGATATTTTACAATTATGAAATATTGTCTTATAAAAAATGAGTCTCGTATGATCATATATAAATATTATATGCATCAATTGCATAAAAAATCAATAACCGATAAATAATAATTAACATATATGAGTTCAGATGCTCATAATGAAGTATTATTTTCCCTAAAATAAATACCAGTTACAAAAATTGTAAGAATTCGCAATTAAAAATAGTCGGGTGCTATAAATATGTATAAAAATGCATATTTATACAAAGACATCACGACTGATCCATAAATTCGTCGATCCGCACTGCATCAGCTTGCATACATTCATATACATCCGATTTTCGTAACTGTTATTATATCGTAATACAAACACAGTTTACATGCATAAACATACATCTTCCTACGCATTTGCATCCAACTATCCAACTTGATAATAGAAACACATTTTCAAAAGACCATACGCTAATTATTTTTTACTATAGACAACATTTCGGCGACCCCTCAACTCGCTTTAACGATTCATTTGGTCTTGTTCTTCTTGCGCAGGTTATAAAGAATCTGCAAAGCGTGAAAAATCTCTTTATAAATTCAATTTGCGGAAGACTGTCACGTCGCTATCAGAGATACGAGCGTGCGGAAAAAACTTACGTTGCTCAATATCGCTGTGTCTTTGTTCGATCTTTTTAAGGACCGCCTACAACAAAAGATTAACAATAACGTATGAAAAATCTTGACAACTTTCTTTTGCAATTATCGGCTTACTTTTTATTAAGGGTGTGTTTTGCAGGAGCATCGCTCGGATGGCTGGTCGTCGAGACGACATTGCGGGATGTCGCCTCGTCATCATCAATGCCCATCGCCAACTTTGACGGTGAGGCGACGATGTTGCTGAACGTCGAGATGACTTCGTTGTTGCAGTGGTCGTTGAAGATTGCGATCGGCTCTTTTTTTACAAGCTCCGGGTCGGGCTTCGTTTCCAGTTCTATCAGTGATTTTCGAAGATTTGCGTTCTGGAATAATGGCAAAGGAATTCATTAATATCACGTGAAATTTTTTTTTTATTAAAAATAAAAAAGTAAAAAAAAATAATTTAATATAAATTGAAATACCTCGGATTTTAGTGACTCCAATTCCTTGTCTTTCAAATTTATTAGGCTATCTTTCACTTCGTTTTCTATTTTAAGTAAGTTTAAATTTTCTGATTTCTCTTGTAATTCTGTAAAATTGCATGAAAATTGCACATTAAGTATTTGCTAATGCTTTTTCATACAAAATAAACATTAATAATTTTTTTTCTCATTTTTTCCAACAGGCTTTAAAACCTATACGTTTTTTCGTTAAATATAAAACGTCATACCATTTTTGAGCTTCGATATCATCACGTTGTTTTGTTGATCGCGCGAAACGGCCTTCATTACAAAACTTATTAGCAGATTTTCTGAAACAATTCATAAACCGCCGATTATGTTATCTTGCCAAACAGAAAAATCACAGATTGTTCTCACCTTTCTTCTGAGCTTTCTTCTCCGCAGCCTTACTATGCTCGCTGACGATCTGGGCGACGTACATGTTCTCCGTCTTTAGAACAACCGGCTTTTGCTCCATGTCAAATATAGTTAAGAGTCAATGTACGATAAAAACCAAGGAAGTCAATTTGGGTAGTCTATATGATACACAAGCAGAAAAAAACAAAAGCCCTGCGACATCGAAAAATGTAATTATTTACACATCAACCATTCAAACAAGTGGCACATATACAATCGTTATTTATATACTTACGGAAAAGAACGTTTAAAACAGGCTAAAAACCCGTCAAAAATCAATAAGACGTCCGGAGGCGAGAGGATATACCTAAACACTGATCCGAAATTCGAGACTCACGGCCCACGGCGAGCGATGGCATAAACACGGAAATCAAAACAATCGCCGCTACTGCTCCGCTCCGCTTTTGATTGCCGCCCTCTCTCGGGTAATCCTTCCACACGCGCTCCGAAACTCCGATTCGTGACCGGACCGCGCGAACTGATCTCGCGCGGTAAAGTGACGACTTGACGAGCAATAAATTCGCCAAAGCTTAGATCAAACATTGTTCCAAACATTCTTATCTCGTCGGTAAACAACGTTTGATATACAACGTGTAGCTCATCACTTCAACCCTTTTCATCCACCCCCTAACTAACGAACGAAAGTTTATATTTTTTCTGCCAATGCTGACCGTCACCCTACGCACCCCGCGCGTCCACATGATATTATACGATTACGATTCGTATACACATGATGCGAATCCATAGTGGCTTTTTGCCGTATATCCATCCGGAATCCGGATACACACACACACACACACACACACGCCACACACACACACACACGCCACACACACACACACACACACACTGCGCGCACACAGCTCTCGAAACACTACTATATATATAAACCAGTGCAGCACGCCGCGCGCGGAGGTGAGTGAGTGCGTGTGCGTGTACCTTCTGCATAGTTATCCACAATATCAATCTCATTGCCACTCGCCAGTAGAGTGTCATTTCGGTGCGTGTTCGCGAAAAAGCACTGCACCGCGCGCGAGAACGCGAAGACGTCCAGAAAAATCGGTGATTAGATCGCGGGAGGGAGCGCGCAAAAATTCTGCGACCAACAGTGTATTATAGCCTCACACCTCTATATAGGCACTCATAATTTAAGCGTATACGTGTGTGCCTGCATGTGTATGTATGTGTGCGAACAGGGGTATATACGGACGTGCTGTGTACTGTGCACGGGGTACATACGCTGATACAGCTGCGTCTCTCTCCAGATGTGAGAGAGCGAGAGAGAAGGAGCGGGGATACGATATAGTCACGGTCGTCGAGGATTTCGTGCAGCCAGAGATACTCCACGCACGAGAGGTTAAAAAACCGCGCGACGGAGGTTAGAGCGAAGAGTCGCGGCTCGCGAGAAAGCAGCCCATCAGCGTATATAGCGGAGTAGAGTGACAAGGGTTGAGACTGTTGAGAGGTCGACGGTGGTTTGAGTTGTGTTATATTTGCCGGTGCGAGAGAGGCGATGCTGAAGAGACAAAACTGCGACAGAGGTTAGAGAGAAGCTGAGATACAGAAGGCTGTGGGAAGACAAGGGGATTGGGCTGTGTAGTGGGGGGGCCAAGTGTGAAGAGGTATATCAAGGCAGTGTTCGAAGGGAGGGTTGTGAGACTGGCTGTGAGAGGGAGAGGAAAATACGGAAAAGCCAAAGCCCCAGAGACAGGGCAATGAGCTCATATGTCCAGACTGGGTAGGACGCAGGTTTTGGCTAGCGAGTACAGCCACCAGCACCATCATCGCAACCAGCAGCAGGCCTCGAGTCATCAGCAGCAGCAGCAGCAGCAGCTCCAGGAGATCTGCGGCCCAGCCGTCAAGCGGCCCAAACTTGAACCCGCAGGTGAGGCAGGCGCAGAGGGCACAATGGCCGATGCGACTGCCACCACCGCTGCCTCGGCTGGCAACGGGGGGAACAAGAGGCCCAATTTCTCACTGGCCGTCGCCAACCCCAATGGAGTCAATAAGATAACGCAGAGCCTAGCCACTGGCAAGCCTGGCACTGCCAAGAAGCTTGTCATTAAGAATTTCAAAGGTATTGGATAGGCTTTGATTATGTTAATTTTGGACTTCTGTTAGCATCAGCATCAACTACAATTGTTTAATTTGAATCTTAGTGAATTCTTGATTTTCAGTGTGATATGGAGTGAACTAAATAGCAAACCAAATGGTAGATGTTGTAGCATGTATCTATTGCAGTGACTTCCTCAGCATTTGATAGTTAATTATATTGGATCAATTAAGTACAGGCTTCTAAACATCAAAAGTTCAGGGTTATAAAATCATATATGTGTAAAGCTTTTGGATGATTTTAAAGAAATATATCCATCAAGAAGATAGATATATTCAATTAATGTTTATATTTGATTTTTAAAAATTTGCATTGATTTATTTTACTGTTTGATTGTTATGTAATAATAATAGAAAATTAAATTTTAGTATTTTGTATTTCTCAAATATAACTATAAATAATTTTAGAGTCACCTCATGAAAACTTAAATTATGATTCATTTCCTTTAATCTTTTTGAAATGAGTTGCATGATGCTTATAAATCTGTAATGTAAACTGGCACAAGAAATTAAAATTTTCAAATTATATGAACTATTTAATAAGCTGATATAAACATTAAGTATTTATAATCTAAAAATTTATTTAAAAAGAAATTTGATGTTTAATAAATATATTATTCTTAATATTAGCAATTAATAATATTTAATAGTACGATTTAATTCATTGTAAATAGTAAATGATTATAAAGTGCAAATTGACATGAAGTAATTATAAGAAAGTATGTTCACAGATTCCAATTTTAGAAAAGAATTAAAAGAATGTCTACCTTGAAAATTCTTTGCCAAGACTAAGGCCTTCTAAATTGGTGCATTGGGTATTTAAATTTGATAGCACCATCTTATTCATTTTTAGTAACATTTAATTTCAAAACCAATTTATATTACCTGATTTTACAAATATCTCATTAAATTCTATTTTTAACATATTTAATACTACAATTTATTTGATTGCATATACCTGGATTATCATATAGATGACTTTTAATTAATTTTAAATTAAATTAATTACATTTGTTATAAGACAAAATTATAATAATAAAAACTAATTGACTGCAAATAAAATTGAGATACACAATAAAAAATGCTACAACAATAAAAAACTTTATATTAACTTTCTTGAATTAACAATATTATGTAATACACTAAAAATAATTCTATTAAAGATATATTGTAAAGAATATGCTTCAAATAACATTTCAACTTTTTCTTTTCCAGAAAAACCAAAACTTCCAGAAAATTATCAGGAGGAAACATGGGAAAAACTTCGGGAAGCTGTGGTAGCAATTCAAACAAGCAAAAGCATACGTTACTCTCTGGAAGAGCTTTATAAAGCTGTAGAGAACATGTGCAGCCATAAAATGGCATCAACACTCTATGGCAATTTGACAATTTTAGTTGAAACACATGTGAAGGCCAACATAGAACAATTCTTAGCTGAATCAATGGACAGACTTATTTTCTTGAAGAAAATGAATGAATGCTGGCAGTCACACTGTAGACAGATGATTATGATTAGGAGCATATTTCTTTACTTAGATAGGACTTACGTTTTGCAGAACCCCAGTATCTCGTCCATTTGGTAAGAAAGAAAATCTCTTCTCTCACATTAGAAATATTATATATTACTCACGATTGAATGATTATATGTAAATTTCAGGGACATGGGCCTGTACCTCTTCAGACTGCACATTGTACTGAACGCTTTGGTGCAGACGCGCACAGTCGAAGGCCTGCTAATGCTGATCGAGAAGGAGCGTCAGGGCGACACGGTGGACCGTACTCTGCTTAAGTCGCTGCTGCGCATGCTCTCGGATCTGCAGATCTACCAGGATGCGTTTGAGTCCAAGTTCCTCATAGCCACGGAGAGACTGTACGCTGCGGAGGGCCAGCGGCTTATGCAGGAGCACGACGTGCCCGAGTACTTGGCCCACGTTGATAAACGCCTGCTGGAGGAGAACGAGAGACTTTTGCATTATCTTGACTCTTCCACAAAGTATGCCAACATGACGATTATTTAATTGATTTTTTTATTTTTATAGCTACGTTTTAACTTCTGCTTTTTTATGAATATTGCAGATGGTCGTTAATACACACAGTTGAAAAGCAATTATTATCAGAACACGTCAGTAGCATTTTACAAAAGGGACTGAGCGGTCTACTGGATGAGAATAGGATCAGTGACTTGTCCTTACTTTATAATTTGTACAGTCGTATAAAGAACGGTTTAGTGGAGCTTTGTTTGAATTTTAACTGTTACATAAAAGTAAGTATATTAAGTTATTATGTAATCTATCTTATCAATTCTAATCCGATTTTTTTTATTTATTTATTAATAGAAAAGAGGCAAAACAATAGTTATAGATCCAGAGAAAGACAAGACTATGGTACAGGAACTCTTAGATTTTAAGGACAAAATGGACAATATTGTCAATACTTGTTTTCATAGAAACGAAAAGTTTGGCAATAGTTTAAAAGAAGCGTTCGAAGCGTTTATTAATCAAAGAGCCAACAAACCAGCTGAACTCATAGGTAAAGGTTATTCTCTTACATAGCATTTTTATAAGCAAAATACTTAGCATTGCTAATGAAATGTTCGATCAACGTTTTCCAGCGAAATTCGTTGACTGCAAACTACGTGCCGGTAACAAAGAAGCGACGGAAGAGGAGCTCGAGCGACTTCTCGACAAAATCATGGTCTTGTTTCGTTTTATCCATGGCAAAGACGTATTCGAGGCGTTCTACAAGAAAGATTTGGCGAAACGTCTGCTTGTGGGCAAATCCGCCTCGGTCGACGCAGAAAAGTCTATGCTGTCGAAGCTGAAACAGGAGTGCGGCGGCGGTTTCACGAGTAAGCTTGAGGGCATGTTCAAGGACATGGAACTGAGCAAAGACATCAATATTGCGTTCAAGCAGTACTCGGGCAATCTGCAGAACGAACTGATCGCAGGCAATCTCGATCTGACCGTGTCAATACTCACAATGGGCTATTGGCCGACGTATCCCGTCATGGAGGTCACTCTACCGGCGGAGATGGTGCAGTATCAGGACATTTTTAACAAGTTCTATCTGGGCAAGCACAGCGGTAGGAAGCTCCAGTGGCAACCTACTCTCGGCCATTGTGTGCTCAAAGCGTGGTTCAATCAGGTGAGACTTATTTTACAATTATATATAGACTATTTTTACGAATATTCATGTCCGGATGATAGTCCAGATAATACTTAAGTTTTCTGATTGGACAAAACGTCGATGTCTGGTTAGTGATCTGAATTAATTAATGTTAATGTTCATGAATATGGAAAAATAATAAATCTTATTAGTGTAAAAAATTAATATATTTATTTATATACTTGTGAAACAACATGAGTGCAGACACTGTTCTTATAATTATTTCTTAATGCGTACATACATCCTAAATGTAATATATACATTAAATTAAATTTAATCATGTCATTTGGTTAATTTCGTCAGTAAAATGTCTGTTTCTTTTGGCTCTGAAACCATCCCAATCAATAGCATTGTTCATCACAGCACCCAAAGCATGCAGTAATGTTATATCATCAATTACTTTGATTCCAGAAAAGGCATGAAAAAGAGCTTCTACAAAATTATATACGATTACTGTAAATTCAACATCATTGACAATCATTATCAGAATACTTATGAATTACCTTTTAGACACCCATAAAATTTAGTCTTCTTAAATACTTTTTTTTCTTTGATTTGCTTTTGAGCTGTAAATCTTACTACAACATCTCGGGTGAAAAATGCTTTAAATATGTTAGTACATATTTTTTGTAAGTCATTATTTGTATTTACAGATGAGATAAAATGAGTTTTCTGAAAAAAGTTTGAAAATTAAATTATAGACTGTTCATTTTATAAACTGAAATTTAAACAAATATATTAATTAATAAACTTACCATATCATTAAATAAAGTATCCACAATTATTTCATCAAATGCCTCAAACTTGGCTAAAGATTGAATTGGTAATGACAACTGATGTATTTCAACTAGTTTTTTAAGTGATATTATATTTTCATTTTCCTTTAATACTCTTTTTTCCATAACATATGTTTTTAATTCATCTACATCTTTCTGAATATTTAATATTTTTGCATCTAAGTTAACTAGCCTATTTACTAAGGGTACTTTGATTTCTGTAATAAACAAGTGTATTTCAAAATTGCTGTTAGATTATTATTCAATAAAAGACTGAAATATTGACAATAAAAATATATTACCTGCTACTTTTGTATCAATGTGCATACATATTGACTGATAGAAGTCTATAATATAAAAATAGGATTAGAGTAAAAAAGTAAATTAATTTAGAATCAAATCTTTATAAATTAGTTTAATGCTTCTGCTATGCGACTATCAGATTTTAATACACAAGTTACATACAATTACTTTAAAGTAGAGTTTGTCTATTTGTAGCATACACAAAAGAAACATTTAGATATGTGAATTTAGAAATTAGACTTTAGCAATGATACTTTACATCTGATAGCCATTTAACAGAAGCCTAAATTCAATTACCCATGAAATCACTTCTTGTTATTGGTGTGCTATCTTCATTTATATCATTTTCCTCTAAAATAATTAAAGTAAATAATTTTATTAATGCTTTATAATAATAATATCATAAATCCAAAAATTTGATATTATTTCATATATACCAAGTTGATTTGTTGTAACACATTCATCCTCAGGTATTTCTTCCATTATTACATCTGCATTTTCCTCTTTGTTACTAGTTTCATGACAGTCATTTTCATGTGTCTCATCATGCGCTACAAAAAATATTATCTCTCAATTTAAAATAGTAAAATATTCTAGATCATACAAAAATGTTTTACTAACCACATTGAACGTAAACTACATTACATTTTGTAAAAGGCCAGTTTTCGGAATTACTACTTTGTATATTATCATCAGTGGCAGAAATAATTTTTGCACCTGATGACTCGTTTAAAACATGTTCTTTCTTCATAAGTTTTTGCTTTACATAGAAATTTCGTGTTCCTAATTTACTATTTCGCTTAGCCTTCTCCATAGGATTCATCATAAATAAATACTTATTTTAACATATCTGAAAAATAAATTTCTGTATACAATTTACAGACAATCCACAAGGATCAAACAAATACTATAGTAAACAACTGACATTGAAGATTAGATTGTCATGTAAAACACCATTATTCATTAATGAAATGATTGCATTCTTTTTACAATAAAAAGCGGATAATTACCAAAGTAAAAGCACTCTGCTCTCTATTAAGATCAGGCTTGATGTCTACTTATATATCTATCTTAAATATCGTAGTAACAACAGGATATGTGTATCTGTGCGCACGAAAATAATGTTAATTTTTAACACGCTGTAAATAGTAGTATCCGAGGTTATGTAGTTAGCCACGATCTAACCAGCGAAAATAGATGTATGATGTATACGATTATAGAATGGCGCTAGCCAGGTTATTGCTGTATAGCCTTAAGGTTACTTAAGGCCGGCCTGTAGAGGGCCTTATTGTCCACCCTGAAAATGCCGTACTATAGCGAATTCAATCAAAAATACCTGTTGCTGTTCTTAGTAGATTTTTTTCATGTTTAAAATACTTATTATTTTTCTAAATTTTTTTAACGAAATTTCGATGATTTCACATTAAGCAATAAAAATAGTAAAGAATAAAATCGATAATGAATTTTTTCAGAATAAGTATGCATGCATATATATATTCGTCAACTTATTGATTGAAAAATTTTAAAAACACTTTTTACATTTACATTTTAATTTTACATTATAATAAATAATATAATTAATTAATTTTTTTCATACAAAAAGCAGATGATTTGTTTAAAACAAACAAACATATAATCGTCTATTATGAACCAAATTTTTGATTATTTTATCATGTGAATACCATAAATTCACAAGCTTTTATTCAATAATGCCATTAAAAAAGATTTTTAATAATCTCTATCTAGCAGCCTAAATCAACTATACCGAAAGAATACAACTTTTAAAAAATACGTTTATTAAAAAACCATCCTTATATTCCACAAAAAAAAATAATAATAATAATAATAATTCACCCTACATTTTCACCCGCAGGGCAACAAAGAGTTGCAGGTGTCGTTGTTTCAAGCGCTGGTGCTCATCCTGTTCAACGACTCGGACAACATGTCGTTCGAGGAGATCAAGGCTGCGACGAACATCGAGGACGGCGAGCTGAGGCGCACGCTGCAGTCGCTCGCCTGCGGCAAGGCTCGCGTCCTTCATAAGCACCCGAAGGGACGCGACGTTGCCGATAGCGATCGATTCCTGTTCAACGCAGAGTTCACCAACAAGCTCTTCCGCATCAAGATCAATCAGATACAGATGAAGGAGACGGTGAGTCGCGGTCGTCGGTTTCTCTTTTACGAATAGAATCTTTTTGTTGAAGTGCATTGCGAAAATTCTGAAGTCCTTGGTAGCATGGCTATTTTCTAAAGCAGGTTTTACTCTTTTTAAATGAAAAGTGAAGAGATAAGGATATTTTTTGTTATTGATAGATAATTGTCTGTTTTTTTAGAAAAATGAATTTATCTTTGTGATCGATTAAATGTAACTTTGGGAGGTTTTGATTGTTTCCTGATTATTATGCCGATATCTTTATAGAATTATATGAAAAACAAAATAAGTCCTATAATCGAATTGGAACACAAAATAAGAAAAATTTCTTTCTTAAAAATTAAACCTTATCTACGAATAATTCACTGTGAAAAGGAATTAATTTGTTCGAAAAAGCTTACTACACACTAACAAGTATATTTTTATTGATTAGAATGAAGAGCAAAAGGCGACGGAGGAGCGGGTGTATCAGGACAGGCAATACCAGATAGACGCGGCGATCGTGCGAATCATGAAGATGAGGAAAACTCTGACGCATAATCTTCTCATAAGCGAATTGTACAATCAACTTAAATTCCCCGTTAAGGTACGTATTTTTTTATTTACAAAATTCTCTCTTTGAAAAATGATGAGCCAAAGAGTTAATCGTTGTTTCCTAATATTTTATTGTCTAATTATGATCATGTGAGAAATTTGTATATTATATCATAGCAACGAAAAAAGCCAAAGGCGATTCGATCATTTTTATGTTTTTTTTTTTTTTTTTTTAAATGACAAGTGGCGAAAGAAAATAAAGTTTTTAAACACTTTAAATACGGTTATGAATCGCTATTTTGTGTCTTAGCCTGCCGACTTGAAGAAGAGAATAGAATCTTTGATTGATCGAGACTACATGGAAAGGGATAGAGACAACGCCAACCAGTACAACTACGTCGCGTAACCACATCGTGCGAATGCCAAAGTTGCGTCCCCATGGATTTTGGTGAGATTTTTTAGCAAGCGAGAGTTCAGAGTGGCGAAAGTGAATCGACTAGACAACAAATAAACGAGCATAACACAAACGATTGTAACGAGATAATTGTAGCGGCGTTTGTTAACGTTGAGTTTCTTAGCTAGGAGAATAGATGAAAAAAAAGTAAGAATACGTTCGATAACGGGCAATACTTAACTAAGGTCGCCATACCTTTTATCAACAGAGACTGTGTTTCGACCTCTATGAACTTTGATTCTTGATCACCATCAATTGTTATACCGATTTGTTAATTTATTGAACGGTGTGCGAACGTAGATATCTTACTGAACAAAATAACGAAAAGAAAGTGAAAGAAAAAAAGAAATTGAACTCGAATAGACGCCCACTCTTCAAGTAAATGGTAAAGTCATCTGTTATGGATTTGCGGATATTTTCATAATTTACTCGAACAATGGTTATTATTTTAACAGGTATGCAATCTGTATTAATTTTATGAGTGCAGTTATTAATATAATTAAGAAGTACAATAATAATTAACGTTTGAGCTCATCTGTATAATGTCACATACTTGAGATTATAACGTATTATAATCTTTTAGATTTCGGCGGAAAATCGAGTCATACCACAATCATTTTCTGTACTTTAATTTTATTCACATTTTGAAAGCAGACAACTGAAATAATAATTGCACGAATAAACTGAAAAGAAGTCGACGTATTGGTAAACTAGGTGCCGGATGATTCTCTGATAGGTCTCTTAAATCCTATGCGTTTTATATTATACATACAATAAAAAATGAGAAGAAACATCGCACGTGGGCAGAGTATTGCAAATTTGCGTTTTTAGGCAAGAAATGTCCACTTCTTCAAATAATAAAATTAAGTTTGGGCTAATGAATTTTTTGGATAACTTGACAACTTATAGTGGGAGAATATTGTGAAAATGAAGGCTCAGCGCGTCGTTTTAAAACTCTACGCGAAGCCTTAAAATCTAGACCGTAACTAGTTCTTTTTTTAGGTTATATAAGAAAAAAAAATGTATTTATCTTATGTATAAAATAATTTTTTCGGACTTATTTTGCGTTTTTTCGATTTACAAGGCGAGTAAGTACCGTGTAAATTAAAATTGTTTATAAAAAAAAGGCAAAAAGGATCGTTTGGTAATGACGATGCTTAAGAATTCGATGGCAATGCCCATTTGTAATATTTTGTTCTCTTAATCTTAATAAGCAATTTTTTTGAGCGAATTATTCTAACTTAAAATTTGAATGATAAAGAAAGACTTGTACAAAGTAATGTATCCAGTGTTTTTTTGTGAATAAACATACTTAAGAAGGACGGAGGAAATAATCACAATTATAAACGCTAGGTTCATTTTTGATTATTCAAGATTTGCTAAGAATGGTGATTTTTCACAAATGTATAAATGGCGAAAATCGCTTTACTTCTACTATTTGGCTGGTATTACAATATTCTTGCTTCTCGTGTTGTTAAACCACACTATCGTGTTGAAAACGCAGTTTTTTCTGCAGAGTAGTCTGCGTAAGCTGAGGGTAAATACATTTTTAAACTGCCACTCGGTAGGACTGCCTTTAATGAATGGGTAAGCCAGCCAAAATACATACTGCGAATGACATGATATTTCTTATTATATACGCCAGAATTATCGTCTCAAGTATGAAGCTAAGCAAAAGAAAAGTACACTATAAAAATTATTTTTATGTAACAGATTCATAGGATGTTTGTCAAAGTTGTAAATAGTAACAGGTACTTGTAATAAAATCATACAATACATAGTTCTTATTCTGCTTCTCATTTTCATTCTATTTCTTGGTTACTGTGTTACTTACATTATTTTTGACTTGTAAATTAAGCTATAACTTCCATTTTCCCTCTGAAACGTTCAAATGAAAAATTTATTTCATTACAACTGTTATTTTAATTTTGGGAAATAATAACTTGGTATACAGTATATTAACATTGAAATTTTTAATTTAGGAGTTTTCTTACAAAAGTTTTACATATTTGTATAAATGTTTAGCACGTAAGTATCACGTACAGCTTTTTCAATTACTATTATTTTTCTTATTTTTGACCTACATTTCTGTAATATATTACAAGCTTATTCACATTCTCAAATATAAGTAATAAAAACTAGTTACACATCACAAAAACAAATAAAATTGTGCCTAGGTATCCACAATATTTGCGTATCTAGTTCGATCGTCAAGATTACGACACTCATTTAAAATGATGTCACAAGTTGTGAAACAATTTAAAAATGCATTGCTATATTTCCGAGATAAATCCTTAATGATCGGTAGAACTTGTTTATCTGTGATTGTTCAAGACTAGAATTAAGAAATGCCAACGAAAATTTCTCAAAGACGAGGCCTTTTTTCTATAACATCTTTCATAATTTCCACTTATTACTTTAAACAATTCGAACGAAAACCTCGACGACTGAATCAAAACAGCTACGGTGACGGTTCCAACCGATCTTATTTGAAGGCGTCCTTGATCGTGGCAATGCGCTCAGTTTTCATGTCGATCTCGTTGATGACGGACCTGGTGAAGTTCTTGGCACTGGCCTCCTGGTTCAGGAAGTCGGCAACGAGGCGCGAGGGTGGCTTACCACCACCATACGCCAGACACTCGTTACGGTAGCGCTCGCCCGAGCTACGACTCAAGGGGTCCGCATCGAAGTAAGTCTGCCAGATCCAGGAGGAGATTGCACGTGATATCAGGTACGAGTAGTACTTGGCGCCGTAGCCCATCAGGTGGGAGAATCTCAATTGCCAAGCCTGTTGTTGCAGTAAATATTTTTTTATTCAAATGTCTATAATTGATTGTCTTTTTGATTAGTAATAATTTTCTTTTGAATTGATATAACACTTTTAGAATCATTATATTATTTAGATCAATGACTCTTTGAGTATAGAAAGTGATAACTGTTTTTTTCTATTATTTTTTTTTATAAAAAAGCTCATAAATAACTCACTTGATATGTACAACCCAGAAAATTTAATTTTTAATCGATTCGCACAATCTACCTATTTTAAATGTATTTTAAATAAAATGACAGCCTACTTACCGTGTTAGGAACATAAGGTAAGCCGTAGTACTGAGTTTGAATCTGTTCCAAGATCTCGGTGGTCGAGCCCCTCAGTGGGCCGCTATGATACACCTGATCCAGCATACTGTAGAACACCTGA
This sequence comes from Torymus aiolomorphi, assembly GCA_036365515.1. Lineage (NCBI taxonomy): Eukaryota > Metazoa > Arthropoda > Insecta > Hymenoptera > Torymidae > Torymus > Torymus aiolomorphi. The sequence continues at coordinate 19,898,746 of CM070877.1, read as the reverse complement.
CTCTGCATTTCCGACGACGGAAACAGGTTCTTTGAAGCGCAAATTTTGTGCAGCATATCCTTCGGCATCTTCTCCCCGGTCTCGTAATGTTTCGCAAACAAGGAAAGGACCTGCAATGCAAGTATTTTAAATTGAACCGTTTTAACCAGAAATAATTGTAATACTTACTCTCGGATCACTGGAAAAGTACTCCATGAGGATGCTCGGTACCTCAGCAAAGTCAGTGGCACACCTCGTCCCAGTGACGTGCTGATACTTCGTCCTGCCGAGCATAGAGTGCAGGGCATGGCCCATTTCGTGGAACAAATTGTCGGCCAACGAGGGATTGAGTAGGCAGGGAGCCGACCTTCTTGGTGACGGTAACGACAACATCAGCACGACCACGGGGTTCTAATCAAAGTATATACGTTACGAGTCATTATTAAATACAAAGCTTAACACCTGAGAAAATGGTTACCTGATACGATCCGTCGGGCAGCTGTCGTCCGCCCTTTATCGTAAAGTGGCAATCCTGTCGAGGCTTGTTTTTGCGATCGAAGAAGTCGCAGTAGATATGTCCCAGCAGCCGCTCGTCCTCGTCGATCACGGCGAGCTTGTGAACGTCCGTGGCCCAGATCTCGCCAGCGAGGGTCGACTGGTGTTCCAGTCGCACGCCGTACAGCGCGCGCGTCAAGATGCTGAGGCCCTCCATGCAGGCACCGAGCGAGAAGTACGGGGCGAACTCCTCGTTCGACGCACCCAGCCAGGCTTTGCGTGCCTTCGTGCACAGGTAGGCCGTGTCCCATGGCATTACTTGCTGAAAAAATTTGTTTTGGCCATAGTTTTGGGGAAACTTTCTTTTTTTTTCTATTTTTACTGAAAAGTAAAAAGGTGTAGTTCATACCTGTTGGACGGGACATTCCGCATCTTTGATCTTCTGCAGCAGCTCGAAGTCTTGAATCGCCCTGTCGTGCAACTCGTCGTTCATTAAGTTTAGAAAGCCATAGACCATCTCTGGCTTCTCGACTGTACTGCCACGAACAGCTCTGAAAATGATTTTTCAATTGTTGATGTTGTAGTTAGATATTATTAACGTGATTGTAGATTTGTGTACCTGTGTGCATAAGTGGGAAAGCCACAAATTTGAGCCAACTTATGCCTGGCATCTAAAAGCTCTTCCAGTAGTTTTTCTTGATTAGGATCAGGGAATAAGAAGACTTTGTAAGCAGCTTCTCTCACTAATACATCACTGTTCTCAGCATTTAAGCCACTAACTACAATGTGTTTTCCATCATTGGAAAAACTACAAGAATTTGAAAGTATTTTATTTTTATAGATAAAGTTTGTGCTTATATATTTTTTATTTTACTTACAATTTTACAATTTTTTCAGGTAGTGCATTAATTTCTAAAATTCGAGGCTCGACTGCTCCAGCCATAAATTTTTGGCCACACTGTGAATGTATCAAAATATTTATAATGAAATAACATATATACAATTAATTTTATTAAATATTATAGCATTATTCTATTACCTGAAGTATTTGATCATTCAATTCCACTATTCTACGTCTTTTGTCTTCGGGTAAATGTATCCCAGATTGTTCAAAATCAAACAGGAAAAGATTGGCTACATGATCATCCATTTCAGTTGTTTTTACCACATCTCCATTTTTAACAACATGAGATAAAGCATCATACAATTGACGGTTTGTATTTAATCTAAAAAATAAATAATTTAAAATTATTCTTTTAATTAAAAACTAAAGGAAATACAAGTATTTAGCTTACTTTTCTACCATGCCACTGATAGCAATGCAAGCATTTTCTGCAGCTTGTTGAAATTTTGTATCTGAATGTGCGACTCGTACAAATTCAGCCATATCAGCAACTTTGCACAGTGTATCTGATAAATCGTCAAAGATTTCAACCATTTTTCTAGTTCGTTTTCCATCATTATTGACAGCTTCATTGACAAGCTCATCACAGCGAGAAATGGCTTTATCCTCAAGTTCCTGGAATCCACTATCATTTTGAAGTTCTGGAAGTTCAAATAATCCCTAAAAAGAATGATGTAATATTATTTGCTGCTTTAAGTTTTTAATTCACTTTTACTTCTTTCAATAAATATGCATTAGAACATTAAAGAATTTTTTAAACTTTAATAAATATTAATATTATAGTACTTGATATAATAATTTCTAAATTGCATAAAATTGTGACAACTTGAATGCTTTTCAACTACTATAAACAGACAATGAGGTAAAATGATTTTCCGACAAATTCTGAAATAACATTGTTATTAATAGATGTAAATGACTGTCTAGAGATCATTCTTCAGTGTCATTTACCCCTTCTATCACCAAGAAAAATTATTTTTATATACGATTCTGAATGACATTTAAACAATTAATACCAAAAACATTCATTAAATCTTTATCTTCATATAATTGTCAACTTTTATACCTTGAACACTTCAAACTCCTGATAAATAAACTCAGAAGAAAAAAATAAGCTTTCATAACCTTTCGCTACTGCAGCAACTGATAAATGCTTACAGTCTCCTTGCGGCCGAAGCTGAAGTCGAACTTAGCCGAGGGTCGGGCGTTGAAGGCAGTAGCGAGGGGCGACCAGGTGCTCACTGCTCTGCGCGCCTGCGGCACCAGCAGTCGCAACATCGTCGTCACCGCGTCGCGGGTCGCTGCTAATATATACACTTACACTCCGCAACGCAGCTGATTGATACCGCATACAAGACCACGTGGGTAACGTGGGTGGATGTATCCAGGGAATTTCGCTCGCTGACGTCTAGGGAAATTTCGGTGGGGCGCGGTGACGAGGCGGAAATACCCGAGATATTTGCGCTACGCGCGCAATTCGGTTCATTTCGAGTGATGCACGTTGCAAAGAACTTTTAAAATTTATTCTAGAAATTTATTAAACATTTACAGTGATACATCGTTATACAGTAACGCAAAAAAAAGATCAAAATTTTCTTAATAATATATTGTTCTTATAGTATAAAAAATATTGTTCAAAACTTCATGCATTGGTCTGGGATGTGTATCCATCCACCATACTGCCTATTAAAAGCTCCTTCCAAAGTTGCAATTAATTTATGCGTAATAAAAGATGGTTGTGGCAAGTTTTCTATGGCTTTCTCAATACTTGTCGATAAACGCGAAATCTCCTCTGGCGTGAAGTCAGTATTTACCGTTTCTTCAACAGCAGCTATTGTATCTGCATTAGTTTTCTGCAAATCCAGTTCTAATGGTGTCTTCATTTTTTGAGCATATTTGCACAAACATGTCTTAAAATCACACTGAAAAAATATCCTCATTACAAATTCTTAAATATTAGTATTATATACATATTATTAAAAATATTACACCAAAAGTTGATCTATTTTGTTATAATTAATGTTTTTAAAATCTTAAAAATCCAAATTTTATATTTTATTAAAAATTCGTAAATATTTCAGTTTTACTTACATATGTTGTCCAATTTTCCTTGCAAGGTTTACAGTTGCATAAAAAGTTATATCGCTGCTTAAGTACGTTGCGTCTCTTAGGATTCGGTAATTCATAAAAGGTTTTCTCATAACATTCAAATAGCTGCAAATATAATTTATAAAATTCAAGTACACACATACAAATCTAAATTATTAATAAATTTTTTAGTAAACAAAATTAATACTAACCTGAGTTCCTTTCTTTATGGGTTGCAAAGCGTAAATTATTACATTGTTATCTTCAGTGAAGCATCGGCTTACATTAGGTTCACAACTATGGTTTATGAAACTTGAAATAGTTGCAATACACAAACCTCTGTACCAACATGTTTCCTCAGTAGGATGCCCAAAAGTATGCCCACATTTTTGTTCAACACCATGGTTTAATACCTTTGAAAATTTTTAGTATAATTATTTACAATTGAAAATAATTTTCACAATATATTCAGTAACTATAAAAAAAGTTGTGTAATTTAGAAAGATGATATTATCAACTATTTAAAATTGTATGATAAAAATATAGTTTGGCTAAAAATATTAAATACAAATATACAAGATTACCTTACGTCCACAATTATAGCTGATTTTAATAAGTTTGAAAATTAGTGATCCAATAAACATTACATTCTCATTTTCTGTCAAATTTCTACATTGGTATGGATTGAATTTTTTCCCAAGTATATCAGTTCTTATAACTAAATATAATAATACTTTCAAAGCATAAATGGAAAATTTTCTCTGAATATCTAATGATTGGATATCACTAGATAAATGAAATAAAATTTGAAATCCATTGCTTTCAATTTTTCGATTTTCACATAAATATTCTGCAGCATCTGAAAAATATTTAAAAAAAATAATTAAAAGTATTTTTCTTATAATAAGGTAACAAAAAAAGAAAGCAAGTCTTACTTTTATCTTTTGAATCAAGTTGTAAAATGGTTCTAAGTTTTTCTACACTGCCTGCTTCTCTGACTGCTAAAATTAATGATCGAATACTTGTTTGTACAAATGGATCATCTTCATTATTAGGTTTTGTAGTTCCGAATGCATCACATTCAATGTTATGATATTTTTCCCAGGCTTCTTTCTTACAATTTTCAGAGCAAAACATGCACCAACTACATGAATCACAAGGTATCATTGCCCATGAAAGAGTAAAACAATGACAACAGTAAAAGTGAGCTTCATGAAGATTTATAGTTGTTACATAAGGCTTTTCTACAAAAATAACTTGTCCTGGCTTAATATCTCTTGCCGCAATCAAATGATTTCCATATTTATTATTGTTTTCTAAAGTTACAGACTCAAAACTATTGATTTTTTCAATTGAACACCTCTTACTTGATTTTTCATTAAGGTCTAACTTTTCATTTCCATCATATTCATCTAAATAAACTTGAGCTTTGTTAATCAATTTCGAGAATGCTTGTTCTGTCTTACCATTTCCCACTCCTTCTTTTAACACTGACTTAGCTTTATTTAGAGTTTTTTGAGCATCAGGCAAATTCAATGCTGCCAAACATTTGACTTTTCGACAAAGTAATTTAATTTTTAATGTGTTTGTTTTAGCAATGCGCAAAGCTCTATCAATATCTTGAATGCATTCGTGAATTTTACCAATATGTAGTAGAAAAGCAGATCTATTACCATAAGCAAGTGACTGTTCTTCAGAGTCTGGATTTGCTACAGCAATGCTCATGCAGTACTTTGCTTGAATGTATTCATGATCGTTAATAGTATGATGATCACTATTGAACTTTATATTGCCTTCATTACGCATCATGTTAGTGAAGAATACATTTTTAGATATTCTGGAAGTTCTAGATATTCTATCAATAAGTTCAGATGAATGTTTGTGATAGGCATCAATTATCATTTTCCTTTCTAATTCCATGTTTCCTAGTAATTAATACAACAACAAAAAACCACGCTTTAGTATGATTTAATCAAAAGTAATTAATAGCCACATATAATTTGTATATACTTCAATGACTTTTTCATTTAGTACTATAATTTTGTTTTTGCAAAAAAGCCGCAATAATTAAAAACTTTTAAAAGATTATTAGAAACGACATTTATATTAAATTATTAAAAATATTTACCTTTTTCGCTCATTCCGTCGAATGAAACGTAATCTGATAACGCTGAGGGAGATCGAATTGAACGCGCAAGGCACCGCCGAGTAGAGCGCGCGCGCACAAAGGAATGCGATTCGCAAATGTTTCGCTTCGTCTTGTTTGTCCCTCAAAGCGAATAACTATACAACAATATAACAACATTTTTTATTATGAGAAATTGGTTGTAATCGAATTATTAATGTTTTTAATTCAAAGAAAAAATTATGAGAGGATAAAAGTGGTGTGTTATTTGCATATAATACTTACGTTTTAATCGCTCGCCCGACGAAGGACCAATGAATGGATTGAGCGACCCCAGAGCAGTGTGCCCAGTGAATGCGTAAAGGCGGGACCGCGGAATCGAGGTGGCGTTATCGATGCAGCCAATCAGACCAATCGAGAATCGAACGTTTTCGCGGGATTGCTCTGATTGACTGCCCTGTGGGAATGTCGGGAAATGAAAAATTTCTTAATACTTTTCATTTCACAACGTACCCATTGTCTGCGGGCGTCCATTACAGATTTGAGTATAAGGGTTACACGGTCACGTGATCTATATAATTACACTAATTGATAAGTATTGAAGTTCTGCCACTAATATTTTATCAATATTTGTTTATTTATTGGTTACAAATTTCCACTTGCAACATGTTTGCATACGTTTTTGTTAAAAAGACGAAAAAATATTTCACTGTCCAAGATTCTCACATTACGGATTTTGAATATGAAAATATTGGCATGCAAACAAATGAATTTAAAAAAAAGGCATTTCGATGCTTAATTGAGAATGTGCCTCAGATGTGCCAAATATTAGCAGTTACAGGTAAGATAAATTTATGCTTATATTCCTCTTTTATACATATGTAAATTTTATGTGAAAATAAAAAAATATTTATTTCAATGATTCAAAAACCAGTGATAGTATGCAGAAACTGATTCAAAATTCAAAAAGGTTACCTGTGCCACGACTAAACTTATCAGATTTAGAGCCTCTATGCAGTCAGAATTCAACAACAAATAAATCTACCATCGCACAGGTAAACATTTTTTATATAAATAAATTCATGAAACATTGTTTCTATATATTCTTTGAAATTTTATTAAATTGTAGAGTACTCGTTCCAAATTAATCAAGATAGCTAAGAAAAATGCTGGCCAAAAACTTCTGCAGAATCGAAAGCAGTCATTCATAGCAACAAAAAGGCCGTTATCACCACCAGCATCACCTGAAATTGAAAATAGCAGTACAAGAAAAAGAAGAAGCAGGCTATCTATTGATTCCAATTCTGAAGGTGAAAACAGTAACGACTCTTAGCGCAGTACATAAAAATTATATTTAAAATGTTCTTTTATAAATATTCTAATGTCATAAATTATTTTTGTAAATGTTTTTAACAGATGAAAATTTGAATTTGGAACCTGAAATATCTTCAAGGCCGGATACACCTTTATCTTCTATTGGAAGCGCAAGAGAAGGCAACCAAACTCCTAACGCTAATTTGAATGATCAAAACCATCACGAATCTAACAACGAAGAGATAAGTGATAATGAAGATAGTGATAATCATAATAATAATGATATACACAGAGATAATCTTGGTAACGAAGTGAGAAATGGTAGGAACCATGAAGTCAATCCTTTATGAAAAGATAGAGTCATACGACCAGTTATTGTTCGACAACTACAAGATAATAGTATGTATAATAATTACAAGTATAGTACAAAATCTATATATATGAGTAATTTAACTTATCACACAATTTAACGTACATTGAACTTTTCATTTTTGCAAAAATAAGTATCATAAAAGTGAAATGTACGCGAGAATTACTCATATATTTTTTTTTTACTTTGCATTAAGCATTAAATAATTTTCAAATAGTTTTTTATATACCTAGAATACAAGTTAATTTCTAAAAATTTTATAATTTTTTAGAAAAAACAATTAGAAAAATTAGTGTAATTAAAGAATTATAAACCAAAAGAAATTATGAAAATTAGTTAAAAATTATAAATCTTAGTTCTAGATGATCCAGAGTTTAATGTCTTGGATGATTTTATAAATACGCCTGATGCAACTGATGTAGATCCTAATGAAAAGGTGCCACTCCAAGAATATGGCGAGAATGTAAATTTTAATTGATGACACATGAATTTTGTCTATTACTAAGTAGTTTATCATTTCAGATCTATCTAGGCTGTGGCAAGCAAGTTTCAAAGAAATTTTGGGATTTTTTGAAAACAAGAGGTCATTGGACATTCGTTCGTGAAATATCTCAAGTTGTTGTAGGTAAAAGAAACCTGGTGAACCGATGTATCAACGCCAAACGAGCATATATTCAGTTGGCAGATCGGTCACCACGACGCATAATTTCTCCTCGTAAACATACATTAATTAGAGGTTAATATTACTTACAGTAATATCTGTGTGTGTGTGTGTGTGTGTGTGTGTGTGTGTGTGTGTGTGTGTGTGTGTGTGTGTGTGTGTGTGTGTGTGTGTGTGTGTGTGTGCGCGCGCGCGCGCGCGCGTGTGTGTAATAGTATATTAAGCACCTAGGGAGGAAAAAACTTGGACTGTCTAAGTTTTTTCCTCCCTAAATGCGTAATATACTATTTTTCTTACAGATCTATTTTTAACATACCTAGAGGAAAAGGGTATCGCTAATGATATACAAATGAGGTTGCTGAAAAAGATGAATAAACACATCGGTTACAAAATCAAAGATCTTCGGAACAATATGTATGAAAATTGATATTCTACTCAAGGGTTTGGTTATATATGCAATAGTATATATATTACAAAAGTCAACTTATTTTAATTTAGAAATTTATGGATATGAAAATTTATCTTTCTTTTTATTAATTAAACGTTATTAACTCGTTTATTCTAGAATAAAAGTAGATCATTACAGTAAATACTGTTTCTGTTCTCCAATTTTCAAGTTTCTAGTTACATTATCGTTAGTATGCAATGTGTATAAAGACATATTTAGTTCACTATTTTGTACTATTCTATTAAATTATGATTTATATTATCTTTGGAGTATTAGTAAAGTTTAAGTTGTGAATATATTGTAGTTGATCTAATACGTTTTTTTAGTTCCATTCAAAATGTACTTGTAGTTTGACTACGTGTAATAAAAATAATAATAATAATCATTGAATTTTTAATAAAATATTTTTATGAAACCTAAATATTATATATACTTTAATTCTAAATAAATACAAATCACCTGTCTTATTTACTCTGCAAATTTAAAAAATTCTAAAAACAAAATTATTATCACATTTAGTTATAATTCTCCGCTTATTTATAAATATAAATTATTAAATTCTAATTAATTAAAATCTAAATAATAATTTATAAATTAAAAAAAAAGATTTTTTCCATATCCATATGGTTTCCATGTAGTTTCCATATGGTTCCCACATGGTTCCCATGTGTTTCCCTTGCCAAAATAATATTTGATTACCATGTAGGAAATATGTGGGAACCATAAGGGAGCCATGTGGGAACTCTGTGAAAACCATATGGTAAACATGTGGTAACGATGTGGGTATTTTCAGTAGGGTATAGGTACTCGCTATATAACAGTGTGAGATATAAGGTTTTCTTTTCAGTACAACTTTTAAACTCCATCATATGTTGAAATGCTATATATATTATCCGCAACATTAATTTATGTTTTATATTGCTATAGCAATTAGATTTACGCGCGCTTTATTTCTTCTTGCTATATATAAACATTTTAAAATTGAAATTTAGAATTATTATAACGATTTATTTACCTATTGGAATATGTATCGATGTGTTTAAAAATTATTCAAATTATCGATGTTGAAGGTATAACGCCATACATTTTTGTATTAAATAGTTGAGGTCGATCTTTGGAGGCAAAATGAAATGATCTTATTTCTTTATGGCAACGTTTCGTTGGCTTAGTACGCCAACCTCATCATGCCTTTATTCAAAACACAGAAATAAATTAACTTATAAAACTTTTTTTAAAGACAATTAAACAACAAAGTATAAATACAAAAATCAAAATTACCGAAATTATAAACGTATAAATCATACGTCGATCAGATGTTATTCTCGACTGAAAACAATAACATGTACACTGTATTTATATACGCTGGACGATGTTTACATAAAGAGTTATACAGTATCAAGTTCGTTAATAATAGGAAAATACATTGTACTTAGTCTTTGGATATCTTCCTTTTTATTAATACTAATTTGATTGCTTTTTATATAGATCATTTCGGAAATCAGTCTTTTTTTGTAATTGCTTTCAAAATCTAAGATAGATGTATTTGAAAGCAATTACAAAAAAAGACTGATTTCCGAAATGATCTATATAAAAAGCAATAAAAAGGAAGATATCCAAAGACTAAGTACAATGTATTTTCCTATTATTAACGAACTTGATACTGTATAACTCTTTATGTAAACATCGTCCAGCGTATATAAATACAGTGTACATGTTATTGTTTTCAGTCGAGAATAACATCTGATCGACGTATGATATATCCTTTAGGCTTCTTCTATACTTGCCTTCGGAGCGCTCCCGCGCTCCTTGATACGTTTATAATTTCGGTAATTTTGATTTTTGTATTTATACTTTGTTGTTTAATTGTCTTTAAAAAAAGTTTTATATGTTAATTTATTTCTGTGTTTTGAATAAAGGCCTGATGAGGTTGGCGTACTAAGCCAACGAAACGTTGCCATAAAGAAATAAGATCATTTCATTTTGCCTCCAAAGATCGTCCTCAACTATTTAATATTCAAATTATCGTTTTGCTTATTGTTTCATGTCTTCATGACTCTCTTATATGCGTGGACCTTATATCCTCCGCCTACTAGGGTTTAAAAATTGTTTAAATAATTGTCTTGCTTATTATTGCACGTTTACGTAATTCCCTAATATGTGTGGAACTAGCGTCCCCCGGCTACTTGGGTTTAAAAATTATTTAAATAATCGTTTTACTTTTTTTTTCAATTCTACATGACTCCCTTGTACACGTATACCTCGCGTACCTAGGCCACTTGGGTTTAAAAAATATTTAAATAATTGCTAATTAATGCATGTCTACGTGACTCCTTTATATGCGTGGACCTTGCGTCCGCCGGCTACTTGTGTTTAAAAATTATTCAGATTATCGTTTTGCTTATTTTTTCATGTCTACATGACTTCTTATATGCATATACCTCGCGCCCCCGGCGGCTTGGGTTTAAAAATTATTCAAATAATTGGTTATTAATGCATATCTACGTGACTCCCTTATATGCGTGGACCTCGCGTCCCTTAGCTACTTAGGTTTAAGAATTATTCAAATTATCGTTTTGCTTATTTTTTCATGTCTTCATGACTCCCTTATACGCGTAAACCTCGCGCCCCCGGCGGCTTGGGTTTAAAAATTATTTAAATAATTGCTTATTAATGCATGTCTATGTGATTCCCTTATATGCGTGGACCTCGCGTCCCCCGGTTACTTGAGTTTAAAAATTATTCAAATTATTGTTTTGCTTATTTTTTCATGTCTACCCCAGATAGCACGATTCGTGTTACGAACGTTGCTAGAGCGTTGCTTTGGGAATGAAGAAACGTTGTAATTTGGGATTGCAGAAATGAGTTAACGTGATTACAACGTTGAAATGTCCGCCTTTGTTGCGAAAAACACGCTTTGATCACGTTGCCAGATCATTTTAATGGCAATTAACGTATCTACAACGTCTTTAAAACGTGATTATCGTCCCTTCGGTATCTTTAATGTAGTTTTTAGTTTTCGTTCTCAACGCGTTGTTAGAACGTTTACTTGCAATGAGCCTGCGACCTATAAAAAACGTTCCTACAACTATTTTGAAAACTTCAAAACATTAAAGCATGTTACTGTTCACCCGCAATAAAAACGTTGTGAAAACGTTCTTAAGGTAGTCGTCGCAGCAACGTTGCTCTATACGTGCTAGCAGCGTGACAAAAACGCTCCAAAAACGAATTAGGAACCATTCCTACTTTACGGTAAGTTGCTGCTCTTTCGTTGCAAAAACGTTGCCAGCTCGTCATTTCTATTTGTTTTCGACCAACGTTCTGTCGACGTGTCGATAATGGTAAGTACTTTCCTGCTAATAAAAAATATATATTTAAAATTATTATAATTGCGGGCGTGTATAATAACAAAAACCAAACAATTTTTTTAATATATAACACAATAAATATTTATTTTATAAAAAATACATTTGAAAAAGGTAAGTTGTTAGATATTTTTATTTACAGGGCATCATCTCTAGCTTCGGTTTCCTCTCTCTGACGTTTTCTTTCTGCAATTTTAAGTCTTTTCGGGACTTCTTTCAGCCAGTTTTGTACTGTAATTTTACAGTTGTCTTTTCTGTACTCAGACCCGGATTTGACTGTTACAGAAACTATTAAGCACCGTGCTCTGTGCTTGTTGAAAACTTCTTTTTTGTCGGCACTGACACAAAAATTGCATTTTGCTGCAACGTCATCAGTCATTAGGAAGACCAGTATATTTCTTGTGACAAAATGGGCCGTTCCGTCGCCAATCGTTTCCAGCAAGATTTTCTAAAGCAATAAAAACGATTTTAAAAATGAATGTTATAGAAATTATAAAAAAAGAAGAATAGGCAAGATTAATACATACCAATTTGGATAAAAAAGAATTGTTCCTTAAATCTTCGTTTAATTTTTTTAAATCGCTTAAGCGCTTTATGGGGAATTGATTTCGTACTTCTGATAATTCGTCCAACGAACCTGACGTGCTGGGCACATGATTTTTGTATTTTAACAATGTTTTGATTTCAGCTTGAGTATTGACAACTTCATTTACAGTGGCTGCAAATACGAAAAAACGTAAACAAATAAATAATCATATCGGTAATGAACTCATTTTAAGGTCATGCGGAGTAAGGGGTAGATCCATGTTTTATCAGCTCATAAATTTTATGAATTAATCGCATTTAAACATTGAAAAAGAAAACAATAGTCCAACCTCTATAATCTCATAAAAAACAATCTATTTGAATTTGGCAGGATTTCATTCATTAATTTCAGATAAGGGCTGCATCTTTACATGGGGTCAAAATGTTACGTATGTTCTTAAAATCTTATCTATTGATACTTCTGTACTCGACATAGTCCTAAGGTGATGCATACAAGGTGTTCGAAAAATGTTCCACGAACGAAATAGTATCTTATAGAACAAAAAATTCTGAACCAAAAATTCTTTTACCATTTTTCGAAATGACAAGTAGTTTCTTTATAACTACTAATGTGTCAAAATTGTTTATTTTCAATAGCTCATTTTAACACATTAATTATACAGAAACTACTTGTCATATCGAAAAATGGTAAAAGAATTTTTAGTTCAGAATTTTTCGCTCTATAAGATATGGTTTCATACGTAAAAAAATTTCAGAACGCCTTGTATAGTTTTTTATTTTTTGAAAAATTCTAAATATAATAAAAATTTACCAGTCAGATACTTCAATTACTCTCTAGTAGATAAATCATCAACGTCTATTACCGGCTCCAGCATATTCCGCTTAGGGGAAGATGACGATAATATCGTCCGCCGATCTTTTTAAAGATGATTTTCGAACCTGGTTATTTGGCGTTTTTACGGAGGAATCAATAATTTTCTGTTCCATCTCCTTCTTCTTCGCTGCCGCTACTTCATCGGAATCTTGAAAGATAGAATACATTTTTTGTTATTATATGATTCAATCGTTAAATTTTGATAAACAAACAGTGAAAATTGTGGATTACGAGCAAGAATACCTGAAAAGCATTTGAATTACAATTAAATTAAACTTGATTGAAAACTAATAAATATATTACCTTCAGTTGCCATTATCTTGTCGATTTCAAACGATTGCCAGTCCTCATCTGGTTCCCTTCTATTCTCAACATCTAGTTCCGCCTCTGAAGGAGGTCAAAAGGCCTTCTTTCCATCATTGGTTACCCAAAATCCTGGTATTATTTCAACCACCATGTTGTCGCATTTGAATTTTAGAATCAACCAATTCGCCGTCATCCCCGGTTCCTTAGAAAATCTCGTACTTTAAAAACGGAAAAGAGTCCATTTCATGTACAATTTGACCCTTAAAATTATCATTTAATCATCTACAAAAGTATAAAATAATAGTTTAATCTCGATAGTAGTAAAAAAAGGAGGCACGCGTAGCGCGCTAATTATCCAACTATATTATATTATTTACATTACTAGCTACTTTTTTAAGATTATGAATATGATCGAGTTCGTTAGTTTCAATTTAAAACTTTCTTTTAATCACTTTAAATTATACGATAACATCATTTTGATAAATAATGAAATTTTTCTTATATTATTTTAATTATTTTGTTTTAAATACTCAAACTCAAGAATTTAGTCTTCAAAATTCAAACATGTTAGATTTTAGCGCCTACTCTACATAGACCAATCAAGTGAGTCAATAACAATCAATCAAAACAATCTTATTGTGATGACAGATTTGAGAGTGCATTTATAAAGGTGGTGGAATGATCCGCGCGGAACGTATTTAGGGAGAATGTACATACATACATAAGCGCTGCGCTACGCTGAGCTACGCTGCGCTGCGCTACGCTGTCGCATTAATTACTTGTAGACCTCGTCGCTGATTGGCTAATATTTAAATGTTAGCCAATCAGCGACGTGGTCTACAAGTAATCAATACGACAGCATAGCGCAGCGCAGCGTAGCGTAGCTCAGCGTAGCGCAGCGCTTATGTACATTCTACCGGGGATGTAGGAGCGAACTTTACCGATGGTGACCTCCACCTCGAGCCGCATTTCCCATTGTTCGCGCGAAATTTACTTCGTAATACAGAAAATTAAGTTGCTAACGATTTTTTATCATGCAAAGAACTCGGGATCACAGCATTTTCAATAATCAAAATGTTCAATAATTTATATAATGCAATATTCTTAAAATTGACGCGTGGAATTACGTAAAAGTGACGGTCATCTTACAATTTTCTATGTGAAACGTCATCCTCACCTCGCCTCGTATTTCCCATTGTTTGGTTTAACTAAAAATTATTAAATGCTGAATAATATTTATAAACATTCCTTATTATAACAAGAACACGCGATCACCGTATTTTTGTGCTTTACGATTGTACGCTTTTTTTTATTTATGATATAAAGTTTTTGAGGTTAAGAAATTTTCGACCAATCAGCGTGGCTCCGACATCACCAAGCCCGTATTGAAAGAGAGCGAGAAAGAGGTCAGCGGAATCTTCTTCCGCGCATGTCTCTCTCGCTTTCACAGGGTTAAAATGCGTTCTGCGCGAATCATTCCGCCGCATGTGAACGCACTCCCATCCATCACTTTTTTAAGAGAAGATTATTTAATAATAATAATAATAATTTTCAGATTCGCGATAATCCATTTTGAATCTCGAATGATCTTGAATCTCGAAAAGAGTTGGAAAAAGGACGAACGGTGGCGCGCGTAACGCGCTAATTAACGTACTTGTTTGAATATACAGAAAAATGTTTGTCATGCTTTTAAAAGAGGAAGGGGAGAGAGTGTTTCTCGTGGGGTTGTTTGTGTCTATAAGCCGTTTTATGCCTGTTTATACTTTCAGATGTCGTTTATACTTCTACAGTGACTTGAAATTTCAAGGAGCAAAGCCGTTAACTCTTAATTAAAACGACTCTTGCTTTTCTGCAGTGCCATAATATGAAGAACCAAATATATTTTTCTAACTTACAAATAGAATTATTGAAATTGTGTACGTGAACTTGACAGATGAAGAAAATCTTTTTTTTTTTTTTCTAAGACTAAATACTGGTATAAATTTGGAAATAAACTTGTGTAGTCATCTAAGAGGTAATCCCGCTCACTTTTTCCCATTTTTTCTTTTTACATATCTTCAACAGTATTTCCTTCTTTATCTTGTTTTAGTTTCATTTTCAAAATAGTTTCATTTGCAACGCTCAATACGAAAACTAGCAGGTTTCGTTTCTTCTCCACGAAACATACTACCTAGTTATCGTTGAAAATCTCATAAAAAGTACTACTTTTATACACAAACATTGCGCCTGACTTTACTACAAATACTGAAATGCACATTTTTTTCATCCAAAACTAAATAGTGCTGCTATTCGTACGGGGCATTGAATAGTACATTGCGATACGTGTGACTTAAGTGGCCCATTATTGCACGGCGTAAAGTTAGCGCCCGAGCGTAGCGAAGACGATAATTCACGTCGTGTGATGGGCCACTCAAGTCACACGTATTGTATATTATTTTATAGCACGTTTACCTAAGTCTGCTGTCGCGCCTATTCGTGCCTTAAGCAGTCCATTTTTCCACCGTGAGGTTAGCGCGCGAGTGCAGCGAGTGCGATAAACACGGTGCAATAATCGACTACTTAAGTCACGGATAGGCGTGATCTATATGCGGACTTAGGTCACACCGTGCTATAAAAGTTATTTTATTAATCATTTAATGATTATTAATAATTGAAAATAAAAAAATATGACAGGTACTCGCAATGGATCCACCTGAAAAACGTTTTTGCTATAGTGACAGACATATTAGACGAAAAGTGAAGCAGGAATTTGAATCTTCCATGCAGAAAATAAATTCCGTCTATTTAGCATCTACGTCTTCAGTAACCATAAAGGCATTTAATAAAATAAGCGCAATAACGTTATTTGATAAAATTAAAAAGGAAAAATTTCGCAGTTTAATTTAAATAATACATTTTTTTTCTTATAAAATTAGCCTTTAGAAAATAACGATGATCTGCAAATAACTTCAACTTCTAATTGTGATGATGATAATGCTAGAACTGTTCTATTACATAATGAATCTGAAGAAAATGAAAATAGTCATGAAGATATTAGTAATGCTTATGAAGATGAAACTAGTTTTAATACTTGTAATATAAAAGATGAATTAGTGAGTAATAATGAAGATATTTGGCTAGACTCAATTTTAGATGAACCGGAAGAAATAACCGAATCAGATGTACTTGATGAAATTGAGTTCCATTATAGATATAGTGACGGTGAGGAGTCAGATACTGATGAATTTTTATTCGATGATTATTTAAACAATGATGATCATGCGTCACCCAGAGAAATAGAGACTCATAATAAGATCGTTTCATTTGGAAATTCAGAAAACAATGGTGAAAGTCAGTTTGATACGGAGCACCTAGTTACAGACATTTCTGATTCATTAAAGTCCAATCCTTTCTCAGTGGGCTGTCAAGTGCATGATCCCTCACATTTCAATTAGAAAGTTATTGCACTCTATTAGGTTACATATACCCGTGCTTTCCTTGCCATTCGATTCTCGAACCTTATTGAAAACACCTAGACATATAGTAAAACTGTGAATATTCAAGGTGGATTGTATTGCCATTTTAAACTGAAGAAGGCGAATGAAAAAATAATAAAAAAACGTTTGTCGTTAAATATTCGTGAAGATAATATTAACTTAATGATTAATATAGACGGTGCACCGTTAGGGAAAAGTTCGGAGAAAAATTTATGGCCCATTTTGTGCTCTGAAAAATATATAAAAGACGTTTACATTGTTGGTGTATATTGTGGCCAATCAAAACCAATAGATGTCAATGAATTTTTAAAACCATTTGTTGATGAAGCTATTGACTTTGTTAATAATAGCTACATGTTCAATGAACAAAAATACATGGTAAACATATATGCTTTGATTTTAGATGCACTAGTAAAGGCATTTGTTCTAAATGTTAAATATCATAGCGGTTATGATTGCTGTACCAAATGCGATATCGAAGATATACGATATCGATGCGTATGCTTTCCTGGCAATGCCGGTGTTCTAAGAACCAATGAAGATTTTAAATTATATAATTATATTGATGATTGAATTTAGGATTGGTTTCATCTGTACCCTTAGACCACTGCATCTCGTTTACTTGGGCTGTACTAGAAGATTACTACTTATGTGGATAGGATCACTACTAATTTATAAATTACCTCAAATAAAGCAAGACATTATTTCTAAAAAATTAGTTTCACTAAAAAGTTATATGACATACGATTTTAATAGAAGACCGAGAGAGTTGAAGTTTATTAAATTTTTTAAAGCGACTGAATCTCGACAATTCCTCTTGTACACAGGAGTAATATTAATTGTAATTCAAATGCTTTTCAGGTATTCTTGCTCGTAATCCACAATTTTCACTGTTTGTTTATCAAAATTTAACGATTGAATCATATAATAACAAAAAATGTATTCTATCTTTCAAGATTCCTATGAAATAGCGGCAGCAAAGAAGAAAGAGATGGAACAGAAAATTCTTGATTCCTCCGTAAAAACGCCAAATAACGAGGTTCGAAAATCATCTTTCAAAAAATCGGCGGACGATAGTTTTTCTAATATATCGTCATCTTCCCCTAAACGAAATATGCTGGATCCGGCAATAGACGTTGATGATTTATCTACTAGAGAGTAATTGAAGTATCTGACTGGTAAGTTTTTATTATATTTAGAATTTTTCAAAAAATAAAAAACTATACAAGGCGTTCTGAAATTTGTTTACGTATGAAACAATATCTTATAGAGCGAAACATTCTGAACTAAAAATTCTTTTACCATTTTTCAATATCACAAGTAGTTTCTGTATAATTAATTGTGTTAAAATTGTTTATTTTTAATACAAATTTTATATCTATATATAGACATACAATTGCTATTGAAAATAAACAATTTTGACACATTAGTATTTATAAAGAAACTACTTGTCATTTCGAAAAATGGTAAAAGAATTTTTGTTTCAGAATTTTCTGTTCTATAAGATACTATTTCGTTCGTGGAAAATTTTTCGAACACCTTGTATGCATCACCTTGGGATCATGTTGAGTACAGAAGTAGATCTCTACTTTACATAAATAAGACTTTAAGAACATACGTAACATTTTGACCCCATGTAAAGATGCCCTTATCTGAAATTAATGAATGAAATCATGCCAAATTCGAATAGATTGTTCTTTATGAGATTATAGAGGGTGAACTATTGTTTTTTTTTTCAATGTTTAAATGCGATTAATTCATAAAATTTATGAGCTGATAAAACATGAATCTACCCCTTACTCCGCATGATCTTAAAATGAGTTCATTACCGATATGATTATTTATTTGTTTGCGCTTTTTCGTATTTGCAGTCACTGTAAATGCAGTTGTCAATATTCAAGCTGAAATGAAAACTTTGTTAAAATATCAAAATCATGTACTCAGCACGTCAGGTTCGTTGGACGAATTATCAGAAGTACGAAATCAATTCCCCATAAAGCGCTTAAGCGATTTTAAAAAATTAAACGAAGATTTAAGGAACAATTCCTTTTTATCCAAATTGGTATGCATTAATATTGCCTATTCTTCTTTTTTTATGATTTCTATAACATTAATTAATTTCCACTAAACAATTTATCAACAATCTACCATTCGCCTCAATATCCAATCTATAACATTCAGTTTTAAAATCGTTTTTATTGCTTTAGAAAATCTTGCTGGAAACGATTGGCGGCAGAACGGCCCATTTTGACACAAGAAATATACTGGTCTTCCTAATGACTGATGACGTTGCAGCAAAATACAATTTTTGTGGCAGTGGCGACAAAAAAGAAGCTTTCAACAAGCACAGGGCATGGAACCTAATAGTTTCTGTAACAGTCAAATCCGGGCCTGAATACAAAAAAGAGAACTGTAAAGTTACAGTACAAAACTGGCTAAAAGAAGCCCTGAAAAAACTTTAAATTGCAGAAAGAAAACGTCAGAGAGAAGAAACCGAAGCTACAGATGATGCCCTGTAAATAAAAATATCTAACAACGTACCTTTTTCAAATGTATTTTTTATAAAATAAATATTTATGCGTGTTATATATTAAAAAAATTGTTTGTTTTTTGTTATTATACACGCAATTATAATAATTTTAAATATATATTTTTTATTAGCAGGAAAGTACTTACCGTTATCGACACGTCAACAGAACGTTGGTCGAAAACAAATAGAAATGACGAGCTGGCAACGTTTTTGAGAGCTCACGTGACCTCTCACGTGAGGTTTTCGACCATATTCTCACGTGAATACTCACGTGATTATTTTTAATAGGGCTGTCCTTGGTACTCGACTAAAGTTTAAGATATTATTAAAACAAGTATGTTTTTTTTTAACAAATGCCTCTGCTTTCCTTCTTTAAAATCTTCTTTCTTTTGTTTTCAAAAAAGTGATTTGTAGGTTATGTGTGCATAAAAATACTTTGTATGAATGTTCCTATGTTCTATTTTAAAGCTACATTAATTATAAATTTATTAAATCAACTAAATTATGGTCGAAAATTAAAATGAATTTATTAAAAATTTATATTATTTCTAAAGGCCCCGTTAAATTAGAGATATATTATCATGAAATAGCGTTACATTATCTGAAACAAATCGGTATATTAACTATTACTATACGATATTTGATTTTAACAGACCTGTATATTTCTATCAAAACAGGTATAGTAACTGTTACCTCACAGCCCATAAAATGACTTAAATAAATGCGTATAGTAATAGTTTATACTATATCACAGTAAATATAACCGTTTCTTTCTCTCAGTGTAGCAGCAATAACAAATTAAAAAAAAAAGTATTACACAATAGGTAAAGGTATTATGGATTTATCCATGTACTCGGTTTAAAAATTACATTAAATTTAATGTACATACTACGACTGGAAGTAAATTTCGGAGAAGCGTACATTAAAATTAGATTGATCCTACATTGCATTTAACGGACTTTTGAAAATTTTACTACAAGTAAAATTACATATATACATATATGAGCTATTCATTAAATTATTTCCCTTTTACGTTTCGAAAAAAATAAAAAAATTGTTTTGAAGGCATACTCATTGGACAAGGTTTTTCTTGTTCTTTAAGCTTTTCTGAACGTGAAAAAAATAGGTACTAACAGTCCGGTGACTGTCCACCTTCGAAATTCGGAATCAGCAGACAAAAGTACGTAAGAAAAACTTTGGTGGAAGCGCGGACATCATCGGCCACGGGAACCCCCCTGGCGTCTAGACTATTTTCTCGTACCTGCTGTTGCACGGTTCTTACCTAAACCTGTCAAACAGGCCACGCCGCATGTTCCTCGCGCAGCTGAGGGCAGCCGATGATAAGCCCACCAAGAGCACCTACCATTCGCACTGTCAAGATATGATGCTGAGGGGCAAGAATGTCAAGTACCAGGCGACCATGTCCACGCGATTCGTCGATAACCAACACAACAGTTAGATCTTAAATTGTTACAATAAATTATACTTTTAATTTTAGTTTCTCACGACTTATTTCATTTTCTACATTCATGAAAAGATAAAATAAAGCATTATTTTTATTTTTTTAAATATTTAATTTTTTAACTATCGATACTTATATTCGATTAACTTTTGGGAGAGCAAAAGGGAAACTCATATTAGAAAATCTAAATATTTTTTGTTTTCAAATTAAATGAAAAAATTTTTTTTTCAAACCGTGAATTTCAAACCGTGAATTTCAATATTTTTTTAATCAACATTCAAGCGTTTATTCGGAAAAAAAATTTCGTCAAGCGCTCCGTACACACAAACACTGTATTCAGAAATTTTTTTGAGTGATTCTATTAGCATTTTCGTTAGCTATGCTCATTTTAAAAGTAGGTAAATTGCAGATTCCTACTTACCGACAGTACAGTTTTTATTTAATTAAATAAATTCTTATCATTTTTTTGGAAAAACACGTTCGTCAAGCGCTCCGTATAAGTTAATACTATACTCAGATTTTTTTTGATGATTCTATTGGTATTTTCATGAGATGTACTCGTTCGAAAATTATGTCGGTATTTAGCATCACCTTAAGAAAATAGTTAAAAATTTAATGATTTCTTTCCAAAAACCATGGCAATAAATATATCGAATTAAAGGCGAAAGGCAAGTCTAATAAACTAACTTCATGTTATGTATTTGTTTTAAAGTTTAAATGAGGTTAATATTTGAAGCAAAGAAAGAAGAGAAATTCAGAAGCGCGTATAAAATTTACTAGATTTTCATAAAATATTACATGATAGCAATGCGTATAATTCTTTTACTATAATTTTTAAGTCTATAAAAAATACTTTTGTTTAATAAATAAATAAATAAATGTTCCAAATGTTTTTTGGGTTATAATTTTGTTTGCACATTGTAATTTAAACGAGAGACTCTTTTATTTAATCAAAATTATTTTATCATTGTTGCGATGACTTCTACACTTGACAATGACACCTCGTCCCTTGAACTCGCAGATAGTGAGAGATCATATTTTTTTATTACATAGTACTTAATAGTGATTGCCTTATTATGTATGTACAATGTAAATACGATTGACGCAATTGAAATTACAGATATTAGTACAGACTTCAACGAAGATGATGAATTTTTTGATGAATTTTTCGAGTATGAAGATTATAAGGAAGAAGAAACTTACGATAAACATGATAAACAGCACGAGCATGACGCTGGTGAACTATCAAAATATTCGAAAGAACTGATACTTGAATATAGATCTTTTGTAAAAGAGGAAGATGAAGAAGAATATCAAGATTATGCGGATGTGGATTTCTCGCCAATTAAATATGAACTGCCTCAATTCGATTTTGAACCTCTAAAACCAGAGGAACGTCAAGAAATTATCGAAAAATTGAAAGAATTGCATACTGAATCTAAAGTATTAATAATATTAAATAAATTTCTTCATAAAAATTATATCAACGCGATGCGAAACTCTACATCGCTGGCAAACGCGCTTGAAAAATTTGATGAGGCTCTTATGTTTGAAGATAATCGGTACAAGATCACCCACTAATTAATTAGTTACTTTCAGTGAATTCCCTGCGTATCATTTTCTTTTCATCAATCATTTTTTGTGAGAATTGATCATTTGATTATTAATTTTATTATTTTTTTCAAAAGAGATCTAAATTTGTTTTTTCAATGTTCAACATCGCTTTACTTCTTGTATTCCCAAATCGATGTTAATCACCGAAAGGGATTTGAATTTATTGGATAACTATCACATTTTACAGACCACTTAACAGTTATCAATATCGCCCCCAATACAGATATATATATTTGCAGCTACCAAACGACGCTGGAAAATTACGCTCTGACGAGGGACGACGTGTCGCGACGTCGAGCCTTCCTAACCGAGGAGTTGAGAAACCTCGAGGAGAGTTACACCTCATCAAAGTCCAGCTTCGAGGAGGTGTTCGAGAACCTTCTGTCATGCGAGCTCCTCGTCATCAACAAATTCGAGCCGCTCAAACAGGAGGAGATTCGTCGCATGGTGGACAGCCAACGCAATCGGGCCGCCGACGTAGCTAAGATTCGGTTGAAGTACGTGCGATTGAGGCATCGGCTGGAAAAGCTGCTAGTCCAGCTGCGCGAGTTCGATTATCTCGGGCCGGGTTTCTCCATCATGGATTATGAGCTGCTGCTCAGGCGGCGCAAAGTGCACTTGGATAAGCGCGAGGAGTTGCGCGAAGGTTCGCGCAAGCTCGCCAATAAGAATTTGTCATGCGCAGCGGTACGTATTATAGAGTTGCTGTTGGTTTTTAATGGAGCTATTTTGTAGATGAAAAATTGCTGTTGCTTGAGACGTTTCGTATTTTAGGTGATCAAGCATATTGACGAGGAAGCAGAGTTGTACAATGAAAAGCTGAATAACGAGACGGACAACTTCAATTCTTTAGTGGAAAAGAACAAGAAGGAACATTCGAAAGCTGTCGAATTGGTCAAGACGAGAGCGACTACGTTTAAGACTATTATGAAATTGAGAGAAGAAATCGGTCTTTTAGATAATCTTTATTTGGTGCACAAAATGGAAGTGGACATGAGGAAACTCGCGAAATTGAAGGAACAATCAAGAAACATGAAATTAAAAATACGTTTAGATAAAAGGAGGATTTCTCAACTAACATATTAGATTGATGAAATCCGTGCTTGATAATTAAAGTAATTTATTTTCAAAATTACAAATTTCTCTCAACTCTCTTTTAATCCCTCAGTCAAATTATTAACATCATGCTGCTCCTCTTTTTGCGAGCCAATACTGATTTTATACCTTGCTGTAGCGTTTGCACAACGGCATTTCTCTCACACCCACCCGCGGGAATTTCGTAAATGCTTATTTTCGTCAAATTAAAATCAACGAACATCAGTAATCGCAGTAACAAAATGCAAAAGTCTCCGATTCAACCCCACGTCGTCATCCAGGAAACCACCTATATGGTAAAATTATCCCGTCCATCATTTAATATAGTTCTTTATTTTCCCCCTACAAAGGCTGATGTACTCAGCCATCGAATATCTCACTTGTATCATCGAGTTGATGCTGCAGGCATCGAACCCATTCCTGTTGTGCGTGGTCATGTACGGTTGAAAAACTTCGCAGCGCCTGCGGAAGAACGCACAATCAGTATGCATCGCACTCGTATATTATGAGCAAATTCCAGAAACTTTTAAAAATAGTACTCCAAAATTTTAGATCTAAAAGACTACAACTCAAGTTCTTTACAAAGCACGTGACTGAACCAAAAAAGAAAATGTTCATTTTTCAATAGAGAAATAAAAAAAAGATCTAACTTAATGGTAGAGGAAGACTTTTTTATGAAAAATTACAAAAAAATGAAAAAAATTGTCATTTTGAGTATTTTGGTGTGTTTTTCGATCTAGAAAAAAAAGTCACTTGCTATCGTTGTCAAAATTTTAGAGCTTTTTCTTTATAACAAAAGCTTCAACTTAAACCCTGGTAGATTGATGTGCTATGAAAAATAGCACAGATTTAAGAGATTTAAACTCTTTACTTCTTGAATATTGGAAAATAAAAATTCTTATATCTGGGCCATTTTTCAGGGCACATATATCTACAGGGCTTAAATTGAAGCTTTTGTTATAAAGAAAAAGTTCTAAATTATCTTTTACCCAACATATGTCGCTATCGGTAGCTGTTATTGTTATTAATTTGTCTCATCGTGCGGATATACATTATTGTCCGTTTCTGTTTGTATTTCTCTATTCTCTCCAATTGAGTCGTGATTCATGACTCGTGAAATTCCATCGACGAATTTAAGTAAGTATTGGTCCTCCTAGACGCGCCGTGCCGAGCGTGCCCACTCCCAATCAATGAAAAGCGCGCACGCTAGATGTGGACACAGCCTAATGCTGCAGCAATACAGATGCTAGGTAGTCTGCAAACGAGAGAAAAACGAGCTCAGCAACTCGAAAAATCCACTTGATATACTCCCAGATTGGCGCTAAGGGCTGATTTGCGCCAAAATCGTTTCCTGGTCATGCGCGTGTAGTTATACTTAAATAGACCTCGGAAACGAGCTCAGCGACTCGAAATACTCCCTGGGTACCCTCAGTATGTTGCTAAAAGCTCCAATTTACACAAAAATCGTGTACTGTGCATATGCGTTGCATTCTACGCTAAAATAGATCTCAAAATTGAAATCAGCGGTTCGAAAAATCCCCTGAATGACTTCGGATATAAATTATATATAACTATATATAGAATTTTTTATATTCTTTATTCCTTAAACAAAACAAAAAAAACTATTTAATAATTTAATTTTTTTAGAATGCCTCTTCATTATAAGCGCATATTAAATTTATATGATCAGCTATAATTAAAAACATAAAAAGAGTTTTCGGACTTGACCGCAATCATTGAACTCTGTTTTAAGACCTGAATAGCTTTGTATTTCTCGAAAAAAATCTGAACAAAAATTTTTCGGAATTTGGACTTCTTGCATCCTGAAGTCCGGAAGTGCAACGTGTTTTCGGACTTGATCGCAATCAAGTCCGATAACACTCTGGACTTCCAGACTTGACTGCCATCAAGTCCCAAAGCCCAAGGTGTTTTCGGACTTGATGGCAGTCAAGTCCGGAAGTGCAAAGTGTTTTCGGACTTGATTGCTGTCAAGTCCAGAAGTCCGAAGTGTTTGTTTCTGGACTTGTTGAGGACTTGAGTGTCTCGGGGAATTAAGTCCTCGCAATCCTACTTTGAACATAAGTATTTCGAGGAGCTCTTTGAGCTGGGACGAAAGAGGTATTAAATTATTAGAGATATACCAATTATAATTCCCTCGCTAGTGCTCCTGGAGATGAAGTATGTAATGTTTTACCCGCTTTAAGTACACCATTATTAATAGTATTAAGAGCTCTATTAAGGAAAATCTGAATTTATACTTTTGTCGGATTTCGATAAAGGTAAAGTTGGTTTTATATTTTAATATTACTTTTAAGAAATATGTACTTCTCTTCGAGTAGTTTTCAACTATTACGCTAAATTCCCGTGGCTCTTCTAATTATAGACTATAAATAGAGTGGACGGTGAACCTGTGAGAGAATGAAAGCGGGCGAGGAAAACAGCGCATAACGCTTCCCCCACTCAGCAATGAAGCAGCCACGTTTCATCCAACTGATTCTAATTCTCGGTCAATGCTGGCGTCTCGCGCTCTTTTTCTCTTTAATGCTACAGCTAAAATGCGCACAGTTATACAAGAAACGAAAAGGTGCGCACAGACTCCACCTCACTCTTTCCTTGCTCTCTTTCCTACGGTTGACTGACGAAACTTGCTGTGGCATCTTTTACTTGCTCTATACTATCTCGCCTCTCTATCCGCGTTATACTCAGTATAATATTACTTGTTTCGAGTGACAGACATACTGTTTACAGTGGCTAACATAACTTTTATCTACAATAGTGCGCGTATGATAAGTATTATACATTGGTTGTTTTTGAAGTTTGCGATCGTTGTGTTTCATATTCTTGTAATGGTGTATTTTGATAAAAAATATGGCTAAACACATGGACAATGTCTCCAGTCATTACAGAAACGCGTGTGGTTTATCGTGTTTACTAAGATGCAAAAATCATATTTTCAAGTTTCCGTTTGTTCCGTTTTGCGGAAATAAATAGCAGATACACGCGCAAAACTTCTGGTGCCGCGAGCACATATTGCAAGCCAAGAAAACAGTCTGCAGGGGCCAGAAATGGGATGTTCTGTAACCTTTTTGAGGTCCATGGCTCTGCCAAAGTTTACTTTATGTTTTTGGATCTCTGCTCCTGAATTCGAATTTTCGGGTAGTACTTTGAAAAATGGTCAGGTAACTTGTAAACAAAAATTATTGTTAATTATATGTTTTTTTTTTGATACGACAAAAGTTTTTTTTGTATTATTTACATGATTATTTTAATAAAAAAAGGTTTTCATATGTTTTTTCGTAATTACTTTTAGAAAAAATTTCATAGTTATTTGAAAATCGCAATTTTTACCATTATTTATCAATTTTTTTTAACGAAACTAAACTTTTTACAAAAAAAAATTCAGGTGAAATCTTCATTATTTTTCTGGTAAAATCGAATCGAATTTCTAGATCTTGTTTCGATTCTACAACAAAAATAATGAAGTTATTGTCGGAAAGATTTTTTGAAAATCTTTATCTCAAAAATCCGTCCTACGAAAAAAATTTATTACAGGACCTTTCTGGATCGAAATGATCTGAAAAATACGAACGCATTTTTGTCACGCTGAAAAAATAATATTTAACAACAATTAACAATCATTTTTTTATAATAGATAAGCTTATTTGCTAGAACTATGGGCCTCAAAAGGGTCACGAAACACTATATTATCTAGCGCGTAGCCTGTATCCCTAAAAAGAGAGGAAAATAAGGACTATTAATTATTATTTTAGAGCAATTAAAATGGAGATAGAGGAAGATGTTCATCAACAACCAACACAACGAGAAAAAACACAACAAGAACAATCAGAACAAATTAAAATTAAAGCATTGAAAGATGTTTATCAACAACAAACAGAACCAGAACAATTTCAACAAATTAAAATTGAGGTAGTGGAAAATGTTGATCAACAAAAAGAACAATCACAACAAATTAAAATTGAGATATTGGAAGATGTTTATCAACAACACATAGAGGAAGAACAATTTCTACAAATTAAAATTGAGGTAGTGGAAGATGTTAATCAACAAAAAGAACAATCACAACAAATTAAAAGTGAAGTAGTGGAAGATGTTCATCAACAACAACCCCAACAAAAACAATTACAACAAATTGAATTTGTGGTAGTGGAAGATATTCATCAACAAGAAACTATACAGCAGCAAATTATACAAATGAAAAAACGGCAATCGAATGCTGAACGCCAAAAAAGGTTTAGAGCAAGGAAAAAATTGGAAAAGAAAAATTTGGATTCAATAAATGCGTTGGCTAATGCATCCAGTGAATGTAGTAAAAATAAATTTCAAAAGTATTTATTTATTATCGTTATTAATATAACAATATTTTAAAAATAATATTGACCTGAAAATTTTCCATAATATTATTATTTTAGTGTTGTAAAAGTGGAAGGATCGGCTAATATTCAACCGAAACTAAAAAAAAGTAATTACCAATCAGTTAAAGAATTTCGAGATAGACAGAGCATTGCTAGGAAGAATTTTATTCAAGCGCATAAAAATTCAGGTCAAATTTATTAAATGCATTTATTGAAGTTACATTTCACATCAATCTGATAAGTATGGTTTTTATAATAATTATATTTAATGCTTACCTCAACTAACTTTAAGTTTTGTTGTTTTTTTTTGTTTTTGCAGTGGGCAAAAGTGCTTCTTCTTCTAGTGTAAACAAACGGCGAAAACGCGTACTTTCGCCCGAGGAATAGAGAAATAGTATATTACACACCTAGGGAGCAAAAGTAAAAAATGTCCCAGATCGCATGTAAATTGTCACCCGAGCCGAAGGCGAGGAGGGTGACAAACATGCGATCTGAGGCATTCTTTATTTGCTCCCATGGTTAGTATACCATTTTTTTGTCTAGTGAGGCCGAAAATACAACATTCGCGATCGGGCGCCGGAAGCGAAAGTGGTACTTTCGGCCCACTAGGCAAAAAAAATTATTTTTAATGATAAGAACTAATTACTTTCAAAAATTATAGTTTACTATCCCTCCTGAAAAAATTCAGTTGATTTCAGCTGAACATCATGCCAGAATGTCACCTGTTTATCAGACGATTATCACCTAAAAATCATGTTGATATTGTCTCTTAAAAAATATGGTTTTCACATTTTGCTATGAAAAATAGAGTTTTTCTCACATTTAAAGTAGTTAATAACATTTTTAAACGTTAATCTATTATTAACATATGTGTTTAAAACATGATCAGTCACGTGATTTTTTCCAGAATCCAAAATGTGCTTGGCTGAAATTTTAACATGTTATTAATTATACATTTATATAAGTTATTAATTAGAATAAATTATTTAGTAATTCAACACTGTTTCTAAAATTAATAGTTTAATGAAACATTTGTAGAGAAATAGTATATTACATACCTAGCCCGGTAAAATAAGAAATGTCTCAGATCACATGTAATTGTCGGCCGAGGCGAAGCCGAGTTTGACAAACATGTGATTTGAGGCTTTCTTTTTTACCGGCCAAGGTGTGTATACTATTTTTCTGTCCGACGGCGCCGGAAAGCGGCAACTTCGTTTCGCGCAGCGGCCGGAAAGTTGGTGCTTTCCAGCCGGAGGACAGAAAACATTATTTATACTGGTATTATATTTACATATAGGTACGGTACTTACAATTTTTTCGAAGACAAAAAACAGCAGAAAGGAGAAAGACGAGAGGATGTGTAACGAGTCTAGGGCTCGCTCTACTCGACGCCGACCCACGATATCAAAAAAACAGGCGAGGTCGCGATCGAGCGCGTCCTCGAGTACTCAATAGTAACCGCCTTGAAAGGTGCAGTCGCACAGTGTGACATTTTGACTTTATTTGTGTCAAAATCATCTAACTTTTTATAAAAAATAGATAAAAATATGAGGCAAACGGGATTTGACAGGTAATGTAATACTTAATAAAGAAAAAATACTATGGTCCATAAAAAAAGTTTTTTGACCTTGAAAATGTAGGTCAAACATCCTATTTTTCGTAAAAAATTTGCTTATCTCAGTCTACAGCTTGATTAACATTAATTTTTCAAGTTCTTTACATCTTTTCTTATAGTTTTAGTCACAATTCGCAAAATAGGACCATATCAAATTTAGGTATACATTTCCCGTCCACCTTGTATTTAAAAAAATACAGAGTATATTTGAAAAATTAATGTTAGTCAAGCTGTAGACTGAGATATGCAAATTTTTTTCGAAAAATTGAAAGTTTGATTTACATTTTCAAGGATAAAAAACTTTTTTTTTATGGATTACAGTATTTTTCCTGTATTAAGTATTACATTACCAGTTAAATCTCGTTTGCCTCATATTTTTATCTATTTTTTTTATAAAAAATTAGATGATTTTGATAAAATAAAGTCGAAATGCCACACTGTGCGTCGGTGACGACTGTGGAATAGGGTTTACGTACCCCAGCACGCACGTACACACTACGCTAACAGCGAATCCACATTGCATGAGCTATGCTCGATGCGCGATGCGCGATGCCGTCCGAAAAAAAGTTGTTGTCCGAAATCTACAAGATTTATAATTTTATGGTTATAAATCCTATAATAATTTTAAACATAGAGTTATAAATCTTATAGATTTCGGACAACAACTTTCTTTTTTTCAGAAGGCATCGCGCATCGCGCATCGAGCATAGCTCATGCAAATGCAATGTGGATTCGCTGTAACGCGTTGATATGAGCGACGCCTGAGTTAATATTATCCAAATTGTCCTTTTCAGTTTCATATGTATGATTTGCAAATGATATAAACACGTGCTACTTAATTATTATCCTTTGAATTTGAATACATACCTTTGAATTAGAAAAAAATCCATGTAATAAGTAAGTATAATATTATTTTAAATTTACTGCTAAATGGGTTTCCTCTTTCACTATCAGTTATATAACAATAACTTATACTTTTATGTATAAAATACTTGCAAATCATAAATATTAAATTTAAAATAAATCAGAATGACTTGTTACAATCCAAGACACGTACATGTCAATACTCTTTAATATATGTAAAGTTATTTTATAAATATGTGTGAATTAATTGGAAATAATTATAAATACTTTATATTGTCTTGTACTGAATCAACTGATATTCAATCTTTTTTTTGTTGAGAATAGTGTACCTTAGAATAATAAGCCAAAATGTAATTAATTGTTTAATAAGAAAATAGCAAGCATCATTAAATGTATTGCTGCGTCCCTCATCACTAAACCAAAAAATTATCAAAAGATTATATTTTTATAGAACTGAGCCTAAGTACGAAAAAATTTTCAGAAAAATCTTATTACTGCGTTTCTAAGAGGGGCAGTGCGTGGGAACTGTTTCCCCTTAGCGCTATAGAGTGGGGACAACGCTTGCTCCCCGTTCCCGTCTCCTGCGTCGACTCTGCGGCGCTCGTTAGTTGCGCTCAACCGCTTGTCTAGCACGGTTGCTTCATGTAACTCATTTACGTCTTGACTAATAAAAGCCAAATTGTTTTAGCTTACAAGAGAGCCGCTTATTACACCTCGTCCTCCTCCATCTCCTCATCTCCAGAGCACAACAGCAGTATGGGGCTGCAAAACCTACACTTTTATAGGCGAGTGCGACACCTAGGAGCCCCTGCCTGCCGGAGCAGCAGGACTAAAAGGTCCTATATCTCAGCTGCGCGTGTAAGAAGGTGCAATTTCGAGATGGGACCTCCTTACGCGCTCGTCTGGAATAGGACCTTTTCTCGCGCTACGCCGAGATGGGACCTTCTTATATGCTCAGTGGAGATATAGAACCTTTTCACGCGCTTCGCCGAGACGGAACCTTTTTACGCGTTCAAATGAGATAGGACGTTTTCACGCTCTTCGCCGAAATAGAACCTTATTCTTTCTACCCGACGATATGCTAAAAATGTGTTTCACAAACATTCTAAACGTTCCCAATCTGATAATAAAGGCAACCTTTGGAACTTTTTCTATTCATTATGGAACATTTTTGGCACATTTTTTTGTTTAAATCCATTTTCGCTAGGGATTCTTTACAAAATAGAAAGACTACCGTAATAATAGTCATAACCTTGTTCAAACAACAAAATCTTTCAGAGAGTGAATACATTATAATTGTACATCTCCGTATAAAATGTTATTTCAGGAACTCAACTATCGCCTTGAGTGTTGAGAACTATCACCTTGAAATTCTCAAAAGTATGAATGGAAAATTTCAATAACTTCATTCTATGATGCAAATGAAGTTTTAGTTGATTATTAAGACTAACAATAGAGAATAAATTAACAATTGCTTTAGTAGAAAGAGCAAAGTTTTCAATTTAGAAAACGTTTGGAAAATATTGTGTTTTATAAGCAATGTGCTTTAGATAATATTCACTTTACAAAGAGTACAATTTTTAAAATATTCAACTAAATCCAATGATAAATGTACGGTTTTTTCTGATTTTTATTACAACGTTTCATACAGTTTTTATTTATAAGTACATCACTTAAACAGCCTAACAAGTATCAAATTTATACGAATAGGAATGTTTCGCTTTGAAAGGCTCAGCCGTCGTGTTGATCGAATCCGAGTAGCATAGCTGGTACGACGCTACCCGCTGGAAGTTCGGTTACCTGGGCGCTCCTGCCCGGTAGGATTAGTAGCCCATTGGCATTTTTACAGCTGAGTAACTTGCTGCTGATCTGGTTACCAGTGCTGTAAGCATTAGGGTAGATTTTGTCATCAGTCCCAGAAGGCCATATCAAGATCACACGCGCATATTCTGGTCGAGGGTCTAGGATGTACGTGGACGTTAGCTGTCGTGAAAATAAATGCAGATTGAAATAAGTAAGACGGATCGACAAGTAATGCGGATGAGTGGATTGGTGATTAGTAGTTTACCTTTGCGTTGACAACGATGGGATTGGCGTTGTTTCCTGTTAAGTGGTTCAGTAAAGGAAATACGTATAAGCTGGCAGTTACTATTGCGGAGACCGGGTTGCCAGGTAGACATAGGAAGTACTTTTTTTGCTCTTTCCAAATGCATGTGGCGTAGGTTGTTGGTTTTCCCGGTTTCATGTTAATTCTACCTGCATGTTTAATAGAAATGTTTTACTATCGAATTACGTTGGTAATTAGTAAAATTTAAATTTACTATTTCTCAAAATAAACAAAATTCATTTCTTTTAAGGTGGTTCTCCTCGGACTCCCTAGTCAAAGCAGTGCTAAATGATGAGGTTACCTAAAATTTTAAAAAACCATAGTTTTAATGTGATTTATTTATTAAAAATGATAGAGATAGTCAATGTATTATAAATAAAGTGTATTTAACACGACTAAGATAACTTTTTTCACAAAATGGTGATATTCTAAAAACTAGATATTGTCACTACAAACAATTATTGATAAATCACCGGAATCTTTTTTGTTTTTCAAACGATTTTAGTTTTCAGGGTCTCATTTTGCTCCTTAAGGAGGTTCGGGAGTTTTGATTGACGTCAACTTAAAGAATTCTTTACAATGATGTTTACACATCTTGAAAACTAAAATCGGTTGAGAAACAAAAAAGATTCCTGTGATTTATCAATAATTGTAATTTGTAGCACTTTTTTGGACGGCGTGAAGTTAGGGCCCAAACGTAGCGAGGGTCCTATAATCTCGCCGTGCAGAGTGCTACTTAGGTCACAAGTATCATATAATAAATAAATCACATTACAACTATGGTTTTTTTTAATTTTAGGTAACCTCTTCATTTAGCACTGCTTTGACTAGAGAGTCCGAGGAGAACCACCTTCAATAAAATTAAATTTTAGTACAAGAAAGTATAATTGTTACGGACACCTCGTCAGCGATCTGCCAAATTAAAGAATGACAAAACTGCGAACATATTCATATAGATTAGAAAATCCTATCCTATCTTTAAAAAATGATGGATTTGTTAAGTATGATATCAATTTATTCGTGATTTGGTTGGTGGGAGTAATGGGTTGCTAGGTTAAAAACTAAAGTGGCGTGAAGGCTTGCTAAAATTACGGCGCGCGAAGCGCGCTTAGAGATGGCTAGTTCTATAAAATTGATAAACTTGCAATTGCATCTATTTACTATTCCAACATTACAATAAAATTAAATCCATACCAAAATGAATCGTGGCTTTGAAAACGTCATTCAAAACAGGTTTTAGCATATCTCTGTCGCCCATCGACACGGAACCCGTCGTAATAATCACGTCCACTTGATTAAGAGCCTTTTCAATCGCTGCAATCATGACTTCTTCTCTGAAAACCAACCTCCTTATTATTCTATACTTATATAACCTCTCAGACCTCAAGGTTGTATTACGTAAGGTCCCTGACAAAAGTTAGTTTTTCACGTTAAAACTGCGATAAATAATTATGTAAAGCAATTGATCAATTTCTAGTACTAGCGATCAATGTATTAATGTAATTATTGGAATATTATAAGCTTTAAAAATAAAAAATCAAAGCAACATTGTAAACTCGGCACTATTTTTTTAAAAATCGTTATTACGTTGAAATTAGTGCATTTCGACGATTTAAAAAAAAATAGTGCCGAGTTTACAATTTTGCTTTTATTTTTGATTTTTAAAGCTTATAATATTCCAATAATTGCATTAATACATTGATCGTGAGTACTAGAAATTGATCAATTGCTTTATACAATTATTTATTGCAGTTTTAAAGTGAAAAACTAATTTTTAGCAGGAACCTTACGGCCAATACAACCTTAATGAAGGTAAAGTTGCCTATTTTTTCTACTCAAAATATAAATAAATAAATCACATCAAATTAGATATTATTATAACTTATTGGAAGGACTATTTCATGTAGAATCTATACCGTTTTTTACATTTTTAATTAATACTGTATTTAATAACTTATAAACAAAATAGTAAATGTACTTTTAGGCCCTATTATGCAACATGATTTTCTCACTGGTACTCATGCTATGAAACAGCATCCCCTATTACAAAACATAATTAAATTATTTTTTACATTTACATTTTTCTGTATTTTTCGAGTCATTTTTGGTATCAAATTTGTTTCTATATGTTCACGACACTTGTAATAATATAAACTGCGAAAAAATTTGAAATTTATATGAATTTAAAATTATTTATAAGCAGTTACAAAATGAGTGGTTGTAATGAGTGACGTTTCTTGCTTACAAGTCTTCAAAAACGAAAGTTTCATGATTTTAATTCAATATATCATTAAGAAACATATGCGAAATGTAGAGATCTATTTTACATTTATTTCTAAGCAAAATAATTGATATCCATTACTTCCATCTACATTTAATCCATGTTAAAAGCTCAGATGTATACACCCGATGGACATTGATTTGTGTGGAATCTGTCTAGTCAATTTTAAAATCTTGCAATCTCATTGGACGATTCCAATTTAGAGTTAATGGTTACACTTGAATTTTCCGATGGGATTACAGAATTTTGAAATTTACCATGCACGTTCCACACGAATCAATGTCCATTTGGTATACAGTATCGGTAGGTTAAGACACGATTTGCAGGTTAGATTTATGTATTAATAATTAATATTTTTAGTCAAGTTACTAGCACAAATAATATAAATATAGATAAAAAACAATGTTTAAATTACATTGTTACTTGAATCGACTTAAAATAAGTTACGAAATTCTTAAAAAAAGCTCTTTTTTACCGTTTTATAGTAGGGAGTAAGGACCTGCAGTGCGTTTGGGCTCCTATTGTGAAAGAGGTATTTATTTAATAAAAGGCAATAAGAAAATCGATGATTTTGTGTATAATCTGAATTTATAACATATAAACTACATTATAAACTACTTTTCATGTTCTAAAATTGCTTAAATATTGAAAAATTGCTATAAATGCATACAGAAAAAAAAGAACAGTTTTGGTTCAAATAACAGTCGATTTATATAAGTGCTTGGCAACGGCGAGACTAAACAATTTTTGTTCACATTTTATGAGAATAAAAATCAGATATTTATTAATGCATCTGTAAAACAAATAGCACATGAATCTAAGTATATTTTTCTTATTAAATTTAATGGTGCTGGATCACTTCTGACTTAATTTTTACTAAACCGTTTCATAATAGGAGCCACTTTTTAAAGTGTTCCATAATAGGCGACTTTACCTTACTTGCCAGCAAACGTAACTATACACACCGATCGTTCGCGATGCCGAGGTCGACGGCACTGTAACCGCGCTCCCGCAGCATCGTCATGAGAGTGATCTTGTTGCTGTCGTAGACGTGGCCGGGTTTTGCCGGCTCACCAGCCTCCTGAAGTTCGTTACCCGTGGAGAGTACTCCGATGCTCGGTTCGTGTGTTACCGCGATTTGCACGCAACCGCACGCCGCTAGGATGCCCATTTCTACGGCGCCGAGTTTCGTGCCGGCTCGCAGGACAGCGTCACCCACCCTTATGTCGCTGCCGATCGGTCTGGTTATGACATAATTGCTTAAATTATTTATGTAGTAGATATTTTTAATTTTTTAATAATGTTTTTTATGATTTATGAATTTTAATATCTTATACTAACAGGAAAGTACCCGAACTGTCAAATTCAAAAAAATTCCAAACCCATATTAAAAAGTAGACCTCCATGCGAGATTCACGAAACCATTTTTTTTATCGGCTGAGAAGCGCCTTATAAGGGTTAAAATCACCCCTAAAGTTTACCCCCAAGAAACGTTTTTTTGATATATCTCGGCTTCCACTTAACTTTTTTTAACGAAACAAAATGGAAAGAGTTTCTTATTAAAAAGTCAAGAAATCCGTGGTAGTATGAACATTAAGGGTTGCATCCCTTATTTTTTAGAGGGTGAAATTGTGTTTTTTTAAGAATAATTTTTGTTGTGAGAATTCATAAAATAATTAAAAATAGGTTAAAACATTATTTTTGCCAACTACAATAAATAACAGTTGGTATGTTTGGGATTTAAAATTGGTCGTTGTGCTGCTTAGAAATTGGTAGAATTGTATAAGAATTTGTATTAAAAGATAATAAATTGTAAAAATCTGTAAGAATTTGTAAAAATTTAAACTTTTATACAGTGACTTACATTTTGTAACATATATTAATTATATTTCTAATACATAATAATTTACATTTTATTACGTTTTAGTATTTTTTCTTTACATCTTTGAAAATATTTTATTTATAGCTTTATTTAAATAAAAGTACAATTATAAATTATTATAAAAGTATAATTATGAACTATTTGAAAAAAGTGTACAAATATGTGATACGATGTAAAATGTGTATCAAAATTTGTATATAAACGTAAAAAGATGTAATTAAAAGTACAAATATATAATAAAATGTAAAAAGATGTACGAAAGAATGCCTATAAAATTTGAATTAAGAGTACAAATTAAAAAGTAATAAAACGTAGACAAATGTAAGGAAAAGTAAGAAATTATTAAAAAATGGTAAAACTGTGGTAAAATGTAAAAGCGTCCGAAATCCAGTAGAAAAGTACAATTTGTTACGTTTTCTTACACTTTTTTACAAACAACTACATTATCATACACTTGTTTATCGTACGATAAACAAGTGTATGATAAAAAAATGATAAATAATAGAATAACATAACAAAAGATTGTTACATTATTATACACTTATTTACATAATATAATTTCCGCTAGGGGTCTACATACTATTTTTCGTGGAATTTAAAATATTTCTAAAAAATTTTTCGCCATATTGAATTCACTATTTTCAAATTTTTATTGTGGATCTAACTGTGGATTCCGATTAACGACTTCAAGAACCCATTTTAAGAAAAAAAATAATTGCCAAAAAAATATACCTAATTCATTTGTGTTAGGGGTGGTTTACCACCTCTTAAGGGGTTGTTTCGCGAAGAATGCCCAAACACACCAACTGTTATTTATTGTAGTTGGCAAAAATAATGTTTTGACCTATTTTTAATTATTTTATGAATTCTCACAACAAAAATTATTCTTAAAAAAACACAATTTCACCCTCTAAAAAATAAGGGATGCAACCCTTAATGTTCATACTACCACGGATTTCTTGACTTTTTAATAAGAAACTCTTTCCATTTTGTTTCGTTAAAAAAAGTTAAGTGGAAGCCGAGATATATCAAAAAAACGTTTTTTGGGGGTAAACTTTAGGGGTGATTTTAACCCTTATAAAGCGCTTCTCAGCCGATAAAAAAAATGGTTTCGTGAATCTCGCATGGAGGTCTACTTTTTAATATGGGTTTGGAATTTTTTTGAATTTGACAGTTCGGGTACTTTCCTTGTAAGATTTTGTGGTAATTTTTCTACAGATTACTTTTCTATCATATGTCATAAAATTAATATTGCAGGTAATATTGTACGTTTATTAATTTATTAAATTAATAAACGTACAATATTATTATTAATATTGTACGTTTTACAAATCAAATTATGCTTCGGAATAAACAATTAAGAATTAATTACAATAATTTTAATGTTTAAGTATATGATATACTGCAATACTGTCCAAATAATTTTATTTAATTATTTTTGATAAATAGCAATGATATTGTAAAGTTTATTTTTAGGCACGATCGCTACTCGGAAGAGCCTTATTATAATTACACCATAGAGTGAAAATTGCTACACTTCAAATACTGACAATTTATTATATAAGAACTGTTTTCCACCCAAAATGAGTCCATTTTAAGAGTCTTCCAGGATGTATGCAATATGTCTGTACGTCCGTATCTAATAAAGTTCTTTTGGACAGATCGGGTCGAATTTTTTTACGGAAATATTTTTGTTGAAAAAAGTTAAAAACTGTTAGTAAGGGTTACTTATAAACTGTTCCAAAAGGTTATAAAATGTAGGATTTTGGGCGTTAGTAATTGTTTATAACTGTTTGTAACAATTTTTAACAGTTTTTAACAATTTGCAATAGTTAATAATACTTTAATTAATTACAAATTATTAATTCTTCTTAAATATTATTCAAAATGTCATTCATAAATATAATTCTTAAATATCATTCATTTAATTAATTAAGAATTATTAATTAATTAAGAATTATTAATTCTTTTTAAATATCATTCAAAATTATTTGAAACTGTTTCAAATTGTTTAAAACTCCTAAAAACTATTTGAAAATGTATCTAAAATCCTACATTTTGTAACATTTACAAACAGTTTTAAGTAATTTTTTACAGTTATTAATTGTTATTAACATTTATAATTTACGACAGGGAGGTACCTGATTAAGCCACATCGATTGCTTCCCTATAAAAAAAATCAGCTGATTTTTTTTATAGGGTTAAGCAAAATTAACTTTAAGTAAAAATCTAATAAATGCATCTGCTAAAATTATTTTAAAGTCTTATTTTTCATATTAAATATTCTTTACTACGACGAGCAATATTTTATTTAATAAAATAGCCAAAAACAGCTAAAAACGTAAAAAACAGTTGATTTTTGGCTATTGCTTTATAGGATTTGACTTTATACAAAAATATTAAATACAAAAGTTGTAGATAATATTTAAACTTTTTTCCATTTAACATTTTCATGTACAATCAATTCCTACCAAACTAAACCTGTAAAAACGATTTTTAACGCCTAAGTACACCTGAAATAGTCGA
Source organism: Torymus aiolomorphi (assembly GCA_036365515.1). Lineage (NCBI taxonomy): Eukaryota > Metazoa > Arthropoda > Insecta > Hymenoptera > Torymidae > Torymus > Torymus aiolomorphi. The sequence continues at coordinate 19,859,449 of CM070877.1, read as the reverse complement.
TTTTCGCTTATTATTGAACAAGATTTGATTTAATACAGAAATATTGAATAAACATTTCCATGTAATAGTAGATTATGTAACAAGGGACTAAAGTCGCAGAGTATTCCCACGGGTGAGTTCACTACCCGAGCGAGCGTAGCGAAGCGAGTGAAGTCGAGTGATCGACTTTAGTCCCGTGTAACATATTGTACTTTATTCCCATCGCCACTGTGGCCACTTCATAGATTTGAAAAGTTATTTTGTATTTATGTGTAATAATTTTGTTAGTTTTAACCCAATTCACCATAAACGTAAAAAATTAGGCTATGTTATTATTCCCGCTAATTTACTTTATTCCCGCATTATGCGGGAATAAAGTAAAGAGGGAATCAGACACCACTTTTGTCCCGCTTTTCGGTTATAAAATGGCCATTATAGTAGATGGAAATAAAACCAATTTCGGACGATCTAGATTTACAAAAACGATTTTTCATGCCTAAATCAAGGAGCACGGGAGCGCTCCGAAGGCAAGTATAGAAGAAGTCTAAAAAGATACACAATACACTCAAATAGTCGATTATTAGATTAGTTAAAATGAATTTACTTTTTCAGAGGCACATTGTTACAAAATTATATATATACTAGTGGGGCTTCGCCCCCCTGCTCGCTCCGCTCGCCAACCCCCGATTAAGAAAATTGTAATGATTTTTATATATAAAATTATGGAATAAGGATTAATTTAATGGCTGATTACTTTTGTTGAAAAAATAAAGCTATAAATATATTTTCTATGATAATTTTTGTTAATGTTTTTATAAATTTCATGGCAAACGCCATTTGTAATCCATTTATCAGGAATCAAAAACTGATGAATACCTTCTCCAATATCTAAAAATGCCGCAAAATCTTTATTTTGTGTACGAATATTGACTTTTAAATTAGAAATATTAAATAATGGCCAAAGGTATGAACTTTTGACAGTTTCTTCTATAATAGTATTCTATAATAGTATCCACTTTTAACTACAGGTAAGATTTGTCGAAAATCTCCACCTAAAACAATTAACTTTCTTCCGAAAGGTTCATCCTTGCAAGTGACATCTAAAGTGTTATCCCTATTGAAAAATATCGCGTGATGATCGTGCCAGTTTATCGACCATTTTCTGGCGCGATAATCGCGTGAGTTAGCCGAAATTCAACATTAACAAATAAGTTTTATTTTCACAAGTGTGTACGTGCTTGCATAATTGGCAAACATTATGACTGTAAATGTATCAGTGCGTAACTGCAGTGTTAATGTACACATGCGCATATGTACACTTCTTGATCGACTGATTCTTGTAGAACGCGCCTGATAAATTTAAAAATTCTGCAATCGCATTTAAAGGTAATGGCTACACTTGAATTGTCCAATAGGATTGCAGGATTTTAAAATTCACTAAGCACGTTCCACGAGAATCAATGTCTATCGAGTGTACATACAGTCACATACTCACGCGTACATTAACACTGCAGTTACGCACTGATACATTTACAGTCATAATGTTTGTCAATTATGCAAGCACGTACACAGTTGTGAAAATAAAACTTATTTTTAATGTTGAATTTCGGCTAACTCGCGCGATTATCGCGCCAGAAAATGATCGATAAACTGGCACGATCATCGCGCGATTAGTCGCGCGATATTTTTCATATTTTTCAATAGGGATCAATAATTTCTAACGCTTTTTTGAAGCTTCGTCTCAAATTATAATGTCTGCTTCTTTCAATTTTTTGTTATCAGAATCTAATTTTGCAAATGCACTTTCAATATTACTTAAATCTAAAGGTAATCTAAGTGTACAATGACTGGTCATACTCTTTGGTAACAAAATAGAAGCTATTCCTGTCCAAGCCATAGATAAAAACCTTTTTTTTAATGAAATAAAATAATATATCAAAGTTTTATATAAAAATGTTTTACCAAGTGTTTTACCAAGTTAATAAAAAACGGGAATTCGACCGTAGCGAGAAGTAGCTTATTAGTTCAGCAATGCATTTTTTTCCTTCATTACTATTTATTAAAAAGATCTAATTCCTTTTCTTATATAATTTATTTTTTATTATACGTACAAAATATATTAGGGATATATTATATGTCCGAGATACATTAAGGATATTCACAAGGGCCAGTTCGACCATAGTGCAATGATTCGAAAAATCCATATTGTTTGAGAGAACTGCTTTTTTTCCATTGTAACGCGTAATTTACGTTTCCTTTGTTAAAGTTTGAAGGTTTCTTGACTGTTAACATAAGCCTTGCCCTGAAGGAACCACCTTTTTGCGTTTCCTTTCTTAAAGTATGAAGGTTCCTTGACTGTTAACATAAGCCTTGCCTTGGGGGATCCACCTTTTTAATCACGGTATTCTATTTATATCCTTTTAAAAGTTTTTCTAAAGTAATTGCTTCTGACTATACATTTATATCCTTCTATCTAAAATAGAACGTTATACGGTCCAAAATATTACGTTTCCTTTGTTAAAGTTTGAAGGTTCCTGAACTGTTAACCTTGCCCTGGAGGTACCACCTTTTTGAGCTCGACCATATGTTTATCCTGTAGCTTTAGAAATGATTGTGCATAATTTTTCTATAGCCTGAATGTATTCAATAATCCCTTTGAAGTTATAACATACAATTTTTGTCCTTTTATAATGTCTATTTCTTTGGAGTACATTTACGTTTCTTTTGTTAACCCATTTCTTCCCAAGCGGCCATTTTATAGTCGATTGGTTTTTTGCCTAAAAAATTGTCGAAAGAAATAAATAATAACCAATAGCACTTTTCCGAAGTAAAATTGTCCGCTCTTTACAATTCTGAAGTCAGAATTTTAAATTTCCATTATTTTTTTTTTCGACAATTTTTTAGGCAACAAACCAATCGACTATAAAATGGCCGCTTTGGAAGAAATGGGTTAAAGTTGGAAGGCTCTTCTAGAGAAACCACCTTTTTGATCACGGTATCTTTTCTTAATTATATCTCGTAATTTACGTTTTCTTTGTTGAAGTTAGAAGGTTCGACTGTTATTAAAAGCCTTGAGGAGTTAAAAGTCATGGAGGAATCACCTTTTTGGTCACGATATCCTATTTATATTCTTCTAAAAGTTTTTCGAAAGGAATTGCTTCTGACTATATATTTAACCCTTCTGAAAGTTTTTTCAACGAATTGTTGAAAAATTATACGCCTGAGATATCCACATTGTACATTTGTAAGGTTCTTTGACTATTAACTTGTCCTGAGGAATCACCTTTTTGCTGTCAAAAGTTCGAAGGGAGCTTATATTTTGCTTAAAATTTTTATACAGGGGCTTTCGAGGTCGCTAATCATAATCTTGCTGTAAGACTATTCAAATTAAAAATGTCGGATTCAATATGGCCGTTAGAAGTTCGAAAAAAGCTTAGATTTTCTTGAAAATTGCTATACAGGGATTTTCAAGGTCGCTGACCAAGATTTTGATATTGGACTTTCGAAATTCAAAATGGCGGATCCAATATGTCGGTTAATAGTTTGAAAAATGCTTAGCTTTTTCTCAAAATTGGAATACAGAAGTTTCGAAGTCGCTGATCACGATTTTGCTATTGAACTTTCGAAATTCAAAATGGCGGATCCAATATGGCTGTCAAAAGTTCGAAAGAAGCTTAGATTTTGCTTAAAGTTTGTATACAGGGGTTTTCGAGGTCGCTGATCACGATTTTGCTATCAGACTTTCAAAATTCTAAATGGTGGTTCAATATGGTAGTTAAGAATTCGAAAAAAGCTTAAGTATTTCTCAAAATTGGAATACAGAAGTTTCGAAGTCGCTGATCACGATTTTGCTATCAGACTTTCGAAATTCAAAATGACTGATCCAATATGGCGGTTGAAAGTTCGAAAAAAGCTTAGATTTTTCTCAAATTCACATTGTTTTAATGTTGGAAGGTTCTTTGACTATTAACAAAAGCTTTGCCCTAGAGCAATCACCTTTTTGATCACGGTATCCTATTTATATTTTTCTAAAAGTTTTTCCAATGTTTTTAGAAAGTGGTTGTAGTGCTACTGCCGAAAGATACCACTTGAAATATAAATCCCACGCGCCTATTAACAGCCCTGTTGAAAAAAATCATATGACAATCACTTGATCATCATACCCAAAATCATGCCAAAAAGTCAAATGATTTTCATATGATTGCCATATGGTTCTCATGTGACTCTTATGTTCCCAATTTGTTAAATATTTATTCAAATAATTCTTATTAATTATTATTATTATTCATTTACTTGAATCTACGATTAACTAATGTATGTTGATATAATGTAAATGGTGGCAAAGAAGTGTTGCATTAGTTGTCATAATTTAGGAATGAAAAATTAAATATAAAAAATTTAAGATTAACAATAATAAATGATAATAATAATTAGTAATAAATGGAAATATTAACATTATTTTCAGGTAGAAATCAGCTGATAACCACCTGAAAATCAGGTGACGTTTTGGCCTGATTTTCACCTGATTATCAGCTAATAATCAGCTGAACTTTTTCAGTAGGGACGTCGTCACGTTCATACTTTGCTTCTGTTCTTCTATCTGTTGGATCTACAGTAGAGATTTTTATAAATCATTCCAATGATTTCATTTCCCTTATCTTGTATTAACTAATTTTACAAAATTATTTGAATAAATATTTAGCAAATTGGGAACATGAGAGTCACATGAGAATCATGACAATCATATGAAAGATCATATAAAAATCATGTGAAAATCATTTGACTTTTGGCGTGATTTCGGGGATGATGATCAAGTGATTGTCATGTGATGTTTTCCAACAGGGAGTACCTTTAGGGTGACGTGGCGTGGAAAAAAGTATTTTTTCGTTTCAACTACAATTTTTTTGCTTCCCAATCCTGAATATCATAATTGCCAGTAAATAATAAAGTTAATTTAAAATCACTTAAATTGTTTCCAATTGAATGAATATTATTTGAATTATTAAAATGTATTTTTATATTACAGCAATTATATACTGTAATATAAAATTCCTCTACTCCTCAATACATTCTGATTATACATTTACATACTTCTAAAAATTTTTCCAACGAATTGCTTCTGACTGTACATTTGTATCTTTCTAAAAGTTTTTCTAAAGGAATTGCTTCTGACTATACATTTGTATTCTTCTAAAAGTTTTTCCAAAGGAATTGCTTCTAACTATACATTTGTATCCTTCTAAAAGTTTTTCCAAAGGAATTGTTTCTGACTATATACATTTGTATCCTTCTAAAAATTTTTCCAAAGGAATTGCTTTATTTGACTGTACATTTATATCCTTCTAAAAATTGTTCTAACAGAAAAAGTGGTTATGTAGGGCTATTGTCGAAGGATGCCACTTTAAACAAAAATACAACGCGTCCATTAACAGTACCTCCAGGGTGACGCGGCGTGGAAAAAACTGTTTTTTCGTTTCAACTATAATTTTTTTGCTTCTCAATATTACATTTTACATAATATTTACATTTTTAATATTACAAATTTTGTATAAAAACTATGAGAATGTCCTATTTTATTACATTGTTCAGGGGATATTGAGGGGGGCGCTGAGGGGGGGCTACATGGTAACATTCATCTATATAATATAGGAAGATATATATATATATATATATATATATATATTAGTATTTGAGATGTAATAGTTTTTCAATGGCAAAGATATAGGGTTCTCCTAAGTATAAGTATAGCGGTCGTGCCTCATATATAAAACCGAAGTTTTTAAATAGACAGCGGGGGGTTGGGACGGCGAGTGAAACAAGGGGGCGCCCGCATTCCCCTAGTTAAATTAAAAAATAAAAGATACCTTATTACCTTATATCTTGTTCTTCTTTTGGCTCTGTGAGTATCTCAATTTCTAACTCTTCTTTTCCATCATTTCCTTTTTGTAATAACTTTGTATCTTCAACTTGTACTACAGCTGTAGCCTCTAAAACAAAATTCCCAATTAAATTTAAGAATTTGAAAAATAAATTTTGAAATACTTACCATCCGGAACTGCAGCCCCAGTATTTATTCTGACACATGTACCAGATACAATTTTTACATTTCCAGGCTAAAAAAGAATTTAAAACTAAATTAATTTTGTTGAAACATATTTAAGGTAATTAATTTAAATTAACATGATTATATTTACTTCAAAACCTGCTTCTATGCCACCTAAAACTTGTCGTTTACCCTTTCCATCTTTTGCAATAACAGCATACCCGTCTTTAATAGAAGCCCTAAATGGTGGTAAATCTAGAGGTGAGTAAACAGTCTTCGACAAAACTCTTCCAAAAGAATCCCAAATATTTACTTTCACAGAAAGTATATCTGATTCTGCTGTTTCTTTTAAAATTTTTTGTGATTCTTCAACTGAAATCATTGGAAATGGTGATTCTCGTAGTCGACCAGCAACATTGTCTAGATTTAACAATGATTTTGAATTTTTGTGTGAACAATTGTGATGGGTGGGTACATTATGTGTCTGCTCATGATGAGAATGTCCATCACTGAGGTTCTGATGAACTTCTGTTACATTATTCTTATTATCCAATATCAAATCAACGGCATGAGGGATTACATCTGCTATGGCGCTAAAACATTCTTTTACAGCCTTTGGAGATCCTGGAAGGTTTATAATCAATGTTTTTCCACGAATACCGCAAATGGCCCTATTTTGTAGTAAATTCAAATGAAAATTTTGCAAGCTCATTTTATTTTCAAAAATTTTACAAAAGTCAATCACATGACTTCATATTTATATTAATCTAATGAATTTATTCAATTATAAGTACCGGGATAACATTGCCATTGGTGTAATTTTCATGCTTTCAGAAAGCATAGCATAGGAAATTCCTGGAGCATCTTTCTCGATAACTTGTCTTGTAGCTTCTGGAGTGACATCTCGATTAGAAAAACCAGTTCCTCCAGTAGTTAAAATAACATTAACTCCAATTTTATCAGACCAGTTTGCTAAGGTTTCCTGTAGTATGCAAAAAAGATAAATAGTCGAAAATGATAATGCATAGAACTATTCTTTTTTATAAATATTTGAAAAATCTCACTATAATTATAGATTTATCATCTGGAATAACAGCAGTACATTGTATTTGACCATGTAATAGCTTGCCTTTTATAGATTCTTTGTTAGTTACCAATTCTTGCAACACTGGACCACTTTTATCCTTTTGTTTAAATTTCGAACAGGAATCACTTACTAAAAAAGTTTAAATAATAACCTCAATAGTGAAAACTAACCTCAACTAGTATATGAAATTTGTAATTTTTAACATATAATTAAAAAATAACAATTTGAATGCATAAGTTTAAAGTAACAGTTTAAATGTCATTTTTTTTTCTTTTTACATATCTTAAATATATGTTATTGTTTTGATCTTACTTGTTAAAATGCCAAATGTTATGGGAGACATCTTGACAGTCCACTATCTTTCTCACATCTGAATACTTTTCTTGTGGAATGAATTTCTTATTGAATAACAGAGATTAGATAAGATATGAATTACACAGTAAAGTACTTTGTATGCAACAACGTAACAAGGTTGTGATTACTCTTTTGAATTAATATTTTACTGCATAATTGAGCTGGTTATATAAAAAGGGAAAAAGCAAAAGGCAAAAACAATTGTACACAATGCTCACTTAACATTAAAACTATTTATTGACCATAATTAATCAAATTATTTAACATAAACAAGTCTGACGATTTAAAAAAATTCACAGCACCCAGGTCTATAAATTAGTGCCAGCTATTGGTCTTGCACTGTCGTCCCATCAATAATCAACTAATCCACTGCAAAACACCAAAAGCAACGACAGCATATTAAAATAAGCACATTTCACATTAAGAACGTCGAGATAGAGACCCGAAATCCCTACCGATTATTCCTTGGGCTAGAATAACGTGGCGAAGTACGATGTCTCCGTCGTGATTCTTGTCTACTATTCCTCTCCTTGTCGTCTCTTCTATCGCGACCTCGGTCTCTGTCTCGGTCTCGGTCTCTGTCTCGATCACTTTCGTGTTCATTGTTTCTGTGGTCGCGATCTCGCCTGTCTCTGCGCGCCGAGCTTCGAGAGCTTCGTTCAGGCGTTGGAGAACGGGATGCCGAAGAACGAGATTCTGAGCTGTGGCCTTCGTAGCGGTGTCGTCGCTCTCTTTGCCTGTTGAGTAAATAAATTGGTTAAGTAAAAGTAACACGTTACATGAATTTGTTGAAAGATTGATGCCACATTATCAAAGACATTTTCATTATTTAAATATAAATGAATCAATTAAATTGTTTAAGGAAAGATTAGAAAATATATTGATTTTTTTTTAGAAACTAAAAATAAGTGTATACATATAAGGAAATGTAAATAATTCATTGTAAACTATAATACTAATTATTTTTGTAAAAAAATAAATACTTTAATTCTTCAGTGTATAAAAATGAAAAGTGTTATAAATTGTTAAGTCCTGAATTACAGTATTCAACGATAAGTAAAATAAATAATAAAAGTATCAGTAAACCCTTATATTTTATTAGCTCAAAAATTCATATACTCACTTCCTACGAAGTTTCAGCGACATTTCCCGAATTTCATCTTCCCGGTCTTGTCTCTGTTGCTCTATTTTCTCGATTCGAGCTTGTTCGGCTTTCTTATCTGCTTTATCTGCAAATAGTTAATAATACATAAATTGAAACTTTTCTGTTTGCTGGGAACATACAAAGAATTGTATTCAAGAAAACGTTGCTTACATTGCCTATTTAGCAAGGCTTGCATTTTCTTCTTAAGCCGCTCTTGGGGTGTAATTTTTGAAGAACAAGACTGAAAAATAAATATCTTATGCAAATGTTCTTTACAAATAGCGACGAGCGTCACTCGTCTTTAATAGTCATTTATATATTTACAAAAATTTGAAGCTTAAATAAATTTATATTGACGTGCACAAAATGGTGCACTAAAAATAGTATGATGTGTGAGCAAGCATTTTTGCTTAATGAAATCAACAATGGAGCAATCAACTGAGGATAATGTAACTGAATTTACGTAGCAATGATGGATTTGGCATGCTGCTTTTTGTAATTGACAATGGAAATAAACTCGTTTTTTTTTTTTTTTTTTTTTTTTTGATGGAAACAGACTGTTAAAGGGGAAAATTGTACATGGTTCTCTTTTCTTTTGCATTGTGCATTAAGTGACTAATAAAGCGTTACGGTTCTTACTGACTTTGTGTCCGCCACCAGAATTTGTACTTAACCCTGCTTTTGGCTTGTTCCTGTCAATAAAATATCAGAATTTTAATAAGTAATTCGGTTATAGGAATCAAAATAATAAAAGATATCTTACAAGTTTGAATTAACAGTAGTAGATGTCTTTGGTACAGGTTGTGCGTTTTTCTCCTCATTATCTGATAATTCTAATTCTAAACTCGAAGATTTCCCTCGACGACCGTAATACCTGGAAAAATAAGCAAATAAATCATTAAATGATTAAAAAATTTTTTACATAAAAAAAGAAAAAAGAAAAATTACCTTGGTACTGCTGGCGGTTTGTTTTCCACGCTCTTGGACCTCTTGCAATTGGATCTACTTCTAGATCTGGACGACCTGGATCGCGATCTCGATCTGCTGCGGCTCCTCGATCTCGACTCTGATGCCGATCTAGATCTCGTTCTTGATTTTGTCCGTGATCTAGACCTCGATCTGGAACGCGACCTTGATCTTGACCTCGATTTTGACCTCGAGCGCGTTGTCCTCGATCGCGACCTTGACTTTGACTGGCGGTGCTTCTTCGACTCCTCTCTTGATTTTGACCTCGAGAGCGATCTCGAGTAGCTGCTGTTACTCTTGCTACGTTCTCGTCGACGGCGCTGTCGTGTCGAGGACGTCGTTGAGGTCGAGTGGGAGCGCGATCGCTTAGCGCGAGAGTGCGATCGTGACCGAGACCTCGATCTAGACCTCGTTCGTGAGCGCGTTCGCGATCGGCTGTAGGAGCGAGACCTACTTCGGCCACCACCACCGCCACCACCACGCGACCTTGACCTGCTGTACGAGCGTGACCAGCGGGAACGACTGCGAGTCCTAGACCTGCCGTGCTTCCTACTCCTCGACACATTCCGTCTCGATCTGGAATAGTTTTAAAAGTGTTTTATTATTTGTTTATTATGATTTAGTCGTTAAAAGTCTCATTATTATGTAAAAAATGTTTATTAGAAAATATAAAAAATGAAATAGAATTATTTAGTATTACATTATCATTGTATCTGTTAATGTTGTTTTCAATTTGTATCATGATTATTATAATATTTATTATTATATAATAATTCTATATTTCTTATTTTACAGCACTAAATTTTTGGAGACTGCAGACTTTTTTTTAGAAATTTATGAGTACCAGTGTTCAGTTATATTTAGCTTGAAATGATATTTTCTTTATTTGCACTCAAATTATTTTCTTCATACATTGATACTGATAATAAAAGCTTTATATATTGAGTTATTCTATAATTAAGTTACTTTTATTTCATTATTAAAAGTATGTCGCATATGCTTGCAAGTGAATAGTAGTATTGAATGATTTATAAACAGCAAAGTGAAATTAAATCTTTTATACTTATTTAAGGAAAAATAATGTAACGTAAATGGAGTTTTACGCCTCTAATAGTGGTGATCACCGCGTCCAACGCGATCACACAAGGGTATAATCTTTACGCTAGCGTTAGAAACAATATTTTTCGATGCCAAAGGCGAAAAATTCGATTTTTCACCCCTATGTATCGAAAAGTTCTTTCAATTTTTTAAAATTTTACTTAACAATGTATTTTCTATAAATATTATAGTAAGTTTTAGGGTTGATAATAACCTTGAGTATGACGGACTTGGTCTTCTAGAGTCACGTTTTCGGTAAACCTTACTTCTCGAGCGTGAATGACTTCTTGATCTAGATTTAACTAATTTCTTGTTTGACAACTTTTCATTTGTAACTGGACTAGTCGATTTTTTTCGTTTAAGGCTTACGGAATTAGCTTTTTTTGAAGGAGTAACTTGGGAAGAACTACTCTGGGCTACCTCTTCTTCACCACCAAAACTAGTGATGTATGTAATTTGTCCTGCATTAGCTGGTGAATTAGAGCGAGAACGTGATTTGGAAGATGATTTTCTATATGGATTGTATTCAGGACTTTCCCTAGCAGCATAACTGTAATAAATTGTTAATATAAGTAAATAAATGAAATTTTCAGTAAGTTAAATAAAAATTGATGTTGTGTATGAATGTTACATTTAAAATAAATACAATTTTTTATAGGTTATATTATAATAAAGAAAATTTTATTGGATAAGCAAGAGAATAACTATTTATTAATTACCTTGGAGGACTCATTACACGACCAATCATTTTTTTCTCTCTGAAAGCACGTCTTTCTCTTCTGGATCTCCGACCCTGTAAGAAAAAAATATAAGTTATCTTCCTCTAAAATTTCTCATTTCTAATAAAAACGATACATACAGAATACATAGCTTTTTCTTCTTCTTGTTTTCTTGCTTGTCTGAGTGTTTCAGCTTCTTCGAAATCTTGCGTTAAGAAACTAAAGTAGTCTGCACCTAATAATCCATACTTTTGAGCAACTAAATTCATTTCATGAGCTTGTGCCGGTTCTATTTGTGATACATCTACACAAATGTCAAGATCGATATCACTGTCATCATCTTCTTTTTCTTCTGGTACAGCAGAATCTGCTGATTTTGGTGCCTCTGTAACAGGCTCATCAGTTTCATAATTATAACCAATTGCTGCATTATTGCTAGATTTCTTCTTATCTTTTCCAACCTCTGGTTTGGTTGATGAACCAAACTGTTCTTCAATAAAAATCTGATGTAAAAATTTCTCTTCAGTCACTAAAAAGTTTCATACACATTTAAATATTATTTGTCAAAAGAGAAAAGTTAGTTTTTACTTAAATAGTAGATCCCAATTTAGTTATTTTAACTCACCAGTAAGAAATTCATTTTGCACAATTATACGATATCTTTCATAATTTATGTGTCTATCTTCACTAGTTAACGGAATATCAATATCATTTGTATTAGGAGCTTCTGGAATCCAATCAAGATGAGCTCTTACGTCAAATCTATCAATGAGATTATCTTCTTGCCCTTGCCAAGGCATCCTGAATAAAAATTTGTATTTAATAATCAGAATAATAAAAATTTGAAAACCATAGTTTTAAATTATTGATAAACTTACATATTAGCAGGGCTGTCACCTGCTGCTGCTATCACAGGATCTAAATGAATTTTACATGGTCTGCCGTGCAATTGAAGAAATTGGGTTGGATCTGATTTCTGAAAAATAAAATAAATCTTTTTGTATTAAACTATAATGATTAAAGTATTTGAGTTACTAAATTTGAATTTAAAAATTGAATAAAATAATTTATTTGACTGTTCATTTCCCATGTACCATTTATTATTGCATATTTACTAATTAAAAAAATTTTATTATTTAGATACCGAATTTATGGATGTAGTTAAATTAGTGAGAAGCTAATTTACCATGTATTAATTTAAGTAACAATCGAAAGTAACTGTTTAAAAAGATTGATCTTCTGCGTATAAATTTAGAACTAGTAAATTTTGTTTAGAAGAAGAATTAATTTCATCCTTCTGTTACAACCCAAACAACTAAGTGTGAATCAATATACAAAAGATTTGAACTATCAAAAGGTCAATCTCATGGCCCACTCTCAGGAAACTGTAAACAAACCCAATCGTGAAAGTGCAAAATCACAACTTATTTTGAAACCCCATAACATATTCAGCATTCCTGTGAGCCACTCCCAGAAACCACCTGAAAACCGCCATGAATCTCTCTGCTTGAAAGGAAAAACAAGTGGGCGTTGCGATGGCTGACGCTTATAGACTTACGATTTTCTCATAGTAGTCCCGACGGCGTTCGGCTCTGCGTCTGTAATCGACGAGCATGCCTCGTATCTTCTTCTCCTGCTTGCGGGCCTCATGCCACATCCTACCGCCGGTCTTCTTCACGGAGTAGCTCATCGTGCCCGGGGTCAGTCTACACCTATCGCTCCTATTACTATTCCTATCGTTATAACATACGCACGCATCAGGAGCTCCTGCTGCTGCTGTTCTTGAGTACTGCACACGCGCGTTTATTGCACGAGTATCTTCTCTCTAACAGAAGAGAGCTTCAGTGTTCTTGCCTCGCGGCCTCGCGCACTTTGTTCACGCTGGGATGTCGCTCAACGTTGCTCTCGCCACGGGGCAATTATATCGGCCGCGTTCGCCATGTTACTAGCGCGCGATCCCCGGGAAAAGCCGCCTGCGCGCTACGTACGGTGCCCGTTGTAACAGGCGCGAAATGCGATAAGATAAGGGGAGCCGGGAGGGGATTCAGATTGTCGTAGAGGTGTGTTTCCGCCCAGGTTTTCGACACGTAACTTGACGTCATAGTCGCCGTTTTGGATGCTGCATATCAGCATCATGGCTGCATCGTTTCCTAAATCAATATCCCAAAGAATAAAGGATCAATATAGTAGATGTAATGTGACGTCGCGATTGTCATGTAACCAGCATTATCCGACTATTAATTTAAAAGCTAAAGTACCCTGTACCACTGTACACTGTACCAGGTGGCGAATATCATCGTCAACTGTTACCGATCGAGCAAATTATAGAGCTTTTAATAAATTAAAAAAAATATACTTCGATATCTGCAAAAAAAAAGATATATCATTGCTCTTCGTAATAATACCCTGCAAAGTCTCAAATCGATATTCCAAATCGTCTAAAAATGGCAATTGAACGAAATTTTGTATTGGTTAAATTTGTATTAATTTCGTTCAAATGCCATTTCTAGATGATTTGGAATATCGATTTGAAACTTTGCAGGGTGGTAGAGTGCATTATTACGGAGGGCAATGATGTCTTTGTTTTGTATGTACATATCCAAATGAATTTGTTAAATTAATTAAAATCCGTGTAATTTTTCGGTCGATATAACAGTTGAAGATAACATCTTCCCAAGTGGACATTTTAATGTCGATTGATTTTTTGCCTTGAAAAGTTAGTTTTTTATTGTAGATTATTTATTTATTTCAATCAGAGTAATAATAATTCATCAATAGTTAAGTTCAAGACATACTTCATATGTATGAACCAAATTATTACATCCTATATATAGACCCCGTTGAAAATGAAAAATGTATATAAATATAAAAAAGTGTGTATAAATGTAAATAAATGTAGCTAAAGGTCAGGAATTCCCTAGTGGAAATTTAATTTGGGCAAAACGGTTTAAAACAATTCGTAACTCTGTTCAAATCTGTTTAAAACTGTTTATTAGTGTGAATTTTTGGACGTTTAAAACAGTTCTAAACAGTTATGAACAATTTTGAACAGTTTTGAACAATTTTGAATTTTTGTATTGAAAATGTACTGATCAGACATTTATTTGATCAGTTTAAAACAGTCTTAAATAGTTATGAAAAATTTTAAACAGTTTCAAACAATTCAGAATTATTGTATTGAAAATGTACTGATCATCAGGAAATTATTTGAAATAGTTTAAAACAGTTTTGAACAGTTTACAGCAGTTTTGAGCAAATTAAATTTCCAGTAAGGAAGCGACTTTTCGTCATATCTGCGACGACGGCGACATTAATAACTGTTCAAAACTGTTCAAAACTATTCTAAACAAATTCATATTGTTCAAACGAAAGTTCAGAACGGATTCAAACTGTTCAAAATTGTTTGAAGCCATTCATAAATGTTCAAAACCATTTAAAACTGTTTAAAACAGTTCATAACTGTCCAAAATTATTTTAAACTGTTTTAAATAAATTCTTATTAATTAATAATATTTTAATACAAAAGTTCAAAACAGTTTTAAATTGTTCGTAAATGTTTAAAAAAGTTCAAAAGTGTTCAAAACTGTTTAAAACTGTTCATAACTGTTTAGAACTGTTTTAAACGTCCAAAAATTCACACTAATAAACAGTTTTAAACGGTTTTGAACAGTTTTAAACAATTTTAAACAGATTTGAACAGTGACGAATTGTTTTAAACTATTTTGAGCAAATTAAATTTCCACTAGGGTTGGAACATTTTTTACATTTATATACAAATATATAAATATATCCATTTTCATAATAATATATAGTTTATAGTTTATCATGACTATCATGAGATATCAGCGCGCGTGCGCACGCACACACACACACACATACACGCGCGCACACGCCCCACACACACACCCTTTACGGACATGTTCTAAAAATAGTGTATTTCGATTCCAAATATGCTAAACAACAATTCTGACATATTTTCTCAAAACTTTATATTTTTACTATCACAAGCTTTCTTTAGGAGAAAGCAAAAAGTAATGAAAAAAATAAGAGTCTTTATTATTTAAAAAAATCTCGTGTAACGAAGCCCTCTGGTAGCACATCGTTTGCAATTCTAATGCAATTCTGCCGCAATTCTTCTACCTGTCAGAGAAATTGCATCAGACCGTGAAAGTGGTCTATACTTCATACTTCAATCGTATTTGCAGTGTCAGAAAGAACACACAAGAATAATTGCGATAGAATTATGCAAGCTGTCTGCAACAGATGTTTTGCAACATGATTGCCGCAGGCTTCTATAGCCTCAGTGCCATCTAGAAAAGATTAGTGAGTGCACTTATGTGTTCAGCACAATTGCGACGAACGTGCACTTTTGTTCCGTATGTCAGGTACTGTGCAGCAGAGACAGTCTTGCGGAATCGCAAGTGCAAATATAGCAGTCTTTTATATAGACTTACACTGCAGTGCAATCCAACTAGAATAATGGAATTTATTTTTGAAAATTTAAAGAACTTTTTTTTATTTCTATATCAGTCTGTAAAATTTATTTAAAATTTATTTGCGATTAGTAATTAATAATTTAATATTCACTAGCCAAATTCATGCACGCTGCGCGCGCTCCATGTACTTTTTTTCTTAAACATGCAAAGAATAATTTATTCCTTATAAGCCGGAAATCTTTTTCTTTTAATTTTGGTGCATCTTTACCCACGCTATTACTCAAAATTGGGTTCCCGTTTTTCTTATTCAATTTTTAATTTTAAGGAAAAAACTCTTTGATACGTTATAGTTCTTTATTAAACTTAAAACGTGTCAAAGAGTTTTTTTCAAAAAGTTTAAAATTGAAAGAGAAAAACGGGAACCTAGAATTGAGTAATAGTGTGGGTATCACATTACCTAATACAAAATTTTGAGGCTAGAAACTATAAGCTTATTCGAATATTTTTTTTTCGTGAAGTATTAAATAAAGAATAAAATCTGAACATAATATTGACATAATTTATTCTAATATTAATATAATTAATTTTTCTAAGATTAAAACATTGCTTATTGTTTTGAATTTTAGCGTGCAATTCAATAACTATTCGTATTATGTTTTGAAATACTTTTCTACTTTTAGCCATCACTTTAACAAATAATTAAAACATATTATTTATTTTTTTAAGCTGCAATCCATATTAATTTGATTATTATTTATTTAATACTTTTCACTTTAATCATTTTCATTCCAATAAATATTTCAATAAATAATACCTAATTATCAAATAAAAATGCATACTTAATTTTAAATTTTCGCGCCTTTTATCCAAGAGCCAATCACAGATCAAATCTATAGAGGCTTCACTTCTGATCATCACTTTTTTAAGGGGATGTAGGAGCGAACTTTACCGATGGTGACCTCCACCTCGAGCCGCATTTCCCATTGTTCGCGCGAAATTTACTTCGTAATACAGAAAATTAAGTTGCTAACGATTTTTTATCGTGCAAAGAACGCGAGATCACAGCATTTTCAATAATCAAAATGTTCAATAATTTATATAATGCAATATTCTGAAAATTGACGCGTGGAATTACGTAAAAGTGACGGTCATCTTACAATTTTCTATGTGAAACGTCATCCTCACCTCGCCTCGTATTTCCCATTGTTTGGTTTAACTAAAAATTATTAAATGCTGTATAACATTTATAAACATTCCTTATTATAACAAGAACACGCGATCACCGTATTTTTGCGCTTTACGATTGTACACTTTTTTTTATTTATGATATAAAGTTTTTGAGGTTAGGAAATTTTCAACCAATCAGCGTGGCTCCGACATCACCTTAAGAAGGGATTTTATAGTAAAAAAGATTAAATTTTTTTTAAAAAGTTCTTATGCATGAAAGAATATTTTATATACTCTCATCCCTGCACTCTATCTTCGGCATATAATTGAGAATTCTCTTTTGAAATTTCAATTTTTTATATAGTTACCTATTTTGGTTATAATAATAACATTATTATCTTATATTTACATTACGTCAAATAACATATAAGAATGAATGTATATAGATCTCATTATCATACAGATTTTATGAAGACAAGAAAACAGTATATTAGGAAATAATTTTTCAGTACAAACGCTGGGGCCTTTCTACATATGTGTGTTCTGTGTGTTCTGTGTGTTCCCGACAAAGACAGATAGATCTGTTCCGTTTATGTGAGACAGAGACAGACATAGAGAGAAGTTGTCTAGAACAGACAGAACACACATATGTAGAAAGGGCCCAGAGAACCGCGCAGCGCAGCGCGGCGCTGTACATTCACCCTAATATAAATTGAGCGATCGAGATTTGTTCGGTTTTCGAGCGTTTTTGCGAGGTATCTCGAAATCTCGAATCGATCTCGAAACTCGAAAGAAATCGAGAAATAGCGAAAAGAGAGCGCGTGTATAGCACGCCAAATTAACGCTAATCTTTTTCAAAAATTCAAACTGATATGCAATTTTCGGACCTTGAATAAGTATTTTAATTGACCCAATTTAAACATGATTTTACTCATGAAATAGGCAATTATTTACTTTTTGACAAATTTTGTCATTTTTCTCACGTGTTACGTACTGCTTTTTTCGTATATCGGCCCACACAATACGTAACAAATTGAAGTATTTTTTAGATAAACGTAATGTAACGTTGTTTAAACAATTATTCATGTATTTTTTTCTGAAAATTTATGCTATTTTATGCAAAAGGGTCATTTGGTCCACTTTCAAAAAATGCAAATTGAGAGTTATAATTTTTTTAAGTTTCATTTTCTTAATTTTTAAGTATTTTCATCAGTTATAAAACTGATGTGGAGAATAAAACTAAGTTGAAAGAGATCAAAATATATTCAAATTGTTAATACTTTATTTATATAATCAACATATGCGACAAAAAGTACTATAACGCTATGAAATAAAAAAATTAGCCTGTTCATTTTCTAGAAATGGATTTACATGCTGTAGACAACTCAGAAAGTATGCTCAAAAAGTTTGGAAAAATGAACATCTTAATTTGTTTATTTATAACTGCTGAATTGCAAAATTCAAGATTGCTGCTCGAAGATTACGTTTGTTTTTTTGACTGTCAAAATAAAAAAAGGCCTGCTGACTTTCCAAAAATGGATATAAGTACATACTATAAATAATCCAGAGAAGATGCTAAAAGGTTTGAAAAAATGAACATCTCAATTTGCTTATTTATAACTGCTTAATTGCAAAATTCAAGTTTGCGACTCGCAAATTACGTCCATTTTTCGGCTGTTAAAATAAAACTAAGCCTGTTCATTTTCAAAAATGAATATAAATATAACCACTCAGGGAAGGTGCTAAAAATATTTGGAGATATGAATACCTCAATTTGTTTAATTGTAACCACTTAACTGCCAAATTTGAGCTGGTTGCTCATGGATGATTATGTCGGTTTTTCGACTGTTAAAGAAAAACTAAGCATATCCATTTCTCCAACCGTGCATCTACTCGGGATACAATACACGAGGATTTATTTTTATCTTTTGAAGGTGGTTGTAAGGGTTCATTCAATTCAAAAGTTTTCTGACTTATCAATTTTATAGGTAAAGGTTCATTCGATTCAAAAGTCTTTTGCTTTCTTTCAAACGTAATCAATATTTTTTAACGAATCAGGGCTTAAATTTTAGCTTTTACTGTCTACTTTTATAATTTTTTTACTCGTATTCGTATCATAAATATTTGCAATGTGACACTCAATAGAAGAGGCATCATTTTTTAACGAAATAGAGGATATTTGAGATTAAATTACCCATATCTCAAGAAAAAGGGCCCATTGGATAAAATTGTCACCACTGGGCTTCATTTTTAGGTACCAGAAATCGACTCTCCAATGCCCGCTAAAATCCGTTTCCCGCAGGTTAGACCCACTCCTTGTAAGTATGTGGTCTAAAATTTCTCCCAAAACGGGCGACTGTCTCTACCAACGTCGAGTAGAGTGAATGTTTTTCTATAGCCAAAGGTTGTGCTTTTTGGCACAATTTTTCTCTTAACATTTTTTCAGTGCAACAACCGCTATATACGTGATTTCAGCTAAAAATATCGAGTTTATAGATTTTTTGAAATTTCGATCCGCCATATTGAATTTTCAAAAATTGATGCCAGATTCGTAATCTGCGATACCAAAAACCCCTACATACGTAATTTCGTAATTTCAGCCAAAAATATCGAGTTTCTAGATTTTTTTAAAATTCGATCCGCCATATTAAATTTTCAAAAACTGATGCCAGATTCGTAATCAGCGATACCAAAAATCCCTACATACGCAATTTCAGCCAAAAATATTGAGTTTCTAGATTTTTTAAAATTTTGATCCGCCATATTGGATCCGTCATATTGAATTATCGAAAACTGATGCCAGATTCGTAATCAGCGATACCAATAACCCAATTTCAGCCAAATTCGTTCTAAAGTGACTCCGTGACCGAATTTTCTCTGAAAAATCAAAATTTTTTCATTGTAAATTGCTTATAACTAATTATATAAAGAAGTGTTCTTATTTTTAGGCTTAGAAGTATGTATCATAAATATCAAAGATACAATGGAAAAACATTTGAGCAATTTTGCACTTGCCCTTACAAGGAGATTGCACACCCCCCGCGGGAAAACCGGTCTAACGGCGCCTTGAGAGCCGATTTGTGGTATCTATAGAAATAAAGCCGTGTTCCTAATTTCATCTCATAGGCCCTTTTTCTTGAGATATGAGCAATGTATAATCTCAAATATGCTCTATTTTGTTAAAAAATTATGTCTTTTCTAATTCCTTGCATTTTATTGACTTCTATTGTCACATTGCAAGTATTTCTGATACGAAAACGAGCAAAAAGAAAAAGTAGACAGGAAAAGCTCAAATTTAAGCTTTGATTCGTAAAAAATATTAATTTTTCAAGAAATTATAAGTAACAACTGATAAGAATTTTTCCATCGGTCTTACAGTCTTACAAATTAAATTAAAATAATTAATATTTATGGCAGTCAGATTGCCCTTGTTTATAATCACCCCCGCAGAATCTGAAATAAAAACTTAATTAAAATCTAGAAAAAACTTTGTTAGCAAAGGACGATCTGACTGCCCACCACCACCACATTGTCCGACGTTTCGAGCCTGCTCCGGCTCCTCCTCAGGGACTGAAATAAAACCCGCGATACACCTCCTTATATACCATGCACCCATACCCCCTTCTTTTCTCTTACCCCACCACCCTCCACATTCCCCTCTCCAACTTGCCATTCTCACTTAAATTAATAAAGAATGATAAATGTTATCTAATTTACTTGACTCTATCATTAAATTTACATTATTCCGATTTCTTAGAATGTGAATACTTTCAAGGCTTTCCCTCTTATATTTATTCTTAATCCCCTGTTCCAAAATATCCACACTCCCAAAATCGAAAGAATGCAAACTATTTAAACAATGTTCTTTCAAACCCGATGTACAACTTGAGCTGCGTAAACTATATTGATGTTCATATATTCTCTTTTTCAAATATCTACCCGTTTGACCAATATAACAAGCATTACAATCCCTACAATTAATTTTATAAACAACTCCCGATTTCAAACATTTATCATCCTTGTCTTTACAATTACTAAATAACCTTTCTAAATTATTATCATTTCTAAAGAAAACTTGAATATTATGTTTACTAAAAACCCTTCTAATCCTTTCCGACAAACCTCTAACATATGGTAAACTAAAATATGCATTCTTTCCATTTCTATTCCTTGTTTGATTATCTACCCGCTGCTTCAATCCACCATTATAAATTTCCCACACTCTCTCATCAATCATTTTATCAATAAATTTTACGGGATAACTATTTTTAATAAATGTTTCTCTAACTAAATTTAAATTCTTTTTCCTAAAATCTTTATGTGACAATTTAATCGCTCTGTCAATGACACCTTTGATCGCACCTGTCTTGTTTCCGAATTGGTGGTGAGAATCAAAATTTAAAAATCTACCTGACCATGTAGGTTTTCTATACCAATCTAATTTCACTCTATTATTATTACCTCTAATGACTCTAATATCTAAAAACTCAATTGATAATCTTTCTCAACTTCTTTTGTGAATTTAATTCTATCATGGATAGAATTAAACACATCCACCATTTCATCCACAAAACATTCTGGTACAACTGCAAAAATGTCATCAACATATCTTTTAAAAATAATTGGCTGAAAAACCAACTTAGACAAAGCAATACTTTCCAATTTTTCCATTACTAAATTGGCTATAACAGGTGACAAAGGTGATCCCATTGGACAACCATATCTTTGTTCATATAGACTATTATCAAAAGAAAAAATTGTGTTTTTAAAAACCAAATTAAGTGCCTTTATAAATTCATCTTTTGTTAAACTAGTATGTACTTTAATTTCAGACCATTTATCTTGTATAATATCATTCAACAACTCTAAAGGTATATTTGTAAACAAAGATACTACATCCAATGAAACCATCCTATGATCATTCGGAATAATAATATCTTTCATTATACCATAAAAACTCCAACTATCTTTAATATATGAATTTGTTTTACCCACTATCTTGAACAATATATTAGACAAAAATCTAGCAAGTCTATACGTCGGAAAATTTATCGATGATATTATTATTCTATATGTCAACTGTTCTTTGTGAATCTTAGGAAGCCCATAACATTTAGCTACAGTGCCATTTTCACATTTTAAATATTTAAACATACTATCTTTAATATAGGCTTTTGTTTTCCAATGCATCAATAATTCTTTCAATTTATCTTGTAGTCTATTGATATGTGGATTCCTAATTTTCACATAAGTGGTATCATCCTCCAACATAAGTTGAATTTTATTAATATAATCCCTTTTATCCGAAACTACAGTTACATTTCCTTTATCTGCTTTTTGGAAGATCATATTCGGATTCTCTCTCAAGAATTTCTTCGTTATTTTTAATTCATGGAATAAATTACTATTCAAATAATTATCAAATCTATGTTCTCTTTTAAAATTATCAACAACTTTAACTAAAGAACGCCTACATTCTTTTTTAAACTCCAGATTAAAACTACTCATACTACTTTCTACCTCAGCGATGATATTCTTGATCGGAAGAGATTTACTTGAATATGATATTCCAAATTTAGCACCCTTTGACATGATATTTACCACTTCTTCTGGTATTACTTTGTCAGTTAAATTTCTAAACCAATCCTTATTAACATTGTTAGTTTGATTGACCTGAGAGTGTTTTCTATGCTTTAAATATTCAAATTTTCTTTTTAATTTACTCCTATGGTTATATTTTACTTTTTCAAAGTGCCTCTTTTGACCACGAAAAAATTCTTGCAAATCATTCTGTTCTATTTTATTATATAAATATCTTTCAAGCTCTAATAAATATTTATTCAAACGATTAATTTCAAAATTCAAATCTCTAATTTCTAAGTTAAGTAATTTATTTTTGAAAAAGAAAATATTTTTCCGTAGATCATAAGAAACTCTTTTATTGTAATCCCGATAAAAACCCTTATCATCAAATTTTTTTCCAATATGTTTAGGAAAAATATTTGATTTTTTACACCTTAGAAGAAAAGTGAGTTGCTCCTTTAAAATTACAATCCTTAAAACCATTTTTACCCATTTTGAGCAATAATCTTTTACCACCTTCCCATAAATCCCATATATATCTCTAAAAAACATTTTACCCCACCTTTAATAGACCTTAGTTTTATCATTAAAAATATTACTTATGTCGACTGCAATTTAATATCAACTGATAAGAATTTTTCCATCGGTCTTACAGTCTTACAAATTAAATTAAAATAATTAATATTTATGGCAGTCAGATTGCCCTTGTTTATAATCACCCCCGCAGAATCTGAAATAAAAACTTAATTAAAATCTAGAAAAAACTTTGTTAGCAAAGGACGATCTGACTGCCCACCACCACCACATTGTCCGACGTTTCGAGCCTGCTCCGGCTCCTCCTCAGGGACTGAAATAAAACCCGCGATACACCTCCTTATATACCATGCACCCATACCCCCTTCTTTTCTCTTACCCCACCACCCTCCACATTCCCCTCTCCAACTTGCCATTCTCACTTAAATTAATAAAGAATGATAAATGTTATCTAATTTACTTGACTCTATCATTAAATTTACATTATTCCGATTTCTTAGAATGTGAATACTTTCAAGGCTTTCCCTCTTATATTTATTCTTAATCCCCTGTTCCAAAATATCCACACTCCCAAAATCGAAAGAATGCAAACTATTTAAACAATGTTCTTTCAAACCCGATGTACAACTTGAGCTGCGTAAACTATATTGATGTTCATATATTCTCTTTTTCAAATATCTACCCGTTTGACCAATATAACAAGCATTACAATCCCTACAATTAATTTTATAAACAACTCCCGATTTCAAACATTTATCATCCTTGTCTTTACAATTACTAAATAACCTTTCTAAATTATTATCATTTCTAAAGAAAACTTGAATATTATGTTTACTAAAAACCCTTCTAATCCTTTCCGACAAACCTCTAACATATGGTAAACTAAAATATGCATTCTTTCCATTTCTATTCCTTGTTTGATTATCTACCCGCTGCTTCAATCCACCATTATAAATTTCCCACACTCTCTCATCAATCATTTTATCAATAAATTTTACGGGATAACTATTTTTAATAAATGTTTCTCTAACTAAATTTAAATTCTTTTTCCTAAAATCTTTATGTGACAATTTAATCGCTCTGTCAATTATTTTTAAAAGATATGTTGATGACATTTTTGCAGTTGTACCAGAATGTTTTGTGGATGAAATGGTGGATGTGTTTAATTCTATCCATGATAGAATTAAATTCACAAAAGAAGTTGAGAAAGATTATCAATTGAGTTTTTTAGATATTAGAGTCATTAGAGGTAATAATAATAGAGTGAAATTAGATTGGTATAGAAAACCTACATGGTCAGGTAGATTTTTAAATTTTGATTCTCACCACCAATTCGGAAACAAGACAGGTGCGATCAAAGGTGTCATTGACAGAGCGATTAAATTGTCACATAAAGATTTTAGGAAAAAGAATTTAAATTTAGTTAGAGAAACATTTATTAAAAATAGTTATCCCGTAAAATTTATTGATAAAATGATTGATGAGAGAGTGTGGGAAATTTATAATGGTGGATTGAAGCAGCGGGTAGATAATCAAACAAGGAATAGAAATGGAAAGAATGCATATTTTAGTTTACCATATGTTAGAGGTTTGTCGGAAAGGATTAGAAGGGTTTTTAGTAAACATAATATTCAAGTTTTCTTTAGAAATGATAATAATTTAGAAAGGTTATTTAGTAATTGTAAAGACAAGGATGATAAATGTTTGAAATCGGGAGTTGTTTATAAAATTAATTGTAGGGATTGTAATGCTTGTTATATTGGTCAAACGGGTAGATATTTGAAAAAGAGAATATATGAACATCAATATAGTTTACGCAGCTCAAGTTGTACATCGGGTTTGAAAGAACATTGTTTAAATAGTTTGCATTCTTTCGATTTTGGGAGTGTGGATATTTTGGAACAGGGGATTAAGAATAAATATAAGAGGGAAAGCCTTGAAAGTATTCACATTCTAAGAAATCGGAATAATGTAAATTTAATGATAGAGTCAAGTAAATTAGATAACATTTATCATTCTTTATTAATTTAAGTGAGAATGGCAAGTTGGAGAGCGGAATGTGGAGGGTGGTGGGGTAAGAGAAAAGAAGGGGGTATGGGTGCATGGTATATAAGGAGGTGTATCGCGGGTTTTATTTCAGTCCCTGAGGAGGAGCCGGAGCAGGCTCGAAACGTCGGACAATGTGGTGGTGGTGGGCAGTCAGATCGTCCTTTGCTAACAAAGTTTTTTCTAGATTTTAATTAAGTTTTTATTTCAGATTCTGCGGGGGTGATTATAAACAAGGGCAATCTGACTGCCATAAATATTAATTATTTTAATTTAATTTGTAAGACTGTAAGACCGATGGAAAAATTCTTATCAGTTGATATTAAATTGCAGTCGACATAAGTAATATTTTTAATGAAATTATAAGTAATCAAAGATAGCGTATGAAAATAGGCGGTGGCATGCGCGAACTATCCCTCGTGAACTGAAATGAAATCGTTGGCGCGAAATTCTAACAAAATAAATATTTATGTCAGTATCTTAGCAAGAGTTTGAAGTGAGCGTAGAAAACTAAGAAAGGCATGCATTTGTGTTTAAGCTTTAAGTATTAAACTTAAAATCGCTATAAAAGTTATTGCTGATTAAGATAGTCGAATATGCCTTAGATTTTCCTTTGAGACCAAAATTTTTTTTGTACTACCAAAATTGTTATGAAAATTGATAAAATTGTTTAGGTTCAGAATAACATATATAATTAAAAAATTCAATAAAAAAATTTTGATTTTTACAAAATTTTTAGGTGTAATACCGCCTTAAATATGGTTTAGAATACATTCTTATAGTTTTCAGACAAAAAAAAAAAAAATTCGATCTGAAACGGTCTGTATGAATTTGAATGGAATCAGCCTACTGTATTTTGATGAATACCGTAAGGGTTGTTCTTGTACTTTTCGATCAGACCCGATTGGGGGGGGGGGGGGGGGTTAACCGATTTTACCACTGATTTTTCCTGTGGAAGTACATATAAAAAAGTGTGAACGTCCGAATTTTAGCCCCTATGTCCAATATTGGTACAGCTACACTGTGCTAAATTTTGGAAAATGGTTAAAAAATGACTATTTTCGAAAAATTCTGTTGGGTTCACTTTTGATCGGTTCGAATGATGTGAACTTAAATATTTTTGTTTTGTAGGTTATCTTTAAACCTTTGTCGTTCCACGAGTTTTATCGATATTGAAATCAGGCGGGGCCTATTTTCTTTGTCTTAGAAAAAAATTTCATTTTCACTCGGCCATCGATTGATTCCGTTAATTACAAGCAAAGACACAGCTCTTTAAAAATGATGGATTTTCGAAAATCGCGATATTGGCACCCCTGTAACTTTTTTCTATCAAAATCGATTGGGCTCAAATTTGGGGGTAAAACAGTTGTTTTTGATATTTGGAAAAGTTACGAATATTTCAAAATGGGGGTTTTACGTATTCGCTCAGTGCATGTGGTTGGAGGGGATAAGAGAATCGGTCGAAGTGCCCATGGTGCCATAAAGTAGCACTTTCAGAGACTATTGCATGTATTATACTATATATAACGAAAATAACCTCAAAAATACACAGAAAATTAGTATTTAAATATATATAAGTTGACGATTTGAAACTTGTCTTCATAAAATAATGTTATATATTTATAGAGCTACATATATTATACAAATAACATAATGAATTTTATTTGTGGTTATGTTTTTATATCGTTTATTTAACAATTTCCCATATAAGCCAAAGTTAAATCGTCCGAGAGCTGTGACCGATTCACGACACCAGGTGTCGCATCCAGGGGTCGCCACGAGGTATGCACGGAGCAAATACGTATTCATTAAGGGGATTTTATCCCTAGTAGCTTCTGAGGCCAAAATCAGCTGAATCGATGCGTTTTCATGGGCCTAAATTACTTGAAATTTATGTAGTTATGGCTCGAAGAGTTGGAAATATTAAAAATATTTTATTAAATAATTCAAGTTTTGCGCTTTTTATAATGGAAAAACGGTTTTTACAGTCAACGAAAATTGAGGGGTATAACATCCCCGAGGGCGCTATGATTATGCCGCTACTGTGGGGGATTCACTTGAACCCTAAGTACTTTCCTGACCCGCTACATTACATGCCAGATCGGTTCATAGCAGAAGGTGGCAGTCTCCTGAAATCGGAAGCCTTCGTGCCATTTCAACTAGGTAACCGAACCATAAATTTTAAATTTATTCTTATTTACAATTTGGTAAATAAAAATTCAATTCAAATATTTTTTTTTATATTTATCATAAGTTTTTGTATCTTTCCTATTATCATGTCAAATTTATATATTTATATTTATATGTTATTTTGTAGTGACCATTGTAGTCGTATACGTTTTATAAATTCATTTGAATATATTATATACATGTTGATAATAGGTTTATTATATGTAGGATCATTCAAGAGTCCAGTGTGCATTTTAATTGTTGCTAATGTACACTATATGCACTCAAGCAAACATGTCAAAAAATTGTATTTCTAAGATTGAAACGAGTTTCAAATGAATTCTTTTTTTTAAACTTTAGGCGACCAAAGTAATCACTATATTGGTTGTGTGGCCACAACACGTAGATATCAGGCCCTATTGATGTTATTTATTATCTTCGCATCATTTAAAGATAAAATTTTAACAAAATAAATCAATATTTATAGTAATGAATAATTATTAAAGTGTTTAAACATTTGAACAATTGTTTAAAAAATCGACTTAAAAAATAATAATATTATTTCTGAATATTATAATGCTTATACTAAAATATTTATAAAATCAAACAATAAAGGGCAGCGGTAGCTACTCTCGTGGCTTTGTATACTTGCCACGGAGGGACGCTACCGCAGCCCGAGATAGGTAAAATTATTCATTAAGGGGGCAAGCCAATGTTAAATCCTGAAAAAATGTAGAAGTTAATTAGGTAAAAAGGATATGGTAATGATTTTCTATTTAAAAGAAACTTTTCTAATCTCTAGATATTATAATTGCGTTTATACCACTCTATAACCTCAAAATCATAACTTTAATATGATTATTCGGCTCTCGTGATATAAAATACTGTATGACACTGGTGCGTAAGGTGATTATTTACCACATTCGACTTTTCTCACTCGCTTCGCTCGTGCAAAAAACGTCTTATGCGGTAAATAATTACCTTCCACATCCGTATCATAATGTACTATTATTTGAAACCTAATTAGATTTATGAACATCTCATATAAACGTCAGATACACGGCCAAAAAGTTCAAAAACAATTTTTGATATACTCCACGACGGGCACGATTCTAAGCACAATTGTCGTAGGATTCTTTTTTTTTAAGTGGTATGGAATCATAAAATAATTAAAAGAAACATTTTTAGAGACTTTGATCTTATATTAAAAAATTTTCACACGACAGAAAATGATGTAAAAAAATTTCTTTGGGTCCTTCTCCGTTCCCTTATTTCTAAGAAGACATATTACGAAAAAAACACTGCAATTGCGCTAAGAAACAGGAACGGCGTTCAAATTCTTATAAACTTAATTACAACACTTATAGGTGAAATAAGTTCCCATAAATAGAAAATTATTAACACTTTTTTTCCTGATTAACTTTTATATATTTTTTCAGAAATTAACACTGACTCGTCCCTTAATTAAAACATTACAATATACTTTTGTGTTATCAGGAAACAGAATGTGTCCAGCTTCACAGTTGGGGTAGATGATGCTGTTTCTTTTCGGTACGCGAATCTTGCATCGTTTTCAATTAGCTGCTCCATCTCACCAGCCATAGATCTAGAGGGAACGACAACCTTCTGCATCTTAAGACCAAAAGTACAGAGCATTCTATTTTAACGTCGATTATTAATTAATTTTATTTTAATTATTAATTAATTCATTTTATATATATCTTACTATATTATATAGATGTTAGCGTTATGTCATGTTCATCAGCCCTTCTCCCCCTCAGCCTCCTCATCGTTCCCTCGGCTCCTCAAAATAACGTAAAAATCTATGTAATTCCATAAGTTTTTTAATATTAAAATGGTCCCTTGGCCTTCCCCTCGACCCTCCTCGACCCCCTTCGTGCCCAACTTCATTAAAATCTCGCTGCACACGCCACAAACATCTTTTTTTGTACTAAATTAATGTCTTGCTTCGCTCACTAATTGTTATTATTATGATGTATAAGAATCAAAAGAAAAATTACAAAAATTACAATGTCGGTAAGTGTATAATCTATACAGATTCCAACATCCCTTGAAATAGGAAAATTACGGGAAAGGTTAGATTGAGGGATAACAACATCTTAAGACTTTGAATATTTATTGATTTTAATATATACAACGATAAAATATTCATTCGACTCTTCATTGATCGAAAGAAATCTATAAATAACAAATATTTATGTCCGCTGTGACAATGTTTTGCATGCAAAAAAAGAAATTGTATACAGTTTAACGTATTTAACTTGTTTATCTACGATTAGCTTCCTATGATTTCTTGCTTATTACAAAAAATAATTTCAACACCAAACTTGCGTAATAAACATGAAAATTTCTAACTTTCGTAAAATATGCGCGCGTAAAATAAATTGAATTGCAATCAATTGCGAATCTCAGTACTATTTTTCATCAGAAGCATTTTAATGTACAAAAACAATAATGATATATGAAAGTCCCTGAAAATGTTATTATTATACTTAGATAAATTGCATGTTATATTTTTGTCTGCTGTCAATCATTAGTAACTCAGTTCAAAACATAAGTTTTTTGTTAGTTAATTCTTTTTATTCACCTTTTAATATTACCCCTTCTATCATATGTTATTTAAAAATTCTTTCAATAGCTCAATCTTTAATGCTATTTTTCACAAAATAAGTTGATTATTAATAAAGTATCTTTCGTAGCCGTGCCTTTATTTAAATATCACAATATGCGCTTTTCTATTGTAACTTCACTAATATATATAAAAGCACTCTACTAAAAATAGTGTTAACTCTCTACTAATCAGTAAAATTCCGCCAACATTTTGGTAAGTCCGAACGAAAAAAAAAAAAACACTAAACAAAAGCTCTTTTCAGGGGCTTTCTTGTGCGCGCTTGTACCGTAATAACTATGCGTCGGTCGTCTGAATTTTTTCTTTCTTTTTCTCTCTTTCTTTTTCTCTCGCATGTACACATACATATACACGCGACACGCGAACGTATGGTGCGCGCCCGTGGGCGCATGCTTTTCCCGGGCTTGCCTATGTGATCACATTTACTTTGTTTTCCTCGGCGATTCTCGGCGGGTTTTTATTGCGCGTGTAACACGCTCTCTCTTTCTCTCGAACAGCGCGATGAAAATCTTTTATTCAGTCCGAGGCGCGTCCGTAAGTACACGCGGACTCTAGTTCTACTCTCGTTAAATCTGCTCGCTGAAGTGGCCAAAGTGTGTGTATGTGTCTTTGTTTGTGTCTGCATATTATGTGTGTGCTCGAATGCCTGTGTATATTTCCTCGTGTGACCGCCTTTTCTTCATTTATCTTTAGATTTTTATTTTCGATATGTACAATACAGGGAGAGCCGTTTTTTTTCATGCCATCCTGGGTTTAATTTTTTTTTAACTGGAGGAGATCGTGAAATAATAATGACGGTGTTGCTGAAGGTTTATATATACGGTGAGTAATTTCGTGTTCCATTAACACAATTGTTAGCATAGAGCGACGCAGCTTTGAGCGAATGAAATTCGTAATTTTCGTGTATAATCCACGAGACGCCGCCATTGTTTCTCTTCGTACACAACAACGATACATTTTTTTTTTCAGAGGGTAACAACATATAGTGGTATGACGAGAAAAACTCATGTACAGTAATTTCATGAATAACATTTTAGAGCATAAAAATGTAATTTGGTTTTCCTTTACATTTGTCCAAAATTTAAGCTTCTTTTATTTGTAAACAATACACAATAAAGTACAATAAATAATAATATCACTTTTATTGATTATTTGTAAATTTTTATCTTTTTTTTTTTATAAATTTAAGGATGTTTACAGTTTCAGATCTTGATTTGCTTGAGTTTGACGCGATGTCCAATATTAAAAGGTTTGACGGTATCGTATAAGTATCAGCAAGTGTTTTATTGGTCAAATGCCATCATCGTAATTTTTAACTTATCAGTACTTTATCGCATAATCTATTTTCTACAACTATACAAAATACATATACAATGCGATAATTTTTAAATTTTCCATTTAACGTTTTCCAAACATAAATAGTACTCTGTTTAATTGCCAATAATTGGTTCTTAATTTTTTTAAAGCCACATAGAAGTATAATATTGGGACAAAAAAGCACCAAATAGTACCTCGAAATTTTTTTTGTAAAATTCATGTGTAAAAGTACATTATAACTTGATGTTTCGTCAATCTTGGGTCCCAATAAAATTAATCCAAAGGCGCTGATTTTTTATATATCTTCTTTTTTGTTGTATTATAAATCAAAACATTCCTCAATCCATTTCAGTTATGTCTGTTAGATTCAGTTTTATGTTGACTGATTTTTTTCGGCGGTACTGTTTTTCTCATTCTTGTCCCCCATGATCTTCGATTTTTCAGTCACCGTCGGTGTCGTAGACGTTGGTGATGTTGATGTGTGATGAACCGTTGAATTTTTTATGCTGACATTTACTTCTAACTGTAAGAATAATAAAAATGTGAATATGCATCAAGATGAATATTTTATTTATTAAATTAAATTGTGTATAAACCTTAGTCTTATAATATTATTTTGTACACTTAATCAAGTTCCTTATGCAGAAATTATAAAGAAATCATAATGGCAATACTTTTATAATTTTAATATTGAATAAATAGTTTTACTTGAAAGTATTTTAACCGAGAAATGCTATATTCAGCACCACGATGTAAACTTAAAAAATAACTCGCCAGCACGACAATGGCCTTGAAGCGTCGACGAGAATAGAAAACATGTATGATGGCGCGCGAGTGCGCAAGTTGCCGAAACTACACGTCGTGCGCCAGGCAGAGACTAATGGAAATTTAAATTTTTAAAAAAAAGACACTTCGCGCACGCGCCAGTGATCCGGTTATATCCGGAAGCGTCATAAATGTTAACAGGCTGTTTATTTGAAAACCAGCCTCGCGACTCCAAAATATATATATGGGATATTTCACATGAAGTCAGCAGCTCAAAATTTTAAAATCGCTTAAGTTTGGGGAGTTAATAGTTTTTGGTGAAAAAAACATATTCCTAGATTTTTAGACCCATATTTTAATAAATACAAAAGTTATTCTACATGAAAAATTGTTATTTTTTGCAATTTTTGGTGAAAACTCAACTTTTCTCATT
Source organism: Torymus aiolomorphi (assembly GCA_036365515.1). Classification (NCBI taxonomy): domain Eukaryota; kingdom Metazoa; phylum Arthropoda; class Insecta; order Hymenoptera; family Torymidae; genus Torymus; species Torymus aiolomorphi. The sequence goes on along the minus strand of CM070877.1, from coordinate 19,826,959 downwards.
TTTTTACTCAAAATCCTGAAACTTTTTGTATAGCACATTGATTGGAAAAAAGTTTGCATTTTACTTGTAGAATGTGGCCATATTTATTTTATGACCCATTTTAGAAGTCTCTGATTGGTTGCTTCTCAGTATACCTTAATCTAAAAAAAATTGTGCAGCAGAATATTTTTTGTTCGACAAAATTTCGTCTGATTCTTTATTAAAAATTCTTGAAAACAAGCCCTTGATCGAGATTGGCAAACCCTTCTGAAAAAAGTTATGTATTTTTTAAAAATCAATAGAAACCAATAATTTGTATTTTCGACAACCGGGTGAATTTGAGAACTTAATATTATTCAAACATCTCATGTCATGGATCTTGTCATTGAATTTTGTCAATGTATAAAAAATACATTAAACATTTATTTTCAACAGTATTTGCAACTGAACTGGCTTATAATAACATTTATATTTACTTTCCTGAATTTTCAATGAGAACCGCTTACACTGCTAATACACTCTATTCGCTCTATATTATAATTTAATAAGTAATCTATTATTATGTGTGCAAAAGCTGAAGCTAAATTACTCTAAAGAAGTTCAAATCAAAGTAGATGACAGATAATTTAGCAATTGTATATTCCAATACACAGACAAATACTTCTTACTCTAACATTTTTAAATAAAATATGGTTTTTTATTAAGACTTTGCTTCATAAAATTTCAGAAACTATGTAATCTGTAATCATGTAAATCATTAGCACCCATAATTTAATTATTTAATTTTAAGCTTACACTGAAACCATGCTCCAAAATTAGGTCCAAAGCAATTTATTATTAACATGTTTAAAAGCTAGGGTTTAAAAGTCAGGGTGTTGGAATATAGTCATCAAAATTGTCTGTCAAGTACCCTAGCTTTCAAAGATGTAATAATAAATTTCTTTAGATCTAATTTTGGAGTAGTTTACCTTCAGCTTTTGCACACATAATAATAGAGATTACTTATTAAATTTAATTTTGAGTAGATATGAAGAATGCGAATAGAGTGTATTAGCAGTGTAAGCGGCTCCCACTGGAAATTCAGGAAAGTAAATATATTATTATAAGCCTGTTCAGTTGAAAATACTGTTGAAAATAGATGTTTAATGTATTTTTTATACCTTGACAAAATTCAGTGACAAGATCCATGACATGAGATGTATGAATAATATTAAGTTCTCAAATTCTCCCGGTTGTCGAAAATACAAATTATTGGTTTCTATTGATATTTAAAAAATACATAACTTTTTTCAGGAGGGTTTGCCAATCTCGATCTAGGGCTTGTTTTCAAGGATTCTTAATAAAGAATCAGAAAAAATTTTGTCGAACAAAAAATATTCGGTCGCACAATTTTTTTTTTTTAGATTAAGGTATACTAAGAAGCAAGCAATCCGAGACTTTCAAAATGGGTCATAAAATAAATATGGACACATTCTACAAGTAAAATGCAAACTTTTTTCCAATCAATATGCTCTACAAAATGTTTCAGAATTTTGAGTAAAAAAATGACAAAAGTTGAGTTTTCACCAAAAATTGCAAAAAATAACAATTTTTCATGTAGAATAACTTTTGTATTTATTAAAATATGGGTCTAAAAATCTAGGAACATGTTTTTTTCACCAAAAACTGTTATCTCGCCAAACCTAAGCGATTTTAAAATTTTGAGCTACTGACTTCATGTGAAATATCCCATATACCTGTATACTCGTTCAGATTCCATATTCCATCTCGTCGTGCGCGAGCGTAACGGAGAGTCCACACGGGACCTGTACTCCGTATGAATAATTAGAGATGTATATCTGTACATATTATATGTATACGGGTCCAGTGTGGACTCTCCGTAAGTGCAAGTGGTATACCCTGCGAGCGAGGGATGAGGCGCCGGTGCGGATTGCGGTGTGCTTTTATTGTATTAGCGCGCGACGGGCTTACTTCTGAAGTTTTTTTTTTACGTTGAACAGTGAATTTGCGAGGCTTGATTATCATATTTCGGAAATAAGATTTGGAAATGTTAAATGTAATGCGAAGGGTCTTATGTTTTGGATCAAGTATGCCTATTCTGATGGGGATGTGATATTTTTAATTAAAAATTTTTGTTCTCACAACAGTATTTTAATAATGTGAATTGGATAATTAGGCATAACTATCAGAAAAAATATAATTATTATCAATAATAAATAAAAATTTTGAATTTCAATTCTTTAATGTCTGTGCTAAGCTATTTTTAATTTTAAAAAATTTCTATATCTATATTTTGAACATCGAGATGAAATAAACAAGTAATAAAAAAGAAAACTAAATTTATATTCTTATACGCATCTTACTCGAAAAATCGCGGCGCTCTTGGTGAGTCCAATCCGCGCCCTCGGATTTAATCAACGCGGCTCGCCTCCTCCCAGTAGCACTTTGTCGCCGCGACGTCTCGGATTGCTCCTTTTCAACTTTTCCACAGGGACGGGGAAAGGCTAAGCAGAAATCGGAAAAGGCCGCCGCCGTCGTCTCGCCCAAAACTTTTATTTACAATATCATCCGGCGGCATCGGCGGAAAAGTTTGCGCTCGCGGCAAAGGCGGCGGGAATTCGCGCGCCGCGGACGAAGAAAGCGCGACGGTGAAAAGAGCCATTAGTCTTTAACTCCTTTTCCCGACGCCCCCCCCCCCGGAAGTCTGCCGGGACGAGATGGAGAAAGACCGGATTTAACGCGGCGTTGATTCTCATTTCAATTTTGCAGAGCAGTGTTTTTGTTGTGGTAATTGGGTGGCTTTTCACGTAGGTGATTTTGAACAATAGTTTGTTTATAGGTACAGAGAACGTTTTGAATAAATATTTTGTTTTTTTTTAAATAAAAATATCATGAATGCAATTTGATCATGCGGCGTTTTACTGCAATTTCGAATATTTGGGGTTCATTAATAAATTCCGTTTGAAACTCGAAATGGTGTACCAGTTACAAATTTGCTATAACCCGCATATCGTGTTTTCCACTCGAGATAAAACTGGTGTGCGGTAAATGCAGTCCATTTAGATGCATTCAACGGAATTTCCTTGCGGTTACACCGTTCCATCATAAGCCATTACAATTATCTATTCATGTACTTTAAGGGGATAAAAAGGATTTTCGTGTACTGTGTAAAAGTGGTCGGAGACACTTTACGACGCTTTTATGGACATTATTTATTACACATTTTTTTGCTGATTTTGAATATCTTTTTTTTTTTTTTAATTTTGTATATTAAACATATTTTCATAAAAGCGTATATCAATAATGTTATATAATATGAACCTTTTACAAACAATTAATATTTTAAAACTATTTTAAAATATTTAAAATATTTTAAAACTGCGGGTTTTGAAGAATATTTTAAATTATTGTTTTTGTTAAATATACATTAAAGTTGTTGTTTCGTATCACATTTCAAAGTACTGAATCGAATATGTATTATCAAATTGTGAATATACTTTATTGAATAGATAGTGAAATATTCAGATTTTTAAATTATAAGCAAATCAGACAGTAGGATTGATTATTATTTATAATTTTTGAATAATTTTGTTGATTCCTGAGTAATCTCTGTTAAAGTGTAAAATATCAAATGAAACTTTTTCAAAATAAAGTCTTGCTGACAAAGAAATCATCAGCTATACGTGGATATTGGATATTTATGAAGCTTCAGAAGATGCATAATACAGCTATTTTACTATTTAGGAAAGAAACATAGTAACTATATTGTCTGTGAATAGATCTAATTTCTAATATGTAGCTTTGGAATTGTTTGTAAGCTTCTATACGTGGTTTTAAAGTTACAAAATTTCATAAAATTATTCTTTCACATTTTTCCTTGCTATACTTATAGTTTCTAATACCTTTAACCCACACCAATATAAACTCGAAACCCTTTTCGTCTACTTCAATTAGTTTTCTAGGAAAATTTTGTAGAACAAAAACGTGCTAAATTATCCGTGCACACAAGAACTTTATTTTTTAAGGATATACGATAAATTTATGATTTAAACGGTTATATCATTGAACTGGAGTTCTATCCGCAAAACTTCCAACTTCATACGCTTTCATAAAAATCCAAGGCCCGTTATCCCGTTTAGCAACACTTGTACCACATTCGTAAATCTGCCCCGCTTACCAAAACAGGCCCCTGCTGCTCCTTCAGATCCTCCAACTGATTTTTGAGGACGTCTATCGTAGACGACTTGTCGAGGCCACCGGTGCCATTGACCCCGGCGTTCTTCTTCCACATGTTCATCCTCAGCTGGCTAGACGGATGATCGGGATCGTCGGAGATGGCCCCGCCGCCGACGATCTCCTCGATGTCGTTCTTGCGCCAGTCGTTACTGCCGTACTTGGGCGCCGACACGGCCGACACGGCGATGAAGGCATTCTTGTTGGGTTTGTCTAAGGGCACGCCGGTTTTGGAGGTCGGCTGCCCCGTGACCTTGTGGTAGGCGAACTGCTTCCACTTGGCGACGGGCCAAGTGTTACCCGTGCCCTTCCACTCGCTACTGCTCCAGTGGTTGTTGTTGTTGTTGTTATTGTTGTTGTTGTTAGAGTTGGGGCTGCTGTTTACGCTGCTATGGTCACTGGCTGGTGGGTCCACGACCTCGAAGTTCTCGCGCAGCTTCATGGTGTTGTACCAGACCTGCTGTTGCTGTTGTTGTTGCTGCTGCTGCTGTTGCGTGGCCTCGTCTGACTCCATCCAAGGGTTCACCTTGGAGGCTATCTGTGAGACTTTGCTTGCCCACGACATCGGCATGCCGTCCTCGGGTGGATGCAGCTCGCCCTCCTTCTCGCTTTTCTGCAGCTTTTGAGTTTGCTTCTTTAGCTCCTTCAGTGCGTCCTTTTCAGGCCTCAATCTGCCGTTCTTGTAGAGGCCCAATTTGCGCACGAGCTCCGCGTTCGGGTTGTACGACTTGCCGTTCTCATCCTTCGGCCAGGGTTTCGCTCCGGGTAGCTTGAAGGGCCACGTCGCCGGATCCGAGGTCAGGCTGTTCCACGTCTTCATCGTCAACTTCGGCGACTCTTTCGAGTCGTCCTCTTGCTTCGACTGAATGCCGCTCTTCAGCTCGGAGTTGTTGTTGTTGTTGTTGTTCCTGATGTTGTCCCACGTTTGCATATCGTGTTCGCGGTGTATGCCAAACTCTCTCGACTTGTCCGTTTTCGACCAGGAATCCGATGGTTGAAGAACCCTATGGACCTCTTTATCTTTCATCCACGGAGGTAAGTTTTCCTGGAATGAGTTAATTCAGAGTTTTATTGCAATCGAAAACTAATATCTCGGCAGAGTAGTTTGAATACTTGGTAAGTTTACAATTCTTATTAAAAATAGTTATAAAAAATAACGATTCTGTTTGACCGTCAGATACGATGTACACAATCGTATATTGTGCAACTAGGGAGGAAAGTTGACTTTTTCTATCGAGGATGATGATTGAACACAAGTGGTTCACAAGGATGCCTTTTAATGGGTGTAGAAATATTATAGTAACAGGAGGAAAAGTACTTTCTCTCCGTCTGCTATTTTTTCTCCTGCTGCTCACTAGATCCTCGAAATGATTGATTTTCCATTCGCTTTTTCAGGTACGAATTGAAAAAAGTATATTCGTATTTATTTTGTATATATAAATCTGATGGTAAAATAGAAGCGTTATTTTGTATAACGGAATATAATTTATGTAGTCAAATATCAAAACAAAACAATCATTAAGTGGGCGGTTTTGATACTTATATTCTGAATCAATGAACTTGATATCTGACGATCATTTAGCAAGAGCCATAAAATAATCAGCTGATGAATGTATGTAAAATATCTCGATTTCATAGTAAAAGAAGATATTAATTTAAACATTTCTTGCTAAATCTGCAAGTTTCTTATCGATAATAAAATACAAAAGTCAATTGATTTCAATGTAAATCCCGATGAATATAAACACATCCGCTAATAATAGTTTAAGCAACTCGTGCATGAAGTCTTACGCATGAGTTACTTACAATATTTTATCTTCTACTGTGCGTGAAGTAGGCTTTACTAACCATATGTATGGTAAAATTTTATAAAAATCGAACCAACGGGAAAAAATAGGCAATACAAGAGTATGATCAGAAAAGGGTGTAGGGGGGGGGGGTCCAGGGCCGCAGGCCCTGGTGGGGGTGCAGGCTCCGCCCTCTCCATAAAATATATTTAAAAATCTTTAAAATAATTAAATTTTTAAATTCTATGAATTCGTGGATTCAAGTCACTTAATATATATTCTTAACATATTATATTAATATATTAAGAATAAAAAATAATAAACACATTGTTAAAGTATTTAAAAATTAAATAAATAAAAGGAATCTCGATACCAAATAAATTAAAAAAAAAAACAATGACAACAGACCTTGTGCCTTTAATGCCGACGCTCTCCCGATCAAAATATGCATTCTACTACTTCACGCATTACTTCACGCATTACTTCACGCACATCTGACTACTTATATATTAACTACTATATATATTAACCGTGAAGTGTTACTTTACACATAGAAAACGATGAAAAAAAGGCTTGCTTCACGCACAGTAGTAGATAAACTTAATTGTTCGAATCCTAACAACACCAAAGTGATCATAAAACAGTGACGAACAACCCACCCTCATATCGGGCCTTCCCCACTGCTGCTGTTGCTGCAGCTGCGCTTGCCACGCAGCAGCGGCCTTAGCCGCGTCCTCCTCCTGCTCCTCCTCGAGCCTGGCGAAGTAGAGCCTCTCCGCGCTGCGCCAGGGCAGCCAGGGCCTAGCGAGCTGCCACTTCCAGAGCGTGGCCTTACGCTCGTCTCCCCAGGGCGCTTCCATCTGCTGCTGCTGCTGCTGCCATGGCTTGCTCGCAGCGAACTCTCTGCCCGGGGGCAGATATTCCTGGTTGCGCGCGAAGTTCACGTCGAAGTGCGCTATTGGGTCCGGGGCCGGGGCTTTGGCCTGCTCTGGGTAGGCGGGAAGAAGGTGGTCTCGTGGACGCGCGTAACCAGCCGAGGTGATCGGCTGACCGAAGTGGCCACGCTGATAACCTCGCTCGCTCGACTCGTACGCTGTGGATAACGATGATATTTATTACAGTAGAGTTCAGCAGAAATTTTCCCTAAGTATTTATCTATTGTAGGTAAATAAAGAAAAATATTGTAGTAAATATTAAACGCGGGACAGGCGACCATAGGTATATTCTCGTGAAAATTACTACATTTCATAGCAAAAATTGTTATAAATATAGTAAAAGCTGGAAAATAATAGAAATTTTTATTATAAATTGTAACAATTTTTTATGAGAATTAATACGAGTCTGACCTCTCGTTTGCTATCGAAGATAGCAATTTTTACTACAAAATTTTTGTCCATGCAGGTATACCAGGAAATTCATAAAAAAGTTTCACTTATGACGGCGTCAAAAGAGGTCAAATTTTTTTTTTAAAGCACACCTCTCGAACGCGTTTTTTCTTCCCTCTTGCACCACAAAGTATATGGAAAAATCATGTACAATTAAGAACGTCTTTGTGACAAATTTTTTTTAAAGGTTGAAATTTTTGAAGACAATGGCAAAAAAGCCTTCCTCTTTAAATCTCCGCCATTTAGCCCAGGAATGTCTTACACAGAGTTTCAAAAAAGAAATGGAAACTAAAATGTTGATTCATTTAAAAGTTATTTTCTTTTTTGAAACTCTGTGTAAGACATTCCTGAACTAAATAATCACTGAGGTTGAAAGAGGAAGGCTTTTTTGCCATTGTCTTCGAAAATTTCAACCTTTAAAAAAATGTGTCACAAAGACGTTCTTAAGATTGTACATGATTTTTTCCGTATACTTTGTGATGTAAGAAAGAATAAAAAATGAGTCTGCAAGGTGTGCTTTAAAAAAAAGCATTTTGATCTGTTCTGAGATCGTCATGAGTGAAACTTCTTTGTGAATTTCCTCGTATATAGTAAAAGTTTCCGGAGCTGTCAAACTTTATTCTGCATTTTTAACTACACTTTGTATTACACTGTTAATGAAGGGGACGTTTGAGGCTTTTTGCGTGTTATTCAAGTGAAATTTTTGTTAACTTTCGTAAAAACAGAGTTTGATATTGTACATTTAACGAATGTATAATTTTCAGAAACATCAGCTGACAGTCAAATTAGAAAATTACTATCTGAATTAAATTAAATTAACCCAACGTAATTTCGCATAATAACTAAAGCGCTGCTCGATACATGCTTTTCCAAACGAACATTTTCTATAAATTGATTAAAATATTCAAAATTATTTTGCTAAACCCAAACCATCGCAGACCCAGTGAACAATTATACTATTAAAATAATTTCCCACGTATACATTTTAATCAACATACAACTAAACCCGCTGTCAATCGACCTCAATTCAATTAATAACCGCTGTAACGCACAACTCGCCACACTAAATCACCTCCTTCCTGCACTTCCAGTCCAATCACTCATCTCTCGCTCATCCTCCGCGGAAACTTCCGTCCTCCACCCCCGTCTTCCAAACTCATCGCAATAATACACACACACACACACAGAATCCCAACGGCGAAGCAATCGCACTTACGATCCTCGGGCTCGTCTGCCGGCTGATGAGCGATCTTGCCGAAGTGCACGAGTCGGGGCTGGGCGTACTCGCGTGCCGCCGCCTTCAGCATGAGCGCCTGCCGCTCCGAGTTGAGCGCCTCGAGGCTCTCGCGCTCCTTGTCGTCGAGCGCCGCGGGCCGGCGCAGCGCACTCAGCGCCCGTGGCTTCGTCGTCAGCGAGTAGCGCACCTGTGGATCGTTAGAGGTTGATGGATGAGTGTACAGGTTCGACGAAAAAATACGTCGAAGCGTTTATATATAGTGTGCTCTACGTTGAATGTGGATGTACGAAATAAGGGAAAGGCTCGGTGAATTTGTATGTATAGTATTGTGGTACCTTGATTGGAATGTTCAATAACATTCTTCGAAATTTCTTTGTATAGGATTGTGGCGTGATGGGGAAAAGTGCAATGTAAACTATATGGTACATTACTGTACAATAGTGCTGTTTTTAAGATCTATCAAACGATGTATTTTAAATAAATAATACTTAATAACAGAAAAGATTGAATATGTGGTAGATATTCGTAGCTTTATATTCCAAGAATAAGTAATATATGTGCTTAAGAGACCAACCAACAAAGCTTAAGGGAGTTCTAGTGTTACTTCCATAGTTAAAACAAGTGCACTTTTTATTTCTTGCTGAGTCACTTTATTACTGATATTTTTTTTCGTGAATTACAAGCATCCAATGATACTTTTGCAAACAAATAAATCTTCATAAAATATTTGTCTTTCTATTACATAAATTTTCAAAAATGCGTTAATTTCTTTTTTATATGCAAATGTATACAACGAAATTAAGATTTGCCATAAGAGCTTATGTTAAATAGCAAAAAATAAAAACATTTACTTCTCGATTACTAGGCAGCCCAGAATCTTGAAATTGTATATAGGTTTTTCTTACACAGATATTAACCTACCTACACTGAGAGAAATTTTTTCTCAAAATGTTTAGATTTAACATGACATTGTAACTATTAAAATATATATGTTAATAGTTACAATATATGCCATGTTAATAGTTAAAATACCATGTTAAATATAAACATATTCTTCTCTCAGTGTACCAAATCTCATGATTTTCTTAGCGTTATTTGTATTTACCTTAGAACTCCCTTAAACCTACTCTCCTTTGGTGTTTTAGAAATTCAGTGAAATAGTTGTGGTTTAGTCAGCCATGGAGTCTGTATAATTATTATGCTTCAAATATTATGCTTCGCTTCTCTTCACTCAATATATGTATTGAATAGTTTTGTTTGTGCGCAATTATTAGTAAGTCATAATTAAATCTCATATTTATCAGCTGACATAAGTATCAGCATTACAAAGTATAACGTACAAAAAAAGCAACCAAGCATAAGTATCTTACAAACCTTAGCGATATTCGAGTCGTCGCCCCTGCGATTTTCACCACTAGACCACGGCGACGAGCCGAACAGCCTCTCAGCGACGAGTCGCCACTTGGACACCGTCGGCGACGCCGCCGCCGCCGTCGTCGACCAGGGCGCTTCCGTCGTCGCCGCTGCCAAAACTACCGGCGTCGGCGTTGCTTCCGTCGTTGTTGTCATCGCCGTCGTCGTGATTGTCGACAGTTTACGATATCGCGGCTTCTTCTTCTTCTTTTTCTTCCGGCGCCCCTTCCGCGTCGTGGGCCTGTCCGCCGGCATCGGCGTCGTCAGCGTCGAGTGCGACTCCTGCAGAAGGAACGGGTTCTTCGCTATCTGCACCAAGCGCTTGCGCGCCTCCACTGCTTGGCGCGAGTAGTCCAGGTCGGCTTTGATGTCACCTGTGGGGTAGCGGGGAAGGTTTAGGATATGGTTTTTAGTTATAAGTGGAGTAATAATTAGACATTTTTAAATTATTAACAATATTTGTATAATTTTTGGATGAAGTAATACGAATTTATTACACTACAATACGGTTTCATTTTATCATTTTACTACATTAAATTGATTCAAGGATGACGTAATATTTATTAGTTTGTGCGTGATAATGTAACTTTATAAATACAAAAGAATTTATTAATATAGTTATAATTAAATGCAAATGAAAATTATTGAAAATTAACATAATGGAAAAGGTAATTTTACGTTATTAAAGATATGTAGTGCTATAATATTATGTAATTATGATGATTTACATTATTTTAATTACCAATAATGTTTGCAATATTAATAATCAATACCTCGAAACAATTCTTTATTTCATTTTGGATAATAACAATTAACATAGGTTCACCGTAATGAATTGTTATTTCTTCTTTTATTGAATTTTTCAAAGATGCGTTCATCGGTAAATTTAAAACGCTCCTGCCCCAGTTACCAGCGTTCTACATTTGAACAAAGAGAACAGTAAGTAGATGCTTTTACGTTCGACCGTACGCAAACCACTTCTGCAATAATTTCAACCCTAAAATACAGCCATAGAAATGGAAGCCAATTGTATATCGCAAAGTATTCCAATCGGAACAGGCGCGTACGCCAATCGAGCGTCACAATAGCCGAGACTCCCCTGAGAGACGCAAAGGCGCGATGTTATATAGTCGAAACAATGCGCCAGTGATTTTCGCGAATGCGCCCGCGGAATGCAACAATACGACTTTGTTGGATCTGTATGATGTATATATAGATATGTACAGGTATAAATGAGTATTTCCAGTGTGCACTTGTACTACTTACTCAAGAGCTGGTGCACGCGCTCCCAGCGCTGAGGATTCTCCGCGAGCTTCGCCATGAGTTTCAACAGTCTCTCGGCAAATAAGCCCTCTTCGGACTGCAACAGAAAGGACATTTGTAAGGAGAGGTATATGATTCTGCGAGTATGCGATGCTCTTTTTTTGGATTAAGTATTGTGGAGGTAATTATAAGGTATCGTAAAGGTACGTATAAACGATTGCGCTTTATACTTTCGTTGCTGTGCTCTATTTTAATAATTTGATGGCTAATTATTTATGAATATTCAGTTTTTTAATAGTTGAAATGTTAAACGAAAAAACTTTTGAAAGGTTTAGTAGACGTCAAAGAACGATAATTTGACAAATCTTTATTTTATTACCACCGTTTCGAGAACTGTTTTACTCTCCTCTTCAGGGCATGTAAAATTAAAAATCACCGCATGGATCGTTACAGTCGTCGTCAAAAATTATGATAAATATGAGAAAAACTCTCAACTTACACGGATATTTTACACGGAAAAAAAAGATTCATAAGGCTAACTATGAACACATAGTTACATTTGTAACTTTCGATCGTCATAGTTTTAACGATGTATACATACAGTCTATAAAGAATCGGCCATGATAATACTTTTTCATGATTTTATTATACTAAATAGTGCTTCTATCTGTAACTATCTAACAAACTAGTTCAGCTTCTTACAACAAACTTTAGCATGAATTTTGTACATTTATAAGAAATAATAGTAGTAAGAGTAAAAAAAATTCGACTTATTGAGAATTTTAGTTTTACTTTTAAAATATGTTGAAATGAGTCTTAAAAAACAAATACTTCTAGGGGTCTTAATGTGCATTCATTAAATTTGCTTTTCTTCGTATCAGAATGATAGTTTAACCATCTGTACATTTTAGTGATTTATCAGTGCACTTCATTTGCTCAACGTATATACTCAAAAGAATTAATATTTTTTAATTTGGAAAAAGCTAATAAAAATTTATTTACTCCAGTATTATCTTATTTTATTGTATTAATTCCTTATAAAATATTTCTAGTTTCAAAGTTTTATGTTTGAAGAAAGGGGGCTTTCACTACTGTCCTAAAGTAAGATTAAAACTGACAACTCGAATTTTCTTTAGGTATTAGGGTATTAGTACTATAGAAGGTTTTCATATTTTTACACCCAAAAGCATATTTGAAATCTGCATACGATATTATGATTTACTTCTATGTTAATTTTGGATATCCCTTCTTGAGAAAATATTTAGACAGTAAATCGGTATTAAATTTGATAAAAAAAATCTCAACTGTCGAACTCAATTACTGAATTTTATTTTCCGAAATTACTTTCTTCATAGATGTATAATTTTTCTTCAAACCTTTTACGTCAAAAACGATTCAATCAACTATTTTCACAGGTTATCGACTTTATTATAAATTGAGAGGCTATTTGGAATAAGGGCGTTCCTCTTATGGAAAACCCATAAGAGAAACGCTCTTATTCCGAATAGCTTCAATTGATCATTCATGAGAATCCCTCATTTAATATAGCAACCTCCCAACCATTTCCAGTTGAAAGGAACGAATTATTTTACTTATACAATTCGTGAATACTTTTATTAATTCGATTTCCTGAGAAATTTCATAATGACTCATTTTCAATATCACGTTGCTTTTTTACATTTTTATATATATAATTGAATTACGTTATAATTCAAATGGTTTCATCCGATAGCAATAATTCAACAGATATTTAATTGATTCTAAATAATGTATATATAAATGCATGTTTACCACACTACTTTCTTTTATAAAAGTCTATATAACGTCAAGGAAATCTTCGTTCACGCCGTCTCGTCTTCTTTAACGACAGAATCAAAGGGTACGGAGATAAACCCGCCGAGATATAAATTATCCGCTGTTTATGCATGCGCATTTTATCATACCCGTCACGCGCGACTGGCTCGAAAATCACCCTCGAAATAAACTTAAAAAACCTACCCTTCCTTCGTCCTTTTCGCGTTTAACCTTTATCCGAACCACGTTCCTCGCAGCGGCATCGGCGCAAAGCGAGAAAGAGAGGGGAGAGACGCGAAAATCTCTTGGCAAACTCTTTCTTCCCCCCTACTCTCTTTCTCTGTCTGTCTCGGCATCATCGTGTCTTCCGACCGCGCGGCCTGTGATCGTCCTGAAAGAACGATCAAACGTTTCCTTGCGGGAAACGACAAAAAGATTTCCGTGGCGGCGTTTGATCGTCATCTTCTCTCTCGCGTGCAAAATCATCTCAAAGCGCGCAGCCGTCGTCGACGCTCTCTCAATTCTTCTGCATCGGTGTTCGCGGCACGTACGCAAAGCGTCCCACGTTTTCCCTCTTTGTGGCGGCAGCGTCTTCGTCGTCGTCGTCGTCGGCGGTGCAGTGGTGCATCATTTATGGGCGGATCTGCTCCTCCGGCCTTTGCGCACGCGCGCGCGTGGGAATTGTGAAAACGCGGATGAAGGGAGCGATGCACCTGCTGCCGATGACGAGGTCTTTGATTTTACACAATTGCGGGATGATATTAAATCGTCGGTGATGTCGCGCGAAGGGTACATATATACCAGTGGGAAACTTAGTCGATCGTTGGGCAAAGGCAAAATGGAAAGGAGGACATTCGAAATGTAAAGTATTGATAGTATTATTTGAAATTATATAGTATGATTAATGGAGATGGTTCAAAAAGTGAAGAGAAATATAAACTTGATAGAAATTATATGAAATAATAATACGTAGATGCTGGTTTTTTATTCATTGTTCGCTTCAAATGTATGCAAGTGGACATTTCTACTTATTAATTCAGACTTTTATTTTATGACGGAGATAATTAATTTGTCAAATATAATTTTAATAACTTACTTGTAATTTACATTCGTATCGGTATATCAAATAGTATTATAACTGTACTACAGAATAAATAATTTAAATATTGTTCAACACATAACAGTTATTATAGAAATAAAGCTAAATTGAATTATTCCACATTTTTTATTAACAGCCAGTATTTAAGCACCATTATTAAAACATCACTGCTTCATATCTCCTCTATAAGAAGGATGATTCAATAATTTTTTTAATAAAGGTAAGGTACACCGCGTCCCGATGAGGCGCTCACCTCGCAAAGGAGCGATTTGAAATTCATGAGAGAGCAGCGCGCGTCGGTTTTGCGAGAAATCCGCACATTATGTGGCGAGGATCATAGGCTACGCGAATCACTTAGTGACTGATGCGAGAATCAATGAAAAATTGTTGACTATGAAAAGAATACGAAAATTTCGCATTTAAAATTCCGATGTCGGAGGTCGCTTTTACTTTAAAATCACGGCGTTGCTGGCGAAATCAGCCGCGAAAAGATATAAAATTCGGCATTTGAATATAGGTGTAGAAAAAAATATTTGTGTATGTAGAGTTACCTCACAAAGGAAAAAGAAAAGTAAACTGATGACATGTTTGAAATACTACTTGTGTTATACTTGATGTGTAACACGTAATATGTTCTATTAATAGACTAATAGAGTTTTTTTTGTCATTTATCTTTTCTTAGTACAATATATAATATCACTATTGTATATCATCATCGAGGGATACTCTTTTACTTTTTAAAGAGTGTTCTTTACAATTCATAATTTCTCAATTCTCGTTTCTTTGATTGTAGGGAAATGTATTTTTGAATATATAGGTGTCGAAAAAAAATGGGTTTATAAAAGGGCGTTCAAAGTAATTATTCCATCAAACCATGATAGAACAGAGTACAATAAAAGTATCCGCTCTTTAAAAAGTGATGGATAAAATCTGTCATCATAATAAGACTGTTTTGATTGGTTTGTAGACTCATTTGATTGGTCTACATAAAATAGGTGCCAAAATCTACTAAGTATGTTTGAATTTTCAAGATTGAATTTTTGAGTTTAAGTATTTCAAACTGAATAATTAAAATAGTATAAGAAAAATTTCATTATTTTATTTATCAAATTCATGTTATTATCGTTCAATTTAAACTGATTGAAACAAACTTTTATATTGAAATTAACTTGATCATGTTCCTAACGTCAAAAAAAAAAAATAAATAAATAAATAAAGAAGGAAATAAAAAAAATTATACGCGCGAAGTGCGCGTTGAATGTAGCTAGTGATATTATTACAATATTTTATGGCTCAAATATTATACAATGATGTATCATCACTAACAATAATATTTAATAACTCGAGCTTTAACAACTTACTACGATAAAAGCATAACAGACCCTTCATACCGCGTCTCGTCTACGTTCCAACTCAAGAAAGCTCACATTCTACCGCCGGAACACTCAAAAATCGGACGAAATGCGCTGAAACCTCGCGGCGCGCATTCTCGTAACCGACTCCTTCTTCCACATCCAAGCCGGAATTCCTTAGTACAATACAAAAGCAGCAGCAGCAGCAGCAGCAGCAGCAGCAGCGAATCTCCGCGCGCGTGCATGGGCTAATCGCGGCGCAGCTATGACAACGACTGCATTCTCTCCCCGTCAGCTCTCTCGCTCCCACTCTGCAGGGCTTTTCCGCTCGGCAATTTCCTGGCGCGCCGAGTGGGTTATATACGCGCGCAAGACGGATGAGGACGTGGTTGCTGGTCTGTCCGCGAATAATTCTGTCTAGCCCGAAAATTAGAGCCGCAAATATTCGCGGCCTTTTTGGATGTATATTTCAAGGGAGGACGGGAGAAATTTCAGGGGAGTTTGCATGCGTAATGCGCGGGCGATGAATGTTTCAGTGAGCGAGCGGGAAGAGTGGCGTTTTATTAATTCGTTTAGTAAAGTGGGCATTCTTTTTGGAACGTACACGTCTCGTTGTAATGGCTGATGGTCGTTGGAGAATTTGCGTTAGCGCGTATATAGGCCTGTACTGAGCGTTTCTGAGGGTGTTCAGAGCTATAATGGTATGACAATAATCGCAATACGAGGTAAACAATGAGAGAATAAGAAAATATTTATGATTTTAATTATGTTCGATAATTGTGGTTATCGCGGTTCTTATGCGAAAATGTACTTTTCACCGAAAAGTGTTATCAGTCTTTCATTTTGCAATAATTTAAAGTTTTTGAAGTTTTACAAAGTACGAGAAATATTCGTAATTCATATAATATACACGTGGGTCACGATGCGTTAAATCTGTTACGCGACTTATTTGTTTTACGTAATAAAATGAATTTAAGTTGCACTTTCCTTAATTACTCGACGAAATTTCTTTGAAGATGTTTTAATTAGTTTGAAAATCTTATAACGAAAAGTTTACTTGTATATATAAGACTGTATTCTGTATTAGTACTAAAATATTATTAATATTTATCTTAAATCTTTACTATATCACAGATAAGAAAATAAGAAAATAAATTCATCATGTACGTGACAAAACGAAAATTACTGCAGCTAATATGATTAAAGATAAATGCGATACCTATATATACATATCTGACATTAAAATGCTGAATTGTGCAAAAACATAATCTATAATACATCAAATATACAGCCTTTTCCGAAATTAAAAAATGATTATAGACCCGGCACGACATTTTATCCGGGCTCACTTCGTTATTTCTGCTCGCGCCGTCGTGCTACGCTTCTGCTTAAATCATTTTTTTTTCTCACCGAGACCCTCCTTCTTGCGCGCGCCCTCGAGTTTTCCGGCTTTTTGCTATTTGTCTACTCCAGCGCCTCGTTTCTTTGTGCGCTGCAGCAGCGGCAGCCTTCGCTTTTTCGCGACGCCGGTCCTTTGGCGTAGGAATTGCTGACGACGCCGCGCGCTCGTCGTGTACTTATATAAGAGGAACTACGCGCGTGGACGGTGTAGGTATATATGTATACACTGGCCAACGCGATCTGCCGAGCTAAATCGTGCGTCAAATTTCTGATAGTGACGCTGATTAATTCGCTCTGCTGAGGTTGCGTTTACAAAGCCATATATATGTCGGAGACGCAATTTGGCGCGAGTATTTTTATGCGGAAGTTGGTATTTCTGGATGTTTTTGCGTCTGCGTGGTCATGAGTTGGGGGCTTTGTGTTTAATAGTACCGTAGAATTTCTCTCGAAATCAAAAGGGAATTTTTAAAACGCTGAATGTTATTTCTCTGCGAACAATACCGCGGTATAATAATAATAATTTATTATTTATATATCATGTAAATATGAAATAATACTGTCGTAGCTTTTTATAAATAAATTCGTAAATATTTCATCGGAATAATTATTCCGATAACAATAATATAATATTCATTTACTTCGCAGTGTCCTTCTCAACATTGATAATTTTTCAATGAGCTCGTTTTATAACAATACTTACATCGTTTTTCGCGAGTGCATTGGGAACCTCGGCATCGGCTGTTCTACTCGACGACTGCGCCTGCTCGAATAAAACAAAAGTCGATATATCAAACGCATTGTTCCATCTCAAATATATGAGCAGTACGATATTATAGTAGTTCTATTCATTGTCTACGTTACTACACAGTTGCAGCGAAAAACATTAAACATCTTTCTTTTACTCTTCACTCCCACTTCCTCGTTTCCCAGTAGCACAGCCGGACAGACGTAAGTATATACGTATCCCCCACACCCGCGAAACAAAGACAAAGCGGCAAGCAACTGTATTACACGTCAACTCACCCCGAGCTCGCGCGTCTTCTCCCTCTGCGCGGTGTACTCGTCCAGCAGATAGGCCTTCAGATCCTTCAGCAGCAGCATCCCGTGACGCTTCCTCAGCGCGTCGGCGGGCTTCAGCACCTTGTACGTGTTCTCGTAGCTCGGCACAACCTCCTGCTGCTGCTGCTGCGGCTGATGCTCAGCTAGCGTCACCTGCCGATTCGATTTCTCGGAATTACTTTACGATGCTTCAACGCGACGCTCGTGATTTTTATTTTTAGTTGGTTCTATCGTAAGGCGCCCCGCGGGGAGTCATAAGTTTCTATTATTCTTTACGACAGGTGAGTGGAGTAGTTCGAGCTGACCTCCGAAAGAGGTGGAAAATCGCTTTCAATTTCCCGATGTGTAGGGCTCACCGTTGAATAGGAAATTAGCAATTCTGAAGTCATTCGCTATTTTGCGAAATGACTATAACGATTAGTTAATATGAAAGTAAAAGGGTTGGATTTTTATAACAAACATTTTTATTTTTATATGCGAACTATAAAAAATAAGCAATGAAAAACTTAAGAATCTTACTTATAAATTCTTACTTTGTATCAAACAATATATTTGTACCTCGATAAACGTTTATAATTATTTCATATTTTTATTTATTTTCGTTACGTTTGTGAGCTTTTGATTATTTTATGTTCATAATTATTGTCACGATACATATCAGATACACAGAATAATTATTTTTACTTTAATTACTCTGAACATCACGGAGTAAACTGATATTATGGAAACTAACTTCGGACGGGGAGTAACTTTGTAAAGGCATCTCGGAAACGCATAAGCAACGATATCGGAGTTTGCGGAAGAATTCTAGGAAAATATGTAAGGGATTTTGTTTCCGTACTGCGACTCCTTTATAAGACACTAAAAACTTTTTCCCCCGCGACTTACTTCCTTTATATAGACGTACTCATCTTTTGCATATGCATGGGGCAAGAATGCGCGCGCGCGCACACAGAGCACTGAACTCTCGACAATTGGCCCTTTTCCTATTTGTTCGTTTATTTCCACTCTTACAACTCTGTGTCTTAAAGTTAACTTTGTTACTTGGTTACTTTTGTTGTAAAATATAGGCAAGGAGTAAAAGTTTCGTTGCAACGCTTCTAATTTTGAGACGAGGTTCAATGCTCAAATTTTCTTTTTTTGGTTATTATAATTCAATTAAATGAATAATGAATTAAGTAATATAAATAGAAGATAGATTATACTGCTCTTTTACAATATAAAGAAATAGTAATAGGTTTTAAAATAGTGAATTATTGTAAATAATGTCAAAAAAAGCTTTCTATGTTTAGTACTTCATAAATAATTCAGAATATTGTATCATTTTAAAAATAATAATTTATAATTACTTAAAAATATAAATATTTTCAAGAATGCGTAACAAGTTTTCTGTATACAAAATGGATATTATACATGAATCTCAATCACCATTTAGTATTATTAAAAGAATTCACATAAGATAACTTGGGGTAATTCGGCCATCTTAAAATATTTTCTTTCTCCTTCTGTAAATGTGTTGGGAAAAAATTATAAGAAAGGCTTTAAAGTATACTAAATACACTAGCAAGAAAAAAATTAGGAACGTCCCAAATGTGATATTTGTAGATATTTGCTATTTACAAAAGTCTTGCACTTGTATGAAAAAAAAATTGACATCAGCTGATGTAATGCTTGTTCAAATGTTGAAGAGCGATTTTTTACAAAAATACTTAGTAACCATACTTATACCTGAGACGTTTATCACTCATTAAAAATGATAAGACTCCAAATCCTATCGAGTTTATTAGACCCCCAAATCACAAAAGGTTTATACACAAAAAGCTTACAAAAGAAAATAAGATGCAGGCAACATTTTTCTGCTCACGGATTCTGTAATTCACAAAGATTATAATTTATTATTTAAAACGAAATACCTGGTTTTTTAAATATATAATTCAAGTTTCAGCCAAAGATATAATAAATATAATTTTATTATGAAATAATTTTGACGGACACCAGACGAACTATGAGTAACAGCATTTATTTTAAATTGCCAACGTTTCGGAAGTATGTTCTACTTCCTTCAATCACTGGTGATGGACAAATTGTTGTCAACATGAGGGAATTACGTGTATTTCTGACATGGATAATTAATCAGATTATTCAATATTACGTAATGTGACTCATTGATTTTTAAGTCCTGAAGAAGGAGGTGGAAAATACTTCCTAAACGTTGGCAATTTAAAATAAATGCTGTTACTCATAGTTCGTCTGGTGTCCATCAAAATTATTTGAAATATATACTACGAACGTTATCACCTCTCAACATAATTTTATTACATTAAATAAAATTCACAAGTTTTATTTTTTAGGCACGATCGCTTCTCGGAAGAGCCTTATATTTTCACTAGAGCGAAAATTGTAAAACGTCAAAAATCAATAATTTATTGTATGAAAACCGTTTTCCACCTAAAATGTGTCCATTTTAAATGTTTTCCATTATGTATGTATGTATGTCTGCACGTATGTACAGAACTTTGTGTACACATTATCATATCGAAAAGTTTACCGAATCTGATCACAAATGATATTACACCTTCTTCTAGTCATACGTAGGTGATGGTCATATTTTGAGAAAGATCCGGTCAAAAATATAAAAATGCGAGCACAAATAAAATTTTGAAATAATTGATTTTCAAGCGCAATGCATCGAAAATATATTTTCAGTAGAAATCTCACACATGCTTCTGCTAAAACCAATTAAAAGTAAACGCAATAGTGATATAATCGACAAAATAGTTGATTTTTCCTGGTTACTTGAGAGGATTGATTTCACACAAAAATGTTACATATAAAAGTTATAGATAATATTAAAACAAAACTTTTTCCTATTGAATATTTTTTTTGTACAATGTATTCCTGCCGAGTTAAACCCGTAAAAACGATTTTTAACGTCGAAATGTACCTAAAATAATCGATTTTCGGTTATAACTTATGTTACGAGCGATCAAGCAAGTGTTATCAAGCGATGAAGCAAGACCTCGGCGAATGCGGTAGCGCGGCGGGATGTGAACCACAATCAGCAGTTGAACCTCTCAATAATTGGGCCACCCCGGCGAGGAGCTGAGGTGGACATTGGATTACCAAACCAAGAGCAACCAATCACTGTATTTCTATTCCCACTCAAGACGGATGGAGACGGGTGTAAATAATGAGAGATCAGGATACACAAAGGAGAGCCCCACCAACGAAAGAGAACGAGAGAGCATGTCACGTCAGAGGAACGAGGACACAGAGGGAGATCCGGACGAACGAGTTACCAGACGAGGGGAGGCCACGCATCGATCCACGAAGAAGACTACAACTATACGAGCAACTGCGCCGCGAGTAGGGCTTGATATCTCTCTCTCTAGTATTAGTATCTAATAAATATACAATTCTATTATATACGTGCCTTCTATTTCATTGCACCGTTCCATCACTGGAACGGCACGGAAAGCTGAGACCCTTCACCCGTTATAGTTGTGAAGAGCCTTCACACGTAACGCTTATCAGGATTTGATTTTATACAATGCAAAATTGTTAAATGCAAAAGTTTATAGATAATATTGAAACAAAAACATTTGTTCATTTATGATTTCCATGTATAATCAGTTCCTGACGAACTAAGCCTATAAAAACGATTTTTAACGTGTAAATACGCCTCAAATAGTCGATTTTTGCTTATCATCTAGTAGGATTTGATTTTAGACCCAAATATTGCATGTACATGTTGTAGATCTCAACAAATAAAACTATTTCGTGATGAATATTTTTGTGTAAATAAATTTCTTGTAAGTTAAACCTA
Organism: Torymus aiolomorphi; assembly: GCA_036365515.1. Classification (NCBI taxonomy): domain Eukaryota; kingdom Metazoa; phylum Arthropoda; class Insecta; order Hymenoptera; family Torymidae; genus Torymus; species Torymus aiolomorphi. The sequence goes on along the minus strand of CM070877.1, from coordinate 19,805,131 downwards.
AAAGAAAATAGTCGATTTTTGGCCATTATAGAAAACAAATAATTTTTCATAAATTCGTTACAGTTTTCGTCAAAATATAGTATATTAGTATTTGAGATATAACAGTTTTTGCAATGTTGAAGATATAAGGTTCTTCTGAATAGTAGCGGTCGTACGTCGTATAAAAACAAAGTTTTTATATAGAAAGCGAGAGTGGGCGCGCGGCCTCCCTAGTTATAGTCTACGAGTGGGTAGATATAATCACCCATGGGGATATGATGCATCAAAGACTGGCCAGTAAATTAGAGGAAAAGCGAAATAGTATAAGAAGAGGTAACTAAATAGTTGGCTCGTGCGGATGAATTTTATCGTGACCTCATGTATTTAAAAAATATAGAACAAATAAACAATCCAAGAAGAGGAGAAAATTAAGAAAAGAATTAAAAATTTATTTAAAAATTGTGAAAATACATATTTTTAAAAGTATTTAAATCATATTGTATACATATATCTTAATTAAATATTTTAGATTTGTAGTTTCTTTTTTTTTTTATTGCAATAAGTGTATAGGGCGTGCAGTAAAGGGTCTCTTGCAACATATATATAAACTAAATTTGAATTTTTTTGTTAAACCTATCAAAATTCACGTTACTGATGAAGGATTTAATGTAATATCTCGTGGTTAATAAAATTTAATAGAACAGTTTATGTATTTATGCAATGTAACCAAAAATCTGAATAAAAATTATTCTCCTAAAATTGTAATAATCTAATTTGTTTATTAAATTACTTTTCCATATATTTTTTTAGGTTAATCTATTTGTATAATATTATACAATTTGTTTCAAATCAAATATATGGATTTTGACATACGGAATCTCTTATACAGAACACACATTTACTAAAAGCGAATGATTCCTTAATTATTAAGGAATATTCATTTTCTAGTACTTACACACACTGCAATGCATATTCCTTAACTGTTAAATCATGTACATTCCTTAACAGTTAAGGAACTGTACTTAATATAAGTAATTTATTTTTTTGGTGATAATACGAATTTCACATTTTCTCATATTTATTGGATCACATCTTCTTAATAGATTGAACGAATTAGGCGAATTATAGACGCGAAAGTATTATACTCCTATAAATTAAAAAAAAATATATTTTTAATATTATACTTCCATACAAAATTTAAGGAGAAAATCTCACCTTTCTGCCCGTATCATATTCGATTGGGTTTTTTAGCTTATATTTCGACTATAAACGAAATACTTCCTTTTTTGACTTTATAAAACGCGCGACTCGCTCAAAATTGATAATAAAACTTACATAAAAATGTAGTGATCATTCTCAAACAATTAAAAACGATTTACAAGGTATATTTTTCATATTTGGAAGCATCCGGCATTGGTTATTTAAGCTTTCGGATAAGTGGAGATCGATAGAGAAATAGAAAAGTGGCCGAATTAGGTTAGTGGCCGAATTATCTCGAGTTAACTTATTTAACGAGTTATTTGGTTTCTCTTCTATTATATTAACGTTTATATATAAGTTAAACATTATCTTATAGTACCCTAATTAGATCCAGCTAGAGCATCGTATGAATAATTTAAAATAATATATGCTTTCGCTTGTTATGATTTCCCCCTTTAAATTAACTATAATCACAAAGTAAAAAACTGTTTCAATATTTAAAAAATCAAAAGCTACACGGAGAAAAATGTTCTATTAAAAATTACTATGTTTTATTGTAACCGGGGGACAGACTTGAATTCTTAAAAAAATTACTATGTTTTCTAGCAAAAATTGCTATGTTTCTAGTAATTTTTACTACATTTATAGCAATTTTTGCTATAAAACATAGTAATTTTTTTAAGAATTCAAGTCTGTCCCCCGATTATAATAAAACATAGTAATTTTTAATAGAACATTTTTCTCCGTGTATTTGTAGAAAATGTCACGCTTTTTCCGCATCACCTGTAAAAGCCAAAACAGCAGAATCTACTTCGCAACACTCACATCGTTTTTTGCGAGCACATCAGACGCCTCAGCGTTGGCCGACCAGCCCGGCGACTCCAACCGCGTCTCATTGTCGGCGAGAAGAATCTCCTTCTGCGTGTTCAGTTCCTTCTTCACCGTCGGTACGCGCTTGTCCTTCTGAGTCTTTGCGCCTCCTGACGCTGGAGTCTTTTTTCTCCTCTCGAACTCGAGCAGTTCGCTCACCTGCACGTTTGACAAATGTATAGGTATACTCTTTACTTTCTCGTGAATTAATAGCATTAATTAATAACGAGTGTGTTTGAAAATTGCAGTTTGGACGGTTTTAGTATTTTTAAGCAGGTTGAGGCGAAATCAGCAAAAATTTTAAATATTTAAAATTTAATTATATAAACATGCCGTGTTTATCCGGTATTGCCACCAAACGAAATAAGATGCAAACATAAATCGCTATAAATATGATTATCATTTTATATTAACTTGAGCTTAAGAAATAAATTAATATCTTATATATATGAAATGCGTTGTTTCGATTTATCATTTCCCATTCATGGAAAGTCTAATAGATATTGCATGTTCGATCGTCTAGCAGTATGCAAGTATTCCTATTATTCTTTTAGTATTTCATGCTATTCTAAGTTTTTTTTTTTTTTTTTATCGAAAACTTCTAATACATCCTGGGTAGTACAAGAATGTTAATCGATGAAATATATTTCTAAGAGAGGCGCAAAATTTTCTGTATTTCTAATAAAATCGACACTTTTTTTTTAATAGATTACGAGTTGAAATTGCGACTGGCGGAAAGATCAAACATTTATATTGGCATCAGTGTTTTATTATGAAAATGATTCACTAGTTTATTATGAACCGGCGAGTCATTTCAAATACAAGTATTATTTTTACGAACTTCGAAATTCAAATGAAAACGTAAAATAGTTGCTTTTTTACTGCCATGAACGAGTTAGAAATTTTTCGCAAAAAAAAAGAAATACAGAAACTTTATGGGAGGATTACATTTCTAACATATTTTAGCAAGACTTAGATGTTTACCACTACAAAGTTTCCTTATGAAGGAAGCGAAAATCATCTTATTACGTTAAACATCCTTAAAGTTTAGTAAAGCAGTTCGAAAGTTGGGCTTCATTTCTAATTTGTAAATTTTTGTTTCCACGTATTATATTTGATTTGCTATAGAATCAAAACGAAACTTTTTCATTAATTCTTATATGCACTCATATTAATGTTAAAGTGATGAAGGTATGTTGCGACTTTCTATGAGTCAATAAAAAGAAACTTATATTTCTATGTAGCCATCAACATTTCGACGGAAGTCTTCGTCCTCTTCAGGGCCAATCTGATTTATTAAAAATGCAACAATATCGTTTACAATATCGTTTGTATGTATAAAATAATTTGTAATGTAATGAAAAACTTAGAAAGTCAAGCGAAGAGTGAAGAGGACAGAGACTACCGTCGAAGCGAAAAGTCGCAATATCTTCACCACTTCAAACATTTTTCAAGCAAAATTCCGATATACATGTCTCCTTATATATGATTTATTACATGTTTCCATAACTTTAAGGTAAAAAAAAGTTCGATCAGTGACGGCCTGCACGAATTTGAATGAAATCAGCCTAACTACACAAAACCAATTTTTGTAAAAATGCGAATCTCTTCGTTACACTGATTTATTCTGTCAATTTGAATTAATTTCGGTATGCAAAGTGTTCCCAAACCCTTTAAATAATAAGTAAAATAAGTTTAGATTTCCATTCTAGCTATTTAAAGGGTTTTCTTTTGCAATCTTAAAGTTTTTACCCCTGGCGTTATTCAATTTTTGTTAAATTTCTTCATTACATTGATTTATTCTATCAGTTCAAATTAATTTCGGTATGCAAAGTGTTTCTACCCCTGCATTATGCAAACCTATACATGTCCAACTATATTCTAAATAAACGAAATAAAAAAAGGTCCTAAATACTTAGTTATCTAAAAACTTGAGAAAGACATTCTATTTTCTTCCCAGTAAATCTCTCCCAACGTTCTCGACGATATCTTCTTAAAACCCTAACCAATCCTGATGGCACCGAGAAAAAAAAACCCTCGGGTCAACGCTGGTCCACGATCAAATGCACTCGCACGTATGATCAACGAGACTGTCCTCCAGCTCCTTGAAAAACCGACGAACCTCAGCGTTTTCCTCGCGCTTCTCTTTTCTCATATAAATGTCGGCGCCGAGAGAGAGAGAGAGAGAGAGAGAGAGAGAGAGAGAGAGAGAGAGAGAGAGAGAGAACTCTGGTGTAAAGGCGCGATTTAAGAGGCGCATCGTTAACTTCCGACTAGCGGCACGCGGCAAAAGTAATTTTACCCTCGGCTTAATAACCTCCGTGGCGCGCGCTGTAAAATCTTTGCGCCCGTCGGACGTGCGCCGAGCTTACTATTATACACTTTACTCTTTGTTTATGTAAGAAAGTGTTGATCTTCAGGAGAGCGCGGCGGGGGGGGAGGGGAGTGAATAAAAAGGCGAGCGTGAATTGCATTGTTTGTTTCCGTGTTATTTTACGAGCTATAAGAACCTCTTCAATTACAACGAGGAAGATAGAAGAGAATTTTAAAATTTAGAAGATTTTGCTTTTAAAAATTCATCCTGTAATTATTTTTCAAACTTGAATGCTGAAGGTAAAATAGAGGAATTTTCATTTTGTGCTGGCCGTATCACATGTTTGATTTTGGATAAATTATGTTTTACCATTAATCCAGAAGATATCATAAAAAACTATTTTTAAAAATATTAAATCAGATTTATTAAAAAAAAAAAGAAGATAACGTTGGTAAATTTCACAATGGATAGCTACCTGTAAGAGTTTTCTTGAATTATAGCTTGAAATATGCTAAATATAATTTGCTAAAATAATTACATTAAATTTATTAAATGAGCAAAAATATACTACAGAAATTATAATGCTATCGATTCATGAAAAATTCATCAATAATAATTATACCGAAAACACAATTCAGAATCAATAAACTAAAGTATTCTGAGACGAGTTAAAGCTGAAGAGAAAGAGGAAAAATGTTGGCGACGCGGAAGACATCGTCGTGTCCATCGTTATTACACGCGCCACTTCTTTGTTTATAAGCGAATTTTATGCGACCTCGTTCCGGTCGCGTTGTGCACATGAGAGTTTAAGGCTTTGCGTTATGCGATATTACAGTTTTTATGGAGTCTGTCCCTAGCGTAGCGCAGCGGCGGCGGCGGCGCGCTTGAGGATATGTGAATCGGTTGTGCGGGCACACGGTCTGTAATTAAAGGGCCGTGTATACGCGCGGGATATGTGTCGTTCGCGGTGAATAATGTCCTGGTTGAATTTAACAATCGAAACGGAGGAATGAAAAGTTTCATTTCGCGAGGCAAGCGTCTAAAGTCCGTTATGGTATTTATAAACCAAACGGACAGGGTGCTTTGTCTTTCGCTCTGTTTACTTTATTTATCAATAATTTAGTTTTCGGCATGATAGATTAAAATTTTGACTATTATTATATTACATTTTTATATGATATTTTTACTTTGCACTCTTGAATATTAAAAAAATCGCTGCCAATTCATTGGCATGTGGCTTCTTCAAACTTAATTTATTGATTGATTCCTTTAATTAATTTTTAATGAGAAAATTTTAAATTATTACACCAATTTATGACACAATTCTAATTACATTCATTTATGAAGATTAGAAAATATTTTTTTAAATTATGTATAAAAATGAATAAAATAATTGATTATAATATTAAATTCAAAATGATCTCCTTCTCTGGATTCCACCGCGCTCGAGAGTCTCGAGAGAAAATTACAAAAAGCTTTTACTTCGCGAAAAATACGAAGATATACTATTCGATGAAAATATTACTTCAATATTATTTACGTTAGTATTATTTAAAAATCTTTTATAGGATAGTTTGCGATATTCATGGAATGATTGCTTTAATACTTTGGCCAACGGTCACTCTATGCACGAGATGACCTCTTGACTATGGTGCTGTTAACACCAGTAGTCTTTTTTCCCCAGCTTACTAATTCTTTATTACAGGACAGGCCTATTACATAGGCCCGGTCAGTATCATTTAAGAACCTTTTATAGGATAGTTTGCGATAGCATGAGTGCCGACGGAAACCCTCTTTCAATAGCTTATATTTCTTTATACTTAACTATCACAGAAAGAAATTTAGACATCGGGTATTCAAATATTTAGTATTCCTTGAACTCCAAAAAGCACTGAAATTATAGATTGCCAATTTGGCAATATTCGAATACTAAATAGTAATGTAGAACTTCAAAGATTCTTGGAGCAAGTGTATGTTATTTACATTGGAGTTAAGACAGCTCCAATTTAGCAATCGTACATGACCAAGAGAATTGAAATGTCAGACCTCCACAGTTTGCGTTATTTGATCTTAATGTTGGAAATCTGGGTTTCCAACGTTGAGATTTAAAATTTCAAATGTTATTGAAATGCGAGACTTCCAGAATGAAAATAAAGCACTCATTTTTGTATACATGAGGTGTGTGTGTGTGTGTGTGCGCGCGCGCGTGTGTAAATCGAAGCTGAGCGACGTCCGACTATTTTGAAATACGGAATTACCGAGTTGGACATTTCCGATTTCCAACATTGCGTTGAACTATGTCTAACTTTGTATTCTACGAGTTCAATGTTTAGCCTACATTAAGTATTGCCAGTTGGATATCAGTCATTTCGGTTTCGGAATTCTCTCATTACAATATATTGCCAATTTTTACATCAACGAAGTCCAAAATGGTATTAGAGTAATACAGTAAGTTGACATTCATTATATCCAAATATTCTGGACATCTAGTATTTCAAAATTTCTTTCTTATAAGGCCGAGAAGCGATTCTTTAACAGCGTCTGCATGCCTCTTACAATCCCAAGAAAGCGGCTTTTTTGCCACTTTCGTATCACTTTTGCTCCCGGCGCCCGATCGCAATTGTTGTATTTTCGGCTTCGCCAGGCAAAAAAAAAATAGTATACGCACCACGGGAGAAAATAAAGAATGCCTCAGACCGCATATTTGTCACCCGAGCCGAAGCCGAGGCCATCTGGGACATTCTTTACTTTTACTCCTTTGATGCGTAATATACTATTCAATCTGCCAAAATCGATTTATAAAATGGACTCTTAGTTTTACCATATATTTTATTACATTTTTATATTATATTTTTACTTTGCACTTTTGAATATTGAAAAAAGAAGTTAAAAAAAAGATTTCCATTTATTGATTCATATAAATAAATATTTTCAATCTGCCAAAATAGATTTATAAAGTGGACTATTTGACGAACTCAAAATACACAAAAACATTCAATCACAATAGATAGCTTTCAAGTGCATTCAAAAAAGATTTTCAATAGAAAAAGTGAAAATGATTGCACAGGTTCCAATTGAAAATTCAATCGCAATACGACGGAGGACGAAGAGGCGCCGTTCAAACTTTCCTTCGTTCCGCAGCCGCGGCGAAACTTCTTCGCCGCATCTCAGTCCACCGCACCGACATCTCAATGTACCCACAAAACCACCGCGTGAACAAATGTGTACGTACCTCTTTGTCAACGGGCTTTGCGGTCGTCTGCCCGGCCACGGATCGGAGCTCCTCCTCGTACTCGTCGTCCTCCCCCTCGTCTTCCCCACCTTCGTCCTCGCCTTCTTCTTCGTCCTCGCCGCCCTCATCCCTGCCCGCCTCGTCCGCGTTGTCGTCTGTGTCGTCGTCGACTTGGTCCTCGTCATCGTCGTTGTCGTCCTCATCGGAGGAGTTTCGGTCTAGGCTGCGACCGGCTTCGGGAGTCGAGGTGGCGTGAGGCGACGAGATCAAGCTGACGATCGATGGAAGTTCCTGCGATTGTCGAACGGTTGGTATAGGTACAAGTGGTTCGATAAATGTTTTAATAAGGATTGGAATCTTGATGCATAAAATACTCGGTATAAACTTTTTGCATTAAAATGATTTTAAAATTATAGATTCAAGCTTTTACATTAATTAAATGCTGTAAATATAATTATTTTTGCTAATTTAAAGATTTATAAAGTAAATATAAATCAGAAAGTATATTAATTTTTCTTGAATTTAACATCTTCACTGCTGTACCAATCATATAAGACTCGTACTATTTTTCAAACTTTCATGTTTCAACGCTTGTCACTTTTATAAGAATTATAATCGTAAATTATTTTTGTCACTTATTATATAAATTCGGTATATAAAAAGAAAAGAAAAGTTATGTTTTTTTAAGCTTTTCAAATCCTGCTGGAAATCGTCTATTTTTCTCTCATGTGTGACACGATCTTTCGAACATTTTCTAACCATTTTTATGCTGAGTTGACTGAAATTACCATAAAATGACTAGAAAATGTTAGAAAAATGGATAATTTCCAGCAGGGAATATTTTTAAATTTATTCTAACTTATAAATCGAACTAAAACAATGTCTAAAACAATTTTATTTTCGTCATAAATTTAATATGAGCACAATTGTGCTCATTTTCCTATTTAGAAATTATGTTTAACTTGCAATTCCAATACTTTATTCTTGTTAGGAAAATGTTTCTTTAAAAATGTTAAAATTTTTATCTATTCATTATTCTAAAATGGTGATCAGACGAACAAAGTAACAGAAATTCGACATCTACAGTATTACAAGTAAACCCCATATAATTATCCAATCATTATATTTTAAGTAATTTTTTTTTTATGCTTGTCAGTAAACAATGTAATAACGAACTTTCAAGTGTAGCGCAATTCGAAAAAACCTTTTAAGCTTTCCAAATCTCAAGCAAATCCACCTTTTTACGCACTTTCTTGTCGACGAGAGACCCGACAAAATCGCAGGTACTTCCTGAAAGACAAAAATAATCCCGCCCGAGCAGCACAAAGTCCCTGCGCCTCGAGTTGCTTATTATCAAAATAAAAGCGCGTGCTACCGTCGAGATTAAGCCCGCGGTCTCTCTCTCTCTCTCTCTCTCTCTCTCTCTCTCTCTCTCTCTCTCTCTCTCTCTCTCTCTCTCTCTCTCTCTGCTTTCTATTTTGCCCCGTAACGATTAGAGCGCCTCTTACCGAAACTGCAGCCCGCGAGGTTCCGGACTGCTGCGGTTGCTGTTCGCCCGCGTTGCTCCTGCTGCTGCTGCTGCTGCTCACTGTAACAGAAAGCGAAATGGTCCTTGTTCATTTCTTTTTTTTTTTAAGTTGAGAGAGGGGAAAGGTTTTACCCGGGGTTTTGTGTAGATGTGGAATGTGGCTTCGCGAATGTTGGAGGTGTAAGTGTTGGATTATCGCTAGGGGAGGAAGTGTGTATTGGTTTGGAGGTAAAAAACAGGTTTTTTTTTGGTAAAAGCTTCTGAGATATATTGCAAGAAATGGATAACGATAATGATGAGTGTAATTTGTAAATAATTATGTAAAAATTAAAAATGCTTATTAATGTATAAAGTGAACATTTCTGAATATTGAAGTTAGATAATTATATTAATGTGGAGTTTTGTGGAAAATACACTTATAAAAGGGAAATTAGTAAGAAGATTTTGAAGTATGATTATAAAAGATTGCAAAGAATATATAATATAGCGCTTGCGTAAGCTTCATTAGTGATTCAATTTGTATAACAAAAATAAGTGGGTATATATAGTAATAGCCACGCTTGACTATAAACTTTGTTATTTTAATGAAAATAATTAGGTCGACGGTAAAACTTTGTAAAAAAATACTTGTAAATTATGGTGAGAGTAGTTGTGAGAAATGACAAATTTGCGTATTTCAATTTAATCATTTAACTTGTTTCATTATTAATTTTATTAGTACTAATTTTTTCCTCATCGAAAATATCTACGTTCCATGATATTTCAAAAACTTGCGATAACACTAATCTGTAAAATAAAGCAAAAGCGCCAATTCGTGCTGAACCAGCTTCACGAGTACACAGGATATTTTAATGTGACACGTATGCCACTCCTGAAAATACTTTTCAGGATAAGCTTAAAAGTTGAAGTCTATATACTTATTTCTTCAAATATATTCCATGTTTTGATCTTTTATCTGCCTTTTGAAATTTGTTTCATTAAAAAACGCATGCAATATTTCGGTTATCATATGATAAAATATAGTACTGTATGAAATATAAAACAAACGCAAAATATATTAGAAGATTGTTTAATGAAAGTGAATGATTTTATTACATTTTTTATTTCTTGAGGTATAAAAGAAATTGTGGTAAGAAACGATTTATTTTACAGTGTACGTTTTAAAAGAATTAGAATGATGTGAATGTAGGCAGTAAAATGGATTAAAAAGATTCATTCCCTTTATCGAATTTACGTCAATGATTAAGGAGCAGGTGGAGAAAAATTGTCTCTGCGACTCAATATTGCCAATTGATTATAGGAAATAGAATCAATGGCTAATCAAATCGCTAGTCATTCCGTTGAACTAATTGAATCATTGGTAAAAGAGATTGCGGGTTGAGCGGAATCGATTTTTTTCCGATTTCGCGTAATTACATTCGCATTGCAGTCAGGTATTTCGCTGTTCTCACTTCTATTATAGCGTGCCGAACACAACTGTTGAATTCTGCGCTTTATTTAATAATAACTAATTTCATTTTATCGTAGAGAGTAAAAGATAGTACAAGGTTTGATATTGGTACCAGTGATATTAATTCAAATGTGAATAACTCAATGAAGGGTCCTTTTATAATTCTATAATATCATTTTTTTTAAATTCTATATGTAGGTATATCGATATATTTATATGAATTTATAAAGAAATAAAATATTATACTAATAATATTCATAAATACTATTATAGTAAAGAAACTCCCAGAATTTTTACGATATCGCTATTAATTGTCTTCAATATGGGTATAGGTATGCGAAAAAAAACAGCAGTTTTTACTAAATCACCGGGACTTGCATTGATTTTACTCTCTTTTCTTTGGAGTTATATTTCGTTTTATTTCATCTTACTTCAAGCTTATGTATAGGAGAGAAACAAATAATTTGTTATTGCTTCCTCCTAGAGGAAGCTTTGTGATAGTAAAAAAAAAAGTTTGTGAGATAATGTCTTAGGAATGTTGTATAGAAAATTTGGAATCAAAATACACCATTTTTAGAAAATGTCCGTATGGATGTGTGTGTGTGTGTGTGTGTGTGTGTGTGTGTGTGTGTGTGTGTGTGTGTGTGTGTGTGTGTGTATGTATGTCCGTATACTCTGATATCTCATGATCTACTCAACCGATTTTAACGAGAGAGTGATCATTTTTTCAGATTTTGCTTCAACAATTGGGGTCAATATTTTATTTTTGTCAAAATCGATTTTTTTGTTTTTTATCGCCATTTTTAAATTTTCAAAATTTTTATTTTCAATTTTTTTATATTTAGAACAAATATTATTTATATACGATAAATTCTCTGTATGCAGAATAAAATTTTCTACAATTTAAAAAAAAAAAAAAGCCGTTAGCTATATTTCGTCATAAGTTATTCATGAAAACGTCATTTTTAGTAAATAGGTTATATTTCAAAATTAAAAAAGATATTAACATGAATATTTTTTGGTTATAAAGAATACTGAGTACTATAACTTACTAAATTTTTAGGTTTTTTTATTCATTATTTTTGGAGAAAAAAAATAATTTATAAAAAAAAGTGTTTTTTTTTTGTCGTTCAATAAGTAGAGTAAAATTGGCTTAATCAGTTTGAAATTTTTTTTAGTGGTACATTTTGTATCACAATCGATTGAGTTCTTTGGGCAAAAGGATTGATCCATAAATTTCGGAGATATTTGAGGTTAAAATTTTTTTCACTTTTTTTTAAATCGTAATTTCTCGAGAACGGCTTTATGTATTTGAATCGGGTGGGCGGCATTCGAAAGAGAATTTCAAGACCTATATTTTCTAAAAAAATTATTTGTCTAGCTATTACGGTTCTTTTGTTATTAATAAAAACGTAAACATTGAAAAATGAAAAAAATGAGTTTGGTATGTCCAACTATTGCGGGAGTAAAAATTGACTTAAGCGCTTCAAAATTCCTCGTAGAGGTGGATTTTGGATAGTTTTCGGTCGAGTTATTCGGGCAAAATGATTGGTCCTTAAATTTCAAAGATATTTAAAAAAATTTCAAGTTAATATTTTCCATAAAATTTTCCCAATTTTTTTAAAATGTATTGAGGATGGCTCTATGTATGAAAGAGTAAAAATAAAGTAGAACCTTCTTATTTTTTTTATATAACTTGATAGGATTTAACTTAACAGAAATATGTTAAATGGGAAAAAGTTTTATGTCAATATTATCGACAACTTTTATATTTAAAATATTTGAGGAGCTATAAATAAAATGGGCGATTTTTGGCTATAACTTGATTGGATTTGATTTTACACGAAAATGTTAAATACAAAAGTTGTGGATAATATTAAAACAAAAAATTTTACTATTTAATATTCTCGTGTAAAATCAACTCCTGACGAGTTGTTAGACTTATAAAAACGATTTTAAGCCGTTTACATCGTACAAAATAAAGTATGAAATTTTAAATATTGGAAGTAAAAATTAATTAAAGGAATCAGTAAATCAAGTTTGAGGAAGCTACGTGCCAATGAATTGGCAGCGGTTTTTTTTCTCTTTATACCATACAGCATGGATCATGTTATAGGTCCTATTAATAAAATTAAATAATTTATCGACTAAACATTCACATTTTGGGATAACATTACTGAAGCTCCAATAAACCACCTAATTGCATAATTGTAATTCGTAGTTATTACGAGCAACGTATTGGACTTGACACAAAAGTGTACCACTTCCCATACACTGAAGCCTCGTGCGTACGTATGCATCTCAATATTCCGTCAAGAGCCGTGCGCCTACACCCCACGGTCGATCGCTCGCAAACATTTGCGAGCACCTCGGCACCTTCGCCGGCGCGCGAGCAATTAAACCAACAACCCCTTCCCCCTTCCCAACCTCTGCAAATGAAACCACGCATAAAGCGCCTAATCAAAATCCCATACACCGGCGCGTGTTTACGTGTAGACTGTAGCAGCAGCGATGGCAGAGGCGCATTCATCCGGGAAAATTAGGTCTTGGAAAATCGACGCGATAGAATTAATAGCCGGCCGAGGGAGAAAATAATTTCATTCTCAATTCAAAGGCACGATCCTCATTACGAATTTCCCCATAAATGAAGTGCCTCGTGAGTCTCGCGGCCGATTAATCGTGTCCTTGCGCGCGCGGAGGCGGCGGCAGCGCGTCATTAGCTAATGCCAGAGGACGCAATGCGAATACGTGTGTGGGAGGACGGGGGAGTTGCGAGTGCGCGAAGCGAAAAGGTTGTATACACTTGGGATGGGAGGGTAAATTGCGAATGGGAGCTCGACGATGCGGAACTGGATTTTTTAATGATTGAGCGCGGGTTACGGAAGTGCGGTTGAATGTTTTTTTTTCCTATTTTTTTTAAAGTCGCGCGGTAGTGGATTTTAACGTCGTTTAAGTAAGCGTCATTTATTGCATGTTTGCAAAACCTAATTAAATACATATAGTTGTTAAGTAAGTACGTAGTCTTATGAGGTCGCATCTTTCGTCTGTGTTGAAATTATATTTTTGTAAAAAAAAAACAACGTTTTCTGTCATAATTTTGCTCTCATGCTCCTCAAAAAAATCTGAAAAGAGTTTAGCATAAGCTATCAAAAGTCAAATAACATTTAACGATTTTTTCGAATTTCTGAATGTAAGAGTAAAATAAAGAATTTTGTCATATGAGAGGTAACGATTATGTTTCGAATAAATATAGATATATGCAGAATAAAAAATCTAAAGAAATTCGTGGAAGTCGTTGCACGAGAGAAACTTTTTTAGGCTATAATATTTTGAAGTGAAGTAAATTTTTTGTTTTCACAAACTCTGATAACGTGCACTAATGACATCATTTGTCAAATCTAATAAATGAACATATTTTTACGTTTGCAACCATAACTAATCTAATCTAATGATACATACAGTCGATTAACTTCTCATTTACGTATAACAATTCCCTGATAGAAATGCTAACCAGCGGTTGGCGAACCGTTCGTTAATATTTAAATTAAAAACGTCACACCATGATTATGTTGCTATTGTGGACGAAGAATAACTATTTATGTATGTGGAAATATTATATCGTACATGCTTTAAAATAGTTTTAATTAAATTTCGATGTTAATTTTAATTAGAAATGCTTCCATGTTAACCAACGAAGTTGCTCTATTTTCTACCAGGGCTATTGTAGATCTTATATCGGGATCACATTTAATTTCAAACATTTTCCATCACAATACACGCACAAAGAAAAGAAGAACGCATAATGTTTTATTGAAAAAAAGCAACGGCACTTTTCAGAGACAATACATGCGAGCACGCCAGTCTAGCAAAAAATCATCTCCTCTTTTCTCACTCTCTTCTTCCACGTTTTCGCGCGTTATTGCATAGCGCGGCCGAAAAAATCACTGCCTCGTTGCACCGTAGGCACGCGCGTCAGAAGTGAGAAGGAAAAATGCTCGGAAACATCAGGAGCGAGATAAAATTTCGCCGACGCACATTCTCGGATACAGCGACTTCGTCGGCATGCACAGGCTATATCGAAACATTCCCCGCAGCCGTGTTATAACGGGGACAAATCATCGTACGTATACGCGCGGCAAAGTGGCTGAAATTTGAATCGAAACGCGAGCGCGTTCTTGAAAAGTACATACGTGGGAGTATGAGGTTTTTTTCTTTTATTCGATAGTGTAAAAGTTTGAGAAGAAGTCGAAGTGAAGAAGGTCCGTTTAAGCAGTTTTTCCGAACGGTTATTGGAGTAGGTGATTTAAGGTGGATGGAATTGGTTTCGTGAACTGTGAATAAAGTCAGGCGTATGCATTTTTTTATTTTTTTAGGAACTCTCAGCGACTATTTTGTAGTAATTTTGTAAAGACGATATGCTTACACGTTTGCACACCTAAGGTATCTTTAATTATATAAGCTTCTCCAATGTACCTAATTCATTTGTAGAAATAGCTCCTTAGTTTCAAATTAGACAGACAAAAAGTACCAACAGTAAGAAAACATTAGAAAAGGTATACAATAATGATTTTATCGAATCGGAACAAAATGTTTTCTTGTACAGTAACCGATAAATTACCAAATTTGACATGGGATCGTGAATAAACTATGTGGCTGTAGTTTTTACCCTCTTGACCCCCTCCCACCTCCCACGTGGCCTACTGAGGCTTTTATCTCGACTCCTCCCCCCAAAGGTGGAAAGTAGCTTTTCTCAAATAAATTATCTATAAATAGTACATTACGCACCAAGGGACGGAAGTAAGACATCCCAACCCGCGTGTGATATTAACGCCCGAGCCGAAGGCGAGGGCGGTAAACACGCGGGTTGAGATGTTCTACTTCCGTCTCGTGTTGCGTATACTATTTTGTCTCATGTATACCCTGGAGGAAAGTATATTATTGTCTTTTCACCCTGATCTCAGGGTCTCAAGTGCCACATAACCTCACTCCTAAAACTGCGAGGCTTATGCACGTTTCTAATTTTCTGCCGACTAGCGCCGCTTGCAGGTGATTTGCGGCCCGAGCGGCAGCGAGGGCTGCAACACGCAGACGGCGCCAGCCGGGCCGAAAATTAGAGAAACGCGCATGCGCGTCGCAGTTTCTAGGCGTGAGGGAAGGTGGCACTTTCGGCCGTGAGAGCAGGGTGGGAAGACAACACTTTCCGACAGGGTATGAGACAAATAAACATTCTGTGTAAGATTAAATTCTCTACATTATAAATAAAATCAACTTCTTTTTAACATATTTTGAATAAACATTGAATTTTTGACACATCAAAATAATAATAATAATAACTATTTTTATCGTTCAAAATCATAGGATATAACTATATATTATTTTTCAATTATTTAGGGTATTAAATAAAAGCTACGTATCCTAGACATAGACTCTCCTTCCCCCATGTGGCTCGGCGTAGTTTTTTTACCCCCCCCCCCCCTCCCATCGACCACGTAGTTTATGGACGACCCCTAAATATTAACAAACATTTATGATTTTTATAACTTTCCGGTCGAGTGTTTCAGTCTTCTTGTACTTTAAATGATAATAGCTCATAAATACCATCCACAAAGTAAAAATTCTTTCTTTCCCATCGAAGCATTGTCTCGCGTATTTCCGAAAATTGCATCCTCTAAACGCACTTCGCGACTTTTCATCACTTTCGAGCGCGTGATAACCGTCCTGATTCAAACGTCAACTCTCAACTCTCCTTAAACTGCACTCACCTCCATCTCCCTCTCTCTCTCTCTCACTCTCTTTTCGTGGCACGTGCATAACACAATCTCGCGCTCACGCGCGCCGCAATTCATCATTCCTCCGAAATATACAAGCCTCGAGGTCTCGGAAATTCTCTCTCTCTCTCCATCTCTCTAGCTAGCGCGCGAACTTTCAACACAAAGGCCAGAAGGGCGAAGCACTGGTGTACGCGCGTCAAATATCCTCTATTTTCCGGGGACAATAAGCAGGAAATTACTCGCGCTCGTGCGCGTGCTCTCCAATTAGCGCGGAGATGGAAAACAACGATTCGCAAATTACAGGGGCGCGAGAGTGAAAGCGATTTGGAAAGAGAGAGAGAGAGAGAGAGAGAGAGGGGAGTTTTTAGGCGTTGGAGTAGTGGTAGTTTTGAGGATCGAGAGTGTGATTACAGAACGCTTAGAGAGGACGCAGGCTCTGAGTGCGAGGCTTTACACGCGCTGCGGCTTTGTTGTTTTTATTTGGACTGAATGACTGGTAGTTCTGATGAAAGGGGGAAAAAAACGTGTTTTGGGAAGTGCTGTGGGAATAGTGTATCGGTAAAGCTGTATGTTTGAAGAACTTTCACGCAGTTTTTCAATGTTTTCTTTCGTTTTGTATCCTTTCATTGTTTAGATGCGACGAATTCACCATATGTTATGCGTAATCTGTAGAACTGCCACTACATACGGGACTAAGTTCGTAGTTAGAGCTTTCATAATTTCATAACGATATTATCTTGTTATTGAATGAAATAAATTTGCACGTAAAACTAAACTTTAATACAAAGTTTTGATTTTCAGTAACCTTTTTAAAAAGATTAAATTTCGAAAATGGGGTTAGCTATCTAAGTCAGTTTGAATTTTAAAGCGAATAAATACATGGAATTTGTTTGGATAACTATTTAAAACGGGTATTGTATACCCAGTTGGAAATAATTATGCTATATCAAAGTAAAAGCAATTACGACTATAATACTTAATTATCGCTTTATCATTTTTTTTTTGCATTTTTCATACCAGTTCCATATTCGATAACATATTGAGTTTCATGCTTTGAATTCAAAATGCATAACTTGAGTTCCGTAGTCAGTGACCCGAGAAGGCTTTCCAAACGTATTTCCATGTAAATAAAATGTAAAATAGACTTCAAAGGCGTTGTAACTATGCTACTTACAACGTGTGCCAAAATAATTCTAGTTTATTTTGAAAAGTTCATATAAGCTACTTAGTCTAAAGAAAAAAAGATAAATAGTAACGTTTTTTGCGTATTTTTGCGAAAATTGCAATATAATTATATTTGCAGTCAAAGAATTTTCATCTTTTGACGATGTAATATTAAAGGTTTTTTATCAACTTATTATAAAAGGAGGCCGTTATTAATATGGAATATATACCTAATATCGACTTTTAAAAAGGTAGAACAAGATTAAGCGATGGAAAAATTTAATTAATTTATTATAATGAATGTAGGTAAGTACATTAGTTGTCGGCGATAAAATTAGCATATTCAGATATAAAAAGTTTATTATATTATAAGAGATTCGCGATGTCCTTCCTGTTATATGCGAAAATTGTAAAAGTTAAAAATAACGATTATTATTTTATATAATCTATTGCCAATTGTTGTCTATGTATGAATTACAAAAAGCTTTTATACCAATATAATATTTTTCTTAATGTGAAAAAGAACCTTGGATTTTGTAGAGTTTTAGAAATTAATATATTTAACATTATCGGATTAAATATTAATTAGTCTTTAAAAATATAATATGATAATAATTTTCTGAATTTAAATGTTACGTGTAAATATAAAAAAGTAATTTTCTTTTCTTCAGTTTTCCAAAGACGCTTAGGTTTTATTTTTAATCGTGCTCATTAACCAATTATAAATTTTTGTTGAGTACACTTTATTAATAATTAGCAAAATAATAAACAATTTTAAATTATAATCAATAACGTGTTGAGTCAAACAACGTCCATCATCCCATTTAATTTTCTTTGAAAATCGTTTACCTCAAAAATCGTAGAACATGTTTCATTTTAAACTAAAACTTTCCATTGTTCTATTTTTCTTACAAAACAATTGCTTACATTCTTTCCAAAATCCTACAATTCCCATTGCATTCCTCTATACTCTTTTAAAAAATATTTTCATTTCACAAACCCATTGTTGATTTTTCGAAGGAATTCGCCCGTTCCCCGATCAGCAAAATTCCCTACACCGCCGCTCAATAAGACCCCTATCGATATTTTCCAAATCGAATAACCCTACATATATATACATACACGTACCCTCGAAATTCACGGCTATTGCTTGGAATTCACGAATTAAAGAAAACGTCGCCGCCAGCGCTCGATTTTCCATTTGCGCGTCTGCGCGTGCCGAGGTATATAATGATACCATAGCAGCGCGCATGCGAAACGTGAGAACTCGCGGCGTTTTTTCCTCTGAATTTTATTCCGACGGGTATTTTGTTGCCACGGCGCGCGGTTAGTGCGTGCTTTTTTGCGCCCAGAGCGTATGCTATTTCAGCGCGAAGTTATGCGCGAGCTAACGAACGGATCCTCGCGAGCGCTTGCTCTTTTTGGATTGTTTGTTAAGAGAGGATCGTTATGGCTTTGACGGTCGGAATGAATTGTTGCAGTAGCAGGATATTACGTAAACGATGTCGAAGAGATCGATACATTCGGGTCTACCGAATTCTTTGATCTATCAAAGAATTGTGTTTCGCTAGTTTTACCTGATAAAGTCGATTTTTTATTAAAAAATTACAACGATTATTTATATAACTGTAACGAATTATAATGAAGTTATAGTGAAATATATTTACAATTTGTTTCTGTATATATCCAATGTATTTACGTATACGTTATAGCAATTAGTATTGCTAAAGATTTTATCTACACGTGCATCGACATTTTGTTTGGTATAAAATTATTCGTCAAGGCTAATATGCCATCTAAATTTAAACACAATTTAAATAGCAACGCTTGTTTATGCAATTAATATTTGCAAAGTCGATCTGAGCGGATAATTGAACCAACTTCGTTCACATAATATTTGCATTTACTGAAGTTGTGAATTAGCTATATATTTCTGACGTTACATTTAAATTTGAAACAAACATTTGGTAGCTAAATCGTCGTAATGGCAAGAATCATAAGACAGTTTTATATAAAATACTGCAATAATAGATTCGACGAAGTTTCTATACATAATTATTTTCTGTAAATGTGTTTGTAATTCATACTTATTTCTTGTAAAATGTTCAAAAATTTCATAAGAAAAAGATTTCAATGGTTTTCAGATGAAGTAAAAAGAACATTTATCACGCTAACGTTTCGGAAAAAGTCTTTGCCTTAAATAAAAGTTTACTTTACCTATAGTTTAGTTATAATTTTATTCAAGCCCTGAGGAGGAGAGGTCAAAGAATTGTCCTGAAACGCCAGCATAATAAAATGTCTTTTCTAATTGGTCTGAAGGTCGTTGCAACTTTTCTTCTAAGGAATTATCAATCACGTTCTTTTAAGTTTGAAAAACTATTTTTACAATAAATGTATACTAATCATTTTACTAATACTAATCACGAACGACTTCACATACATTAAATGTTTCAAGAATTTTTTTGAGTTTCTAAGTGTAGGTGATAAATTTTTCACTCAGTATTGTAATATGTTAATATCTAGAAATCTATCTACTGATCTCACTAAAAGAAAAGAGATTCCTCGAATATTAAAATTTTACATATTCTTTCAAGGAATTTAGAATTTTTTAAATAAATATTTCAAAAAACAACATAAACCTAAATTTCATTTCGGTTCGTCCGCGAATTTCGAAAGTCAACACTATACCTGCTCGAAATTAAATATACAAAAATAAACCCCCTTCCCAAACTGCGGCCACTCATAAACATCGCACCAGCGTTCCTTCGAAATCTCAAAAAAGCTGAGAAAATACCGGGCGCGCGCAACACATTTTATAAGAGACACAATTCTCCGGGTAGCCCGCGCAGCTGCGCGTCGAAATTTCGCATATGAAATATCGAAAAACCGGCGAGCACTACTGGCATTTGCTTCAATAAGTCTTCCGCGCACGCGCGAGCCCCGCACAATAACGCGAACGCACGCGCGCGCACAGGTGGATATCCGGGACGCGCCGGCGATATGGTGTGGAGGAGGAGGCGAAATTCGGTGGGTGAGGCTGATTTTGTGGTGGTCTATATGGAGAGTGATATCGTATTGTCCGAATGTAGGGAACGGCGAACTGTTTGCTTGGAAAATGCTTATTTAGCGGAGGGGTAAATGTTTGGTCGGGCGAAAATTTTTCGGCTGAATAAGTTGTGCAGCTTCGCAAATGGAAGTATTAATATTCGTGTAGGAATTTTAGAGTGAATTTTTCCTTGAATAGCAACATGCGCAGTTGTAGCAAAAAATTTCATATCCAGCATAAGCAGTACAGGGTAGATTTTATTAAAAATCGCTTTGATAACAAAATTAGATTTTTGCGCAAATCAATAAAAAATAAAAAACATATATTTGAAAAGATGTTTTTCATTTTTCTTAGTTTTTCTCTAAACCATTATAATTGATTTTGTTCGTTCCTTTGTGTTCGCCGACGCATGCGCTGTGCGTTCTAGGAATTCTTGCTTTGTACAGTATTAAAAGCCTTGCAAAAGATTAAAACATATTTTGTATCCTAAAATACGAGTAATATGAATTTCGTAATAATGTTCATTTTAGAAGAACACTTTGAGTTTAAAAAAAATTATCGATTAATAATATATCATGCGTACATATATTGTAAATTGTTTAATTCTCTTTAACCTACTTAATTCAGCCTGTAGCACACTGCATGGGCAATTTAGAAAGAGAAACTTGTTTGCTTCATGTTAGAAAAGGTTTAATTAACTATGCTAGCATGGAAGGGTATCTGTTGCATGCTCGCCTTACTATGCTCGACTTTTTCTACTTAACGTAATGCGTTTCTCCTCGTTGCATTATCCAATAAAAGCCGTAATCGTATTTTTCTTCACTTACACAATAAGAAAACGTTTATGGTTCATTACGCGAAGACGTACTATCAATTTCGCTTTTATTACGTGATCTAATTTTGCTAGTCTCTAGATGATTATGCAGGTTGCTGTACGGTAGGAAAATTTTAATATTTTAAAGTCGAAATAGTGCACATTAAATAAAAAAAGAAGAGTTTCATTATTATATGCATGTTATTTTTCAGAACAATTACTTTTTAGTTGATGGTTTTAATTTTATACTTTTTCATACTTTGCAGTGATTTTTTAGGGCAATCTATAAGTTTTCAATCATATACAAATAATTTTATACTTTAATGCACGAATCTAACCATCTAACAATTTTATATTTATGTTAATGAGTAGATCGAGTCAATGTTCAGTCGGACGTGGCAACTTAGTTTGCTTGTATCTTTCAGAATACAGTCGGTACATCAAACGTTAAAATGTAAAATTTCGTAATATTTCATGAATACTTTTCACAAAATCCAATATATTTTAAACAACATTTCCGACAGTTTACTAAACTATTATGTTATTACTGAGTTAAAATAAAAATTTTTTAATATACTTTATAATAATATATATGCAATCAGTAACCAACATTGCCAAACCAATAATCATTTAATTTTAAACAATACCACATTGTTGATAAAGGAACTTGTGAAACAATTAAAGCTTAATTTCTGATCAAAGTCACTTAAATTCTACTTTTTTCTTTCTCCGCAGTCATAATTGAAGCTAACGAGGATAACCAATTCAAATAGAGCATTTTTAACGTTGTACCTATCTAACAATGTTCCAGGTTTCTCGCTTACCGGTAAAACTAACATTCCACGCTCATTTTCATTGTTATCCCCGGTAAGACAGCTGAAGCAAGTAACTGCTCCTCACCCAACCTCCTTTTTGCAGGGCTTCGCGAAATATGTACATATACACCGAGGGCCGTCTGGGCCGCCGTAACAAACTTCAACATATATACACGCTTGATATACCGATCACGTATCTCTGGCGCGCCGTGGCGCACGAGGGTCAGCTGCTGCAGTCTAGCGCTACAACTTTCATAATATAAACCTTGTCAGTTTGCGGGGCTGCTGCTGCTGCTGCGAGGGCAAGGGAGGGAAGCCCGAGCAGTCCGGGATCGAATTTCCTCGGGAAATTCGCCGGGAATTTTTATATCTCGCAGCGCATTTGCGGGGCTTCGCGAGTTTGAATTCCGATGGCAGGAATTCGTGCTTTTGTTTACATTTGAACGAATATAACGCGGGGGGAGGCCGGAGGTTGCGCAACCGCCGCGGTATTTTATTTTATTATGGCAGGGCGGAGGTGCTGGATCGGAGGCTCCGGAATAGATGAATTATTCAGTGATATGTATTGGTAAGGAGGGCGTTTGGCTTTCGGTGTCGAGGTTAATTTGCCGCATGTTTTGTCCATTGATATAAGTGTGTTAAATAAAAAATGACGCTCAAACGCATATTTAACTATAATGCGGAGACTAGCGTATATTTATATATTATTTATTGAATTTATATGATAGATGAGTTTATTTAATTTAGTTGTATATTCATTAATATATACCAGTAGATTTGAATGTATGATATTATACTATCGCTGTAATCGGCTACTGAAATTACTCCGTTTTGATAGTTTAATTAATGTTCATGAAGCAATTTGTATTTAGTATTAATTTTGTAATAGATACAATTTCATCTATAATTGAAATTTACCCTTGAGTATTCATTTGCAAAATTGATATATATATATATATATAGCCATAAAATAAAATTACTTCGTCAACCTGAGATATTTTATTAAAAATTTAAGTGGATATAATGTAACTATTAATTTTCAATTCTCTTATATTAAAGCACTACAAACCTTTACGCCAAACAGAATACATTTAAAAACCCGTTAGCTACGTCTGCCGTACTTCGAAAAGTATCGTTCCGCAAAATGGGCCTTACGTGCCGTTTAACCGCACGTATACCTTTGAGAAATCAATCAACGGCTTCCGTGCCTTCCATCATGCCGCACGAGCCGAATGGGTGGCACGGCCGGGCGAACCCGGAAAAAAACCCATCCCGAATTTCCCTACATATCGATCCTCTTACCGTCGGAAAAAGGTGACGGGAGAAAAAAAGCGACCGCCCGGAAATCGCGGGAAAGGTGAGGCGGAAAGATTAAAAAAGGGATAGAGAACTATCTCGTCGTAATTTGCAAGCACTATTTCCTACTCCCTCGCTTTCTCCCCCGGATTCGTTTCATTAATGCGGGCCGGATGCGCCGATGTTCTTTTGACCCATTGTCGAGCCACCGGCGCTAGCGGCTAATCGACGATGTAAAACGCAGAATATTCATAAAAGCGAGCGGTTTGTTTCCGCGGCGTTCGCAGTGAAGTGGCTTTGGTGCATTCGAAATGTACAGTGGGTTAGGATGCGGATGGGAATGAGGCTGTTTTGTTGTTTTCAACGAAGAGTTTAATATTAAACACGGGCTTACGGTGAGTTTTCCAGTTCATTTATGAATTCAGTTATTTATCGTAAAATTCATATCGCAAAATTACTTACCATCGATAAATCATTTCAGTGGTTTATTTTACAATAATGAGTTAATTTAAATTACAATTTATCTTTGAATGTGATTTTCTTTTTTGCGAATAACTGTTTAATATTAATTGAAACGTTTCATGAATAATGTTTTTCAATATTTACAGTATGTTAAAGCGTGCAGTAAAGTTCCAGTTAACCGATTACTGTGTAAAGGAAGTTTTTTTTTTTTTAATATCGTAAAACCCATGAGAAACTGGATTTCTGTCTGAGTATATGCGAGCTTTGACTACTTACTTATAGTCATTGAAGTGTGGTTCTTGAATCCCACTTTCAAAAAACTTCTTTTACAATTTTAAATTAACGAATGTTACAAAACATAGATTTATAGTTTAATTAAAACGAATCAAAGGTATTTAAATGCTTACGTAAATTATTTTTACCGCCACTCTTTTTTACCGCCGCTTTATTTCAATAAAGTTGAAAATATCAGTTTTCATCTTTGAGAGTACCAGCGTTGAAACATTATACAATCTCAGTAAAAAAGTGGTAAAAAGAGGTACATTGTATTGAATATACGAAGTACCGATAATGGAAACCATGTGTATGGTATAGTGCAGCACTGCAATGGAACGAATAAACTTTTGAATATGCAAAAAAAAAAGATTTCTCGCGTCTTACTACGTTTAATTATGTATCTAACTTATTTATATCTATATCTAACGAATCTATATATTTGTGACTCCTATACATTATATTTAGAAAGAAAAAACAGGGAAAGGTTAAACGTGTGGAATGAAAGTGCAAGGAGGGATCCATATCAGCAGGTGTTAATATCTGTTTAAATGCAGGAATACATAAGTATGAAACATAGATTGAACAACTTTTTCTGTACCACCACATATGTGGTTTACCGGTGTATTTTAAAGGTTAACGAACAAATTTTTTCCTACCCGCACTTACAAATGAAAAAAATAATTTCTTCGCAAATATGAACTGCGTCGAAAAAAAAAATAGAGGAAAAGAAACCGCGAATAAATTAAAAGTTTTCCCGGCAATCGTGAAAAACTTTCGGCTCGCAGTCGACATTTAAGAAAAAAAAGCAAAAGCTCCAACGACTCTTAACCACCCGTGCGCTGCTTTTCCGCGCGCGTAAACTCTCCCGCTCTCCTCTCCTAAAAACCTCACGCACCTCGTATCTCCGCGCGCGTACTCTTCATTCGTCATTTTCGCTGCGCGCACTCTTTTCCTCTCACGGCATTCGAAAAGTCAAGGGGCGATATTCTCGCTCTCGCGGGTTATCGCCCTTCCATTTCCGTTGTATTACCGCGGCGAGCTCCGCTCCGCTGATTGCTCTACCCCGTCTCTATCTCTCTTTTATTTTCTCTCTCTCTCTCTCTCTCTCTCTCTCTCTCTCTCTCTCTTTTTCTCGTTTTTCGCGGTGCAGTTTGCAGAGCGGTAAGAGAGATAAATAGAGAGAGAGAGAGAGAGAGAGAGAGCGAAGTGCAGAGTGTTGCAGTAACGATCGAAGTTTTGCGCGAGAAACCGCGAGAGCGATTCATCATGTAAACGGTCGATCGGAGTGGAGAGAGTAAAATTAATGTTGTGCCGATGGTGTGTTGCTGTGTCGTTCGAGTTGTGTTCTTGAGGGATGGTCGCTTTTTTCAGCTTGCGATGGAAACAAATCGTTTCGTCTTCGATTGTAGGTCCATGTTACTTTGCAGTAGTCGTTTATTATACAGGTGCTTGACTTTTGTGTTTTTATTTTAAAAACCAAACATTCTTCAGTTTCATTTATATATATGGTATATATAAATGAAACTAAAGTGGGTTCACATTATAAATTGTTTTCAATTATTTCAAGGTAGTATTATAGTTTACAGAACGAAAATTAATTCCATTACCGTCGGAGTCCTCTTGTAAAATAAGAATTATCAAATCGAACCATTATATATATAGTTTCCCTGGTAGAAATTCATCTATATGAAATGGCCAAGAAGTTATAAAATAGCTAGTAAAACTGGCTAATTAATCGCTATGATGAAACAATTTGTCGATCATTATTTGCCTATGTCTTAGATTGACGTAACAAGAAAATATTCCTATTTGATTTACTTACTAATTTTATCTTTGATGAAAGAGCATTAAAGTGCATTGGATGGCTTATCAAAATATAAATAAATAACATTAACTAAAAAATCATTTGTTGTACTCTTTCTATGAATAATTCAGCAAAATTTTTATTTCTCCATCTGATTCTATCTCTCTCACTCCTTGTCATAACAGCAAGCCTTCTACTAGCCATTTCCAGACTAAAGAAACTGATCAGTTTTAATATTTTTAAAATACTTAAGAACAAGCTTGTACTTATTTTCGAAAAACTCAATCTATTTTTCAATCTATTATATGGCCAAATAATAGGAGAAAAAGCGTTTCATCGGGAGCTAGAAACTGGACAAGAGAAATTCCCATTTTATAGCAACTTTCTAATATAAATGGTAAGTTATTAGCTATAAAATGTTTTAGATTTCCACCAGGGTTATAGCAGTATTGAAATGTTAACATTGTTTGCATCGCAAAGCGTCGTTAGATCTAACATACATACAAAAACTTTCCTGTCGACAAATATGATCAAAGAAATGATTTAGAAACCTACTGTGCTCAATAAAAATATATTTTCTTTTTTTTAAATTCCAAATCAACGTACGATAAAAAAATGCAAACAACTTTTATTTCTCATACGTAATAAACCCATAATTGTCGGAAAGAATTTCCGCTCACACCGCTTGTCAAAGGTAAAATGTTTTCGTGTCTCCGTATATATTTTTACATGAATAACGACCCGCGCTCCAGTCACGGCCATTGTTCTCCTTTGAAAACAAAAATGCTGGAACATTTGCGCTCGTGGTTCCACTCACTGACTTCAACTTGTTTCCGCACCGAAACAAAACCTTTGGCAGCCCAAGCAGCGACTTCATTGCTGAATAAAAACACACAGTACGCGCCCGGCTGCGTTTTTACCTAATTAACGTCGTGTAGCCGGCAAGTTTGACGTGCGCGCATACACACGTGCCCTTTATGAATATTTAAATTAGTTTTCGCGCAACAGTTTTCAATGTTTCCGAACTTCGCGCGCTCGCGCAGCTGCATCTCCATACATGAATATTCACTTCTACTCTCCCTCCCGCAGTGAGCGCGTGAAAATACGTAATGTTACGTCTGAACCTTATACTGGTCGGAATAATTGCTCTGTGAAAAACTTTGCACACACGCGCACACGAGGGGGAAAAATCCTCCTTCACCGCGAGATTCATAAAGAAGTTTGCCTCGCGCTCTCCTGCGAATTCGAGCAATCAGGGAAATGCCTTAATTAAATCGCGGCGCTTTAAAAAGTTGGTAATTAAATTTTTCCTGAGCCGATCGCATGCGCGTGCGCGCGCTCTACGATCCTCAATTACCGTCTTGAATAAATCGCATCACGTAATGGGACTCGCTCTACCCTGGATTCGAACGGAGAGAAACCGGGGCGGCGGCCAATCAGGTAGTTTCTGTCTCTCTCTCTCTTTCGCTTTCTCTCCTCGTTACGTAAGTGTTTGACGCGTATATTTTTCTTTGTCCCACCGCTCTGTGAGAATAGATATTTTATTACGTTCACGGAGATTTTCGTGATCCAATGTGATTTGCGAGCGAGGTCGTGACGAGTGCGACGTTTTACATAAACGCAGACGGCGTGACGATTGGTCGTAGCTCTTTTTAATGATTGCTTGTTTAGTGAAATTATTTATTTTTTCAGAGGAATTTATAGTAGTAAAAGTAGCTATAACGATGGTTTTACAACATACTTAAAGTATTTCAATTATCGTTATTCAAAAACTATAAATTAAGGTTGTTATTAGATCAGCCCGTAGTGTAGGTTTCACCAATGTTGGGGCTTAATAACTGGAGCATCGTAAAATCACAACTTTGGCCTGATGCATCCACTAGTCTGGGAAGCTGTAATGCGATGGTGGTCGTACGGCAAATGAGCGGTAATTAATAGTGTTGCTGGGACACGAGATCGTGGGTCTCATTAATTAATTTTCGTTTGTTAATTTAGACGTAGTAATTCGAATATTCTATCTAGAATTAAATTGCGCGCCATTTGCTCTTGTTCTAAAGCAAACCATTGGGAACTTTCATGACATATCTAAAATTTCAATATAAACACAACGTTATTAACACCAATTAATTTCACATTGTTTTTCGAAGGATTGAAATGTTAATTGAGCAAACGTATAATATTATATTAAACGAAACAATACCAAATCAGCAATCATGGCAAATATTGCTCTATTTCTCCATTCTGTATTCCGTTCACCTAGTTAAATACTTTTTTGGCTAAAGCTCTGACTGTTTTAAAAGTTTGTTCGCTTTTAAAGAAAACTTCGTAAAAATAAAAGCTATATAAAAAGTTTTTATAGCAGGTATCCCGGTTACGTAACTACATTTTCATTATATAGTTTGTTTAAATTTAATTTTTTCTCAAAATCAGCGCCAAGTGCATTAAAAAGTTTATTTTATGCGTTATACTCTGTAAGTGGCATATGGTACTTTCCAAAAATATCATAAAAATATAAGTACCTTGAGTTATATAATAGCATTTATGAAATTGCATAACGCGAAATTATAAAAAAGTAAAATTACTATTAGTCTGAAGAAGACTCGTTATTCTGTAAAATTTTACTACGTACTTGAATATAGCTTCAAGGGTAAATTTTTCATAATAACGAAACCGCCCCATAAACAATTAAATATAATGATTCATTAATTAATTTGTTAACCAACCCTTAATTTCACAAACCACTACTACTATCCATGAATTAAACCTTAAAGAAAAAAAGTCAACCGTATAAACATTCAAATCTGAAGAAACGCACAACTAATGCGACGACACAAGGCACTTGGCGACGAGAGGCCGTTAGCACCTTGTCGGCGGAAGATACGGCGCGGGAGCTCGCGCGCGCCCTTGGAATAAAGACTTCAGGAGTTATTGCCTTCATTTCCGCCTCTTTCGCGATTCTGGCTGCAGCAGCGCGGCCGCACGGATCCGATAACGCGTTATTGCCAGGCGCTCGTTTCGCCCACTTGTGTGTCTGATATGAGCGATGTCTTTCCCGGCGCCAACGGTGTTCAACTCCTCGCCGGTTTAATTTCGCCAGATGGTAATGGATTTTTCCGTGCCGACCGGGAGACTGTCTCGTTGTGTACGGAGCGCCGTAAAAGAATATTAATGCGGTGAGCTTGCAATAAATATACATGCTTGTAAGTCTGTGTAAGTGGTGTGCATGTGTGCGTGTACATGGCGGTATAACGCAACTTCAATTATTTTTGAGATAGCGCATTGAAAATGTTTTTGTTATAAGCTTAGGTTTTAATAGTGTTCGTGGCTGATAGCGGGAAAAATATATTCACGTAAATTAGATGTTGTCTGACTATACGAGAATGTTTCTACTGTCACTGTATACTGAAAAATAAAATCTGCGTGTACATTGGATTGGAAAAAATAAATGTTTTAAAGTTTCAAGTGTTAACTAGTTGACAAATTAATAGCTATCGATAAATCTTAATTAAATTAATAAATATTTCGTGTATTATATATTAATAAAACATTATTCTTTATCAGAAAAATGTCTGAAATATTATTTTGAAAGCGAGAGATGTCATGGAAAATAAACTTCCGCGAATCTGATACAAATCCTCTTCCATGAAAATAAACGTAAATAACACAACATTGAAAAGCCCCTAATTAAGCCCGCAAAATCCACAAACGCAGCTCAATCCCGCGAAAAATCTCATTCTTCAATTCAGGCGAAATTCGTAACAACGGCCGGCTGACAAAAACATCCCTCGTCCTTCCCTCATATTATAAAAAGAAACTAAACCCCCGCTCTAACGAACACCGCCCACGCGTATATATACCTCTTTTCTTAATTAAATACACCGCCGCAGCTTGCAAACGCAACGCACAACACATCGCGCGCTTTCTTTTCGCTTCACCACCACCAGCGGGCGCACGCGCGCTTGCGAACTTTACCCGTATACACACACAAGCGGCATGCGCCGCGTGCGCAGCGCTAGAGAGTCGGAAACGACTTTTTGAATTAAAAAAGCCAGCTGCGCGCACGTGCGCGACGCTTAAACGCGCATTAACCCAGAGTAATGCTCGGCGAGCCGGAAATAAGCGCTCGCGAGCGGCGAGGGGGGCATTATTTTCGCGACTCTGCTGCAGAGCAGCAGCGTCTTGTGCCGTTAATATTTTTCCCATTTTTTTCTTGCGTAGTCGGCCAGTCGTGCATTCTTCGCCGGTACTTTATTTTCACGCGAGACGCGGCGCGCCTTGTTTTCTATTTCTTCATACATGAAAAGCATATTTACGGTGCAATATCTTGCTCGCACGGCGGCGCAGGCTGTGTACAGGTGTAGTGTGTTTGTCTGGCGCGGGAAAGGGCCACTTTGATTTTCATAATGTATGGTAATTCCGCGTGAGATATTAGGTTGCAGTTGAAACAGACGTTGTAGTAGTGCTAATTAAGAAGCAGGGGATTAATTTTCGTTAGCGCGGGTGTGCGTGAAATTTTTCAGAAATTAAATAAACTCGTAAATTTGAATTAATTATGATTCAACGCCGCCTCGCGGGTTCAGACTTCGTGTGAATTAAAATTTATGAAATACACTGCACAATATTTAAATCAACACGCACATCATATTTCATTATAACGAGATACTGAGAGTGCGGCGTATGTGCGTGTAATGACAAGTGCGAATTTATTGCGAATAAAATGAAATTTTTAAAATACAGACATCTCGGTTTAATTGAATGAAAGCTGTCATCCAAAACAATACGTTTCATAATTCATGATTGTTTCTCGAGCACTAAATTATTATTTTTAATAATATAAAAATTTGCACTGTTTTTTAAACCAGCGTTGTCTGTGAAATTATTTGCAGCTGTACTTATAGACATATATTTTTTAGTTATTATATTTATTTAAAAGATGCGTAGGGGTAATAAATTTTAAATTTCCATTTCATTTATAATTTATTAACTATTATTTAACTGAGTGCAAATAAAGAATGTCAAAGAAGCGAAAATCTCTCTTCAAGAAATAATTTTCTGGATGTTTCTTAACAAACAACGTCATATAGGAACATGTTCGATTTACATAACATGTGGAAATATAAAGAATACTACGAGACTTTATTGCAGCTTTTTTTGTACAACAGTAGCGGCCCCCATCTCATAATACCACTAACAAATTCGGTAATCTTGACACACTTGCCAAGTCTCCCCTACTCGCTACCACCGATAAACATAAACTACCCCGTCAACATCCCATAAGCACACACACAAACATCGTATATACACATAAACGTGCAGACTTACAAAGTCTTATTGGAAAAATCGCCGATCTAAAATTCGCAAGTTTGTTTGCAGTACCTAAACAGCGCCGCCAAGCTCAACAGCCGCAGCAACAGCAGCGTCTTGCCGACAACGACGACGGCGGGGTGGCAAGTTGCTCTTGCGGCTGCCCCGAGCGACGACTTTGGTCCGCGAGTCCTGTGGCTAGACCCCTCCACCATCTCTCTCTTTGTCGGAATGTCGGATTATTCGTCGCTCTGCGCAAGCGCTTTCTTGCTCGATCCCGGAAGGAGAAGGTGGTTAGGTCGAGGGTTTGGGATTATAAATAATTGAAAAATTTAATCCTTGTCTATGAATTTTCGGAGGAGCTTTGAGAAGCTTTCTAGTATTGGGGGGTCGGTTTGTTAGTGAAGAGGTAAATAATTGAAGTTAATTGAATTTAATTCTTTCGAGATAAATCTTTGTCATTCGGCGTTTCTTAATCCAATACAAACATCGGAAGATTGCAGTAACTTTGAAAAACCTATAAAAATGAATTTTAATAATGTGAAATTCGGTGTGGAAATTTGTAGTTGGCTCCGACATCCCTTCAATGCAGTATATAATAAAAGTAGGTTTTTTTGGGGATATATAGGTTTTCAGTGTATATCAAGGAACGTCAAGGCACCGAAGGTAAGTCCTAGTCACGAATTTAGTTAACATGACTAAACGTTATTTAGATGTTGTGAACATTTTTAAAGTTTCTTTACCCACTTTCTGTAACTATATATGCTTTATATATATGTATAATTTTTCTACAAATTTTACAAACAATTTATCGTTTATTTACCTTTTATTGTTTACCTTTTCAATAGAAATTTAATTAGTTTTGACGACGAAAGGGTTTTTGTTACTGTTATTTTACATTCTGCCTTATTTTCAATGTATCGTTAAAATTTTGTATTAATATAGAAACTCAATATGCGAACGAACAAGCAAGAACAATACATTTTATTAAAAATATATATTTATATTTCCTTATGAAACAAAAGTAAATATCGATAAATCATTAAAAGAATTAAATAGCGCGTAATGCCACTCACGATTTTCGAGTTCCATCGATCGAAATAAACGTATTTTCCGGCACACCGTTATCTCCACCATAGAGACACATCTCACAGCGAGGCCGCGCAGACTAACGCGCGCTGCACTTTTAATGAATTAAACACGGACGCTTAATGCTTCGTGCCTAATAATTTCCAAGAAAACGTTCATTATCTCGCGCGCGACATCCGCGCTGCACGGCAGCAACGGACGCTATTAACCCCCTCGGGCGTGCGCTCTTAAAGCGACAGGTATTACCGGTGTAGGAAGCACGTGTGTGTAGCCGGCCTCTCGAATTATATGCCTGGGGCGCTAAAACTTTTTAGAGCGTCGTCTGGGATCTACGAACAATCGATGCATCGTCTTGGTTTTTTCTTTATAGATGTATATAGATATGTCGTTTTAAATCTCATGGTTGTTGAGTATAACGAGCTTTTTATATGTTTTTCGATGTAGCGGTTTCTCAACAGAGTTTTTTTTTATTTCGGCAATCTCAACAGATTATGCAAATATATATAGATAAATAATTTATTATAGGGTATATATAAGCTTTGAGACCTTAAATATTTGTACAAGAATATTCTTAATTACAAAATTTACTTTAATTAATTTATGTGATTTCAGTATGTATATTTTTTAAATCTAAAAACAATGCTTATACCGTTCATTTTAAACTAACATATCTCAAATATTAAACGAATACTTTTATTAATTCGAATTAAAATCAACTGATGCATTTTTGCATATTAAAATAAATTATATTTATATGGCATATATTATTAGATATTTAATAGACTAGCAAGATTCACGCGCGCTTCGCGCACTTTATTTTTCTGTCCTGAATGCTTTAAAAAAAAATTTCAAAATATAACCCTTTTTTGGTTATTAAAAGTATTAATTTCTTATATTTCGATTTATGGAGTAAGTTTTAAGGTTACACATTTAAGAAAAGTACAAGATAAAATTTTTAATTTTTAATTTCCACGCCATATCACCATCTCTTATTTAACAACCAATCAAATCAATCTTATTATGATTTATTTATTTATTTATTTAAATGAGCCAAAGGCCCTTAACATACAATATATATACATAGAAGGTGTCGAGGTGATAAGCGCAAGATACATACGCATAATATTAATATTATTTTAGAAAAGAGTTCAACGCGCGGTTGGGTGGAGCGGTGCCGATCGTGCCCAAAGACAACAAGACGTTCGCGAACGTGGTACGGACGCTGCGATCCCTGAGCGAATGTCTCCGGGAAGCTTTGGGGGACCACGGGACCATTAGAGACATGACCCCAAAGGTGACCCTGGAGATACTAGACCTGGACTGCCTCTCGGAGATGGAAGAAGTACGGGACGCACTGCATGGAGTACTGAAACCGGGCGCGGATAGAAGGATTTCGGTCCTCAGCCCAGACAGAGGAGGGTGGGGGCGGTGCACGTTCCGGGTACCGCGGCTCTCTGCGCCGCATTCAAGGCAGCTTTGACGGAGACATAGGCTAAATAGACGACGGTACGCACACGACAAAATGGCGACAGTACTCGAAGGCAACCTAAACGGCAGTAGTCTGGCTCAGGCCCTACTGCCCTAACTAACCGAGGAAATTGACGTGGACGTTATCATGGTTAGCGAACCATACAGAGACAGAGACACTCCGACCTGGTTCGTTAATACCTCCTGCTCCGAGGCGCTGTGGATATGGGGGTTGCCACGTATCGGATAACGGGACATGGGACGGGCGAGGACTACGTCTGGGCGAGGGTGGTTGACGTGACGCACACCCGAGGGAAGTTGATTCTTGTGGAACGTACCTAGTCAATTTGAAAATCCTGCAATCTCATTGGACAATTCCAATTTGGGGTTAATGTTTACACTTGAATTGTCCAATGGGATTGCAGGATTTTGAAATTACCCGGCACGTTCGACAAGAATCAACTTCTCTCGGGTGTACATCAGTGTGTACCTCATCCGGAATTGTAGCGCCGCGGAGTTCAAGTGGGGCATGCCCACGACGAACACACGCGGACGACTGCTGTTGGGGATGGCTATGAGGCTAGATCTAACAGTTGCAAACGTGGGATAGGTGACGACATACAGGAAACCTGGCTACGCGACGTCCATTCCTGACGTGACCTTCGTGACAGACGGACTACTTCCGATAATCGAGAGATGGTGGGTGTTTGAGGGCTACATGGCCAGCGATCACTAGTACATCGTCGTCGGCGTGACGGACAAGACACAGACAAAAAGGAGGACCCGACCACCCCTCGTCGTATGAAACCTGAAAAAACTAGACGTGGAGAGACTGACGACACAGCTAGATTTGGAACCAGACCCGACAACGGCGATCCCCCGTGGCATCGTGGGTAGGGATAAGGCAGGAAATCGGATTTTAAATAAATTGGATTCTAAATATTTTGAAAGTAATTTTTTTAATAAGATTGACCAGTGACTGACTAGGGTCCCCCAAAAAATTTAAAGATGGGGCGCTATAAATATTAAAAAAATTAATTGTACAGGGCAGAAGGCGCAGCTTGCGCGCACCAAACACATTGCGCTTTCTTATCGCTTCGTCACCATCAGCGTGCGCTTGCAATGCGAACTTTACCCGTATATACATTAACACATACATTCCCACGGCGTGCACTCTGTGCAGCGCTAGAGAGTCGGAATCGACTTTTTAAATTAAAAGCGCCAGCTTTAATATTTAATAGATTTTATTACGTTTTAATTCATCGCAAGTATATAATCGCATTTTTCAAGAAGAAGAGATTATGCTTTCATAAAATTCATTCCTGTTAAACCCACAAAATATCCTCTCTGTTCTTCGTCATTTTCAAGCCGTATTACAGCTCTAACAGCGTAAACTCGACAACTGCCTATTCAACATGAAAGGCATGCCCTCTCTCTTTCGCGTAAGAATCGCGAAGAGTCGAGAGGAAAACGTCCGCATTAGCGCGGGTATTAAAAAAGCCTAGCCACCGGGCGCGCACGCGCCTAGAGATGAGCTCTTTAATGAGCCTTTCAACTTAACACACTTTTGCTAGAAGAGGGACTGCGCGATCCTCCTTCTTTTTCTCATTCAATTTAAAAACTTTTCAGCTAAACAAGATGAAAGGGTTGTCTGCGCTCGGCCTCAAAATTGGATTGAAATGAAACAAGCGCGCGCCCGCGCGCAACTAATTGCGCAAGGTTCGAGCTCGTGCACGTGTTAAATTAAAAGAAACGGGAGATAAGAAAAAATGTAGGGCAGCGGGCGTATTAAGAAAAAAGAAAGGAGAGATCGAAAGAAGTGGAGAGATAAGAAGGTCAAAGGCGGCCGCGCCATTTGACGCGATATCGGTTGCATCGAGGGCTGAAAATAAAGCAGGCGCGATCGATGCGTATATTTTTTGCGGCGCGACGTGGGAGAGATTTCCGCTCGTCGTGCCGAAGATTAATTCTTTACGCGTACACGACGGACCTAGTTATTAGTCTCGTCTGTAATACCGTCGGCGTTGAAAATTAATATCGATTCGTACATCTGCCCGGGTTTTATATAAGTTTGAGATACATTTTTGAAGAGATAAATGTGTATTTGTGACTTTTTCTGAACGGTGGGGTTGTACATGACTTTAGTCTATTAATTATTGATGTAATTTTAAAGGCAGGAAGCTGGATATGAGTGCGTTACAAGTAAATTAGTCTTTTTTATCTGATCTGAGATCTTTATTGATTATGAAATTTTAACTGAGAGGGGCGATGCACGAGTCTACTATTTCGCGTTTATAAAGTACCGTGTCGGAAGTTAGAGTGGGAGTCTAGCGAAAGAATTTGTCTAGAAAGGTATATTAGTTACATAATAGTACAACGTGAATTATAGATTCTTACAATAGAACCTCGGGTGATTCAAACTAGAGCTAAATAATTAATTGACTTTAAAGAAAATTTACATCAATTATAAATCTAAGAATATTATACTTAATTTTGAAAGACATTAGGTAGAGCAAACGAAACGAGTGAAATCTCAAATAATATATTATTGTGAAGTACTAATTTACAAATTTTATCATTTGCCGTAATAATCGGAATAATCTTATAAAAATCAAACTCATCTAATTATTACTTAAATCCGGAAAACTATGTCTCAATTCAATGAAGTGAATAGATAAACAATTGTGTCAATAATAAAGAATATGAATACTAAGATCCGCGGTTTACTACTGAGATGGATACATGTGCCAACGGTTTAAAATTTTTAATGGCCTCCTGAAAATCTGAATCCTTTTTGGGTATCGCGAGCTTTTGAGAGAATTGATAATCGGATTTGTCTCTATATGGACTCATTTCGAACACGCGGCACTGTACCGTTAAAGTTTTGGATAAGAAAATTTCATGAGACAGTAAATACAACTCCAATATTTATTTAAATATGGAAAAGTATGGCAAATTCTTTGAAAAGTCTGAAAAATTGTGGAAAAATGTACTAAACTGTGAATTTCTATTACATTTGGAACATATCCAAAATATTAACTGATATTTACTCAAAGTTTTCTATATTTCTATATATTTTCTCACATTTTACCACATATTCGGCATATTTTTCAACATTTTCTAATACTTTCTCACAGATTCTCAAATTTTTATAATTTCATTTGTAAAACTACTCAGAGCTTCCTATACATATACTCTATAGGATTCATTTTCTCCTAGTCTCTTCAGCCAACGAAGGTCTGAAATCGAATTTTTCGAGGGAATGGCAGCATTTTGGATATTTGGTAAAACACATCTTCTAAATCGGCGTCACCCCTAATTCGGTAAAAAACCACCTCCGAAACCGGTTTTTCGTTTATAACTCGCGAGCGATAAGAGATATAGAAAAAAGTCTCAAACAAAAGTTATAGAGCGTGAAATTTTACATAAGAATGACCTATCACTTTTTTGCATTTGATAAATTTAAGCTTGATTAGTCAAGTGATGATAATCACTACGCGATAATAAAGCCTGAAGAAGTCGACAAACCCATCGACGAAACGTCGCATTGGACTACACAACATCTTTGTAGTTTTGAATTTTTACGCTTGCTCCCAACGGATCTAGTCGGAATTGACTGAATTATTTCTTTAATTTAATTGATACTCTTTAAATATATCATCCCTACATATGTGCAGAATCTCATGATTTACTTACATTACCCAAAATATTTTTTCTTGTGTTCGTCGCTTTTAAACAGGAATGAAATAAAAATGCATATAAATTCTACTCAAAAGTCTACTCAAATGTGCTTTAGATTTTACTAACCATTTTATAAGCCACTCTATAAGATCTGATATCCGATATTCTCCTATGAGATCTCATATGATATTTTCACGCGGGTTTGCAATTTCTATTTAAAAACAGAGTGATAGATTCATGGATCAGTATTTAATATGTAGATGCAACCCATTTATACATTTTATCTGATCTTTAAACATATGAATATTTATATAACGGCCATGTCTATATACCTTGAACAGCAAACCGTCGAGCCCGCCAAGTATGTGTGGGAGATTGGAGGACCACCCCTGCCAGAGCAGCTCTAGACTTCTCTTGTCCTCCCAAGATGCGTAATATTATAGAAAGTTCAAAATTGAGAAAGAATAATGAAAAATAGGGATTTGTTGGTAACTATGTAATTTTTTTATATAAGCTTTGACTTTTCGTAAATATCTGAAAAAATTCTTATGAATTTTAGAAATGAAAAAAAGGCATAATAGTTATAAAATAATTTCACCCACACGAGCGTAAAGTACGTAGGTTCTATAAGGTTTTGTAGGAGTATGTGAGCTATTGTACTTCTTAGGCGAGAGAGTAATACTTACTTTTGCATTATCATCGTCTACAGCATTAGCAAGCGATGCCCCCATACAAAGATTATTTTCAATTCTAAATACGTATATCTCAAGGCGATGAAACAAACTAATTTAGTATGAGATGTATAAGCCGTTTTTATACTTATTCTTTTATTGATACAATTGTAAAATAAGTGATCTTATCACTTATTTATCTCGTATTATCGTGAGTAATAAAATATTATTATACGATATTATTATAGCAAAATATCATTTTGCTTAAATTAATAATAATGTTTAGATTCATTTGCACTACTCATACCAGGTAAACATCAGGCGGAGTTAATGCCCTTATGAAGGCTTAGTCCGAACACTACATAAGCCATTCTATTTAGTACAGTCAAGGCCATACATAGACCAGCGCTTCGTGAGTGAGCGGTGGTCTAAAGACCATCTCAAAAATCTAATGTATCTTAGTAGGCTCTAGGCCCGAGAAATTACCAAAAGCCCTTCTCTTTTAATGTGCTCATTCCGATTAAATTTTATGAGACTAAAGTCGTCTGTGATAAAAATTCATTAAAATAGATTTTTAGCACTCATCAAACGAACCAAATCCATATATAAAAAAAGAAACGTGACAAATCTCGAATCGAATGTAACGCTTTTTTTCTTTGATTCAGACATGAGTGTGAGAATATCGTCAGAGAATTGATTTTTTTCGAACAGCCTTTTTTTCGAAAAACTTGTTTTCGAAAAAAGGTCTAATACAACCTAGGCCTTCATAAGGGCAGTAGCTCCGTCTGATGTTTACCTGGCTCAAGTAATATCAATGAACCTATAATAATATCATTATTAAGTTTAATATAGTTGATGATCCTTAATATAGTCGATTATTTATCAAAGAATGGCTGAAAAACTTAGATCCGTGGCGCAAACATTACTTTCGACTCCGGTCGCCAAATTTGGTTTCTCGTGCCCGTCTAGCGGGTGTGAAATAGTACATTCTGGCCCTCGGACGGGTAAAAAAATAGTATATTATATATGCACGCTCAGGGGATTCTTGTTACTCGTGTGAGTTTGGCGCCTTGTTTCGCGCCCTTAGTATATAATCTACTATTTTCTCTCTTCTAGGCGTAATAAGTACGTCAATTCGTTTTTTATGGGAGTAAAGTTGGTCTATTACGACGTAGTTGGCTATTCCCTACACAAACTGAGTATCTAAAGTCAAGGTAAGTATCTTACAGATGCAAGTGAATTTTTACACGCTTGATGCGGGTGTTGTCCTGCTTATTTTAAACTTTATTCTCTCATACATTCACCTATTAAAATATTACGTGAAGTAGGCTATATTTTTTTTACTAAATTGACTAATGAGAGCGCGAAGAAAAGTGTTACATTCGATTCGAGACTTATCGCATTTGTTTTGCTTTTTCAAAGAGGAAGCTTTGTAACGGTAAAAAAAATTTTTGAAACAAAAAATGTTCAAAAACATGTTTTAAGACTTTTGGCACTAAAATCCGTTGTTTTTGATAAAAAAATTTTTCGTGTGTGTGCGTGTGTGCGTGCGTGTACGTGTGCGTGTACCTGTGTGTGTGTGCGTGTGCGTGCGTGTGTGTGTGTGTATGTGTGTGTGTGTGTGTGTGTACAGGCGATAACTTTTGAACCGATCGACCGATTTACATCGGAAAAGGCTTATTCTCTTCGTTTTTTTTTATAACCAAAAAAGATTTTGAATTTTTCGTTTTTTTGATTTTTTTATTTGTTTCAGCCAGTATTACTTAATCAACTAAATTTTTATTAAAAGGTCTTTAAATTACTTACAATTTCTTTTTTTTAAATTTAAATTATCTCTAGTCTGTCATTTGCTATTAATGAAAATATGGTTTATATTTCTTTAATTAATATCTCAAAAACTTTTTCGTTTTTCCACTCAAAATTTGTACCACTTATATTGTGGGGAATCTTCTCGAAAATTTTCAGAAAAAACAAATTTTTCACCGATTTTATTCGTTTTATTGTGAAATTTATTAAGAATAAACAGATCTGATTAAATTAGATTTAATTTAAATGATGAAAAAAAATCTTTCCGGAATGGGGAATCGAACCTGGGTCTTCGAATTGACAAGCGATCTATACTTACCATTTGCGCTGTTGACGAACACTTACGATGATGAAATTCGAATCGTTTACATATGTTACAGTATAACAATACTTATAAAAGTGAATTATTCTTATCAAACTTTAAAAACAAATTCGATATTAATTTATGGATAATTATCTAAGTGTTGATCAAAGTAATTAATAAAAAAACTTATCTATACCATATCTAAAGCAAGTTTTCTTCAACAAAATTGCAGGTTAGAATGAGTCGGCGCGATGTTATTGTTGTTTTGATAGTAGCGCGCATGCGCAGTGCAGTGCGTACTCCTAAAATTACTATACTGTACAGGAAAAATTTTTATCCAGTATAATAAAATTTACTATTTTTCTAGGTAAAATTTATTTTAAAGTTTTGTAAAATTTATGAAATCTAATTTTTATCATGCTGATTAGTAATTTTTTCTTCTTTTGTATAATAACTTTTATTAACTTTTTAGTAATTTTTTCATACTTTTATTGTAAAAGTTATTAGAATTTTAGTAAATACCTCACTTGTGCGATCTTGTGGTACGATTCTCCGCACAGTATAGTAATTTTATAACTATTGTATGTAAAAATTATAAAACTTTTTTCTCAGTGTGGTAAATAATTCAACATAACACGATTAATACAATATTTTGTCTGAAATAACTAAATGTAAGCAAAATAATATTTTATATTACTCGCTATAATACGAGATAAATAAATAGTAAGATCATTTATTGTTACAATTGTAACAATAAAAGAATAAGTATAAAAACGATTTATACATATTACAATAAGTTAGTTTGTTTCGTCGCCTTGAGACATACGTATTTACAATTGAAAATGATTTTCGTTTACGTTATGTTACTTTGTATGGTGGCATCGCTTGCTAATGCTTTATAAACCCTTACCGTTATATGACTCCAGACCAACGGGTAAGTACACACTTTTATTTATTATATACAGAATTTCAGAATCTGCTTAGATTATTTTTCGTTATATGTAATTATACGCAAAAGAATCACATTATAATATTATTGTATCAGTGCATATAAACACTTTAGACGCTTTACCAACGTCATTAAAAATGTCCGTGATTTTATGTTTCTAAACTGACTTATTACTTAAGAAAATTTATAAACGTCGTAAAATTCCTCTAGATATTTTTCGATATTAGTAATTATAAAATGTTTTCTAAAAAAAATTTTTGTCAGGTGCTTGACTATTTTATTAAATGATAAGGTATTCTCTAAAATACTGGGAATTAAAATAAGAATTTTGCAATAGTTTTTAGCTTCTAAATTCATCAAAGTGAGTGTAGACGCGAACTTTCCAACTATTTTATCTAAAATTTTTGTCTGTATTCTCTCGATGATATGAGCGTTTGATAGTTAGACTTTTTCAAAACTTGAAAAAAGGTATAATTTTATGTTTTACTAGTGTTAATCAGCGCGCTACGCGCGCCACTGTTTCGTCTTTTGTTTCTCTCCTTTCGAGATTCGAGACGGATTCGATTATTCGAGATTTCGAGATCGTTCGAGGGCAAAATAGATTATCTCGAATGCTCAATTTATATAAGGGATTATAAAATATAATCAAGTTGAAGAATATGGTTATGTGTCTTCAAGTGCGAAAACTTTTTCTAGATTCAGTTAACATTGACAATTTATTTTAGAAACGTCTGGCAAAACAAACTCTGGGAAAATAGATGGCCAAGTTGAAAGAAGCAGATTATTCAAATCTGATTCTAGTAAATCACAAGAATATGAATATTAAATGTCACAAATACGTATAATAAAACTAAGTTAAAAGGAGTTTATTTATTTATTTTTTGTGACAAGAAAAATCTTTTAATATATTATCAATCCATAGCTTTGTCTTCTGGAGAAAAGTATTTAATTTCGTTGTTCTCATTTTTAGGAGCTGGAATATTTGTTTGTTTACGCTTTAGGCCTTTTGTCATTCTTCAGAGGCTTCTTATCTTTGATGTTTAGTTTTTTAATTGTGTTATTTCACAAGTTACATTTAAATTCTTTAATCATTTTATCGATTTTTTTCTTTGTTGATTAATTTCTAGTTTTAGTAGGGGATTTGGTCTGACATATATATATATGTTATCTTTGATGTTTAGTTTTTTAATTGTGTTATTTCACAAGTTACATTTAAATTCTTTAATCATTTTATCGATTTTTTTCTTTGTTGATTAATTTCTAGTTTTAGTAGGGGATTTGGTCTGACATGGTTTTCTCGTATATTTTTATTTCTGGAGTTGATTAGGTCGAGTATTGTTTGTGGCAGAGGGGGTTCACCGGTTTTATTTTCATTTTTAGGTGCGGCGATTTCAATTGCTTCCGAGATTGAATTGGTTAGATTTAGGATTGTTATTTATATCATCGATTGAATTTAAGTCATTTTATACCACTCTAACCTCAAAATTACAACTTTGGCATGATTTTTCGGCTCTCGTGGTATAAAATACCGTTTGAAACGAGTGCGGAATGTACTATTGGTGGTCTTTAATCGCGTTATATATGTGGCTTTGAAATGCTTTCCAATCTGCTTTAGCTAAGTTATATTTAGGATGGTTAAATTAGTGGTGAATTTGGCGCTCAAGTTAATTATGATTTCTATGGGGTAGTGATCTGAGTCTAATTCGTGTATTGAAGAGCTCAGGGCAACATATTTTTAGATGGCCCCTGAATTTACCGTTTACACTGCTTACCTGGGGGGCCAAGTCGAAATATGAGCTGACCGTTTGTTGCCCTGATGAGCTCTTCAATTGTGGTTACATCTGTTGCATAGTAAAGATTTTTTGAGATCATGAAATCTATTATATCCG
The DNA here is from genome assembly GCA_036365515.1 of Torymus aiolomorphi. Classification (NCBI taxonomy): domain Eukaryota; kingdom Metazoa; phylum Arthropoda; class Insecta; order Hymenoptera; family Torymidae; genus Torymus; species Torymus aiolomorphi. Next base: position 19,761,950 of record CM070877.1, on the reverse strand, counting down.
GTTTTAATTTTGTGTTAAATGGGTACCCGCATGAAAATATATGAGATCTCATATGAGATTGTAAATGGATCTTAAAAAGATCTTAAATGAGATCTACATGAGATCTCATATGAGATCTCATATGAGATCCTATTACGAATTTCAGACATTATATCTCACATGAGATCTCATATAAGATCTATCTGCAATTTTCATTAAATAAAAAACTTAAGCCGTTAGATCTCGTGTGACATCTCATATGAGATCTCATATGAGATCTCATCTGCAATTTTCTATTAAATAAAAAACTTAAGCCGTTAGATCTCATGTGAGATCTCATATGAGATCTCATCTATGATGAAAAGTTATAAATATTTTTTATTTCAATTATACAATTACCATAAATACTGTTTGCATGTCTTTAGTGTATTTAATTTAATTTGTCGTAGAATCGACGTATCAAAAACAAGGCATGCCTTGTAAGTTCGACTCTTAAAAAGTCATTGAAGTGATCGACTCTCACAGTCTTATACACTCGACATTGACAACTTGTTTATAGGAACAGTCGGCGGGTCGCCACGTATCGGCGAGTGGCGGTAATAAGGAATGGGTCTGGGTGACAAGCTTAGTACCGCCACTAGCCCATACGTGGCGACCCGCCGACTGCTCCTATAAACAAGTTGTCAATGTCGAGTGTATAAGTCTGTGAGAGTCGATCACTTCAATGACTTTGCAAGAGTCAAACTTACAAGGCATGCCTTGTTTTTGATACGTCGATTCAGCGACAAATTAAATTAAATACAGTAAAGACATGCAAATAGTATTTGTATAATTGAAATAAAAAAATATTTAAAACTTTTTATCATAGATGAGATCTCATATGAGATCTCACATGGGATCTAATGGCTTCAGTTTTTTATTTAATAGAAAATTTTAGATGAGATCTCATATGATATCTCACATGAGATATAATTCCTGAAATTTTGTCATTTAATGGAAAATTGCAGATGAGATCTCATATGAGATCTCATGTGAGATATAATGTCTGAGATTCGTAATAGGACCTCATAAGAGATCTCATATGAGATCTCATGTAGATCTCATTTGAGATCTTTTTAAGATCTCAATTACAATCTCATATGAGATCTCATATCATATTTTCACGCGGGTAGTGCATGAATTCCGCAGGTACATGAACTGAAAGGTCATTTTTAAAACAGAAGTTATTTATTTCTTAAGGGAATCAATGAAATAATGAGTACACAAGATAATTTAATTCATTCTGCAACGTTTCGGTAATACAATTTACCTTTATCAAGCACTGTAAATTTATTTAACTTATTATTTTACAATATGTCAAAGTAGTTCTCTATTTACAAAGATAGTCAGACGTTCTTACCATATTATTTGGTGTAGTCAAGGGTATAAAGTATGGAATAATTATAAGCACAAGTATTGATCTAGAAAAAACAACAAAAACATACATGTTTTTTGCACAAAAAATTAAATTTTCAGTCCGATCACCCAATAAGTCAAAACAGAGCAATGGTATATAATTTAACGGACAGGGCCTTGTTACTTGCCGATGTAAGATTTCAGGAAAAAAATATACAATTAATTAAAAAATTTTTACTAAATAATTTATATCCAATCAAATTTATTGAATTTCATATTAAAAAAAGAATTAATAAAATAAAATATACTAATAATAACAAGAATAATAACAACAATAATAATAACAGATACAAAACTTACATCAGTTTACGATATATACCAAGATTTTTTGAGAAGGTTTCCCACAGTTTAAAAGTAATCTAGGTATAAGAACAATACCAAAAATAGAAAATAATTTAAACCAATTTATCATTAGAGGAAAGGATAAAACGGAAAAAATGAGCAACCGAATATAGTGTACAAAATTAACTGTAAAGATTGTAACGCAACATACGTAGGAGAAAGTAAACGTATGCTGAAAGTGAGAGTTAATGAACATATTGCCAATACAAAAAAAGTAGACAAACAATGTGTTATTAATGAACATATGACCATAAGTAATCATGAATTTGAATTTGACAACGTCCAAATTTTAGATAATGAAAGTAACTGGAGAAAAAGATTAATTTCAGAAATGATTCACATACGTTTACAAGATAATGCTATAAACATATTAAAGAAGACATTCAAAATTTAAGTACACATTATAATCAGTTGTTACAAAAGTTAAAAAGAAATAAAAAATTGTAAACTCTAGTCCTTATATATTCAATTCAAATTTGCCGCCATAGGGCCTAGTAGCCCGAAATGATCATGTAGATTTGAATTCGACGTTTGTACATATGACAGTTGTCGTTCTGCCGAATTCAAATCTCAATTTTGTTTTTATTTCACTTACGTTTCACACGTTAAAGTATCAACATCTCGGTTCTTCTTTTTAAAATCTTGACTGCTTTTGCTTAATTTATGTGTTAATTTATTATTGTGTTGGTTTATGTATTAATTTATTATTGTGATGTTAAAATTTTTATTAAAATTTTCCACAAAATTTAAAATAAAATAAAGTAAGAAGGACTGGAGGTAAAAAATATATTTAATTGTTAACTAGCTGAGTTCAATTTTTGTGCAAAAAACATGTATGTTTTTGTTATTTTTTCTAGATCAATACTTGTGCTTATAATTATTCCATACTTATACCCTTGACTACACCAAATAATATGGTAAGAACGTCTGACTATCTTTGTAAATAGAGAACTACTTTGACATATTGTAAAATAATAAGTTAAATAAATTTACAGTGATTGATAAAGGTAATAATTGTATTACCGAAACATTGCACAGAATGAATTAAATTATCTTGTGTACTCATTATACTTCTTGGCCTCATTGCATTTTTCTAAAAAGTGCATTTTTCAGTAAAAAGTGCATAACTCGTGCATTTTTTATTATTTTTTTTTTAATAACATAAAAGACGTGAAAGAGGGCTCAAATTTGAGTGAAATTATGTATTACAGGCTTGAAAGCTTAAAAAACTGATGAAACAGTAGCAGTTTGAAAAATACGTTGAAAAATTTTTGCTTTTTTTCTAAGTAAGGATTTTCTCGGAATTTTTCGGTATCGCTGAATGCATGAAATTTTGATAAAACAAAAAAATAAAAAAATACGTATCAAATAATTTTTGGAGAAGAACATAAATATTTTAATTTCAAAATGATCGGTGACATATGCATACGTGGACCACCTGATTTGAGATGGATTAGGCCATGTACTACGTATATAATTAATTTGTTTTTATTTTCATGATGTAAATAGAATAAAAAAACTCACAATTTGAAATTGACTTATTTCAAAACATTTTATTACAATTTTCTCACATTTTTTGATTTATATACAATCAATATTACAAACTTTTTAAAATACAAGTACATTAATACAAATAATAAAGCGACGTAATGCAAAGATTCAATTTCAATTTAGTGTAAATAACTTTATACATTCAATGCATTTACTTTATATTTCGTGTTTCCGAAATAATTAATAAAATAAAATTTCTTATTCAATTATATATTTTAATTTATAACTTCTTAAAACACAAAGTAGTTCTAGATATCAGAAAGTACTAAGTACTTAAAATATATTCTTATCTACACTTGCACATTAGATAAAAACTATGTTATTTTAATAATTTTTAACCATACGTAATGACTTCTTATTATAACTAATTCAATTTTTATTTTTCGCAGTACAAAATTTGGGTAGTAAAACAAACAACTTAAATTTTCTTACTAATTATCGTATTCAGTCAGTTATTTAAAAAACGTTTATTGTAATTTGTACGCTTCATCCTTTTTCTTATATATTCAATCTATTAATATTATTTAATAAGTTTAAGAAAATAGAATTATTTAAAAGTAATAGTTATAGTAGTATATAAAAATATACTTTTATATACTAAGTTGCTTGGCTTTTCTTTCAGATTTCTTCATTTCATTGTTTATTCTATCTCCACACCTTCGAAGCCAATCAGCAACTCGACTTTTAACAAAATCTACATCAAGTGTATGATGATCTTGTACTACATCTAAAAAATAAATTGTTTTAACCAAGCATTTTTAAAAAACTTAAAATTATGGTTATAAATGATTTACTAAGCTTACCAACTATTAATCCAACTACATTAGTATTTCCAAATGCTAATGTTTCTTTAATGCCGATCCATGATATTCTTTTGCTTAATTCATTAGTCAAAATACTTGACATAATGTTCATTACTGATTTTTGTTCAGTACTAACTAGTAATTTTTTAATTTTTGAAGTCTGTAAAATAAATTGTTTTGAAACATCAAAATGAAAAGGAGAATATTTCCAAGAAAACTTTTAATTTGTATAGAATAGAAATTGATAAGTAAAAAATATAAATTAATAAGTAAAAAATATTAATTGATACCTACAAATTGGCTTCGTACATTTTCATTGCATAACGATTCATCAAAATCTAAGAAGTCATTTATGTCATCAAAAGGCATGGTTGGTAAAAGATCATATTTGTTTTCTACTTCAAAGTATTTGCCACTTTTTAAATAATTTAATATCTCTTGTTGTTGCCTTAAAATAATGTTAAGAGTTTCCCGACATGAACCTGAAATAATTTATTGATTAAACTTGTAGTTTGAAATAAAGTATATTTTAAAAATTTTTCTTTTATAAAAAACATACAGCAACATTGATCACTGTGAGTTTTGTTTAGATTTTCAATGACTACAGGGACATCGTTCTCTAAAAAATGGTATAAAGTAAATTATATTTTCATTATATTTTTTTATGCGATTCATTTAGATTTTATACTTTTTTCCGTAGAAGTACTTGGTATTGACTCTTCTACTTGTATACTTTTTTGAACAAAATTTGTATAGGCCATATCAGTATCAGAAACTTCTTCAAATAAAGACAAATCATTATCGTCTAAATTATCTGTCCTCCCTTGTTTACAAAGATATGTGTGATCTACAAATGAATTATTAATTAATTGTACAATGCTTACTATAAAAAATGTAGGAAAATAGATTAAAATTATTATGAATATATATAAAGACTAACTATACTATAAATAACCTTGTAATTGAATATTAGTACTAGACGTAGCACTTTTCAAATTCTCATTCTGAGAATTCTGATTGACGGATGCTTGAACTGCACTACTCTTTGCTTTCTTGGGTTGCTTTAATACATTAGGAACAATTCTAATAATAGAAGGGGAACCATTTTTACTTAAAGACTTTTTTAAAAAAACGTTAGCTGCAGCGTTCAAACAATTTGGTTGAGATTTGGCAACACCTTTAACACGATTATACTGTTGAATTTTACTGAGCTCAGAAGATTCTTTCATTTTTTTCGACATCTTGCTTAGAATGTGCTTTTTCAAACAATGTGTTTTGGTTAGATGAACACAAAAAACATAACCTATACACTGCACACCACTTGCAATACGTCTTGAGTGTTGATTTTGTGAACTATAGAATAATGTAAATTATAAATAATGATGTGCTAGATAATCTCTAAATCTTTATTTGATAGACTTTAATAAGTCTTTGATAATACTATAATTAATTTAAAAAGATGTTAGCGTACACGGGAGAAAACGACTCTGCTTGCGAATTGCGATAACTTGACTTCGTGAGCATGCGCGGCTGGACATGATGCATGCCGTCAGGTCAGTCACTGGTCACTTCCACTTATAAAACTTGTTCTGAAAATGGATCAGCGTCTGTAAACATAATCCTGTAGAGCGCAAAATTCTAAGAAAAAAGTTCCTTTACCATTTTTTCATATGACTAGTACTTTTTTAGTAACTGATGTGTTTAAATTGTTTGTTTTTAATAGAAAATGTATACCTATGTTTATAAGATGATATCTATAGATATACAATTCCTATTAAAAACAAACAATTTAAACACATCAGTTACTAAAAAAATACTAGTCATATGAAAAAATGGTAAAGGAACTTTTTTCTTAGAATTTTGCGCTCTACACGATTATGTTTACAGATGCATACATTTTCAGAACAGGTTGTATATACATCATATACTATATAGGAGCGCACGCACGGTCTGATATTCTGATTACGTACGTTCCGAAAAGATATCATATAGATATAGGTAGGTAAAGTGAATTTCAATCATATTGATTTTTTGTGGATTTATTATATAAGTTTCTTTTTCAAATTTGTTAGTATGCTTTATTACATGTTAACTGATGTAGATTATGTCCATAAAAGTTTTGAATTATTTTGTTTATTTCAATACTATATACAAATCTGAAGTTTTAAATTTAATTTTCTCGAAATATGATTTTTGTTTCCTCCTAGAGGAAGCTTTGTGATAGTAAAAAAAAATTTTTGGGGAAAATGAAATACACTATTTTTAGAAAATGTCCGTATGGACGTGTGATGTGTATGTTTGTATGTCTGTACACGCGGATATCTCATGATTTACTCGACCGATTTTAACCAGAGAGATATCATTTTTTTTTGCATTTTGTTTTCACAGTTGGGGTCAATAGTCTATTTTTGTCAATTTCGATTTTCTTTTTTTTTATAGCCATTTTCCAATTTTTTAAAATTTTTATTTTCGTATTTTTAAATATTTAGAACTAATATTCTTAATATATTATGAATGCACTTTATGCAGGATAAAATTCTCTACATTAAAAAAAAAAAAGTCGACAGCTACATTCTGTCATAAGTTATTGATAAAAACGTCAATTTTTGAAAATAAGTTATATTTCGAAATTGAAAAAGATATTGACATGAATATTTTTTTGGTTAAAAAGAATATTGAGTACTATAATTTTCATGTTTTTTTTATTGATTATTTTTTTAGAAAAAAATAATTTAAAAAAAAGTTATTTTGTTGTTGTTGCATAACTAGAGTAAAATTTACTTAATCGCTTTGAGTCCATTCTTTCGGCAAAAGGATTGGTCCATAAATTTCAGAGATATTTGAGGTTAAATGTTTTTTAACTTTTTTTTTAAATCGTAGTTTCTCGAGAACAGATCGATGAATTATCCTGAAATTTATAGAAGAATTTGCATTTGAGATAGATAATATGTGTGAAAAATTTAATCATGATTGATAGATTATTTTCAAAGATATTTAAGACTGAAAATTTTCAAAATTTTTTGAACAGTTTTTTGAAATTGCAATTTATTGAGAACGGTTTGTTTTTATATATAATTTAAGTATTTTAATTATTCTTACGTGTGGATTATTTTATTTTAATTATATATTGGGCAAATTTTAGAAGTAAAAAGTTTGATTATTATGCATTAATTATTATCTATTTCTTTTAAAAATATAACAAAATTCTGTAACATTATTTATCCATTTAAAATCGTTGATTATTGTATCATTTATTTGAATATATTTATCATTCTTCATTAATATATTAGTATAATGTCCGTCATTAATTGTATTACCATGATAAAGAATTGAACTTACAATTTTATAATTTTTATTGCCTATTGTTATATTTATTTGTGGTATAATTTCAATATTATAATTTATTATTTTGCTTCCTCCTATAGGAAGCTTTTGAGTTGTTGTAAAAACATGTTATAATTGTTTTCCGAGGTGTTAGGAATCAAAATACATGGTTTTTGAAAAATGTCTGTATGGATGTGTGTGTGTGTGTGTGTGTGTGTGTGTGTGTGTGTGTGTGTGTGTGTGTGTGTGTGTGTGTGTGTGTGTGTGTGTGTGTACGCCTGGATCTCAGCTTCTACTCGGTCGATTTTGACCGGACAGGTCTCATTTTTTTTTGTTTTTTTTTTGTTTGCGTGATGGCGGGTCAAAAATCCATTTTTTGATTGGGGCGATGCGATTTTGTTTTTTTTCAAATTTTCGATTTTCTCAAAACTATTTTTTGATTTTTTTTAATGATAGGATCGAGTTATTCGAATCTGATGGGTAGCGTTCGAAAGAGAATTAAAATATCTTTATTTTCTAAAAAAAAAAGTTTCTAGCTATCACGGTTCTTTTGTTATTAACAAAAACGTGTTTTTTCTTTAGAAGCTTATAACTCCTAAACTTAACGGTCAATTTTTTTGAGAAAAATCATGATAATATAGAATATAAATAGCTATAATCTGTTAAAATTTGAATACATTCTGTAGGCTAGATTTTGAGTAAAAAATTGAAAAATGAAAAAAATCAGTTTTGTATGTCCAACGATTACAAGAGTAAAATTGACTTAATGGCTTCAAAATTCCTTTTAGAGGTAGATTTTTTATAGTTCTCGGTCGAGTTCTTTGGGCAAAATGATTGGTCCATAAATTTCAGAGATATTTGAGGTTAAACATTTTTTAACATTTTTTAAAAATCGTAATTTCTCGAGAATGGCTCTATGTATCTGAATGGGGTGGATGGCATTCGAAAGAGAATTAAAATACCTATATTTTCTAAAAAAAGTTAATTTTCTATCTATCATGGTTCTTTAGTTATCATCAAAAACATAAACGTATTTTTTTTTTAAAACTCATAACTCCAATGATGTGTAACAAAATGAATTAAAATATTTAAAAATTATATCTATTATAATTATGAATTATGCATTATGAATGCGTTATATTCTGCATTATTATAATTTATTTATGAGTTATGAACTTTTTTAAAAAAACACGTTTTTGTTAATAACAAAAGAACAACAAATGAAGTAGTTTAATAGAATATTATTCTTTCTTCAAAATGCGAGGTTGAAAGTTGAAAAATTTTTGTTAGAACCGGAGATACAAGCCAAAGAGTGGCCGCGCGAAGCTACATCAGGACTTTTTTGCACTAAATTTGCTATAACTTTTTTTCTAATTAAGTTTTCTTAAAAATTCAGAATCGAGCATATTTTTGAATTAAAAACCAACAATTTTGCGAAAGCAAAATTTTGGTATCTATCAAAGAATTAAAGATATAACGATTTAAACAATTAAATTGTTAATAACAATTTACTTGACCACTTACAGAACTTCTACCTTCAAAATTCGTAAGCAGGACGAAAAAATACGTATGAAAACCTTGAGTAGAGCAATGGAACTCAATCGGCTACGAAATCATAGCCTGCGTCTAGACTAAAACTACTATTATCCTCTCTTAAAAGAATGATGACGGAAATGTGAAGCCGAAATAAAACTTTTGCGATTGGTTAAGTCCGTTTAAAAGGGGCCCGTGATTGGTAGACGGAGACCTTAGCTCTTCGCTTAAGGTGGTTCCCTCGGTAAGAGAGAGACAGACAGCTTTGAGCGAGAGAGATAGAGAGTGCACGCTAGCGCGCTGAGCGTCCATAACCCTCGAAACATATCAAGTCTGCGAAAGCGAGATTTTTTAAGACGCTCTATTTTAATAATGAAACGATGAATCTACTTCATTCTTGCGCGAAAACATTCCTTGTTATATATTCTATGTGTACATAAAATTTCAAGTCTGTCTTGAATCTCGTTGCATAGATATTGTTGTAAACAGATACAAAACGCGACAGTTTTGATATATATAGATATATCTCCCGTGTAATCCGTGGAACTTTGCACAGCAATTACTCAGAAGCCAAACGATAAAATGCTCTGAAATTTGGATATGACATTCGTTATGTCTTTGTTGACCTATATGTGTAATTCCAAGTATGTGTTGAATCAACTCTTATCTCGGGGGAACCACCTTAAGGTCTTATCCACATAGCACGTTACGTTTTGGAAACGTTTTTGAAACGTTTCTTTAGGAACCTAGAAACGTTTGCCTAAAAATATAGAAACGTAACAGAAACGTTTCAGAAACGTAGAAATATCCTAAATCTGAAAAAATTTGGATAAAAATCGTAAACGTGTTTAAATCGTCTCAGAAACGTTTCTGAAACAGAACTCAAATGTTTGTACAAAGTTTTGGAAACGTCTCTGAAACTGGACAATTATTCACGTTCCAGATTCGTTTCAGCGACGTTTCTGATTGAGCCGGAAACGTTTCTATTCCGTTTCAGAAGTGCAAGGTTACGTTGTAAGAACGTCTTAGAAACGTTTGTGAACCATATACAAAACATTAAGATTGTAAAGTATTCGATATCCGACCCGCCGATAGATGGCGTAGTTCAGTCCATAAAAGAAAAGACATTTCCAGGATATATAAGGAACGTCTACTCTAGCAAAGCGTACCGAATACTGTTTGAACTAATATCAGTGTTAATAACTGACAATGTAAATTATTTTAATTTTGTTGTAGAAACATTTCTCAAACGTTTCGTGCTATGTTTTAGAAATGTTTCAGAAACTTTTTTGAAACTTTTCTGAAACGTTTCCAATTAGTTTTGGAAACATTTTTAGACGAATCTGGAGCGTGAATAATTGTCCAGTAAGTTTTTTGTCGAATCGATTATATACGTTTCAGAGACGTTTCCAAAACTTTGTACAAACGTTTGAGTTCTGTTTCAGAAACGTTTCTGAGACGATTTAAACACGTTTACGATTTTTATCCAAATTTTTTCAGATTTAGAACATTTCTACGTTTCTGAAACGTTTCTGTTACGTTTCTATATTTTTAGGGAAACGTTTCTAGGTTCCTAAAGAAACGTTTCAAAAACGTTTCCGAAACGTAACGTGCTATGTGGGTAGTTGATTAGTCCAAATAAAACCCACAAAGTTTGAAATTATGAAATATTTAAAGTAAAAATATAAGTCATAAATAGTATTAATGACTTCAAATTTATTTTTGTATAACAAAAAAGTATTAAAATTTTATTTATAGTTAACAATGGAGGACTACGTATTGTTCTGATTATAATTAAATTTCTAACCTCCAAATTTTTGTATTGTAGAAATAAACCATAATAAATATAATCCAAGTTTCAATAAAAAATATTGGATAAATGTGCGGATGTTAAAAAGTAAAATAAATTTTAAATTCATAATATTTCAATATTAATTGTATAGGTATAAGCAAGGTAAATGAAGAGCGCGCGCAGCGCGCCTGAACTTGCTAGTTGTTTAAATTTGATAAGGGACTGATTAATTTGTGTTAATTAAAATATTAAATACGTAGTCAAATCAATATTGAGTTAATTTAGATCTTAGAATTATTACAAAATCAATTAGAAATTTATTGAGGTTATGTTTCAGAAGAAGGTATAGGCAAATTTTTGTCCGACTTAACATTATCATCATGCATAACGCATGAGTAGTCGGACACATTTAAAAACATGTCCGCGAGTATTGCGTCAAACCGAATGTCCGAGTATTGCATCCAACTCGACATAGGGCGTCCGACTACTGCGGTTTTGTTTACATTTTTTTGAACTTACTTTTTTAATATAAAAAAAAACATCTTAGAGTCTTTTTCTTTGCATAAATTAGCCAAATTAACCCTAAATTAATGGTAAGACCTTGAAGCTTTGAATAATTTGCCTTATTGGCTCTAAAATCGTCGTTCATTTAAGAATGAGCTCCAAAAGTGTTCGAGTATTGGGTATTTTACCTTATACGTATCTGAGAGGGACAGAGGGATAAACACGTTATGTTATACTTACCACTCAAGCATAACATGCTCACGTACAGTGAGTATAGCGTACTTACATTGTACTTACACACACACACGCACACACACACACACACACACACACACACACACACACACACACACACACGCACACGCACTTATATCTGTGTATAAATAATCATAATCAAGTTTATTTTTTACAGGACCTCAGATTTTCTTTTTAAGTAAATATTACGTGAACTGTGGCGCGTTTTCATATATAAACCATTATAAGTAATTTATCTTGAAAACGACAGCTGTAAATTTATTTTTTACAAGAAATAATAAATGGTTGTAATTATAAGATTTTAATATTCATATTAGAAAACTTTCAGTAACTAACAAAGCTCTTTTATATGTATCGATGTTATTCAAATATTATTCTTGATCAGTAATAGTAATAGTACATTATGTAACAAGGGACTATAGTAGCAGATTATTCCTGCGGGTGAGTTCCAATCACATGGGACTAAAGTCGATCATCGAATGGAATCATAGAATTAAATGATATTTTTGAAAATATTTATCATATTTAGAAAAAATGTCAATTAATGACAAAAAAAGTCCCTCATATAGTCCCATATTCCCCTATATATATGTTATCTTTAATGAAATTTTAATCGGTGCTTCATCGATCAATAAAAAAAATGTTATTAGTATTATTATGATGCCTACTATATATTACTTATCAGGTGAGAGATATTTTGATAGGACAAAATGCAACAAAATTATAGAATTCTGTGTTCAAAAGTTCCAAATGGAATATAAGAATAAACGGGTGTCTCTATCCAGAAAGAAATCGTCCATTTTTCACCCATTAACGATTTTTTTTCCATTTTAGCCATTTTCTAGCGATTTCGGTCAACTCGTCATTAAATGGCTAGAAAATGGGAGAAAAATCGTTTCACAATGGGCGAAAAATAGACGATTTCCAGCAGGGTACATTCGTGGGTAACGGGGGTGTCTCACATCGCCTTAACTGTTGTATAATGAAATCTGTATTTCTCTATTTATAAAGATAACATTGATTACTAGAGGTTATGATACAATGTGAGTACACATATCATATTTTGGCTATTAAAATAAAATAACCTCCAATATTTGATAATTGAACGGACAATTTTTTGTATATGATCTCAGTACAATGATTGCCGAATATCCCACCGGATATACCAATACCAAGAAATTCATTGCAAAGCTATACGCATTGAAATTGGATTAACGGAACCATCGACAAGATATATACCGTTTCACTGGAATTATTATTATGATGCTCATTTAGAATTCTGATAAAGATCATCAATTGTTTCTTTGATTTATAATATTTTACCGTAATAGATTAGTCGATCAAAGCGCATAATACGGATATACTGTTATCTGCCAGTTTTACTTTGCACCATACACGCCGGTAGTAAAATGAACGCTGTATAACTGCACGTGAAAGGCCGCCTATATTAACGCACCATAGTAATCTCAGGTGGCTATAAATCTCTCATCAAAATCACTGCGGCTGAATGATTCATCCCGATGACCAGTTCGCATCTCCCTTTCCTTTCACGATCCAAACTTACAACTATAACAGCTACTCCCATACATATAGCATCATCATCGGCCATCGCCTCGCGTGCATCTCTGGTTTCCACACGCTCTCTCTGTCGGCCACCCGATCCTTCCGAAGCCCTCGTTAACGCTCAGAAACGAGCTACACGATCGAACCGCGCGCGCGAGCATTTGTGGGAAATCCATTATCGGTGCGCGAGCTCGCGTTGTGGGGATATATACACCGATACACGCGAGAGCTCTTTTGCAAATATAACGCGAATCGTGCGTGCGTGCGCGCGTGTGTGTGTGTGTGTGTGTGTATACGTGCGTGTAACCTTAACTCTGCTGCTGACGAGGAAGCGATGCAGGCTGAGCCGTTGTTGATATTGGTGTGTATATATATATATATATATATATACACACACATATATAAGGGTGTATGTAACAGTGTATTATAGAGATAGATGAGACGAGGAGTGGATGTTTCAAGTGGTTGGGTTTTAGTTTTGTTAATATCTAGGTGTAAACTGCTACAGAGCAGTTTAGCGGGCGTTAAGAGAAGTGAAATAGTATATTACATACCTAGGCCAGTAAAATAAGAAATGTCTCAGATCACATGTAATTGTAGGCCGAGGCGTAGCCGAGGTTGACAAACATGTGATCTGAGGCTTTCTTTTTTACTGGCCAAGGTGTCTATACTATTTTTCGTAAATGCGTGTAATTGTAGATAAATGTATGAATAGCGTATTATAAAATTACATATTTAGCGTATTTCTTAAATAGTTCTTACAGATTTTGTAATAATAACAAACGAATCTCTATACATGATGCAAACGTTAATATAAATGTTAATAGAAAAGTCAATCAAGATGCAGCGTTTGACTATATAAGTACTCAATCTATTTCTATATTGCTCTATTTCTACTAATTTATCTGCAGGTCCGCAATCTATTCGCGATAATTTTATGTTCATTGGAGAGGTTGTGTATATATAGCTTGCTTTAAGAGGGTGTGATATACATATACCCAATTGTTACACTGTTAATACACTGTTAAAACTGAGTGGAAAGTTTATAAGAGAGTAGAGCTATCTATATAGAGCACTGTTCGGTTCCAATGTACAAGATAATATGTATAGAAATTGTGGTTCGCATATCGTTAGAGAACTGAGTTCGTCATTCACGAAAGAAAAATGTCGAAGAAAGGTTCAACATTCTTATCTCGATCAAATCCTTTATGATAGAAAAAATATTTCTGAGACAGTTCATTAGCCAAACAAACGACTGCATAACACATTATCATTTCCCTTGCCAGCCTATATATGGAATTCTTATATTAACCCCTTAACTGGTGCGACTTTTACAACTTTTCGTGCCAAAACTGGTAGCCGTAAATAATAATTCTGATGTCAGATTCAGATTCAGCGACCTCAAAAACAGTTGTATACCAAGTTTTGTCCAAATCCGTTGAGAATTGCAAAAGTTATTCAAATATGTACATATATGATCCATTGCCAGTTAAGGGGTTAATAATAGACTATTTTCTCGAGAAATACTGCAGATATTTGCATTTTTCATGCATGACTTTATTTAAAGGTTTCATTAAAAAAATTGAAATTAAATAAATCGCACCTTATTGTATCCAAAGTATACAGAAGAGCTTTACATTTGAATAAATTGTTGAAGCGCAAAAGGCTAAATTGTTTCTTTTATATAAATTAATGTGCGAAGAAAAATTACACTTCTGTTAGCAATGTAAACATAACAGATGTTTATTTAATAAAATACAATTACGTATTCCAGAGTAAATAGTGGGCGCAATAAAAATAAACAACGATTGAATAAAATTAAAAAGGAAACAGCCTATTTTGACAGGAAAAATATGAGTATGATAAATACGGCACGGTAAGTACTTAATATGCAGGTCGCGGATCGATGCTGGAAGAGTCTGGCCTTTCTCTTCCTTGTGCAGCGGCGTACTTATAATACCTACAGGCCCTCCAAAAAAAAACGCACATGATCACACAGGTTTCCTCCTAGTGCTGATTAGCCCGCTGACCGATCGCATGTGTATAGCCATGTCCCCTTCAAGCGGGATGTTCGTCGAGTACAGCCTATATACTCGGATTATTCTATACATATAGTATATAAACTAGTTGCGAACATTAGTTACACTCAGTTTAGAATTTAGTGTCGCGTTTGAGATCTATTATACTTTTACGTCTGTTCGAGGTTCAAGGAGGATTAATTATCTATATTGATAGAGTTTCTGTTGACGAGGTATTGGTTGATTCAGAGTAAGAGTATATAGCATCGCTTCCGCATAAAAAGATGTTCTAAGGATCCGGTTGAAAAAGGCGTTATCTCGTGCGATGATGTTTTTCGCTTCTTTACTATTTTTTTCTTACCTTAAAAAATGACTGACCATTTAATTTTTGCACCTTTCATAGCTTTTATAATAATGAATCATCCGTCATTTTTTGTTAATTTACTAATGATTGAATTAGCCTTTTTAAATCGGCTTCCGAGATAACGCCTTTTTCAACCGGATCCTGAGATAAATGCGGAGATTTATGCAGAAGCAATGATATGGGCTGTATGGCAAAGACACGAATGCCAAGCTCTGAGATGTTAAAAAAAAAGGGAGATCGTTATAAAAATTTAATAATTAAATTGTTTTTTTCTTAAACGAGCTAGAATTTGTTGTGAGTGCTGTCGACATTTTGTTATTGTCGCTTTTTCTTTTATTTCAATAAATAATAAACGAAACAATAGATGTTTCTCGCAGCTGCTGTTATATTGCGTTACAACAGAAACGTAATTATATGTATGAAGCTCGTATTTCGGTAATACAACATTTTCCGATGAATATTCTATACAGGAATCATTATATTTAAACTACCGAGTTCTGATATATTCGATATCCGACCATATTGCAATTTGCTGTTATCTACGTGTAAATTTCACCTCTTCAATTATAACTACAATAAAAAATAGATTGATTCCCAATAAAAAGCATCGTTACAAATGCATCTCGGGGAACTATTTCTCGAATATAATAGAACGCCAGAGCCACGTTATACATAGCGTGCCTCTCTCTTTCGCTCTGTAAAGGCTGATTGGTTTCCCTGCGGTGGCTGTGTGTCGTCGTAGCGGAGAAAGAGCCATTACAGACGCCATGGAAAGCGGTCGGGTTTCCGCTACATAATACCTAATTTCCCCGGGACACGAACGCGACTCGTCCATCCTCCCTATATATACCTGTAGAGCCAGGGGACTGTATTACATATACACACACACACACACACCTTTTACCTTCATTTTTCGCCTTGTTTACCCTGCGCGCTTACGCCGTCATCGCCCGCGGTGCTGAATTTCATTCGACGCTGTCCCTTCGGCAACATAATATAGGTATGCGCATACATGTGTGTACGTATATATAATACCGGTATCGGATGTACATATACGCGGCGCGCGGTACGCAGAGAGAAAGAAAGATTGATTTTGCCCTTCTTCTTATCTCTCCGCCAGAAGCTTTACTGTATATATACACGCGAGAGAGTAGCACGCGGCTCTCGTCTATAAGGCCGGATTATCGATTCGGCTTTATTTTTAGCCTGCGGCGCCCGAGAGGGAGGAAGAGCGAATTCTATCCTCCCGCGCGCTTCCCTCTTCTACGGATCGCATCGCTGCTTCCGAAGTGAATTTCGCGCGGCTAGTTGACATTGAACTTTCGCCGCGATGCTGCTAACGAGCTTCGCGCGGATGTAAATAAGTATATATAAGGATCGAGGGGGTAATTGCGTTCTTTTTAATTTGGAAAAAGGCTGCGAGATGCGTGCAGTTTGCGGCGGGAATATATTCGAGGGGGGCGAATTATGCTGTAAAATAAGGTGAGAATCGCCCCGACAGCGCGATAAAAGGTTTTGTAAATAGCCGAAATTTTCGTCGTAAATCACCCTTACTTTTATCTCTGGGCCGCTGGGATTTTTGCCCGTGTTTTACAGCCGCCACGGGGGTTAACATAATTTCCACGTCGATTTTTT
This sequence comes from Torymus aiolomorphi, assembly GCA_036365515.1. Lineage (NCBI taxonomy): Eukaryota > Metazoa > Arthropoda > Insecta > Hymenoptera > Torymidae > Torymus > Torymus aiolomorphi. The sequence continues at coordinate 19,744,832 of CM070877.1, read as the reverse complement.
TTTTTTTTTGTTAGAAATTCTTTAGTGGCACTGATGACGGCCGGGTTCGCAGTAAGTTATTATTATTTTAATACTGAGTTGTTCAGGGTTGATTTACACTTATACATGATTATGGTTTTGTAAATTATTTCTCTTTTTTATTAAAGGAATTGCCCAATAGATATAAATTTCAAAAATTTATTTATTTATTTCCAGATAATATTTTCAATTGTATTATTATATATTTGCATAAAGTAAATTTACATAAGTAAGTTGATCTGGTACATAGAAAAGAAAAACTTACAAACTAAATAATATATTCGGTAATGGCAGGCGCGTAAAGTTTAGTCAACATCGTATAGAGATTTATTATACCGTATAACAGATAAATAAATTTTGTTAAAATTAAATTATTATATTGAATTAGTTATCGCCGCTTTTGTAATGAACATTTTTAATTTTTTCTTTATTATTTGTCTACTAAATGACATAACTTTTAGTGAGCCTATTAACGACCCTTATAGCTTCATCACAGCTATTTTTATCTCTAAATATTTTTAATGATTTATTTCGTTTTTATTAATAATTCAGAATAGCTAAAAGAACAGCTGTTCACGGTTTTTTAATTAATAACAAATTAAAATCCAAAACAAACGTTAAAAAAGCTTCACTTTGTGTACTCTCAACACCCTCATTGTTCCTGTGCGATATCATATATTGGATGCCCTTATACTCACCAAAGTCGCGCTACTGTAAATGCGCGCCCCGATGGCAATCCCTTTAAGTGAATGGAGTTACGGGATTACAGAAACTTAGCCGATCATGAAACTCGCGAAGCCGTAGTTGGCGATTATGTTTGATCACTATTAGGTGGGTTGGAAGTAACGCGTTGCGAAGGGCACGCAGCCGGCGCGCCATGAATCGGCTCCAGGGAAGTTCATTATGCTAGGCGTAGGGTAAAAGTGGGTATTACCGCGGTTTTTCAGCATGGGCGTCTTATAGTACACGAATTAAAAGCTTTGCCTCGATGATTTAAGTTGAATTCTTTTTTTAACTCTTCTTTAACTTACCAGAAATGCAAAAATGACTCTTATCATATGATAAAAAACATATAGTTAATTAATAAATGTAATCTAAAAAATAGATCCGAGGCTGATATTACTGCGGGTATGATTGAATTACCGCGGGGGTTTTACCGTGTGTATGATGGATTACCGCGGGGGTATTACTGCGGAATTTTACCTTGAGCTTGTTATATTATTTATAATTTTACAACCGAAAAAATGAACATATCTGTATATTTTTACATCATATTTCATTTAGAACGTAGCAGTTGGCAAATGTTCTCATATATATTGTAGACTTCTTGATTTCACTGCTTTGAGGTTACGTTGGACCAATGCCGCAGTAATACCAGCAATCGTATTTGTATACAAATGACGATATTACCGCGGATGGCCAGACAATAATGTAGTATATTCATACAAATCATGCTTTATTCTCTTTTTAAGACGATTTATTATATTAATTAATATTTTGTATGATCGAATAAATATTAAATGCCGAATTATACTATGAAAAATGAAGTTGCAGAGCGTTTTTCGTCGATCCGCGGTAATTGCAGCGTCCGCGGTAGTACCCACATTTACCCTATTTGACATGCGAATGAGCTCAATAGGAGAGGTTATAAGTTCTTTTCTTAAAAAAACTCGGTAAATTATTATTTTTCAATCTCGGTTCCCGATGTAAAAGACCTGAGAAGTAAGACTTCCATCTTAAATAAAATGTGTAATATGCATTTCAAAAGGTATAAGGTTATTCTTGGTGGGGGGATTTTTCTTATTTAAGATATGAGTCGTATTTCAGACTTATTATTAAAAATATAAACTTCCGATATTATTATTTAACTATCATTTATAACTGTCTGTCTAGACCTAGACTATATCTACTTTTATTTGATTGACGGGTCGCATTGATTTTTGTTCTGTGATTTCTATCTGGGGCAAAATTAAACTTTTATGTTGTAAAACTGTTCATATTATATGAAAATGAAATCAATAAATTTAATTCTCACAAACCGAAATCTTCAATTAAAAATTGAAATATAAAGATAAATATTTCGTATTCTAAAAATTCATATCCTATTTTATATTGTTCATTATATCGTACCATTGATCTGATGAATTTTCAAAAATTCAATTACCTGCCATAAAATAGAAACTTTTCATTTACGCATCTGAAACTTTGACACCCAAAACCGCAACTATCAAAATTAAAGCTTCCACTTTACTTTCCAGAGCTTATCCATTGTACCCTCGCATAGCAAGCGAAATTATTTATCCTAAACCCCATTTGATTACACTTCGGCGACGCCAGCTAAACTAAACTAAACCATTATTCATGAACAGCATCAACAAGAGCGAGAGTATCGGCCGCTATACCACGCGCACGCATTAACACTAGCAAACTAAACGGGAGAGGCGCGCACTCTCCTGATTACTCAATTCCCAGTACCCTGCATTACAACTATTACACTCGGCCGCGCAATTTGAAATTCAACTCGATCCTCCCGTGGAAATCGAAAATCATTACCATTGTAATCGGGGAGAGCGAGTCCCGGTGTACACAAATTCCCGTTCATTAATACCCAAATATAACCCGCCCGCGGTAACCCAAATCTCCATCATGCGCATACACATACCAGCCGAAATAAGGGCATATAGGTATATGCAGAGCGAGAAGGGGGGGGGGGGGGGGAGGGGGAGAGCAATTACCGTCCGATAAAGTGTAATTGTGATCTGACGTAAGTTCGATGGTGGACGCGCGCGTTTTAGTCGGCCGCTATATTCTATAAACACATGCACACTGAATAATGGAAATGTGGTTAGTATACCGCGATGGGCTATGAGGGAAAAGGACAGCGCGCTGGTGATTCTATAATTTCGAATTACCGATCGAGGTCGTTCGCGCGTCTTAATGGCTTTGTCCTGCAAGTGCTGCATCTGTGATGTTCCGTTCTTTTTTGTAGAAGGTATATATGTATATAGTTGCGGGCAAGGTACACGAAGAAAAAGGGAAGAGAAAACGCGGCTGGGTTCGCGCGTAGTATAGCCTTGGATCCCGGGAACTTGGGGTCGGCTTTTTGGCGCGACTAGATGATGTATCTCTGTAGTTTACTCGGAAGAGGCAGCTGACATAGCGTTTAACAATGCGATGGTGAAATGTTGTTTATCGACCGTTTGTACAATGGAGGTATTTTATAAAATATATTCATAAGTAAATTAAGATACCGACCGTTGTTTAAAGGATTCGCAAGTGTGTAATTATAAGAGGGTGGTTTTCGTTGGGCTAATTATTTCGGTCGTTGCAGTGTTTGCATTATTTTTCAATTACAAAAGCAAACGTAAAATTGCTGAATTACTTACGTTTACTTATTATTAGATTTACTAATTATTATTAGACCCCTGTTTCTCAATATCTTGCCATTATTGTGTAATTAAGCACAGTTATAGTTGCTATAATGCAGTGTAACTAATGAGATTAATAATCATACTTAATCATGTTCAAATTTAGAAATTAATTTAATGAAATTCATAATAGATTTTGTTTTAATTTAATTGTTTGAACGTTTTTTTTTGTAATAAACTCAATTTGGACAAAATCTTTTTTCATAAAAGAACTCCATTTTTCACCCCGATTTATATTCTCTCGATAGTAACGACTTCGTAATAACTTTTAGCAATTTAACTAGGCAAGTTTCTGCTATTCCTAATAGCTCTCTAAAATTCCATCAAGTTCCCTTTAATTAAAATTCTTTTAATTAAATTTTCAACTCATTTGGAAATTTAATATCGTCAAAGTGAAAATAAATAAAAGAATTTCGTCGTTATAAAATAGCAAAAAACGTGTGCGTGAGTTGCAAATGGAATATTGGGTTTTCTTCGAAAAATAGTAATAGTTATTAAATACGGGTGCGTACCGTAATCTCTGTAAAAAGTGTGTTTTCTATTGATTGAAAATTTTTTCCCCCCACAACTAATAAAGTTTATAATTTAAAAACACGTTATTTTAATACACTGCGTTTTAATAATAAACTTGCACCGTGTTTAAACTTTTTGAAAAGATTGTTGTTAAAAGCATTTCAACTACACGAAGTCTCGGTTTACAACAAGTTTGATCCAACTCGCGATATAATGATCTTAATTATTCTTCAAATCAGTTCACCGTTCACTTTGTTTTTCATCTTTTTCTCTCCTCCTGCTTCCGTTTTCGACGCATTCAACTCGTCGCTTTTATTCCGTTTTAATCGATAGCCTTAAATCCGTAAAGCGTCACGGGCGAGCCTTTGAAAAATAAAAGCTCCGGAGTGCAAACTCAAACAGACAGTTATGAGTGCCCACTATTTCAAAGCGCGCGAGCGGGGGGCACAGGAATGAATAAATAAAGAAAGGGCAGAGGGAGGGAGAGAGGAAAACCGTGGGGAAACAAAAACAAAACAAAAAGAAGGTAATGGGGAAAAGGGAAGAAAAAGGGATATTCGCTGGGTTGCCGAGTTCGAATCGTCGAGTTTTCAAACCGCGAACCACAATAAGACTGTGGGAGCAATCTTCCTTCTTCCTTCTCTTTCTTTCTCCACCTACCTCACCCCTGTCTCTCTTCCTTTTATTCTTCTTACGCCGGTTCCATCGCCACTTTTATCTTTGTCGAATTTTGTTCGAAATCATTTAGGAACTTTGTTCGTTTGCCTTTTGCTCGTAGGTACTATGATTTTTCTCCTCTATAGATTTGCGAACTTTGATTTCTTGAATTTCGCATTCAGAGAGAAAAGTTGAAATATACTTATCTTGTTTGCTGTTGTTGTTGAAAGTTTTAACAGCAAATTTAATAAACATAATGTAAACATATTGCTAAGTATTTTTCAAAAACACTTCAAAAATACTATTAAGTATAGTACAGTTAATGAACAGTACTGGATATAATAAACAGTAGTAAATTATATTTATAATAAAAATGGAAAGAGTTTAAACATCATTATATTATACATATAAAAATATAACATCAATATCCAATTTAATACTTGTGAAATAAAATTACGAGTTATTCATAAAATTAAAACGCATTAATAAATTATTTAATAAATGATTAAACTTGATGAATTCTAGATTTTATATAACGTATGTCCATTTCATTAATGTCGAGGATATAAATCATGTCGATATTAATAATATTAAATAATTTGCAGGATATCGGCGATTAATAAATTAAATTTTAAGTGAATTATTATATTCATATAAACTAATGGCACTTAATACATTATCTCTCTTGTACGCTATTCAATTGACCCCAATTAATATAACATCTCGAAATACCTCTCACCTATAGGTCCATTACGAACATAATCCAGCGCGCTGCACTCGGACGCTCGCAGACCAGAAATACACCTTCAACGACCTCGAGCTGGTCCGTTTAATGACGGCTGGCGTGGGTAGCGCGAAAAAAGGATTAATTAAAAGTCGCGCGGCGGAACGTACATTTTTCCCCTCATTGTTCTCAATTTCATTTCATACCATGTGCTTCGCGGCTACTCCGCTTCCTCTGTACGCCTCTTTATCCTCCCACCACGCTCTCCTCTTTTTCCCCCGAGGCGTGCGCCCTCGTTATGGCCTTCGCCGCGAATCAGACACTTGCCGAAGATAAAGCCTCAATTTCTGCGGCGCCGCGCAACGTTATTGTATTTTCCATCCGCTGAGGGGAGAGAGGCTGGCTGGGCGGGCGCGAGTGAATTTTAATATTTAGAATGGCTATATGGGCGGAGAGGAAAGTGCGGGAAAACGGAGAGAATGCGGGAGTAGTGACCCAATTGCTGCGCGGGTGCGCGGCGGTTACGCGCAGGAAAAAGTTTCAATTTTCCAGTTGTTCGTTACGAGGGGGATTTATAAGACGGTGCTTATTACAGATTTTACGTATATATATATATATATATATATATATATATATAGGATAGTGTAAAATTACGCTTTCGAAATTGATGTTCACTGTAGTTTAATTGAATTGATCGTACTTTCTTTATTCAATTGTACGTATTATTATATTTATTCGAGATATGCTGTTTTCAATTGAATTTTGTATTTTCAAATGTATATAGTTATATTTAATTAAATGTTATGTATTATCGTTGTAATTATTTTTCTATAATAAAAATTATGTTAAATCTCATGAAATTCTATTTTTACATATTATAGGATTTGCAAATCAGATTAAACCGGTTCTCTGTTAAACGCAAATACAGAATTTTCATTCCACATTCTATACATTCTATACACACATTAACTTTATTCTTTATTCCAGCTTTATTTCAGCTAACTTTATTCCAGCATTCTATACATACATTAACTTTATTAATTAAAGTGGATAGCGAATGAGATAAGTGCCCACTTTTACATGAAAAATATTTTTTGCAACTTTGAATTTTACGGAAAAATACACGAGCTCGAGATTTTTATAATGAAATAAACCTACCCTTTTGAATTTTCAAAAGTATATTGAGTTCAAAGAATGCAATGTTCTTTCATGAAAGGAGAGAGTTGCCCAAAAAAAAAACTATGAAAGAATTCATTTCTGACAATTTTATTCACGTGGATGTACCTCTCTTTCACTCAATGAAAGAAAGCGAAGGAAATGAAAAATTTTTTAAAAATAACTCCCATTCCCCGCAAAAATTATCATTTAATGTTTCAGAGTATATTAAAATTCATGGTATTCGCAATTCATTTCACGCAATACATATATAATAAAAAAATCACTTATAACATTCAAATTCATGGCTAAATATTTCACCATTTTCGAATCGTTAAAATCAGGCAGGTGCGCGCTTCGCGTGAATATATTATTAACCGCCGACGTAGCGACTTTCATCGATTTTAAAGTAGATGGATTATGAAGTGCTAATCGAGAACAATTGGAGCGCGAGCAATATCAACGATTCGCGAGTGCTACGGCCTTCTGACATGCGTATAATTGGCACGGAAATAAACAGTCGGCGGTCCTTGCACAACCGTTAACAAATCGATTAATTAGCGGCTGAGAATATCCATGGTATCAGCTTATTTCGAGCCTCTACACTTTCCGCGGGTGTATATATATTGTCAGCGTGCACAGATGAAAGTCAATTTATTCCGCGGAATAATTCAATTCCCCTGATCAAATAATAGAAATTGAATCCCGCGTGTCCCGAGAACTTTCCCGCCAAGTTACACACGCATATCCCGCAACTTTGCTCTCTCTCTACTCCATATCTCAGACTTACTCCTCTTTCCCATTCAACTCCCGCTTTGTTCTTCCTATTAGTTCTTCTCGGGAGAAATCACCGCGAAAGTTCGTGCCGAGGTGGGCGAAAATTCTGCCGCGCGTACACGTCGGATGAAAAATTCCCCTCGCGCGGGAGATAACCGTATATGTGTGCGCACGCCATGCAGTGATAGACGTCGCGATGGCGCGGCGCAGATATATATGCCCGAGCATCTCGATATGGAGCGCCGGACGCAGTGGTCAAAATGTAAAGTGCAGCGCGATAGGAGGTATATATATATATGTACGCGGCGCGCGTCGGTCAAAATATTTGTAGGGGAAAAGTTTTCCGGCTGGTACACGAGGACGTTTGTAAAACGAATTTTTCGCCGAGGGAATTGACGTTCCGAAAAGTTGTATAGGATTGATTTATGATGATTTTGCGTTAACTGATGGAAAGTTTCGGTTCTTTGTTATGGTAAATTGTAATTAATTTTTTATTAAAAATACATAAATAAATAAATGCATAAAAACGTTTTGTTCATAAAAACATTACCATTTGTTAATTTAACTGAGCTTTAGTATAGCTTTATTATATGAAAGTATGCAAATGCAGTTTTTAATTATAAAGGTATGAGAATAATAAAATATAACGAAGAAGTAGTAAAAAGGTACTTTAGCTGCGAGTATAAGACGCTTTGTTTTTCCTCGAAAATATTGCGAAATTCCTTTTATTAATGTACATATTTTTCGAAAAATACTACTTTAAGCGTGCACTAAAAATAGAACAATTACGTTTTCTAAAATTTCGTCCAAATATATATATATATATATATACACGTTGTGCTATTCGAATTTCTAAAGGAACCCACATAACTTGCACGTCTATAAAATATATCACTAGCGGCATAAAGCAAGAAATTCAACGACTCCATCTTGTAGAAGCGTTCATAAAATACGTGTCATACGCATAGCTGAACGACGCTTAAATAGATCTAGCTATATAATTGTACTTAGGTATATAATATTAAGTTGTTTGAAAAAATCAATAAAAAATGTTATTATATAAATAGTTATTAGTTCGAAATACGGTTAACGCATATAATGAAAATAAATTATAATGTTAACACATAGCCCAAATCTCTGCGACCGAAAATGATATTCATATTCTCAGTAACGTGTTTGGTAGCCTCCAGATTTATAAAAGTTTTTAACTTTTTCATCTATACGGTATTACCATCTTTTTAAATAATTTACAACTCGAATGTAGCGCTAATAACCCCTCACCGATAAAAGCCATTTCATTCAAAATTCATCTTCCATTCAAAGATTCTATATTTCGTGAAACCTAATCCTGCGTACACAGCAACCACAATTCACCGTCGAAAACTATTATCAAAAATCATCCGCAAACCTCCTCTCTCGCGTTTTTTCACACTATAGTTTCAGTGCCGTGGTCCACTCAGAAAAAGCTCCCGCACTTGTGCTAAACAACGCGCGGGTCATCTCAGCCCGAAACGCGATACCTCCCAACTCTCGCGCGGCTCTCAAGGTTTTCCATTTCCCAGCTCCGCGCCGCAGCCCGTTACGCGTTCGCTCTCTCTCTCTCTCTCTCTCTCTCTCTCTCGCCCTGTGTGCTATATATACACCGCAGCACATACACCTAGGCGCCAAAATATTTGCGTTAGGGGCCGCGCGGCCACTCGATATCGCCAGCGCCGATCTCGCTCGAGTGCGTTCGTTCGCTCGCTCGCGCGCTATCGATTTCGCGCGACAGCGTGTAGAGGTATATGTACGGGCTGTAGCTGCCCAGTAATTACTTTCGCTCTGGGGAATTATTTCCTGCAGGCTCGCGTGCGTGTCCTGGCATTTTCGCGCGCGTGTCTGAGGAGGTGGAGGGATTAGCTTTTGTTTTGTTTTTGGGGACGGCTGCAGCTGCAGCGGCACTTTGGCCGGGAGGAGTGTACCTATTAGGAATTCCACGAGGCGCGGGATTAGGAAATGGCCTGGTAGTGTATAATAAAGGGCTCGTCTGTAGGCTTAGATTTTTGAGAAGTGATTGCTTGATGATTTCGGCTTAAAATAGTTATCTAAATTTAACGTATTATTATCTAAAAGTTTTCAGAGAGTAGGATCTATAATGATTATCAAAATTTTGAAAATAGTATCAAAACCTATTTATCCAATAAATGCGCAAGATAAGGGAATTTTAAAAGTCTTTAAAATAATTTATAAAGCGTATGTTTTTTACTACCTATATATATGTAATTAAACTCTGCGCTGATATTGTAAACGAAAATTGACGCATTCTATTTCCAATCTATTAAATGGGCGAATAATAGGGAAAAAAGCGTTTCAACATGGCCATTAACAAGACATTTATTCTAGCTATTTACTGACTTTCTGACCATTTCGCAATAGCCAAATTTCCATAGGGAAACAATAATAACAATACTACTTACAATAGCTACAAAAGTTTTTTCTTGTGATTGATCGAACACTAGCCACCAGAATTCATCCGTTTAAAACACACTTGTAACGTCATCGAAGCGTAGCCTGAATTTTGCCGCGTAACAGCGGTCGAAATATTATCATAAACAAATGGACTCGAGCGCGGCACACTGCGGTTGCGGCAGGACCCGCGGCAACCGACCCACGGGAGCAATTTTTAACCAAACACCGTGACTTGACTTATTGACCTGGCTATATTTCGATGATACTTTTTCCGCGTCGTTCTCTTGTTTTGTGTAAAATTCGATAAATCTCATTTTTCGATTTGGGTTGACGAAAAATTGGGAACTTTTTTTATGAAAAATCGTTAACGAAATTTCTATAAATCGAATTTGAATAATCTGTTAAAATAGAAAGTGTAAATATTTTGAAATGCAGGTAGAAGGCATATTTTAACTTTGAAACTTCCATTACTTTAACATTTGTATCAGTTAAATATGCTGTGACGATTTTTTTTTTGTATACTTTACTTCCTTCGAATTTTACTGCAATCTCTATAAGGCTCTGCACTTACCTGAAACAAACAGAAAACCATCGTTAATATGATTCTAAGATATCATTAATAAAATACAAAATTTAATATAGTACGATTTCGCGGAATTGATTATTACATTAAATTAATTCAAGCACTGTGAAGCATAATTCATTATCAAGCCCATTTCATAAGTGCTGCACTGTGCGACTTTCTCCATTCTCCGAAGCCGCCTTCGCGCTACAAAAGCTGACTTTCAAAGCGATTTTCATCGAGGTCTCCGAACTTTCCACTTTAAAAAAGTCGCTTTGCGAACAGTCAAATTCCCCGACAAAGTAGATTTTTTTTTACAAAAAGAGGGTCAACGAGAGAGCAGCAGCCCGCTCGGCCCTTCGAGCCGCACTAAAAATAATTCCATCCCCCTTCCGAAATTTTCATGCGCTACAACGAACTGCTCTGTATAGCGTTATATACCCTCGTTAAAGTTCCGGCAACTATACGGCGTGTACTATATGGGAGAGCAGCGTTGGTGAACGCGATAAAAAAAAAAGTGGCGCGTAGTGACTTGAGATACACTGCGAGCGATGAAAACAATGGGAATCCTGCTGAAGTAATATCCCTGGAACGAGTCCAAAAACTCATCAGCGGCTTGCATTAAGCACACCTAATTCTCCGTGCGGTTTCTTTTCGCGATGTAATAAAGTAGAGTCTTTTCTATATTCGCCGGTGTTCTTGCGAGGTGTGTTTTCGTTTAGGATTATGCAAGACGAGGGAGGTAATGTAAGCAATGCAAATTGATCGAAGACTAAAAGAGAGCTTTAATTTTGAATCGTGAAACTTTCAAAAATATTAATTTCCTTATAAGGTTCATCGTGTTAAAAACTAGCTCTGAAGAGCGGTTTAATTTAACGGTGACTTTATTAAAGTACATTTTTAATCAGGTTTTACGCTATCTTGGAGAGCTTACATCTTTTGAACAAATGAATATTTTTCAATGTACAAAGCTTGGAACGAAAATCTTTTTAGTCTAGTTTATATTCAGTAATTTTTATAATAATATCTGTTGTAATTTTGATGAGACTGTGTTCCTTAGCCTTCAATAAACGTTTTATCTATTGAATTACATTGATAATCATACACAAAAGTAGACCATATCTATCGGAAAAAAAGTTATTTTACAAAGGAAACTAGTTATAGCCATACACCTTTAATCAATCAATCAATTTCCCTCAAAGTTTTGGCCAAACAGATAAAACCCCAATTTTCTTACAAACCTTCGAACATCACAAAATGTCGAATTTCTGCGCATTTAACCCTTCACGACAATAGTCACAAGCGCTCTTTGACCAATAGCCTATACACCAATTCTATACCTATACACCCCTCTGCATAATACGCCGTGCAGCGGTATTGAAACGGCCGCTTGCGCAGCGAAATCGGGCGGCGTTGCATCGGGATTTCCGCTACACGCGGCGAAAGACACCCTGGAGAGACGGACGTAAAAACGTCAACAAAGCGCGCGGGACAAAAGATCCGCGTCACTGCAGATACGTCGCAAAGCCCATATAGCCGAGGGCTCGGTGACAAAGAAGAAAGCCGATCGGTCTTATGAAGACATGCGGGACATTGTAAACGAGGGAAATAAAAAGTCAGCAGCCGGGGAATCGGAAAACGAGGCATTTGTTTTCTTTTGTCGGAGCTCGGTAAGATATGTTATTTCTCGCTTTGTGCCGTTAGGGAAAGTATCGGAGGGAATAAATGTTCTTCGGAGTTAGACTCGATAAAGGGCCGTGTTTTTTTTTGTGGATAAGGTGAATCAGCAATAAATTATGCAAGAATCGAGGGAAAAACGGTAAGTTTTGGGAATGTTTATAGAGAAAATAAGAAAAATTAGCTACAAGAAAGATTCTTACATAGAAATTGTGCAAGTGAAAATATAGAAGCTTGAATATATAAATAAATATTAGTTGTAGGATTATAATTGTGATATATCACAATGCAAATAGAGAAATACTACTTTTTAGTTGAAAGAAAATTTGTAGTGCAATGGTATCAGTTATCTCCCAATGACTAAACTATTTTACTATTTTCCTTCTAATACTTATTGTAAAACAAAATTACTGAATTGTCAAATCCTTAACTTTTAATACTAGAAAGAATGGTCAATTTTTAGCGCTTTAATTTCATAAGCCCACTATATATAATTCAGGATTAAACGGATCAAACAATGAAAATAGCCGTGGCGAGTATTTCAGTATTTCATTGAACTAGCGGTGACCTATTTGCCAAGATAAAGCGCTAAAACTCTTCTTGAACCTCGCACCGGAGCATAAATTAAGGCTGACCTTTCCTCGCTACGCTCCACTTGCAGATATATATGTGTCTTGGGTTCTATTTAAATTAGAATTCCGCGTGTTAACTTATCTTTTTGCTTTATTCTCAAGCTACTTATACAACTTGCTGTTGCTTGACCTACATAGACCACGATCTCAAGATTCTCAACAAACAGCAATATTCTTTCCTTCTCCGCATTAAAAGCCGGCGTTCATCTATCCATTACCTCTGACGCACCTTCTCGCATCGATCCCGCGGCCTCTTGGTATGCAATTCGCCCTCTTCTTTCCTCTTCCACATCCATCCATCCATCCTCTTCATTTTCATTAGAATTTTCCCGTTCTCCCGCTAGCGCCCTCTCACTCAATCTCCCCTTATCTCCGGGAAACTGCGCGTGTTCTTCTCTTCCTCTCTCGTTTCTTACGCGGGCAAAGTCCGCTCACTCGCGCGCCGCAGTAATTTATCCCTAAGTGATTCGCCGGGCAATTTATCCTTAAATTAGTGCCGCGGCAACTTTACAACGAGTTGGCAACTAAAGCGATTTGTAGGACGTTCTCGTCGGGAGGGGGAAGGGGTCAAAAAGGTATAACGCGAGCGCTGGGACGCGACGACGACAGGCAAAAGTTGCCGCGGTGTAGGAGTCGTGTGCGGCGGCGGGTAGGTAGATATATATATGCGGTGTGGTAGTCGCGCGCCGAGTTTCGACGCGCCTATTACTTACGCTTCGAGTCTTATTATCACCTTAGGCTCCCTCTCCCTCCCTCTTGCTCTCTCGACTCTTTCTCGCGTGATAGTGAGTATAGGTGCCGCGGGCACCGCGCGTAAATAGTTTGTATAACTTCTTCGTTTCAGTGTTCTGGGGAATGGTGAAAAGACGCCCTTGTCTCGAGGGTTAGGCTGCGATAAACTGTCCCAATGTTAAAATAGGCGGTGCGCTGGTCGAAACAATAACTTTAGAGGATGATGGTTCTTAGTCCAGACCTTTCCTACAAAGACTTTTTAAATTTATAATTTTAAAAATGAGTGAATATGTATATAAGTTGGAATTCAAATATATTTATTTTGAAGGATAAAAAACTGCTGATCCTGCTGTCTAATATTTAAGGTGTAAGGGATATTGAAAACAGCAGGACCAGCAGTTTTTGCTTCCCCCTAGAGGAAGCTTTGTGATAGTAATTTTTTGAGTTGTTGTAAAAACGTGTTATAATTGTTTTTCGAGGTGTTAGGAATCAAAATACATGGTTTTTGAAAAATGTCTGTATGGATGTGTTTGTGTGTGTGTGTATGTGTGTGTGTGTGTGTGTGTGTGTACGCCTGGATCTCAGCTTCTACTTGGTCGATTTTAACCTGACAGGTCTCAGTTTTTTCGTTTTTTTTTTGTGTGATTGCGGGTCAAAAATCCGTTTTTTGATTGGGCTGATGCGTTTTTATTTTATCTCGAATTATCGATTTTATAAAAATTTATTTTTGCTTGTTTTTAATGATAGGATCGAGATATTTTAATCGAATAGGTAGCATTCGAAAGAGAATAAAAAACCTATATTTCCAAAAGAAAAATTATTTTTCTAGCTATCACCGTTCTTTTGTTATTAACAAAAACGTAAAAATGAAAAAATGAAAAAAATGAGTTTTATATGTCAAACGATTACGGGAGTAAAATTGTCTTATTCGCTTCAAAATTCATTGTCGAGGTAGATTCTTGATAGTTCTCTGCCGAGTTCTTTGGGCAAAATGATTGGTTAATAAATTTAAGAGATATTTGAGGTTGAAATTTTTTCTTTTTTTTTTTTAAATCGTAATTTCTCGAGAACAGCTCTATGTATTCGAATGGGATGGGTTGCATTCGAAAGAAAATTAAAATACCTATATTTTCTAAGAAGAAAAAATTTCGTAGCTATCACGGTTATTTTGTTATTAACAAAAACCTAAAAATTGAAAAATGAAAAAGATGAGTTATTAACAAAAACAAAAACGTGTTTTTTTTAAAAAGCTTATAATCCCCTAATGATGTTATATATGTATATATTATGTTTAATCTAGGGCATTCTTGCTCGTTGATCTAAATAAATAAATAAATAAAGAAACAAAATTTTAAATTAATACTTTTTAACCTTCATACATGAATTTAATTATAATTATGTCATAAATTGTTGCAAAAATTATAAATTTTGTTATTAAAAATGAATTCAAGAAATCAGCAAATTGAGTTTGAGGAAGCTACGGGCCAATGAATTGGCAGCGGTTTTTACACTTAAATAGTAATTTGAGAGCTGTTATTAGAAGCAAATAACGTCAAATATATTTAATTTACAACTTAAAACTAAAAAATTCGAGGTTTTGATAATTACTCACAATAAAAGAAATGACACACGAACACAATAAAGTAATTAGTTGTTATTTCTTGAATCAAGAGTTTAAAAATACTACATTTCTCTTTTCAAAATAACGCGTGTCAAGAAGAGTTTAAATAGTTATTGATAAAAATAAACTGACATTCACTAACTATTGATGGACACTGAAACCCATTAAAACTTTATACCCTCATAGACCAGCCTGACAGCATTCTCATATTTTCACTTAAAAAATTTCTATACCACCGTCACTTTCTTTGCTTTCGAAAATAAAAAAATAAAAGCTGTTCCAAGGGACTCTCCGGCACCTCGGTTTATTAAAAGTGCCCGTCGCAGCCACTTGCGTCTTATCTCGAAAAGGTGACAAAAGAACCATCCTCCTCAGCTAGCTATGCAGCTTCTCCTCCATTCCAATCACGTTTTAAACACCTTAAAACGCGAAATCGAATCTTTGTCGTTTCCACGGCGAAAGAGAGAGAGAGAGAGGGGGAAAACCTCGGAATGCAAACGAGTCGTCGTTCGTCGTGCGGGATATTCGAGCGACGTAATGACGTACTGGAACTTCGTTATGCGCGCGCGCTCTGGGGGATGAGGGAAAAGAGGCGGCGGCGGCGACGGCGGAAAGAAGAGACGAGTGCCGCCACGGGGGATATCGAAAAACGGATCGACAAAAGGAGAGAGAAAGATAGAGAGAGGGAGAAAGAGCGAGAGTGTCTCTCGGGGAATGAGAGTAGGCGAGCGAGAGAGGACGCTAAATTATTATGGACCGTCGCGAACGACTGTCAGGCTCTCGAGGATCCCTGCCGAGCTCCCCGAGTAGTAAAAGTCGCGCTGAGATCGGACGTTTCCACTGAATAATCGCCTTCTCACCCCGGGAATCTTGGGAATAAGTATCGGAAATTTTTCACGCGAGAGAGAGAGAGGGAGAATCAGACTTTCTGTCGAGTTACAGCCGCTGCAGCTGGAAAATGGAAGGAAAATTAGTTGAGTGCCGCGCTGCAGTAAACTTTTTCGCGATATCCCCTCCCTTGTACACCCCACTAGTCCGCAGAAAAATTGTTGATGAGAATTTCCGCCACTGTAACTTACTTGGCCGACTGTGTGCGCTCGCTTGCCGGGCGTATATGAAAGAAAGTTCCCGGGACACGTATCGTCCCCGACGACTTTTTCACTCGGGAACTCGTTCGCGCAGATGGAGCTTTGATGAACGCGCATATACGCGGCCGGGTGCGAGGAAGTTTGTGCTTCCTTTTGAAAAATTGCTTGTTTGGGGGAGCTATTTCTTTTTGTTTTTGATAATGTAGAAGGGTGGGGAACGCGATTAGGATGAGAAATGTATGCAAACTCTATCAAAGTATATTTATTATACATATACCAGAAATGTATCTAAAAAAAAAGAGATTAATGCGGAAATTCAATTAGGATGTAATAATATTCGCTATGTTGGAAATTGCATGTATAATACTCGAATATGAATTTGTGCCTGCGAATTTCAGGGATGACTAATTTTGCAACTACTATTACGTATCGTACTTTGGACGGTTATTACACTATACCAATTTAAGTTATTAACAAATATCGGATCGAATAATGTTAAAATGTTGGTTAAAATGATTTTTCTACTCAAAAGCAAGTATAATATCAATGTAAAAATACCAATATATCGTGTACACACGGTTGCGCGCGCAAACAATTTCGAAAATATTTATCAAGCGTCGCGAATGATACCGCGCGAGATTAAATTCGCCCAGTAAACCGCACGAAATCTCCCCCCGTAAAATTATTACATAAAATATTTATGATGAATTTTCTCGCCACTAGCTCGCTCGCTCGCTATAGAGTATCGATCGCGATGCGGTTGCTTGCCGTAATCCGGGCGCGCGAGCGTTGAGATTTACAAACTTCGCGGAGAGTCCGACTGCCCGAGACGCGCGAGGGCCTGAGGATTTAATAAAGGAGGGATTTCGCGATGTACCTAATATTGAAATAACTTAATGGAATTTCCCGAGACCCGAACTTCTTCGATCGGAACGGTCGCTGCCATCGGCGCCGGGAGAGGAACGAAAGACACGGTTAAGATATTCTTTTTTCAGATAGAAGGCTTTTATATATACGTACGTCACTCGCCGCGGAAAACTTCCGCGGAATTGGTTGCTATGCAGGGGTAGGGCTTTACTGTTCTTTTGTCGAGCGACGAGGCTTATTGAGCAATCTGTTATGCAAAATATTTCGTATCGTTATTGAGCTGCGCGAGTATACTGGAAAAAAATTGCAATCGTAGGTTCTCTCGGAATTAGTGGTATTATTAGTATACTTTAATAAACGATTCAATGAATGACTTTTTTCTTTTGTAAATTCAATGTTTGGGAAAGCTGATAAACGTTAAGATAAAAAAAATATATATATATATATATATATATATATATATATATATATATATATATATATATATATATATATATATATATATATATATATATGCGCCGATTCCGTTAATTAATATTTACGAAGAAATGAGTGTACAGCACATATTTTCCATCTATATACGTATTTACTTTTGGTTTTCAATTTAGTATTCGAGCGACCGCGTGTACAAGCACGCACAAAATAAACAAGTTTACAGAAATTATAT
The DNA here is from genome assembly GCA_036365515.1 of Torymus aiolomorphi. Taxonomy (NCBI): domain Eukaryota; kingdom Metazoa; phylum Arthropoda; class Insecta; order Hymenoptera; family Torymidae; genus Torymus; species Torymus aiolomorphi. The sequence continues at coordinate 19,727,266 of CM070877.1, read as the reverse complement.
AAATATTTTTTACTGATAAATACAAAAATTCGGTTTTAATAATATTTGATTATGTTGCTGTTGCAAACGGTTTGTGTTCTAGTACTTAACGATACTAAAATATTATTTTTATTCTTGTATTAATAGAAAATGTCAGAATAAATACAAAAAAAATATCATAATAAAATCATTATCGAAAAAGATGTTTTGATTTTTTCATTACTTTATTTTACCAGTGATTATCATTGCCTGGTGGGATCCTTATCCTCATCATCGAGATTCGCTTCAGATGCTTATAAAGGGGCATAATTTACCGACCCTTGTGTATATGTGATTAGTCACGTGAAGACTCCGCGTCTCGACCTTTTCTCGCTTCGGCACTAAGCAAAGGCGCCTGTTAAATATTCATGTGAATCTGGCGTGCGCGGAAGAAGCTTAAGCTTGTAAACGCCGAGTGGCTCGGCGCTTTACGCGACGCGGGGAACGAGGGAACGAGTATTTCCTTTAATTGATAATCCGACTATCAGCGTCGGGGCTTTGTTCGGGAGAAAGTTCGGCTAGCTCGGCAGTGATTTCGGAAGTTCACTAATCACGGTCTATTATAACTTGAGATTTTTTCCTGTTTTGGGATTTTTAAGTAGTGTACAAGGTTGGTTAGATGGAGTTGGGATTATGAACTATTATTTTGTTTTTTGTTTTATTTTAATATCAATGAAAAATTGTTTTTAGCGTTACTTGTAGGAGTCTAATTAAATAGAGTGTAACAGCGATAAAGTACAGCAAAGGCATCCGAGGTGAAGTTTGGTGAACTTTTTGGACAGGAAAGCACTGAGCCAGCAGTACACTTTTGAGGTCGCGACACCACATATATAGATAACTTTATAAGTTCTCATGTTGATACTTGACTTCACTTCGTTTAGTTATCGAACTAAAGTGCACGTCAGCAGACACGAGCTTACTACGTTAACCCTTTCGTATCGAGACCCCTTTCCCGGGGAAAAAGTGACTTTTTTTTGTATACTATAATTGTGGAGGCTTTAACTAAGATCAATTGACAGTTTTTTTTTCCAAAAGTGTCAATAAGTACGATTTTCCAAGTGGGTCCTGGAGGACCCATACAACCCATATACCCGCCAATAGAATTATTTTATTGAACTCGGATAGTGATAAATTCTTAGTACGTTGTCTCATTAACAAGATCCACCACTCAGAATAAAAAAAAAATAACCATTAACCATTTTTTATTCTAAAATAAACCATTCGAGATACGAATTTTCGTGAAATCCCGATTTTCATCGCCAAACCCTTTTTTAATGTACTAAACGAAACGAAAAAAAAAACAAAAAAATTTAATTTTAATGGCCAGAGGGGCTTCCCCTTGAATAAGAGAACACGACTAAATAAGTAGATTTAAAAAATTATTTAATTTTAGATTTCCACAGCATGTTGAACAAGGTGGGTCCTACAGGACCCATACGGTACGAAAGGGTTAAGGTATTTTCGAAAGGATAAAATCAGAAAAATTTTTATGACTCTTAAAAATGTTTATTCATTTCTTAGACATCGAATACACATTTTGTTTTCAGTTTGTTTACGTATGTTGCTAATCAAAAAATTATAATTCTAGAAAATCTTCTAGAAAGGCTTTGAATATGATAGATTTTTATTTAAAAACGAATAAAATAATTTTAAAATTAGTTTAATTTATAATTTTTTGTTCCTAACACTCAGTAACTACAACAGAAATTTATCCTTATGGAAATAGAACTCCAGATGAACCGAATAAGACAATACCGAGAGTATAACTCATTATTTATTTAACATTTTTTAAATCTTTACTATTCATCCATTTATTTAAGGAGCTACTTCATATTATCCCGGGATTCGTATTCTGACTGATTATATTGAACTTGGAAGCTTTTATAAAAATTACTAAATTAAGTTTACTTTCTGCCAGAGCGTTAAGACAAGCAAACCTGAATCGCTGAATCAGGAAGTTTTTACTGAAATTTGCTTTCCAGCAAATCAAATTAGTGTGTAGATAATGGAATTAAGCTAATACCATTATAGCCATTAAATGTCATAGTTATAATCATATCTGTTCTAATTAATTAAATTATCAAATAATTTTTAATTTTATTAGTATTCATTCTAAATTTTTATTTTCACAGAAAAAAGATAACAAAGATACAATTATTTTGCGCCAGTGAAATTTACTTGTTGCCAAATACATTAAAGTTTTGTGAAGAAAGTGAAGAATCTTTTCTTTTTTTCCTCAAAATATAAGTTTAACGTAGCTAACTGGTTAGGTTTTTAATCTATAATTCATGTGTTTTTAGGTAACAATGAGAATAACTTCATTTGATATTTCTATAATTGTAACAACTTATTAATGGCGGACTACTCGTTGCTGACGTGACTTATGTATTTGAATTATCTATGGTGTGTGCGTCAAGTAAACTGGATGTTTGTACACATATTCGGATGTATACATTCCAACTTTGAGATGAACCGCTAGTGCGGTATACACACCGCGACTTCTCAAACGAATCTGTTTATTTTCTCATTCTTTTCGTCAGTTTGAATATAGAGCGAGAAAAGGAAAATGAGAAATGTTGTATTCTGATAGGTTGCGATATCTGTCGGTAAAGTCTTTGAGAAAAATGTTTGATCCACGTGTGTAGACTGCGCGCCCAGCGCTGAACTGTCACAAAAAGTGCCCACGATAAATTGCGGTCTTTCGTAAAAGGTCTGTATTTTATTTCTTTGTATAATTAAAGAAGCGATTGCGATATTTACTATTAATGTTTGCAAAGTTAAAATAAGAAAAATAGGTTTTTTCATTTAAAAAATTGCGAATTTTTTAATCTCTCTTATTTTAGAAATATTGGCCCATGAGATCAAACTGAGGAAATTGGACATCATTTTTCATTATACCAGTAAAGATTCTTTATTTAAATAATTTCAGGATGGTCAATCAGTACAAAACATTAATTCCGTTCTACAGAGACTTAATCTCTGTTCAAATAGAAACTCGACCGTAAGTTTGTGAAACAAGAAATGCCTCATGGTTATTAGTCGTTTCTGGGTGACACTGAAGAATTCTCGCTTATTAATATTACACGAAAATAAATTTAATCTCTAGAATTTATATTTCACGGACCGTAAAGCGCTCGCGTTGATGCTAATGAATTTTTTTTTCTAGTACCTAGATTATTACGAATTTATGATGGATTAAACTTTAAAACGGCTTATATGTTTTTCCACTATGGAATTAGCCAGAATCTTAACATTTTATTTTCATGTGAAAGATTTCTGCCTGATGAAGTTTTTTGTCACTTTTATTTGAATCTAATTAATATAGTTTTAAAAATAATTGCCAGTAAAAATATTGTAACAATTATAATTGAGTAGAGCCCTTCATACTTAGACTAATTAAATGTCGTAACTTGGAAGTGTAGATCGAGTGAATAGCAGGGTTACGAGAAAAATGCAGTCTCAGCACACATCTTTAGAAATCCTTCTCTCTCTCTCACTCACTCTTCTTCCTTCCTCCAGGAACTTTATCCGCGCAATTTCCCAACACTTTCGAAAACTTACATCGTCGATCCTCAATCCTCTCTCCGCCCAATGCAATCGCTTTATGCGACATCGAGACGCATTCCCTCGTCTCTTTCTGTCTCTCTTTTTCCAGTACGCTGCCGCTGCGCTTTTGCGCATATACTAGCGAAAGAGGAGAGAAAGAGCGAGTAGAAGGCGTCGTTAAAGCCGCCGCAGGGGCAATTGTCGGTAAAACGCCGAGGCCCTCTTGAGACGACGACGACGACGCAGCGCAAGGGCACGGGAATCGTCTCGATTTAGTTGCCGCGCGGCGTCGCGAGGGAGGCCCGGGACATCTGTGCATAGTATAGAGTTGACGAGGGCGCTGTACTGGCGGTATATTTTTTGGATGCTTTGTTTAACTTTTCTTTTGAGCCGGGGAGGGTTAAGATGGTGCTTGGTCTTGGACATATTTTTAAAAAGGTTGTGGTTCAGTAACTTTTGTCGTAGATATTTCGGAGAAAAAAGTGCTGAAAGTTGTGAGAATGAAAAGGAAGATATTTGATTTATTATAATTCAAACGATTGCAATATACTTTTATTAATTAACTTTATTACGTTAACGTGCAAGAAGTGAAATGATAAGCTAATTCATAATTTTCATCGAATTTAATATTATTTTAAAGATCGAATGAAGCAACGCTATATAACTATGGCTAATAAACCTTTAATCACTACCCCTGATTAAAAAAAAATATTAAATCCTATTGGATCCTATTAAATTCCCTATATAGTCCATGTATTAAGTCAGTAAAAAATCCTCATTAAAGTCGATTCAACTAACAGCTTTTTAAAGGAATGAATGGGTTTTTTTAATCAGGGACAGGATGTTGCCAAACACAATATGGGAAATCGATGGGGTGAAGCGTTTTTTTTTGTTTTCATTTGAGCAGCCTTTATCTTTCCATTTCTGTAAACTTTCCGTTACTTTATTATTCTGCTTCATTATAAAAAGAGCTTAAAAGTATATTAATCTTATAACCTACTCTCTAAATATGAATAAATGAAAAGTCGCGCTCACCAATGCGAATAAGTGAAAAAGTCTACTAATACTTTTGTGAATATTCACTTATTGAAGCAGTAAAATAAAACTTTTACTGCGAAATAAGTGAATATTCAGTAGAAAATTAGTTGATTTTTTCACTTATTCATATTTAGAATGTATACAATTTCACGACAAACAAGCACCTTTATAAAATTGATTTTGTAGTAACGTGTAGGAGTATACGATATTCCAGAGAGAATCGTATTAAAAATCCAATAATTAATAACGTTTCAGTTAGTGTATTAAAAAAAAATTTCTTTACTCCAAAAGTTAATAAATCTTTTTATTTTTCAAAGGTAAAGCAATTTCCGAAGTATCTTTTTTGGTAAAAGTTTTGAAATCGGTTTTTCCTCCGTACAATTTTTTCCTCAAATGTCCAGCCCACACTTAGTTACAGCACTTTGTTATTTTATCGATAATTCACCGTTTGCTCTCGGCACTCGTTTCAGTGCCTTTATTTCGCAAATTTTATCATTTGTAAAAACTCCATTTCAATAAATCCGGCTTAGTCCGCTCGAGCGCAGGGGATTACTACACCGCACGCGGAATCATAATTTCGACTTTTCCGGCCTCATTATATTCGAAAATCAAAAAAACCAATGATTTAAGCCTCAAAAATCCTTTTACAATATTAATTAACCGCTGCAAAGCCTGTGAGCTTATTGTTGTTCCAGGCCACAACGATGGCAGCAGTTTTCGCCGTTTATTCGAACAGCGTTATTGCACCGCGATGCAGCACAACGGAGGGAGACAAAAAAAAAATAAAAAAATGCACACAATCGTAGTGTGCCAGCGCCACGTAAATATGAAATCCGCGAATTACGCAGCCGTGAAAATGCGAGGAATAAAGGGGGCAAAAAACCTAGCGATCCCCGAAAAAAAAGAGTAGACGAGAAAAGGAAAAAAAACAAAAACCCAGACGCAAAGCGCGCGCGTGGGGCTCCATTGAAAAGGTACATAAAAGCGAAATCAAATATTTAACGAAGGCCACTAGCTCGTCGACGTGTGCGATATATAGAGAGGGGAAAATCGTCGTCGGACGCGTGGCGGTTGAGTGGGCGGTCGAGTGCCCAGTGCGCCATCGCTCGGACGTGCCTCGAGAGTCGCGTGGGCGCGAGACTCGCGCGCTTTCATAATTTCGAGGGTGCGCGCGTCTATACACGGAGAAAAATGGTTTAGGAAAAATTTCTATAATAATAGTAACAGTGAGACAGATTCAAATTATCATAAAATTTACTACAATTTATAGTAAAAACTCCTGTTTTGAGTAATTTTTACTATGTATAAAGCAAATTTTACCATAAATTGTAGTAAATTTTATGATAATTCGAGTCTATCCCAAAGTTCCTATAGAATATAGTAATTTCTCTTACATTTATAGTAAATTTTCCTACAACAGGCTGGCTGGCTCGTCGCGCCAAAGTGTTGGGACGGTTATAGTCGCGAGTGTGCGCCGGCGCGTTTGATCTGCTGTGTCCGTTTTTTATTGTGGATACGGTGGTGCGATTTTGATATGATCGTGGTGACAGTGAGCTGGGTTTTTATAGCGAGGTGTGCGAAAAGTTCGTTTGGAGTCCGTTGTCTGTCTAACGACAAAATAGGAGACGTATGGGTTTCTATAGGGAAAAGGGATGTAAGAAGTTGGAAAGAAGTGTAAAGGAACTTGAATGTTTTAGAATTTTATACATATCTTTTTTCTAGTAAGAATTTTAGGAACTGGTCATATGAAAATTAGCAAATTTCTTACCTTTTTCTCCATTACAATTTTCGCTATACTTATAAAAATTATCATTTAAATTTAGGATTTTACCATAAAATTATTGCAAAAGAAAAGAAAAGAAAATGGTCTCCTAGAGTTTCGTTGAGGTGATGTATCTACCAGTATTGAATTACATACTCATTTTTTTTTCATTTTTTCCTTTTATAATAATATTTATTAATTTTCTTAGTCATCCTCCTGGTGTAAATTGATCACACATTTCTTAGCTGGAAAATGGGTAGCCAGGCTAAAAATGGCGAAAAAGTAGGGACACTTTTCTTGATCATTTTCGAACATTTATTGACATGACAAGCTACTTTTTGGCTAGTTTTAAGCTAAAGCAATTGGCTAGAAAATGGCACGATCATACCATTTTTAATATTAAGAAAAAATCCAGTAATAGGTCATTAATTACGGTGGGAGGTATGGGACAAAATCAAATGGCGAAATTAATATTTTTAGAAATATCTTCTGAAACAGTACGCAAAATAAATTTGTAACCACTATTTATTGTTAACATCGTAATAAACTATTTGTTGCCACTAAATATTTCTAAGTACAAGAGCAAATAACTACAGAAATTAAGTTCAAAAATTTTGAAGCTGTGGTTCTTCTATTAAATGGGAAATGATGATCGCAAAATGATCTAGAAACTAGCCATTTTTTATAGCCATTTACTGACTTCTTGCTCATTTTCAATATAATCAATTTGAAAATAATGAGCTGCAGATTGCACCTATATATTTTTGGAATGTCGTATGAAATATACAACTTTGTGAACATTTAAGTGTCTAAATCTTTTGAAAAAGTTTCTTTATTAATTTAATTCTGAATCAAATCATCAAAAAACATTAATTTATATGAAAAATACAGTTACTATGCACTTCAAATTACATATATGTAATTTTCCAATTAGTCTGAAAATATGATATTCTCTCGATTTAATGAATTTTATAACTTTAGTAACTCTCTTAACTACTTTTAAAATATTTTTTGTGCTAAATAGAATTCAGTGTGCATGTGCACAATTAATTATTTTTTAAATGGAAATACTAGCTTTGTAAATTCATACTTTGATTCGTGAACTCGTTTTCGATTTTCGTAAAATTAGGCAAGTTTTCTTAACTGGTATTATAATGCTGTATATTAAAAAGTTACACATATTTTTTCAAGTTAATGTTAAGTACTTTGAAACCTATATGCAGGAAAATTTTTTTATATTACTTGGTTAAGAGGAACAAGCTATAATATCTGCTAAAATGTCAGTTCCGTTACCGTCTGCAACGGGTCAGTTCCGTAACAAAAAGTTAATTTATACATTATGAATTTTCGTACAAGTAGCGAATTCTGGTTTCGCTTTACAAAATTCATTTGTATGTTATAATAGTGTGGAAAAACATACTCGCACTTAGGACAAAGCGATTTAAGTATTAAACTTTTTGAAACCTGTTTTGGGCAAGTTACGACGGAATCACTCATATACCACTAGTATTTAAGTTACAGTGCGTGAATGTCGCTCGCAGAGATAACATCGACAGCATATGTAAGCAGCGATTTTTGAAGGATATTTTCCGATTTCACCAAAGTAAAAATTTGAACATATTTTTCATCCGTATTATTAAATTATATTCAAAACACATTAGAGACTTTTATTTATTTCTATTTTACAATTAATCGATGAATCACCATAACATTTTTTATATATAATGTTTTTTTCAAAACACGATTGTATGTGCTTCTGGCAAAACGGGCAGGACAAAACGACACCCTGTCTGGCTTATCTAGATAATACATATTGCTTTGAAACACGTGATTAAAATTTTTTTATTTTTTATTAACAGATTTATGTTATTATTTATAGTGTATAAACATATCCGTAAAACAGGTTGAACAAGCTGGTTAGGAGAATTTTTAAGAAAAGTATCATCTGCCAGTATAAATGATAAAGAATTGACCAACTCAGTTTTAAAACATTATAATATACTTTCACAATCTTGAGCGACATATTAATAAAATAAAAACTTTTAACATATTAGCTATTATCACCATAATTCTAGCGATGGAATTCTTTTTTGGTAATATGTCCGTTTTACCCGGCGATTTTTCAGACTCGTCGAAACAAAGTGTCATATTTTTGGTTTAATATTATTTGTATATATTCAAATTTATACATTTATATTGAGATTTAAAGTGTTATGGCCGAAGCGAGGCAGTAACCCACCTAAAACCTATGAGTGCGAAAAGGATAGGCCTGTCATGGTCGAAGCAAGGCAATAAATTGCACTTCCCACTCCTTTGTTTCTCTATATATCGATATATAATTCTTATAAAAAACATGATCCGCCATGACACTTTAAATCCCAATATGATTATTGTCTTTGTTATTATAAGCAAAAGTAAAATATGTTCAACTCTCAAATAAAAAAAATTATGTATTCGGGGGCGGAAAAATCGGGTAAAACGCTTACTGAGAAGGGTTAAAGTTATTTAAATTTTTCTTATTTTATATATTTTTAATTACTTTTTCATATAATTATACGTATAAAACTGTTTATTTTCAATATAATCTAACTGTAAAAACATTACTATAGGTAAGTAGAGTATAATTAATTTCGCATAGGAGGTTAATACTTTATTTAATAAATACTTTATTTAATAATACACGTGTATGTTATTCAGAATAAAATTTAAATATTAATAATGCTAGATATCCAAAAAACTTTATCTCCAGACAAATACTTTTCTCATACATGCCACATAATACTCTTTTCCTCAATAAATTTAGTGATTACTACCACTTAGTTTACCAATAAAATTTTAACGACCACTTCATACTTTCCTGTCCCCATAAATCCCAATTTTTCGGAGCCAAATCGTCTCCAACACTACGTCACTATCGAGCCATCGGACCAAGCATTTCACATATATACATCCTCGCTCCGTCTCCTGCACGCGTATAATCCAATTACGATCGCGCATAAATTAACGTCAGGACAGTTAGCGTGTCGCGCATCCCGCGCACGCATCAGATCGTTAAGGCGCTCGCTCGCGTTGTTTTACGGTTGTTCGAGATATACGATCGAGCCGCGGGAAATCGGGACTCGCGTGTCGCAATGGTCCATTGAAAGCGGGGTGAAAGAAGGAGGAGGACTAATCCCGCGACGGACAGTTACGCGCGGTTTACGAGATGTAACGAATTTCGGGCTTGATTAGCTATTTTCATGGAGACGTTGAATGGTGAGAGAGATGCAAGAACGGTTCTATGGAGGAGTTTCGTCGTTAATAGATGCCTGCGCGTGGGCATTGCAGGGAGCTTATTGTTTGATTGTGCGTTAATATGATGGCTGTTGACAATGCATTGTTGTGCGAGGGGCTATACTCGCAGGGGTAATTACTTGAGCAGGGTGAGGGGAAATCGATTCCATTTTGTGTTGAAATCGATTTCATATATGTGAAATCATTGAAAAAATCGCTTCGAATCGCTAATAACATTATCTGCAGAAAAGAAAACTTTCTTTACTGATACCTGTCACCTTTGAATCGTAAATTCATCTTCACAAACGATAGTCTGCGTGTTCTATAGAGATTGCTTGCAAAAGGGCAAAATATCAGCTTGCACGTGTTAGTTTCATTTCTTGTATACGCAAAACTAAAAAAAAGTAACTTTTTAAATTGGAAAATAGATTTATTGGATATAAATTTTTGAGCTGTTATAAAGAATAAATAAAATTTGCAAACCGAAGACGAGTACTGCAAACACACAAGGTTAAAAAGCTCACTAGCCCGTGATGCACACCATATTTTTTGTGACACATGCATTGATTATTACGGTTTTTAATTACGAGAATTGTCTAAAAAGCACTTTCTGCTCGCTTTTTAGGCCAAAAAAAACCACGAAAATCGTGCATGTGTTACAAAGAATGTACTTACATATAATTTGTTGAGCATACATTGACTCAAAGAAGTAAAAGACTTTTTTACTATAGTATTTATTTGACTTCTTTTAAAAAATCATAAATATTATTTTATAGATTATACAGAAAAAACTTCTATACTTGCCTTATTTTATACTTTCGTAGAAAATTTTATTAACAATATTATTATTTGTACAGTCATGAAAAAAATTATTACCATTTGTAGAGAGTGCTTATTGAATAGATGAGATCAGAATAAATAAAAGGAGTATAGACAAATTGTATTGTTAGAATATATTTAAAAAATTAGTTTTTTAAAGAACGTGTTTAAAAAAAATATATATATATATATATATATATATATATATATATATATATATATATATATATATATATATATATATATATATATATACATATATATATATATATATATATATATATAACTCAATTCAAAATCGAATTTCAATGATGTAAAAACTCTTGAATAGCTCCTTGATAACTTCTAAATGATGATTGTATACGGACTAATGCGTATATTGAATATATATAAATAACAAGGTTAGGTTGACCAGATATATAAGTATATACCATATACGGATTCTCTCTCCCTCTCGCTCTTCTCTCTCTCTCTCTCTCTCTCTCTCGCTCTTCTCTCTTTCCCTCTCTCTCCCTCTTCCTCTCTCTATCTTCTCTCTTGCCAGTCGGACAAAAATGCTATACTATGTACCGGTCGGACAAAAATGTATAGTTTGTGCATACTGAAGAATATGGAGAAAAATTCGGAAATGAAACCGTACATAAAAATATTCAGATCTCTAAATCTTTTGAACGAGACAATCTTTTTAAATGAAACCTTTCGATTTGAGTAGAGCAATGAAATGGCTTTCGATTAAGAGTACATATTAATATAGTTCAAACAATTTTAATACGTGTATAGGCGCATTGAATTTCTCGTACAGCCATTTCACTGTATAAGTAGCACGGGTCGCTCCTTCAGGCTTCTTCTATACTTGCCTTCGGAGCGCTCCCGCGCTCCTTGATGAAAGCTCAGTTTTTCTACTTTTATCCTTTGTGCTTTATATTCGAATGCCTTTGTTAGTAATTGATATTACTGAATTCTGAGAAAAGCAAATGAAAGCTCGATTTTTCTACTTTTATCTTGTGTACTCGATATTTCAAGGAGAGTGTCACACATATATGGGAGACGGATATTGACGGGACTTTGGGACTCAATTTCTGGCATCGAAAAATGAAGCCTAGTCCCTGTAAATCGTTCCAATGAATCTTTTTTCTCAAGATTTGAGCTATCTAATATCAAATTATCCTGCATTTTGTTGATAAATGATAGGTCTTTTATATTGGGCACCACTTTGCAAATACTTAGGTTATAGAAACGAACAGAAATGATTATAAAAGTAGGCAAAACAAGCTTTAATTTGAGTTTTGGTTTGTAAAAAAATATTCATTCCTCAGGAAAATATTAAGCAATCAAAGATAGCGTAAAAATTTGAGTAAAAATATCTCTGAACAAATTGTTGAGAAGCACGAAAATTTTTAATCATCTTTTTACGCTATCTGTTATTTCTAATATTTTCCTGAGGAATTAACATTGTTTTACGAACAAAAGCTTAAATTGAAGCTATTTTCCCTACTTTTATAATCTTTTCTGCTTGTTTCTGTAACGTAAGGACTTGCAGAGTGATCATCAATAAAAAAGATATCATTTTTCAACAAAATGAAGTATATTTGCGGTTAGATGGGTCATATCTTGAGAAAAAAATCCCATTGTAACGAATTAGAGGGACTGCACGGGCTTCATTTTTCGAAGCCAGAAATCAAGTCTCAAAACTCCGTCAAAATCCGTTTCCCATATGAGTGATATTCTCCTTGTTTATTGGCAATCGATATTACTTAATTCTGAATAAAGTAAATGAAAGCTTGATTTTTTTACTGTTTTATCTTGTATATTCTATTGACGTTAAATTGGACGGTATTCAACTGTAACTGATAGCTTACTAAAATATAAACAATATGAGCAGACAGAAAAACCATTTACAGCAGTCCTTTTGAAGATATTACGTAGAATGTATTTATTGCCATTAGATTCTGTCTCTCTCACTCCTTATCATAACAACAGGCCTTCTACTAGCCATTTCCAGACTAAAAAAAACTGATCAGTTTTAATACCTTTAAAATACTCAAGAACAAGCTTGTGCTTGTCTTCGCAAAACTCATTCTATTTTTCAATCTATTAAATGTTCGAATAATAGGGAAAAAAGCGTTTCACCGGGAGCTAGAAACTGGAAATTCCTATTTTATAGCAAGTTTCTAATATAAATAGTCAGTTATTAGTTAGAAAATGTTTTGGATTTCCATCAGGGTAATTGCTTAATTTTAAGAGTTTTTGTGATTTTTTGGTCAAAATATCTGTATGTAATTTTCATACAGCATTCCTATATCTTGAACTAAAGCTACTTCCCAAATTTCAACAAAACTGTCACTGCACGTCTGTCTTATTACACTTATAAATACTTTTCAGATATATATCTTCACACATAATACATTCAATTTTCACTCCTAAATTTATTTATGAATGAAAATAATCAAACACTAAGAAATAAAGCTTTCTTTATGAGGAAGCTTTTACTCTGCAAAACAAACTGTTGAAATCACGTGGTTATGTATCTCTGTTTTATAGCTACGAGTTGTGAGCTGTGCAACTGTATTTATACTGGCAGACAATTTATATGTAGGTACAAAAGAGAGTATTGATGACAAATATATAAAATATAAATCTTTTTAATCGTTTTACAGTTTATATCTCTTTACTTCTAAGTAATTCGTAATAATATCGGCAACATCATCAACCACCCACCATCACCCGTCCCAACGTTTTTCCCTGCCTCTCGCCCACGAAGCAAAATCACAGCATGTCGAAGCCTGGTGCGCGCATCCTCGTACCTTTTCTCGCAAGCCCGTGTGCGTGCAATCCCGACGACAAAGGGCTGTAGCATTTCCATCATGTCCCGGCAAAACAAAAGCCTTCGTTGCAAATTCAAGGGTCGCCAATTACAGGCGCGTCAAATTCACGCGATAGCCCGAATAATGCTCATGCTATCGTGCAGCCGGGGGTATACGGCCCTCGATGATTCCGCTTTAACTGCAGGCCGTTAGCGCGATAGCAGCACGTATGCAGGCCTGGAATTTTCGGTGCACTTAAGCGCGCGCGTGCTCTCGTGTAGAGTGGCGCGTCATTTGTTTTTAATTGAACGTGCGAGGTGCAGAGCAGGCTCAATCGATGATACGCGGATTTTTGCCTCCCCCAGAGGTGCTGAAAGGGGGGTGGCGAGGATCGGATAGGGTTTAGTTGTCGGGAACCTGATGCTGCTGATAGCTCGCCGCGAGCCTGCTCTAGTGGGATTTTGAATAGTTCCAGATTGCGGGAATAGTTTGGGAGCGTTCCTTCTACGTGCTTCTCTCCTGCGGGGCCATTGTTAGCCGAGAGGAGTAAGAGGGATGGTGGAGCTTGTACATATTTCGCTACATACTTACCAACAGTTTACGATTTTTATGGTATCTTTGTTATGTTATTAAAGTTTTATCAGTTATCCGTTATGAACTGTTCTTGATCTTTTTTCATATAACATGCGGGATGTATAGGCATTTGTAATGGCTCAGACGTCCGTTTTAAAGATTGATGAACCCGTTAATTAAACCTGAGTATACCCTGATAGAAATTCATCTATATGAAATGACCAAGAAGTTAGAAATAACTAGTAAAACTGGCTAATTTATCGCTATGATGAAACGATTATTCGAGCATTATTTGCCTATTTCTTCCCTGGTGGAAATCCAAAACATTTTATAACTAATAACTGACTATTTATTTTAGAAACTTGCTATAAAATAGGAATTTATCTTGTCCAGTTTCTAGCTCCCGGTGAAACGCTTTTTCCCCTATTATATGGCCATTTAATAGATTGATAAATAGAATGAGATTTTCGAAGACAAGCACGAGCTTGTTCTTGAGAATTTTAAAGGTATTAAAACTGATCAGTTTTTTTAGTCTGGAAATGACTAGTAGAAGGCTTGCTGTTATGGCAAGCAGTGAGAGACATGGAATCAGATGGAGAAATAAAAGTTTTGCTGAATTATTCATAGAAAAAGTACAACAAATGATTTATTAGTTAATATTATTTATTTATATTTTGGTGAGCCATCTAATGCACTTTAATGCTCTTTCATCAGAGATAAAATTAGTAAGTAAATCAAATACGAATATTTTGTTGTTCCGCCATCTAAGAAATTGGCAAATAATGGTCGAAAAATCGATTCATCATAGCGATGAATTAGCCAGTTTTACTAGCTATTTTTTAACTTCTTAGCCATTTCATATAGATGAATTTCTGCCAGGGTTATAGTAAGTTTCTAATATAAATGGCCAGTTATTAATTATAAAATGTTTTGGATTTCCACTAGGGTAAGTTTATAGTGAATGATGAAGTGTTAAAAATTCTATTCTTCACTAACGATTTCCAACAAGATTAAGTGAACGATAGAAGAATAAATTAGGATTTATATGAGTTTCTTAGCCATGCATGGAGTAATAGAGTAATAGATTGGAGATATTAATTATTAGAATTATAATTATATTAATTGAATAAATAATAATTCAAGAAGTTTAATTTTCTTGGTATAGTTCAGATCTGATTTGTTAATGACACCGCATAATTATATTAAAGCAATTCAATTACGGTATCTTCCAGTAATGTAGACACCTGTATGTAGACACCTGTATGATAAGTTAACCAGGTAATCAGTGAGAGTAGCAAAGGTATTGCCTTCCACAAAATTCACATTAGTTATCACAAAAGGTGACTCCATCGACCCTCAGTATGTAACATTTCAATTCCAATAAATAAATCAATATAAAACTCTAAGATTCAATTCGAACCACGTGACACGTAAAACTCAATATCTCGGTAACTCTAGCTTCCTTCCCCTGCCATTTCATTTGTTCGTCATCAATTTCTACACGTGTGTTCTCCTTCGCCAAACATCCGAGACGGTGTTTCCCTTTCGACCGGGCGCCCAAGTAGCCAAGCCGGATTTCAGTCGGACGTTGCGCGCGTGCGCAAATGGAACGTCGGAACTTAATGGGGTACACAAAAGGAGCGTAATGCGATACTTCTTACGGGCCCGAGAGGAGCTTGGAATCGTCTCGTTTTACCCGTCGTCGAAAAGGCCCTCGAAGGGATTCACTCGGAATTCCGAACAATGGCAGGAAATTTCGACGAGGGAGTTGCAGTATAACGGGGGCGGGCTTGATTTTCCAGGAAAACGCCGGTGCGCGCGCGGGGCGATGGTCCTTTCGGCGACGGCGAAATTGCGCTCGTCCGATACTGTTTACCCTGATGGTGCACTCGGAATATCGTTACGGTATTAAAATACACGGTGTGCTTCGGCCCGCTGAAATTGGATAAGACGTGGTGACTATTTATACTGTTATATTATTTGTGATTTTGTAAGTTGAAGGGAAATCTCGTGTTGATAAATTTTACATTCCGTTCTTATTTCGGTAGTATAAAAGATATTGGCGATCGTACGTTCTGAGGTTTTAATCGACTGGGTGCAGGAAGATTATTTTGAGAGAAGAAAATTGGATATCAATGTCTTATATACTATACGCAAATGCTTCTGTTTTTGGAAGAACATGTTGGATGAGATATCGACACGAGCATCAGAATCGTGTTAACAGTTATCAGATTTTCAATTTTTAATATATTTTACTCGCGGAGGAAGCTTTGTAATGGTAAAAAATAAAGTTTCAAAAGTTTTAAATTGTTAAATCATGGTAATGTGTAATTATAAGAACTGTTATACTATAGCATTTTCAACTTGTTATAGTATGTAGGTACTAGACCTCGATAAAAATTAAATAAAATGAAAAAGATCGTTTTTCGTTCTGATACGGTAACTACAGTAAAAAGTACTTAATATTTTTAAAATCGTATATAACGGTAGTTTTTTTATATATCTATTAGAGGACTTCGTTGAACAGAAGCATTAATTCATACATTTCTGAGATATTTGACCTTAAAGTTTTTTTCTATTTCTTCTTTCAAATAGTAATTTCTCGATAACGGCTCTATATATTGGATTGAATTTATCAGAAAATTTTGCATAATATAATTTTTTATAGTATGTTAATTTCAGAATAGTTCAAATTTTGTTATCTCATCTTCGATGAGACATTTTGTTAAAAAACTTCTTAGAAGAATCCCATAAAAATCACCGAGTTTCTAGAACGCATTTTCTTTGTTCCGGTCTCGCATTACGGGGAAAAAGGCACGAACAAATTTACGAAGAAATCGAATCTCCCCTACCGAGCTATAATGCCAACGGGAATAAGTATATAGTTACCTTGTCGGAATTTGCGCCAAAGTTTCGAATGAACCCTTCACTCGACAAAGAGAGGCGGGGGAGGGGAGGGGGGAGATAGCACGAATTTGACTGCCGCTCGTGGTAGCGCATTATATCGATTACGCGCGGGCGCGAGCAGGGCGTTATTATTATTCAGAGTCGTCTCGTTTACAGCGCCTGCTCTGCATTCCTTCTTCATCCTCTGCCTCTCTCTCCTCCTCTCTTTCTGTCTCGAGAAATCAATAAGGCTAATTACATCGTTTTAAGCCTCCCCTTATTATTGCTCGTCTGTCTGCCGCTGCGCGTCTTATTGCCATCGAGCCTCGGGGCATCTTCATAACTATTATTGGTATTGATTTCGTCGTTTGTCGCGATGCGCTCCTGCTGCTCCTGTGTGTAATGCCTCAGGGCGATATGTCACTTTGTTATTAGGGGATGGGGCGCTTGAAATTCGCGAAGCGAGTTGATTTGGTTGTTAGGGACAGAGGGGAGGGGGGCGCCGTTGCTTAGTAGTTTAATATGATCGATGCGAATGGAATTTACAGTAAACAAAATGTACTTTGAACAGAGTCTTTGGATTCTTTTTTGAAAAATTACTCTAGTATAGTTTGCTGCATAATAAATGAAATTGACGTTCTTTAAAAGACTAAAAAAAACAGTTAAGTTATAAATATAATAAGTATGTTCTGTACGCTGTAATAAAATATCCGTGGCACATGTATTGTTTAGCAGCTATTTAACCCTTTCGTACCGTATGGGTCCTGTAGGACCCACTTTGTTCAACATGCTGTAGAAATCTGAAATTAAATAATTTTTTAAATCTACTTATTTAGTCGTGTTCGCTTATTCAAGGGGAATCCCCTCTGGCCATTAAAATTAAATTGTTTTGTTTTCTTCCGTTTCGTTTAGTACATTAAAAAAGGGCTCGACAATGAAAATTGGGATTTGACGAAAATTCGGATCTTGAATGATTTATTTTAGAATAAAAAAATGGTTAATGGTGATTTTTTTTTATTTTGAGTGATGGATCTTGTTAATGAGACAACGTACTAAGAATTTATTACTATCCGAGTTCAATAAAATAATTCTATTGGCGGGTATGGGTTGTATGGGTCCTCCAGGACCCACTTGGAAAATAGTACTTATCGACACTTTTGAAGAAAAAAAACTATCCATTGATCTTAGTTAAAGCCTCCACAATTATAGTATACAAAAAAAAAGTCACTTTTTCCCCGGGAAAGGGGTCTTGGTACGAAAGGGTTAAATAAATAAGCTCATGTATACGAAGGTGTATCCGTGCAGTAATTTATTTCATAGCTATATGTACATTTAATATTTATGCGTTGACAGTCTATGTTTGCAATAAGTATAATAATTTAATAATCTTCGACTATATTATGCTTTTATAATTGCTGGTCTGTATTGCATTTGCTTTTGTGTCTTACTTGACATATCACTAGCATATTTATATTTAATATACTTACATTCATTTTCGCTTTTTAATTGTTTTAAGTCGATGAATCAATATCCAAAAATCTATTTCTGAATAACTTTACAATCTTATGTTCTGATAATTATCAGATTGCGGTGAAAACGGACGAGGTACGTACTAAGATGTTAAATAAGAATAGATCATGAAAAAATTTTGAAAAAATGAAAATGAAGAAGATATAAATAAATACCAAATACAACCAGAGAAAATTCTTGTAACCGTATGACTATAAAAGTACAAGACTGTGAGGTGCAATAATGCCACAAACATAAAATATAGTAACCGTTGTAAGTCAAAATATAACTAACCTGACTATCAAAAATAGTAAATGATGACATATTCTTATCTATATTAATAAATTAGAATACAAAAACCACAAATTTTTTGTTAAAATTACTTGAAAATCTTGTTATTTTAAGTATATTAGAGACTTACCATAGCAGATCGCATTCATAACCAAACTCTTATTATTATCTTTTAAATATTATAGTGTCAGTTTCCCAAAACCCCTGTAAATTTAACAAGATTTCTATTTACTATGTCAAATAGTTATTTCTACCGTACGTTTTTTTCTCGTTGTATTTTTTAAAACGCGATAAAAATTGTAATATTAGAAAATACTTTAATAATTTAAATAAATCTTCTAATATATATTTTTTCGCCATTCTCGCACTAGTTTTAGCTATGAAGTATATTGACCATTTGAAAGCGATCTTTACTCCATATATAATTGAACTGGCTACCGCTGAGCAATATTTTTAAACATTTCGCTCTAACTTGTTATTGTTAATTTCCATTTAAAAAGCTGACATGTCTCTCTACAGGAACACCAAAGGGGATGATATCTTTTGTTTTTTTACTTAAAATTCATCAACAGCATCTTTAATCAGCTGTAGCAAAACGGCAGGATCGATACTCTCCCTCTTCTACTTGACAAACCTCAAATAAAAGCATCACGGCCGCCAAATGCCGTCAAAACGAAAGCAGCTCGCGTGTCACATCCTTCGACCGGAATCCATTCGGACATCCCCGTAACAAGCATCCAGAGAGGATCGCGAATAGAAAAGACAAAAGCTCTCGCGTATAATCCCGCCGAATCGGAATGCACGCTGCGTGCAGCGTCATCCCGCGTATCTATCTCCGATGTATCTTTGTCTCTCCTCTGCGTGCTATATCGCACGGTTCAATCTTTTTCGAGCGTGCTGCGTCACGTTTATATATATATATATATATATATATATATATATAGGATAGCTCTATCCGAGCGAATAAACCGCGCGTACGCTCCACGTATTCTCTATACTCTTCCTCCGCTATCAGCGCGCTTCCATCTTTGCCGTATATAGTATACAGTACCTCTGCGCCGGGATTACTTACCCGCGTGTGTGATTGCACGGAAAGTCGCAGCAGCAGCGGCTAGCCGCGGCAATCGCATTATCGGCTCTCGCCGACGCTGTTTTCCGCGGCGGCGCAGAGTTAATTATCAGCCGGATCGACCGTCTCGGTTAATGAAGAATGAGGATAAGATGCGTATATGGTTAATTCGATGTGCTAGTTTTATAGTATTGTACTATAAATTGATCTTATACATAGATGTGTAAGTAGCTATAACCAGCTCTCTTAATATGAATAATGGGCCGTACACGAAAAAAGGAACAGATGAAAAGAACAAGAATTACATGGGTTTCTGTATCTATATATACGAGGAATAACGAAATACAGAAAGAACAAGAGGTATATATAGATATACTAACCCATTCTATTCTTGTTCTTTATATCCTGTTCCTTTTTTCGTGTACGATCCTTAAGTGAAAATCAGAGAAAATCAGTTATGAGTGTACCAAATCAACTGAAATTTCAGTTGATCTTTACAGCTTTCACTGAACATTTCAGTTGATGCAGTATACTCATAACTGATTTTCAGTGAATTTCACTGATTCAAAAGAAAGAAAGAGAAAAATAGTTGAAACGATTTTTTTGCCTTCTTTGTCTGGATTGCATAAATATGGATAACGCCGTTTAAAAGTTGACAATAAACATTCATCGTTTTCCAGCCTTAAGCTTACTATATTAATATATGTAATACAGCATTAGTATTGGTTTATAAAAAACATTGATGATAATTAAATGCAAAAATTTATTTCTAATGCTATTTAATGCAATATTTGAAGTATTTTTATATGTGGCTTTTGAACAATAAACTTTCGTAAAATTCTAATGACCAAAGAGGAAATGGCCACTCTCATCCTGCATATTGAAACTGCTTTTAGACGACCCCAAAATTTCTTTTTGTCCTTTATCGGTTAAAATCCCATTGTTTTCCCGCGTACATATTTTATACGAGTATACGCATCGGGCATTCGAATGGCTCGCAATCTTTTACAATCAGATTAAATGTGCACACGAACGATCGTCAATATTTCGCTTATCGAAAGACCTATAATAACGTAACTCAAGCTACCGTAAAATTTTATCCACTTTTTAACCTTTACTCTCGGATGTAAACTATAAACACAACCTTTCCTTCTATACCCGCCAAAGCGAAATAAAAAAAAAAAAAAAAAATAATCACCTCTTCGGTAGCTCCGACAGCCACCCGTATATACTCGACAGATTTTTTCACTTCGGAAGCCATCGATGCGACGTATACGCCGCGCGCGATCGCTTCGTACTTAAAACACTCGAGCCGGGCGACGCGATGATATAACAAAAACTTTCCTGGCACTCTCGACCCTCTCCAGCGTATAACGCGTCGCGTAACTTTAAACTCGCTAGCGACGCTTGGTGGCATCTTTTTGCGGGAATGTTTCACGAAAGGGTGGAAGACTGGAAGAGCGTTGGATCCTTTCCTCTCGTGTCTTGCTGCCAATTTTCCTTGAGCGCGCGGCGTGCTACTCACTCGTAAATCAGACCGAGTGGCACTCCTCTAGAGCTCGCACAAAGCGTATACAGAGGGGAGGCTTCGTTTATTGTCGCCGAAAGTCGACACCTTTTGACGTTGCAAGAGGCTGGTGGGGTGAGAGGGAGGTTCAAAGGAAAGAAGCCGGCGTAGGAGAGATGAAAGAAAGATAGGGGAGGCGAAGGCTATCGCTAGGGGGCGAATGGAATTGATTAATTGATATTGATAAGGGGGGAAAGGTCAGGACACCTGGGAATCGGATTCGAATCGCTGGCATAAGGTTACTGACTGGTCAAAAGGTATTTTCTAAAAACGTCGCTGGTGTCGGCGTTTCCATTGTCGAATAAATCGAATCGAAACATTTGAGGGGACTAGAAGTGTATTATGGCATTTTATTTCGGAAGACGTTCTGTATGCAGTAAAGTTGAAAATACAAAAAGTCTGTTTCCTTCTATTCGTTTGATTTTGAACTTAATTTTTTATCATTATGTATACATTGTATAATAAATAATGTAATTTTGATGTTATATTTATTTATATAAATGCAATTTTGACATTTACTATGTTAGCATTTCAAAAGATAATATATAAATACAAGAAGATGTGAAATGTAATTTTTGTAGGATCTAGAGCGTATGATACTTCTGCCATGCTCATAAATAACGGTTGAAAAATATAACAGCAGATGCTCGTCAAAGAAAATATCAAGATTAACATCTCTTTGTACCATGTTTGACTGACGCCCGGAAAGACAGCTACCGAACCAAGCGCGACTCGAGAACCCGAGAAGACGTAAGTGAGATAAACATTGGCGTAATAAACCTATATTGACATCTTTACCGACTGAGTCAAGTACTGCGCTGAGATACTTTCTTTTAAGTTTCTTTTTTGTAATACAAATTGGTTGTATTTAAATATAAAAATGGTGACCGAAAACCGCTTGATGTACGGTGTAAATGTTATCTCACTTTTTGTTAGCAGAACGAAGAATTAATATTTTGTATCATTTTTGTTATACCAGTTGATACTGTATTCAACGTATCAATTTAAAAAGTAAACTTTCCTAATTTCTGTATTTCTACTAAATGAATTTGAGTAATGTGTTTGTAGTGGGTAATAAACCATATTATATTTATTTTGAGGAGCTATTTGAGTTTTCGTATGATTATGTACTGGTTAAAGTTTGTAGAAATATCTGCGCACACACACACACACAAACACAAATATAACATAATTCGGTTCTCCATTTCATTACATTAAGAAGCAATCAAAATAAGTAACAACAGTTGTATTAAAATAGATCGTAAAATAAAGCCGCTAAAGCATTGTTATTGGAATTGTATGTTTTACTTGTTCGTTCACGTACCTACTAGCGTGAATTGAATAACTTGAAAATGCTTTTAAATGAAAGTATCAGAGTACAATACTTGTGAATATTTTAAGAGAAATATTGACTAAAATAGAAATGATATTTTATGTTCAGATTAAAAATGAATACTTGCTTTGTATTAATTACGAGTTCTATAGAACTTGATATATTTTTAATTTAATCCTATTTTTTCTTTTCATTTTTATAATGTAACAGGGCAATTTTTCAGGAATAAATTGTCTTGTAACTGTATTCAATACTCACAGTATCTTAGTCAAAATATTCCATTTTGACCTACTTTTGTTAAAATGTCTAAAGTGGTTTCTCATATTATTTGCCTACCTACGTGAAAGTGCATATACGTTTGTAAATCTTACAGTTAAATTTAACATCGAATTTTAGCTTAGCAAATAGGAAATTTTAGTTTCGTGTAAATCTTACATATACATTAAGTTAAAATAATAGCTATTAATACTTAATGGAACTATATAAATTTATAAATATGCTCGAAAGATCCATGAAATAAAAAAGCGGCTGACGATTTAGTGGTCAGTTATTTTCTCAAACTTAATTTAATGATGCCTTACTTATATTAATTTTTAATTCAAATAATTAACCTTTTTTACACCAAAAATCGTCTAAAAAGGTTCGTTGTAAAATTATTATTGAAAAAATACATATTTACATAAACTATATCAAATTTTATTTACACGATATCTCTTTATCTTTGAGGTATAAACTATTTATGAAAAATCTAGCATTCATGAATTAAAGGTCAAAAATCGAAAAATCAGTGAGAGCAATATTTTACCCAACTATATGTAAGCAGAAATAATAATTTTCCCAAAGTATATAAATGAAAACAAAAAGAATAAGCTCTGTCCGACAAGTTGCCTAATTCACACACATACACACGCACATATCCATACCGACATTTTTATTAAATAGTGTATTTCGATTCCAAGTGTTGTTTAAAAAATTTTTAACATATTTTCCGGAAAACATTTTTCTACTATTACAAAGCTCCACTATGAGGAAAAAGTATTCCGGGGGCCCTTCTATTTTAAAATTTTTATATTAAATACTCGTGGAATTAGTAATTACTTGAATAATGACGAAATTTATTTTTTTTTAGTACTTTTATCCTCGAATGGTTTATTTTCGTTGATTAAATATATCTTAAGCAAATACAGTTGCTAAAAATTACATTACCCTATGCTGCTTGGAATCTATAAATTCCGAGACGCACTTAATAATACTTTTACATTTGCTAATAAAGGGAGTCCACATTCTGCAGAATATATCCCAATGTAACCCGCAGTTTTCTCCAATCGATCGTTTTTTTCGCGATGTAATATAAAATATCCTAAATTACTACGTGTAATTAAAAAAAAAAAGTAAACTATGTAAATTCGAATAAGAAAAATTCACTTATTCGAATTCAGAGGGAAGACTATTATTACTCGTAGCTTTGCAAAGTTTTGATTTACGAAAATGAACAAAACGTACGAGAACCTCATCAAATCCTTCGTAGACCAAAAAATCCGTAATGTACACCTTGTGCGTAGCGCATAAACTTACGACTGGACAGTCGCGATTGACCCTGCGAGTACGCGTGTGTGTCGAATAGTCGGGAAATCCCGGGAATACCTTGAAATTACGAGCTCGGAGGGCGGGCATCGATCCGTCGTTTCTCTTTTTGTTTCGACGCCGCCACACATTCCGGATTCCGAGTCGTAAAGTCCTCGCGGCGGTGCGCCCGCACGCCGATTCTCACACTTATTCCTCCCTTTTTCGCCTAGCCGGTCTTCTCCTCTCTGTCACGCTTCTATTTGATCTCTTCCCGCTACGCCCGTCCTCTTTCTCACTCTCTCTCTCTTTTCACCTGACTTGTTTGCCCTCTTCTCTTGCGCGCACACACTGGCATACCGCTATACGTATTTTCCCTCATTTGGTTTCATTTCCGCTCCAGTTCTTATCTGTCTTTGTTTATGGTTTTGCATGATTTATTTTATCCTCATTCTTTCTTCTCTCTTTCTCTTTTTCCCCTCTTCCTATTGTTCATTTATGCTTGTTTCTTCTTCATTTGACGCTGTCCTCCCCTCTGTCGCTCTCACTTTTCTTTTTGCTTTGTTTAGGCGTCTATTATGTCTACTAGTCTGACTTATTTACTTTCTCTATGTCTCTATATTTCTTATTTAGCTTTATTTTCTGCTATTTCAGGTACACTATTTTACACTTCTTGTGTTTATCCCTTTGATATATTTTATACGAAGCTTCTTTTAATGTTTGAGTTTAAAACATTTACTTGAAGTGGAAAAGATAATATTCAGTTGATAACCAACGGTTGGAGAACTGTTTGTCAATTTTTAAATTAAAAACGTCATACCATGATTATGTTGCACTTGTCGAAGGAAAATAACTATTTATACGTGTGAAAATATTATATTATAGATGTTTTAAAATATAACCATAGATTTAAATAGTTTTAATTATATTTCGGTAGAAATGCCTCCATGCTAACCAACAAAGTTGGTTTATTTCCTACCAGGAATACCAAATCTGAATCTAGATGAACTGACGAAAGACAAACGAAAAAGTACGTACTGCTAAATTTATGATGTTTCAAAACTCAAAATTTTATTTTCTGTGAAATTTCAAATCCTCTCAGCAAATGCAAATTTCTGGAATTTTGAATATACCATCAGCAATTATAAATTTAAAATTTTTGAGGCCTATATTTTTACGTTAGCAGTCCCGAAAACTATTTAAAGGAAATTTTAGAAAGAATTTATTTGATTTTATAACCGAAGGTTGCTTTGACTTACAAGATGTTAGAATATATTATCATTGGAAAATTAATATAAGCGTACATGCATGCATTTGCGAATCAGCAATTTTACTTTCATATCCCAACATAACTAAACCAATAAAATTACATTTATACTATAGACATCTTATCTAATCTTTCGTAATTGATGTCAATATATCTGATTTTATATGCGTAGAAACTAGTTATTACGAAATCTGATACTTAATCCAATGAGTGGAAAGTACTAAAATAGATCTAATTGTTAATAATTTCAATCATTGAAATTTTTTCTTATATCATTAAAACCGATTTTATTTTATTTAGACGAACACATAATTCAGTATATTCCTTATAAGAAGGGACGTAAATGTGTAATAACTGTTTTTGATCAACTGCGTATGAAGTAAAATAATCCTTGTGCGAAGTGAATATTATTTTACATTGAGTATAAAGCTTACTTCACGCACGGACTCCACGCCAAGTCGATCAAAAAATAACGTATGTAACTCGTGTGTGTGACTTGTTTTGCACACTAGTTGCATAATATACTATTTTAAAATACTGTAACGATTAAGGTAATGTGTACTTACCGACAAATTTTAGAATGTATATTTCTTTTGCAAATAATAATAGAATTACTAACAAAAAAAATTGAGTATAGTATTTACATATACGGAGCGCCTGAAAGAGCTGTTTTTCCAAAAATTTACTCAGAATTTATTTAATTAAATAAAAGCCGCAATGCCGATAAGTAGGGATCTGTATACTTCGAATTTTGCCAGTTTTAAAAAGTGTTTATTTCATGGAAATGCTGATAGAATCGCACAAAATAAAATCTGAGCATAGTGTTTACATACACGGAGCGCCTGAAAGAATTGCTTTTCCAAATAAACGTTCTAATGTTTATTAATTAAATAATGAAATTGGGTTGATTTTGAGGTTCACATCGCCTTAAGTATAATGAGTTCTTATTATCACGTCACTGAACTTTGAATAATTCACAGAATGACGGTGACGCTTTTGTTTTATTTTCCAGAGTTTTTCGACAGAGAAAAAATTAGAAAAGTAATTGCTTGACACAGGTGCAGATAAAATTAGATATTAAAGAAGTTTTCATTCGCATGATTTTTTCTGGCATGCGCTGTCTATAGAGTATATCTCGACGCTCCCTACGAAAACTAGCACCTTTTTTGGCCTCCTCACGAAGACTAGCACATTTCAGAAAACTGCAACGAAAACTAGCATAACTCACGACTTTGCCGCGAATACTAGTACAATTCGCGAGGTTGCCGCGAAAACTAGCATCATTCCCGAGTTTGCGCAGAATAATAGTACAATTCGTAAGATTGCGACGAAAAGTAGCACGATTCGCGAGTTTGCGACGAAAAGTAAGACGATTCGCAAGCTTGCCGCGAAAACTAGCACTTCGCGTCGCCGTGTTAATTTACATAAGAGGCAGTGGAATGTGCTAGTCTTCGCCGCAATCAGGCGGATCGGGCTAGTCTTGAACGCAAATCAATGGGGCGTGCTAGTCTTCGCGGCCAACGCTCAAATGGACTAGTCTTCGTGGCAATCTGAATCGTGCTAGTTTTCGTAGGGAGCGTCGATATTATATAATATGGAAAAATATCTTGACACATTTTTTATTTATGTTAGAATCATTATTTAAATTTCAGTTTATTTTTTATGCAAGAATCAATTATTATTTGTTGACATCTAAGAAATATTTACTATTTCAACAAATTAACGCCTGCCGTAAAAAAGAGAGTAATTGAAACAAATAATGTACAAGCATATATAGATGTTTGCAATTGCCATTATAGAATGTTCCATAATATAAAAACATATTGCCTATATTACACACAAAATGGTCGATAAATTTCAAACTGATACATAAAGCAGCTCTCGAAAAATTACGATTTGAATAAAAGGTTAAAAAAATTTTAAGCTGAAATATCTCTGAAATTTATGGACCAATCCTTTTGCTCAAAGAATTGTTTTTACTTCAGTTATCATGCGGTCAAGAAAATCAATTTTTTAAAAATTATTTTTTTTCTTCCAAAATAATCAAGAAAAAAGATTTACAAAATTAGCAAATTATAGTATTCTTTATTCTTTATAACCAAAAACATATTCATGTCAATATCTTTTTTTTTAGTTTCGAAATATAACCTATTTCTAAAAAATTACGTTTTCATCAATTACTTAGGACTAACTATAGCTAGCGGCATGATTTCTTTTTAAATTGTAGAGAATTTTATTCTGCATAGAGTGAATTCAATATACATATAAACAATATTAGCTTTAAATTGTAAAAAAGTTGAAAAATCGAATTTGGATAATCTAAAAATCTAAAAACAAAAAAAACTCGACTATGACAATAACAGGATATTGACCCCAATTGTATGAGAAACATAGAAAAAAATGAGCACACATACACACACATACACACCCACACAAACACACACACACACACACATCATCTCGAGAACGTTTAGGTCAGCTTTCATTAACATATGACAGTCCATTGTCTTGAGTTTTTACGGCGCCGGCTAAGAAGTCGTTTCCTGAATTACCTTATTTCGTTTTGTTTCTAAATATAATTCTAATTTTAATATTATTACATGAATGTTTTTCCATTAGCAAAAAAAATATGAAATCAAAGTTGGAATCGTTTCAAATATTTATTCTAGATAATATTTTTAGGCATAACTTTTTCATCCGATTTTTCACGTTCTTTGTACATTAAAATGCTCAACTATTAAAAATGCTTTTGCGATACACATTTTTTGGTATAAACTTTATTTTTTAAGAATACTAGAAATTTTTCCTACTTTAAACAATAATCATTTCGTCAAAAAATGTCGTTGATAAACTGTCAAAATGCACTTAAAACTAGAGGAAAGTGCTTTGTATTTGATTTATTCAGAATTAAAAAATGTCAATTTCTTCGAAAGTTACGTTACTTTAAAGTTTAGCGTACAGTAGTCGAAATAGATTAACAAATAACAAAAATCCATATGTCTCAAGTTGCATAATATTTTGTATATTTTATGCACAGCTTTAAATTAAGGTAACTTCTAAAGGAATTAACATCTTTTAATTCTGATAAAAACAAATGAAAGGTCATTTTCTCTAGTATCATTTGCGTTTCTTGAAAGATTATATTCCTATTTATTTCCTAATGAACTGATTAAAGTAAGGATATTTTTTAAGTATTTGAAAACAGGAATGTTTATGCCAAAAAGCTGTGTTTCAAAAATATTGTTAATGTTTTGACATTTTTTTATATACAAAACAAAATATAAAGTTATTCTTGCAGAACGAAGGGCATGGCTTATACAAAGTGACTTAGATTTTAATTTTCGCTATAAAAGATAGAAAAATACGAATCAAATTTTATTAAAACTAGATAACCACAACCTTCTCGATGCTGTTTAATTCAAATCACAACTATACACAGTTACCGGAATAAGGTTGCAGTGGCATAAATAAATCGTTGTTCCACAACCTTCTGGACTTACGGGATTCCTTCGGAACGCCTAGCGCCTTGTTCATGATAAATCAAAACCAAATGCCACACACAAATCGGTATGCTTGCATATAAGTATACTTACGGCGCGCACCTGTGTTCATAAGTCTCCTGACATGAGCGAGCGCCGCTTCGGAGAGAGAGAGCGCGTAAGAGCGAGCGGAGAGAGATAACGTAACGGTTAAAATCTCAGGTGTGTGTCGAGGGAACCGCAGTTGCTCGCTCGCCTTGACCGTGACAGCAGGAAAGAGTAAGTCGCTCCCTTCCAAATGCACATGCGCGCGTGTATTTATCTCGTGATGCGCTGGAACCGGTCGTTTTAAAGTATCCAGAGTTCGAGAGTTTTTGTGTGCCGGGTTTTAATTTTGGCGTGTTTGGTCATTTGCATTGCGCAATCTGTGTTTGTGCATGTGCGTGTGTATGTGTGTGGTTGGATATGAAATTAACATGACTTGTTATTAATTATTACACAAGAAAATATTATTGGTTACGGGTAACCAATTAATTTTAATGCCAATGTCTGCACTATTTGACATAGCAAAAGAAACTAATAAAATAGTTAACAGGAATATTTTACATGTTATTATAATAATTTTTTTTGGATGATCTTACTCTGTTGAGTAGTGCATACATATGTAACCAATAATAGCAACAGTGATCAATCTGCTCTATTTAGAGTTCATTGACTTTTTCATTTTTTATTTATGAAAAGTTTATGATTTGTAGAAATTTCGAAAGTTTTTCATTGTTTTAAATCTTTAAAATTAAGAATTCATTTTTTTTGTTAAATATTTGTAGAGAAATTATTTTATGTAGTACTATTCGAAATTCCTTTCTGAGTTATAAACCTAAATCGCGACAGTAAATTTATCTGTACTCGACAGTAAACCAATCAACGTGTTTCGTCCAAGTGTCATAAACCACTAATGTCGCAGTAGAATACATTTTTTCATTTCATATTTTAATGCTAACTCGCAAAAACTAGAGAGTACACATGAAACAATTTTTTAGGAATAGTCACAACTACAGCGAGAGCCCGAAACGTTGACAGAATGAGGACTTCGGAGTCGAGGCGCATCGTCGCACTGCAAGGCGCGATTGTCATTCTGCTTGCAGCTATTTCCAACGGCATCTCTCAAGAGTGCAGTAAGTCGGATTCCCTCATCTTTAAAACATACGCCTCTTTGAAATATGTAAAAAAGATTTGCTCATCTGTTAACGCAGTCAAATTTATTTACTTAATCCATTGGCTTATGAATAGTAACGAGGCCTATTTGTGAAAGCATATTTCCCAGACACTCCTATTATTAAATACGTGAAAGTAAAAGCAAAATTTTTACACAGAGACTTTATAAAATTATTTTATACTTTTTAAATTATTTAAGCTAATTATACATTTCTCTTTTTTAGATAAATAAAAGTAAAACAATTTTCTTACATTGCTCTTCGAACATGACATTTATACATTTGTCACGGACGAAGTAAGAATAATCGATGACTTTTATTATCAAAGAACATTATTTTTAAATGAATCAGATATATTATATTTATCTAATATTATAAATATTCAATATTATATTTATATAAAGAGGACGTTAAACTGAGTGAAATACTGTATAGTTTACTTGAAAGCTTTAAAAACTCTTCAAAGAGCAGTAGTTTGAAAATAATCCTTAGAAATAAAATTTCTAAGTCAGAATTCCGTTAAAAATTTTGAACATTGCATAGTAGATGCAATTTTACTGTAATGAAAAAATAAACAACCGCTGCTAACTGCTTTAACAGAATGCTTTCTCAAAGAGAATTGATAAATTACATCAAATAATTTTTTTAAATGTACATTTTAATATAAAATTTCATTCTTTCTGAATATCTGATTTTTCCTAAATACAATTATTTAAAATGATCAAGAAAATTATATTTAAAATAGTTATGTAGTAATTATTAAATTGCAAATTAAAAATTTTAAGGTATTATTACATGCTAACTCGGTGTTTGCTTCAAAACCCCAACTCAGCGAAGACTTCGAAAATCTACCAACTCATAGAATGGTTTCAAAAACCATATAACACGGCGAAGATTTCAAATATCCTATAACCCAGGCGTTTTTTTTTCTTTAATTTTGTAGTGGTAGCTCTAGTGGTAGATCTAGAATGTTAAAGTACAATTTCTATATAAGCGATGAAAAAATTGTTTACGATTTTTCCATATTTTTCTTTATTTTTTTTACCGACTTAATATTATCCGTTTCGACGGACAAAAATATGGATTGATAGGTAATTTCAAGACTTTTAAGAAAATGTAACTACTTGCAACGGATATCCAAACCAAACGCCGTAAAAAAATATTTTTGATTTTTCCATATTTTTCTTTATTTTTTTTACCGACTTAATATTATCCGTTTCGACGGATAAAAATATGGATTGATAGGTAATTTCAAGACTTTTAAGAAAATGTAACTACTTCCAACGGATATTTAAACCCAACGCCGTAAAAAAATATTTTCGATTTTTCCATATTTTTTTTTATTTTTTTTAACCAACTTAATATTATCCGATCGGGCTGACAAAAATATGGGTAGATAGAAAATGTCCAGACCTTTCAGAAAATGGGCCTACTAAAGGCCGATATCCAAATCCAGAGCAAAAAAAAATTATTTTCGATTCTTCCATATTTTTCTTTATTTTTTTTAATCGACTTAATAATATCCGATCGGGCCGAAAAAAATATGGCTAGATAGGAAATTTTAAGACCTTTCAGAATATGGGACTACTTCCGACCGATATCCAAACCCAGAGACGAACAAAATTATTTTCGATTTTTCGATATTTTTATTTATTTTTTTTAAACGACTTAATATTATCCAATCAGGCCGACAAACATATGGATTGATAAGTAATTTCAAGGCCTTTCAGAAAATGGGCCTACTTCCCATCCATATCCAAATTCGGCGACGAAAAAAAAATGTTGATTTTTCGATATTTTGCTTTATTTTTTTTAACCGATTTAATATTATCCGATCAACTATATAATTGAACTTACACAACTTCAAAATAGGCTTTAAATACCTGTCAAAGATAAACTTGATATCTCTGGCCAGTTTCGAGTTATGCTGCGGACAAATTTATAACACACACACACATACATACACACACCACACACACACACACACACACACACACACACACACACACACACACACGCACACACGCATACACGCACGCACATACACACACGCACGCGCACGCACACACACACACACACACACATACACACAGATATTTTCTAGAAAATGCATATCTCGACTCAGGGAGCTCAGAAATATCGAAAATCATCGAAATCTCGAGGTCGAAAAATTTCACCGTTACCTAGCTTTCTCTTTGAGAAAGCAAAAAAACACGTATTTAATCATTTTAAGAGAAGAAGAATAACATCTTTACATTCCAAAATCATCGGTTATATTATGGGTATAGCCTTGCCGTTAGATTTGAGATGGATTCGGTCATAAAGAAAACTTATAATATCGAAGAAGGATAATTATAATTTTTTTCCAAAATCCAGGAACCTCCTTGGACAAGCACCTGGTGGTAGCCGAGAAATCCCTGATCTGGACAGTCGACTCAAACGGGCAGAGTCGCGAGGCCATCGCTACTGCCTCATACCCGGTCAGCTTGGACTACGACTACGCGAGCAACACATTATACTGGAGCGATTGGGAGACGCGCGAGATATTGTCTCTGCGCGATAAATCGTCAAAGCCGCAGGTCTCCTTGTCCGCGCAGCCGCACTGGCTACCCTCCGGTCTCGCCCTCGACTACGTTACTGGTAAGGTCTACTATACTGAGAGCTTCTCCGGCACGGTGCGCGTCGCCGATCTGAAGAATAATTATCAGACGATCATTGTCGGCACCAATCTCACCGAGGCTAAGGACATCGAGTTAGATCTGCACGAGGGATACGTCTTCGTACTCGATAAGTATCAGGTGAGACTTTTGCTTTTGATTTTAGCGCGTGGCAGTCGAGTAAATGTTTTGAGAGCGATTGGCGGAGAGAGTGTAAATTAAACGTGCACTCGGAGAGACATGATGGGAAAATTAATTAGGGTCTGCATTTATTTTTAA
Organism: Torymus aiolomorphi; assembly: GCA_036365515.1. Classification (NCBI taxonomy): domain Eukaryota; kingdom Metazoa; phylum Arthropoda; class Insecta; order Hymenoptera; family Torymidae; genus Torymus; species Torymus aiolomorphi. The sequence goes on along the minus strand of CM070877.1, from coordinate 19,694,319 downwards.
TTTTTCTTTATTATTGAGCAATTAAAATATGTATAGGACTTATATTAAGGTCATTTTAGCAGATTTTAACAAGTATAATGTCTTTTAAATTCTGAGAACTTTTCCGATAAGAAAATTAATTTTGATAACATTTTGTTCAAGTACTTTCACTGGGTTGACATTTTGTTTAAACATAACAGTATTCGTTGTCACGTTGGATAAACATTTTTAGAAATAATACTGTAATATAAAGATATAAATATTCATTACTTTAAATGTTCTGTTGAATTGTTCAGTGAAATATACAAAATTCTTAAATAACAAGTTTTTGTTTTTCTTAAAGAAACGAGAATTTATGATGGGCATGCTGATTTATACCGTAGGAAAAAATTTTGTTTAGCAACTATAATATTTTAGATTCGACCTCCATTCGTCACACAAATATAATTTTACGTTTAGAAGTTTTTAGTATTCTCGTGATGTACACCTTTACAATTGCAGCAACCTTTTTAACGATTATGATAATCAGCTTTTAACAAAATAACATTTTCTTTACTTTGGAAAGTTTTATTTTTAGATCACTAATTGAAAATATTTAATCTTTTTTATCTTTGTAATGTCTAGATAATTAGGACAGAATTGGACGGCTCAAACCGCAAAGTCATTTACTCCGAGCTAGGCGATGTGAATGAAGTACTAGATGGATTATTTTCACCAATTATGAGGAGGGCGGTGGAAATATCTCGACAGGCTGATCCCGAAAAATCAGACACGTTTAAGAAAGTCATAAACATCGGTGACATTGTCCTAGATCTGAAGGCAAAACGCGTTTACTTCGTTGACACAGTCAGCAGGCGCATTGAAAGCACAGACTACGATGGACACGACAGAAAAATTCACTTTGAGGATTCGAATGCGTCTGAACAATTTGAAGGTATATCGTCTCTGGCTTTCGTCGACAACATGCTTTATTATGCTAATCGTGAAACAAAGGTAAGTCGCTTAAGCATATGTACACAATTGTTTCATTAGTTGATTGAATATTGCTGATGAAGCTATTAGCTACTGATTATGTGGAACTTTTCTAAATGATTATAAAGTTTATAGCATCAATATTCAATTATCAATAACGTATTATGCTTAAACTATTTACTAAACCCTTTTATATTTTCCTAAATACTTAGAAAGTATATAAGATTGATCTGATCGGAAACAACCATAACGTTATACTGGAGGGCGGAGAGCCACTCGCCATCAAAGGCATTAGCTGCTCTAATCAACCAAATGCTAATAATGTATGTAAAAATAACAATGGTGGATGTGAGCAACTTTGCCTCTTATCTAGGAGCAGCAAAAAGAATTATAACTGTGCCTGCAGCACAGGATATCAGCTTGGAAAAGATGGTAAGACCTGTATTTCTGTGCAGGAGTTCCTTCTCTATCCACAGGTATTGTATTATTCATATCACATTAACATTTGATTATTAGTTGAAATATCATTCATACTTCTACAGTGAACAATATTTTTTCGATTATCAGGACAATTTCTTGAGAGGTCAAACCTTGGCCACCAACGGTAAATCTATCGTTGACGTTATCAATCCCTCCCAGTTTGAGATAGGCAAATACTCTCAGCTGGACTACGATGCTGAAGATGGATTGGTATTTTATACTAGCTCTTTCCCTAATAATACACTACATCAAATTCGCCTTGACACCAGTGAACAGGCTATCATGAAACCAGACATACTGAGCAGAGACGTTGCCAGTATCACCTACGATTGGGTTACGAAGAACTTGTATTACTTTACCTACTACTACGCAGATGTGACGACCTTAAACGTTGTTAACGTTAGGAATCCTACCTACAGCAAAGTTGTGATTGATTTCATACGCAGACTCGCCAGAGACGTAGTTGTGCATCCGAACAAAGGCTACCTCTTTATCGCTCAGACGTACGAAAAACGTGGATATATCAGTCGCCTGAACACAGATGGCTCGGATTTGACTGAGATAATAAAATTGGATCAGGTGTCTATTGACGCTTTGGCCATCGACTACGAGAACGATAGACTCTACTGGATCGAATCTAAGGTTTTGGACATCTTTTAATTAACCTTCATCTTTTTTACGAAAATTGTTCATATTAATTTTTGACTCTAGTATGCAGTATTTCATACATAAAGTGAAATTATGTTTATAACATTATCATTTTGAAGGGGATGTCGTACTATACTCAACTATTAACACTGTTTTATCGGTTGAACATGTGAAAGTAAAAATATATAAAAGAATATTAAATTTCGTTCTTGAATCGTAAGTGGTGTAATCCAGTTCTATAAAATTTGAAGGCGAAATAACGATGATACCTTCATTATTTCCCAGAGCGAAATGTTTTAATTTTCAGTGTTAGTAGTAAAGTAGGACTGTTTTACTCTCCTAAAATGACCAATTTCACAAATAACATTTAAAGTCTGTGTTTTAAAACTGCAATAATGGTTGTCGATTTAAAATTTTCTTTCCACTTTAAATTCATTGCACATCAAGGTTTATTATTAAACATTAAAAATGATTATCAATTTCAGGGACTGACAGATGGAGTATGGCTGCACAATGTGATCCGCCACTCGAACTTGGACGGCCAAGACGTCCAGAAAGTGTTCATACCCAAAGGCTTCAAAGACCCGAGCGCCCTATCTATTCAGGGCGACTACCTCTACGTCGTCTTCGGCCCGGACCAATCTATCATGCGCTTGAACAAGAAGCAGGGCGGCAGGCCGATCATCCTGGCTGAAACGACACCATCCTCTGACATCAACGATGTCAAGGTTTTCAGTAAGGCTATCCAGACAACGAGACCGAATCATCCCTGCTCGGCCAATCACGGCTGCCAGAAGTTCTGTTTCGCCCTGCCAAGCTCGAACGAAAATCTGAAAGCTGTTTGCGGCTGCCCCTACGGCGAGAAATTGGCCGCGAACGGCAAATCCTGCGTGGACAACAGCAAAGAGGAGCCACCATTCCTGCCGTGCAAGTATACCTCGTTCAAGTGCACTATGGAGAAGCAGCAGACTGCGTAAATAGAGGCGGACTAACTCGTCTCGAATGATTTTTTGTGTGATATGTTATGCATTTCGTAGCTTTTTGTTCTGTGCGTGTGCTTGAAGTGACAATTGATCCTGTCAATTCTGACAATTCTGTCTTATCAAAAATTCAATTTTTAAAATGAGACAGATATATATATATTTATCGTAATCTATGAAAAGAGCGTGTACATATTTTATAAAAATAAAAAGTTTACATTTTAATTGAACGTGTTTTTATTATAGTATATTATAAAACATGGGCGTAAAATGCGATGTTACACCCGCGTGGTGATTACAGCACATAGTTGTAATACGTACGCCCGCGTTGCATACGCTATTTTTGCAACAGTGCGTAAAATGTTACACATACATAGAAGTTAAATAAAAATATAAGAACCCCCTCAAACCACCAAATTACTTATAGAAGTGGGGGGCAGGAGCGGATCTAGGGCCGCAGGGAAGCCTACGCCGGAGGTCGGGGAGTTGGGGGGCGGAGCCCCCACCTACAATGAAATGCATTAATTAAAATAAATAATTAATTAAAACATGAATTGGAAAATATATTCATCAATTCACGAAAATCACTATAACATTTACGATAAATAACTTTAGATTTTCCCTGAAGCATGTAGTTTACCGCAACCTCAGCTGCAGCTAAAAAATATCATCGGAAAAATAGGAGTCACGATCACTCATTTTGAATACTACACGGAGAGAAATTTTGTAGTGAAAATTACAAATATTCGAGACAAAATTACCAGTTTCTATGGTAATGGATGGACAGACTGACAATTTCAAAATTTTTACCAAAGTGCCTTGGTAAAATTTTTTTTTAGTTAATTTAAATTAAAAAAATTAACTTTTTTTATGCATATTGATGGATATATAGTATTTTAATATAGAAATAGAAACAGAAACAATGATGAAAAAACATTAAACTGAAAAAAATTTTTACGGAAGCGGGATTCGATCCGACGATCTTTGGGTTGAGAGTCCGACGTTCTACCGACTGCGCCACAGAAGCTGTTACCAACAGTCATTTGAATCGCCGTTATTACTTACTGAAAATATGTGTATTGTTTTCATTTTAACGTCGCGCACGCCTCTAGTATCAATCTTCTGAAACACAATAATGCGCAGTGCGCATGCGCGAGTACACAAATACCAGGTTATTTGGTAAAATTTATCAGTTTTCTTAGTAAAAATTCTTAGGTTACCTTGTAAAAATGACTAGATCTCAATTTTTGCCAGTGTTTCTGGTAATTTTTATTCAGATAATTTGGTATTTTTTTAAGTGGTTATGGTAGTTTTTCTTGGAAAACTTATAAATTGTATTAGAAACCTGGGAATAACACGGCTTTTGACAGTCTGTCCATGCGCTACCAAGGCACCTTGGTAATTTTTACTCTAAAATTTCTCTCCGTGTATGATTTAGCAATTATTTAGCAAGCGTTGTACTGACGAAATTCAAAGCGACACTATTTACATCTGTATATACTTCGCATTTGTTCTAAATATCGTCAGAATATAAAGTGTGTATATTATAAAGGCGATTCTATAGTTAATTGCAATATAAAATGCAAAAAACTATTATTTTCATTTTACGCCCGCGAGATGTAAAATCAATTTTTACGCTCACTGTTTAAAAATATAGTATTTTACTTCCCGATCGAGATGTAAAACACTCATTTTACGCTCACTGTTGCAAAAATACTTTTTTTCGAAATTATTTGCCAATTTAAAAACCCTCCATACTTTTTTATTGAAGGTGAATACGAATGTTAATAATATTCACCGAAGTTATACTGCGTTCAAAATTCTTTTAACTGGAAATATTCTTCAACCTTTCTGTAATCCCATTGACCAACAGTTTTCTCAGCGGATTAAAAAACGCTAATGACAATTTTCGAGCTGAAGTTGCGACAACCGCGAATCGTTTTCCTTTCATCTTTCATAAACCTCTCCATCTCGTAACGGATCTTTTTGAAGAACCTGGAGGAAGAAAGGCCGGTCCCGCTTTGAGGGCTCGCGTAATACTCGGAGAAACGTCATGGTCGCATGAAAAGTGGGTTATTATTCGGGCTAGTTATAGCATCGTGCGGCCATCGATTGCGCGGGCGCGCGAAAAGAAACAGCACGTCCATTTCTCGAAAATTAAAGTCTCCCCTTGGAGGTTATCAGCTTGCTTTTTTAGGTCAAAACGCGCACGCGCGCGCGCGCCCGGGGCATCTTCCTCTTCTCGAGATCTTTGCTACCTGCGCGAGTGCGTCTTTGTGCCGGTCGACTATGGGACAAGTCGTTTTCTTGTCCATTCCTCTATTTGTGCATGCGTACGAGGTGTTTTGTCAGAAGCTGTTTTGGCATTGTTTCGAGCAGTTTGCTCAAGAATGTAGATTGTTTAATTTCGGCTGAAGAGAGAGAGTCTTTTCTTTAACTTTGTATTTAATCTTCCTGAGAAGATTTCTGAACACTTTCTAAAACTATTTTATTTTATTTCTAAATTATTTTAAGAATTAAATCACCTTGTTTATTCACTTATATGACTTTCAAGTAAAAAACTAACGTTTATCAAAGTTTTATTAAAATTAATAGAAAATTTCCTTTTGTAAATAGTAAAAGCAGTCGTATAGAGTTACATGAGTGTATGTTAATTTTGACTTGAAAACATTTCATACTATAACTTTGATTATATTTATTCTTTACTACCTTGCATCCATTGTGCATTGCTTCACATAATGTAAGTTACGTTTATTTTGTCAGTTTACGAACCGTTTGTACCTTAGACTAGTTAAAATTGGTTGCATTTTTATCATAGCTTTTTTACGGACCGAATCATAACAAAGGCGTAAAGTTTTCATGGCTTGCCTTCTGAAAAATAAAATCATGCTTCCTTCTACCTTGAAAACGAAATCAGTACGATATTTACCTTACATAAAATTCCAAATTTCCTAACTGAATCAACTCGCCGCCCCTCGGTCTGTAAAAACCGCGAGCGAAGCCCCGAATTTTATCGTCACTTTAAGGTGACCGTAAAGAGTATCAACTCGGGGGGTGAGCGAAAACAAACGTAGTCCCAAGGATTCTCATGATCGAGGCAATAAAATCGAATGAGAATCCAAAGCGCGAGAAGAGAGGTAAGAGGGGCAGGGCGTGACAAGAAATCCGCAGGTCGTCTTTGGGAGAATGTCGCCAGCCGTGCTTCGCTCATTCCGAAGAGGTGTGTTTTATTCACTCGGTGGACTGGCGGACGGGCGCTACTACTGATTTACGATGACTCGCCTTCGGCTTTGATGGTGATGGAAAACGAGGCGCGCGGAGTTATGCATATAATGCGGCCACCGAGGCCGAGCTGATTTAGGGCGGTTCGGCTGGACAGATAATCCAACTCGGGGTCAGGTTAATTATTTAAATCGAGAAAATAGTGTAAGTAAAAAGTTAAGTATTTTTAAGGAGCTCTTTGAGAAATAATTATGACAAATGAAGTTAAAATTCAAACTAAATAAAGGATTGGGCTTAACTACTTGTAGGAGTTTTAAATCCAGGCAGTGATATACTTTATTTAAAAAATATCGATATTGAGGGTGCGAACGAATAGTTCAAAAATTTGTTATTTCTCCTTTTTTCCATTACAAAATTTATGTACTTGAAAATAAATTTTTTTAAGCATATTAAAATTGCAGTGTTTTGAAATAAGTAAGGCGAATCTAATATTTTTTATTTTATTTTAAATTTCTTAACAATAACTTTTGACTCGTGTATTATTTCGAGTTTTTTCTTGGTTGCATGAACCTCGTGAATTTCTAAATTTTTGACCTTCTGAACTTCCACCCCTAATCGATATGATTCAGTAGAACGACTGTTCAGTAGTATTACAATGACTTCAACGGCATCAAGATGGAACTAATATTATATTATTAATTTATTGTGAAAACATACATAAAAGAATATAATTTTTATTACTTATTTTGTAGGCTTTTAAGTTACTATTTTATTAGGAGTATTGCTGAAAATATCATTTAAGGAAAAGACGTCATAAATTAAGAGATTTTAATTGCATCATTTTGTGACGCGGTGGTTGCTCAGACATTCATATTGGCTTTTCAACGCATTATGAAATTCTCACCGAAATAGAATATTTCGTTTGTTTAATAAATGTCAATCAATTTTGATTTTTATTTCGTTTCTTTCCAATGAAATTATAAATAACCCAGCTAAATCATATTTCCGATACGATATTAAATGGTATTAATGATTCCGAAAAAAATTATACGCGCCAGTATCTTTTAAAAAGTGGACGCATCAAAAAGACATTTTCTCCTCGAACTATTAATTTTTACCGAAGTCAGTGAATTACGCGACGCGTAAAATATTTTACGAACGAAGCGGGAAAAAGAGATACAGAAAAAAAGTGAGAGTCATATAATGACGCTATTTCCTGAAATATTTCTCGCTGACGCCTGGATTTGAGTTTCTACTGGATTTTTTTTTGCCCCAGAGTCGAGCGTCTGCGACGCCTATTAGATTCTTTTTACGTATCGTATCTTACGCCATAAAAAAGAAAGAGAGAGAGAGAGAGAGAGAGAGAGAGAGAGAGAGAGACAGAGAGAGAGAGAGAGAGAGAGAGAGAGAGAGAGAAATACAGTCACAAGGCGAGTCTGTCGATAAATTTTACCTTTATCTCGTTCGTATCTGCGTCGCAGCAGTCGCCGTTAAGGTACACTCAGTGCAATCGTAACAAAGACATAAATAGTTTTTCTTTTCTTCCATATTCCACTTCCTTATTAAACATATAAAATACTTGTTGATATTATTTTAAATAACATTTATAGGGATCTTATACAATGCTTTCGTACATAACAAAAGTCTTCTTAAGCTTATTAAGTGTCAGTATAAGTCACAAAAGATAACTGAGCAGGAAAAGTAAAGAGAAGAAAAAATATTGCGTTAATATAAATTTTCTACACGTTGACATAAGTTAAAGTACTGTGTATTTGTGGGATATAAAGTGTTTTAGATTCAGAAAAAATTAAAAAAGTTGATTTATGTTTATGCTCTAAGCGTAGCAAGTATATAATTGTTTTTGCATTCAACTACGTACTCGTAATTACATGAAATATTAACATATTACGGTTGAACGAGAAAAACAGAATTTAGTGTGTGCGCGCTAATTAAAATCACGAAAGTTTCTGTGTTATTTATGGTTCCTATCGGCTAATTTTCAGTTGTTTGTGTAGTAATCAGATACTTTGTAAACTCGGCTAAATTAACTTACGGGCATAGGGCAACAACATCGGTGTCTATGATTAAAGCGGATTTCACAACAGTTTGAATAGTAAAAGTTAGCATTAATTTAACTTATATTCTTTGTATTTTTAAATAATGTCCGTATTCATACAAGCATAGAGTTAATAAAGGCAACATAACATTGCAAAAAGAATTTTATTAAAATTTCATATGAAAAATATTGGACTTCTGTAAATAAATGAAAACATTTATTCATGTTTATTTTCAAAGCTATTCAAAAATGAAAACATTTTATTATACAATTTAATATTAAATCAAGATATAACAGCGACTACAAATTACTGTTTGTAAATACCCTAAAAAGGTTCCGACATCATTTTCAATGAAATTTCACGTAAATGTCTTTTTTAAAACGGTTATAATTAAATCTCCTACAATATTATATGCAACAATTAACAATAACTTATTATACTGGATAAATAATTTTGGTAGAACGCATCATGTTACTTAATACTTTTTTCTACGACATAATTAAACAATGAAATCCGAAGTAAAACTCCATTACTATTTTTCAACATAAAGTATTAAATTTTGATAAGATTTGAATTATTATACCTTTATTGTCAGTGTAATTTCACCATCAATTTAACTTGATTGGGTATCACTACAACGTTCCCGTTGCTGAACCAACTTGTCGCGCGCTCCGCGTAAAACTTGTTACTTCCATCATCGCGCTAACAGGGCTCGACATTAACTCACCTCTGAGCACGTAAACACCGAAAACGTCATTTTCATCAACTAAGAGATTGATCTCCCATCAAGCGCCGTTCCACCGCTCAACAGCCTTAATCAGCGCTCGACGGCGGCGGCGTCGATGGCGGCGCATCGAATCATAATTTTCGAATCGCCGCTTTAAAACTGCCCTAATCACTCGGCCGCGGCGAGGTAGGAAATTGACGGGATTGGCTCACACGCTAGGGGTTAATTGAAAGTTTAATCGTCCAATTTATCAGTCGGGGTGCTGGCAGAGGTGTTATTACGGAAGAGAGGCGCGTTGCGCGCTCGGGGCCGGCGGAAACCGCGCCACGTGACCCTGATAAAGAGCTGCTCTTGCACGCACGGAATGGGATATTTTGCAAATTGCGTGCAGCCGGATACAAAGTTGCCGCGGGACTTGTGTAGCGCGTGTAATCCAAAAATTCGGTGAGATTGCAAAGGGGCGGGTGCGATTCGGGGCATTGGGAAAAGTTTACCGGATGCGGAAGGAGTTTAAAACGAGTATTTTGCGGTTGGCGTGAAAACTACACTGTATATGTATGCGCTGCTAAATACTTCTTTGATGCTGTAATGGGCAAATAAAATTTTGGCTTGCATCTTGATGATGATGTGTTAGATTTTGAAATGAAATAAATGAAAATAAATGTAAGTATAGATGAAATATAGAATGTTATGTGTGGAACGTACAAAGAAATGAAGGAAATATACTGATAAAAACTCTCGATTTTAAATTTCTATACGTAAAAAGATATAATGAAAACGTCAAAGGACTTTATAAATATCTATTGGAATCTTGAAAAATCCGGATATAGATGAAATTTTTTTCACACCTTTTATAAAGAATTGCAATTTTATTTTGAAATATTATTTTCAGTGTGACAGTGCAGTGTGTACGTGTATGTATTTATGAATAAATCTAAATATTGATTCAAAAATAATGTTTTATTTATAAACTACAAATATTATTTATTACGAGTGTTTACATTACAACGTAACCTAAGGGAAAAATTTAAATAAAAATTGCACTAATTAAGTAAATTAAATTTATTTAACATAATTATATAAAGGAGACAATAATCTATCAAATATGTAGTAAAGTATTTATAATACTTTAATTAGTTAATAATTCACAACAATTAAAAAATGTTATGTGAAATTGGCGTCTTCCCCACATGCGCGGGTAAGATGCCACATGTTACCAAAAAAAATTAACTTTTGAGAAAACATAAAAATAAACTAGTAAATATAGATTATTTACAATAGAAACAAATATAACACTTAAATAGAACATTTCACAACTAAAAACATCAACTTTAATTCTTACATATAGGAAAAATTCCATCCTCACAACATTTTTCATGCATCCAGGTTTTACAATCTCCACATTGGATCCAGTCACACAGTCAGACTTTGATCCTTTCTTGTTATACAATAATAACTTATCCTACAATAAGGACAACAATCTGAAAAATCTTCTTCTTCTTCTAAAGAATCACCAGAGAAATATTTTCTTAAACCTTTTTTTTAAGTTTATTTCCTTTCTAACCTTTTCTGTGGCATCTTACCCCTAGTGCTCATAAGAAAGAAAAATAACGATAAATAAAAAACTTTCAATTCTTATCTTTAATCAAAATTAGTAGAATCATGAAGTATTTGTAATTATTTATTACATAGGAGAAAAAAATTTGACTAATATCAAAAGAAAAGATTGAAATATAAAGGTTAAATTTATTGAAACATTTATATCCAGAGCAATTATTTCCAACTGCGTTCCAATATCGACTGAAAATAATGGCAGAATTCTAAGACATTTGGGCAACGTAATAAGCTAATCATAATAAATAATAACATGGAAGTCCTATCGCCATCTGATAATAAATATAGAAAATATAGCAAAGTGGCGTCTTCCCCACACTGGCGTTTAGTTTACTTATATTATGCAAAAAAATCTTTAGCCAAATTGCACTCATTTTTCTTACTAATTATTATAATTTGTAAAAATGTGTTGAAATAAATACGTAGAACATTTTTTTAACAAACATTTTCCCATACATTGAATTGAGTTAGAAAATGATCATGGTGCAAATCACATATGTCGCTGAAAAGTAACTTGACCGATATTTTTTGTTTCATTCAGTAATTACTATTTAATGCTTTATACATTCCAAAAGATTTCTTGTATATAATGTGTAGGTTGAGATCAACGCACATGTATTTATTGCATGAATGATTCCGTGAATTTCTTTTTTTTTTTTTTGTTTAAGACAAAATGGATAAAAATATACAAACATAAATTAAAATACAATCCATCTTCTGCTAGAAAAAAATTCCGAACACTCCAAAAATTAAATAATTAGCCTTACAAAGAGCTACATAAAAACTAGCTAATTGTACACTTAGAGTGTATATTGAATAATACGGCCTCTTCTCAGATAAATTCTCTTGTAAATAAGTTAAAAAGATTCGAAAAATTCCGAAATAATTTATAAGCCATATTTTTTATATTTTTCAGCTACTTATATGTCTAATAAAGTTTTGCAATAAAGCAGGATCAAGAAAATGTGCGTATCATAAGTGAATGACCGAATGACCCAGAGTTACCTTACATTATATATACATCAGTGTGTATATATATGTGTGTAAAGACGCATTTTCATCTAACTTGATTGCGTTTCTCGCAAGCATTTAGACATAGTAAGTATTTTTTGTCAAGTGTTTACCAGGTATAATTTCAAATCTCACAATATACTATCTATTTTAGTTTTTTAGTTCTAGCTGTATCACTCTTTAACATAGTTCGTATACTTTCTATTGACTAAATCGCTGATGAAAATGAATATATTTTAACACATGAGCAAAGAAAATTACTTATTATATATTGTTATTTTTATGTATAATACTATATAAACATCGCTTATTAGTTAAAGCAAATTAATTTTTTTTAAACATCATGCACATTTACTACTTAATTGTTCACTTATATTGATCTTAATCATTAGTCACTATATAATTGAATCAATCTACAAGAGCATACTTTTCGATATAATAGATCTATAAATGGTATTTACTGCTGACTAATTCGCGCTGATAACTTTGTCAAAAGACATTTATAATTATAGTGATATTTAAACTTACATCACGATCCTAATGACGTTTACAGATTACTATAAGTATACGACTCACCTGTAACATAAAAAAGGTAAATGTTAAAATAAATGCGAATAAATTTCCAAAGTAACTAAAAGAATTATATTATTTCGAAAATAGAGATGTTCTTTATCAATTTGTATTCCTTATAAATTGCTCGAAGTGGTATATAAAGTTCACGAAACCGAACGGTTCCGGTATACAGCTTATCAATAAGGAGCTCGGCAGCCGAGTCCATCGGCAACAGGAGCCGCAAAAATAGCTACATCGCCCTGGGCTGTAACGAGAGATCGCGAAAAGGAAAGCTCGCGCGCACAGGCTAACGTACGTGCGAGCATAACCCGAAGCGAAGTTGGCGTGACCATTATCGTTAAATGCAGCGTTGCACTTCGAGCGGCCCGTTCGAGCGGAATGGACTTTCGCAGGTATACGCGCGCGTGGATACTGGGCGCATGAGAGGGGGAGATCGAATCGGCTGTTTGCTTCCGGTTAAACAATATGGCGACTTGCCAAAGGGCCACAATCGCCTTGGAGCGATCCCGCACCTAGAGTTTATACAGCTGCCCGGCCACCCCCGCACGCCCCCTCGCGGTGACGTATGTACACACGACGGGACTTTTTCAAATTCTCGACGACGACGTCTTCTTCTTCTTTCTACTCCTCGACGTCGAGTCTCTCTATCTTGGCGGTCTCATGTAGATATATACGCGCTCGCGCGCGTCTCCATCCAAGTCGTCCGCGTTTTACTTCACTTTATCGCGACTTTTTCCGTTCGCCCCATATCTTTTTCCCCTCCTATCATTCTCTCTCTCTCTCTCTCTCTCTTTCTTCCCTCGTCGCTCTCCTTTTCTTTTACTTCTATCTGGGTCTCTTTGTCTTTCTGGCTCTGGTGCTCACCTACAAGAGATTTTAATATTTCACGTTTTTCCCGTCTTTTCATCAACCGTCCATAAGTTCTGTCACGCTGCGGAGATTACAAATCGGAGGATGTTATGTCGGCTGACACGCGAGTGATATTAAAAAGAAGTTGAGGAACATTATTAGCGATTAGTGAACAATAAGGGGTAAAAAAACGTTTTTAGAGACTTTGATTCTTTTACTTGATGATTAAAGAAATCAATTCTTACGATAGATCATCATTTATTGTTTTCCGTACAATAAGTTTGTTCGATTTGTGGATGATTATAATGATTTTTATTTAAAAGATATTTTCATTCAATCAGTTTAGCACTATAACATTATATTATTAAAAATAAGAGTTTCTACACTGAGAGAAGAATATTGTTACTGTTAACATATTTATCTATTTGAAATACGACCATTTGACATGTTTAAGGATAAAATGTGATATTGCAATAGTTACAATATCTATATTAACTATCATTAACTATATTAACTAATAGACATATTCAGATTTGAAAGTAGCTGATGGTAGACGTTCTTGTAAATTGTAGTTTTTGAATCTAATAGCCAATTTTCCACCAGGATGATGTTGTTATGTAACAAAAAGGTTTGAAATAAAAACTTCATTTAGTTTTTTACTCCAACGTTTCGGACATTTTTATTGTTTATGTTCCTCATCAGGATAAATAATAAAAATGGCCGAAACGTTGGAGTAAAAAAATAAATGATGTTTTTATTTCAAATGTTTTTGTAATAAAACAACATCATCCTGGTAAATAATTGGCCATTAGATTACAAAACTACTATAATAAGCATATTGTAACTATTACAATATCAATGTTCTCAGGTAACATATTGAAATTGTTTATGAGAACATGGTAACTTAACTGTTAACATGGCATTATAACTGTTACAATGCCTATATTTGGTCATATTTAAACATACGCATGTTAACAGTTACAATACCATGTTAACAGTAAACAAATCCTTTTCTCAGTGTAGTTAAAAATAGATATTTTACATTACTTTAGATCATACAGGACATATTATTGATGATTTATACACGGAGAGAAATTTTGTAGTGAAAATTACAAATATTCGAGACAAAATTACCAGTTTCTATGGTAATGGATGGACAGACTGACAATTTCCAAGTTTTTACCAAAGTGCCTTGGTAAAATTTTTTTTTAGTTAATTTAAATTAAAAAAATTAACTTTTTTTATCCATATTGATGGATATATAGTATTTTAATATAGAAATAGAAACAGAAACAATGATGAAAAAACATTAAACTGAAAAAAATTTTTACGGAAGCGGGATTCGATCCGACGTTCTACCGACTGCGCCACAGAAGCTGTTACCAACAGTCATTTGAATCGCCGTTATTACTTACTGAAAATATGTGTATTGTTTTCAGTTTAACGTCGCGCACGCCTCTAGTATCAATCTTCTGAAACACAATAATGCGCAGTGCGCATGCGCGAGTACACAAATACCAGGTTATTTGGTAAAATTTATCAGTTTTCTTAGTAAAAATTCTTAGGTCACCTTGTAAAAATGACTAGATCTCAATTTTTACCAGTGTTTCTGGTAATTTTTATTCAGATAATTTGGTATTTTTTTAAGTGGTTATGGTAGTTTTTCTTGGGAAACTTATAAATTGTATTAAAAACCTGGGAATAACACGGCTTTTGACAGTCTGTCCATGCGCTACCAAGGCACCTTGGTAATTTTTACTCTAAAATTTCTCTCCGTGTAAAAGAAAATTTACGAAAAAGTTGTGTTTTTATTTGAATTTTTTAATATTTTGGATTATTTTATATTTGAATATAAAAAATAAATTTTATTTATGTCAATAGTATGTTAAATAAATAAATTTAAATCATACAAGCCCTTAAAATATAAGTTATTTATTTTACAATGTAAATTATAAATTTCAAATATGAATGAATGGTTAATTATTACGAAAAATATATGAGAATTCACGGTAATATAAATCACAGTATAATTATACGTGAAGCTGAATAATTTCATTACATTTTGTAATGACAGCTTGCATTATGATGGAATTTTTGAGATAAAAAATTAATTTCCAATAAGCGCTCGTAACTGAAAATTTGTATGTCAGGTCCAAATGAAAGTGACATAATAATTAATTGGTTAATTATCATATCGATGTATCAACTTCTTATAACGTTGTTTTTTAGTAAGGTACAGTACATGATAAATAGTGAAAATAAATAATATTTTTATAAAATTGTACAAAAAATGATATCACAAATTTTATTTCAATTCTAATTATTATATTAATGAATCTTTTCATAATACTTGCTTTTTTACAAGGTGCAACTAAACTTTGCAGTAACATTTTTTTTTTCTTATATATATATACACTTTTTTCTTTATACAACCATTCATTGACAGCCTAGAGACGGTAATATAAAAAACAGTTTCTCAAGAAAACTCAAAATTTTTATTCAAGCAGATGAACGAAGCGACACCGTGACTACCCACTTGTACTCAAGCAACTATCTCGAAATCAGCCGTCGGAACGCACAAATCTTGCCAAAAATCTCCGCCATTAACCAACTTCCCGTTCTTGAACACACACACGCGCGCACACACACACACACACACACACACACACACAGATGCACACTCTCTCCGTCGCCTTACTTTTCCCATCCATTCGTTCCCTTCCGCGATCCCGTTAATCTCATTTGGTTCTCTCTCTCTCTATCTCTCTCTCTTTCTCTCTTTCTCTCTCTCGGCGCGGGTTTTATTATTCGTCCTCGCCACGAACGAGCGCGTATATACTTACGACGTCTCGCTGCATGCACGGTAACCCGAGCACTTGGCGTGCGCGAGAAACTTCGGTGGTTTCGACGGAGACGTGTATATATGTGTATATACATATCTAGGCATACCGCGCGCAAGACGCGCGCAAGAGCGCCTGTTCTTCCCCGGAAAGAGCGAGAGTACACACAGACGTCGCGCTGCAGCAGCGATGGGAAATGCGCCGGAGTGGATGGTTGACTCGTGTTGGTTTTAAGCGAGAGCCTGTCTGTCTCTGTCTTTCTCTCTCTCCCTCTCTCTCTCTCTCTCTCGCTCGCTTTCATGGACACAATGGATCGACTCGTCCCGGCTCTCCCGCGGGAGGATAGACAGACGGGAGCTGCTGAGGGGCCAGTTCCGGCGTGTAAACAGGTATGTAGGTATGCGTGTGTGTGTGTGTGTGTGTGTGGGTGGGTGTGCGCGCGCATGTCGGGAGTGGACTTGATAAATTTACCTTGCAGATGCGCGCTGAGCATTCGACAGAGCGATGAGAAGGAGGGAGGATGAAGTGGGAGGAGGAGGAGGAGGAGGTGGTTCCGTTTTAATCCGACGCGCTGTGTGGATACAAAGGCTGCGAGCGAGCGCGCGCGAGTCTCACGCCAGAATTGATTTTCGTCATTATCGGGCCGGAAATGACGTAATCGCTCGTTTCATTTAAAGGAGCGACCGCGGTAATGCGCCTGACTGAGATTTAGTGGAATCGATGTCCCAGATATGAGTAATATAAAATTGATAATTGTGGAAGGTTTTGGTAGACTTCTTGCGCATATGACTTTGAAAGGAGGTTATTGACCTCACGTGACTTTTTAAGGTGGCTCATGCGTTTGGTGCCGTATCAAGTCGGGGCCCCACAAGGGGCTTCTTTATTATTGCCAAATTAAGTTAACGTATTTTACGTAAATTTATTGTAAATAACTTCTAAATGTTCAAACAAAAAAAAGATTTTATAAATAAGTAAAAACTTTGCTAATTTGTCGCTACATTTATATGACTAGTCGCAGTGCGCATGCGCAGTAGCACATTTGTAACGTTTATTGTTAATATCTTTTTTGTTTGGTCGTTAACCTATAATTCTGATGATATCATTAGATTCTTCACAAAAAAATCTTTAATTTCATATATTGTA
Source organism: Torymus aiolomorphi (assembly GCA_036365515.1). Lineage (NCBI taxonomy): Eukaryota > Metazoa > Arthropoda > Insecta > Hymenoptera > Torymidae > Torymus > Torymus aiolomorphi. The sequence goes on along the minus strand of CM070877.1, from coordinate 19,677,224 downwards.
CATTAAAAACTGCTTTTTTACAAGTTACTACGAAGCAATAAACTGTTCATTCCCATAAGGTTATGTGTTAAACGTACCTATTTATAAACTCAGTTTTATCGATAATTTGGTCGTTGACCTACAATTTTCTTAGTACAGATTGAAAGTTTAATGTCTAAAGAACATATTTGTTAAGTTTAAGATGTATCTGCTTTTTTATAAGAAATCGCATGAGCCACCTTAAAGTATTCAATCCTTTACTCAATACCTATAACGATATAAATCTCTTCCTTGAAAATATGTTTCGAATACTAAAAAGGAGAGTGCGACCCTCCGGGAAGAGGATTTTAACGGAGCCTTGAACGTCGATTTCTGATATCTAAAATGAAGCCCAGTGCTCACAATTCCGTCAAATGAGTCTTTTTTCTTGAGATATGGGCAACCTATCTGAAATACGCTCTATTTCCTTAGAAAATTATGTCTCTTCTATTGACTGTCACTTTGCAATTACATTTATGATACAAAAACGAGCAAAAAAGATTATAAAAGTAGGCAGAAAAAGCTAAAATTTAAGCTTTGTTTTGTTCAAAAATATTTATTTTCTGTATAAAGCGTAAAGCTGTACATGGATGATATAAATAAATAAATATAAATTTTTCAGGAAATTGCAAGCAATCAAAGATAGCGTAAGAATAGTTAACAATTTGCCTTCTATTTATACGATTGAATGGGGCATATTTTTAACCATTTTTACACGACCTTCGATTGCTTACAATTACCTGTAAAAATTCAAATTTTTAACAAAATAAAGCTCAAATTTTAGCTTTATCTGTCTACTTACTAATACCATTCTACAAAGTTTCGAGGCAAAAAAAAATACCTTTGTTTATTCTTGGAACGAAAATGAACGAAAAAGAACCAAATTTCGTTCCAAGAATAAACAAAGGATGTAATCTTTTTTTGTCTCGAAACTTTGTAGAACGATTTATTAGAGGATTACGCAGGGCAACTGAATTTGTTAAGACGCAAATCGTTATTCTTTTATAAATATTAATTATTTTTACATGTTCCGTCAATAAAACAGGGATAGTGGTAAAGAAAATACAATTTTATTTCTTTTTAATATTACATACGAAATGTAAAAAAGGATTACAAAACTTTTTTTATTATTTTCTTGTTATGTTTTTATTCCTTTTTTATTACAAAATCTTTTATTATAATTGTTTTTCTCGACTTAAGATGGTATAAAGTGTTATCTCGATCGAAGCCATAATTGAGATTCTGTCTACGATGTATATCGGAGTATACTGCAGATACGTTGCAGAACAATTTTTGCCTTTTTATTCATAGTTGAGGTTAGTTTTAGTGTTTTTGATTTTTTTGTCTTTTTCCTTGATAATGATATTATATTTATTTCATAGCTTGAATATTTTCTCCAAATATCATTGTTGTAAACTTCTTGATCTAAAAGTTTTATTACTGTATTGATTGAGTTTTAAACAATAGCTATTTCTTTTATAAAAAAGGGTAGTCTGAATTAATACTCAATTTTCGCTCGGAAAATATCCATTGTTTCCACTCACGTTTGGAGAGAACAACATAGGTTTTTCTGAAATATTCAAAATACTCGCCAAGCAAAGCGCAATCGCGCCCTTGGATCATAAGCAGGTTTATTTAAAGTCCATTAGGAGACAATCTATAGCCGCCGATATAAATTATTGATGGGAAACCTGTAACATTAATGCGAACGTCAAGAACTTCGGTATTAACACAATCACAGTTATTTTCTTAACTTTTCCAAATTCTAAATTATGGCGGTGATTTTGTGCGTCTATTGATGTCAATTATAGATAAGGCTCGATGGGAACACTTTTTCATGTATATTCATTTACTAAAGCCGTTGAAAAACGTCAAGCATCGGAAAATAAATTCTGGCAATGAAATCAATTTCTCGGTGATATAAAAGCTAGCCTGGGCGTCTTTCAAGACAAGAAACTCGTTCGAACATCGTCAGAAGAAGGCGGAGGAGGAGGAGTAGAACTGGGATGAAGAGAAAGGAAAAAGAAAGAGCGAGGGGAAGAGGAAGGCACAGGGAGAGAGCGAGAGCGTTTCGTTGCTATAACATCCTAGAATAAGAAACCGATATCTTGTCTTTCTGCACTTTCGCCATTGGTTTCACAGAGCCAGATGTAAGTACAATGGCCATTATGAATCCTTTCAAGAGGAGAACAAATTGAGAAAAAATCAAACTGCACGAAGATCTTATAGCTGCACCAATTGGCCAATTAAAGTTTCATTGTTTCTCCGATGTTCTCAATAGATCGTAAATATGCAAGCTAATATCGAGTGAGGGCGGAAGAAATTCGAGTGCAGCTGCTGCTCTCGAGGAAAAACTGCTCGGTAGTAAGAGAAAGATTATGTTCTAGTGAATAATTAAATTATTTTCTCTGAAAATTTGCTCGGATATTTAATGATTAATTTGAACATTTGTTTCAGTGGATTTTGTCCTTGGAAGCCACTAGGTGGCTTCTAAATAAAATTCTATCCTTCCTATAGCGTGCTTTTTTTGAAGTGATGAGTATTTAAAATTAAAAATACAGTTATATTTCCTTTACTATAATGACGGGTTTGAGAACCGACAGCAGCGTCAAAGATAATTAATATTATGAGACAAATGTGATTATGGTGTTGATTAGTTCGGTAGTACTTAAAAAATCTGATGAACATGTAATATCCAAAATTGTTTAATTCTGTTGATTTATTTCTTACTTAATGAAATTGATTGATTGAGTGTTCACATTATTGACCGCATATCATGTGGATTTTTCTTCCTATACTGAATTTGGTTAGCATGCGTCGCCATGGGCATATAGGTATTCTGTTTTGAATAAAATATCGTATCAAGTAGTAGTTTTTTTAATGAGCTAAGGTAATATTAGAAATACTTACGCTCGCCTCGCCTATTTGCAGCGTGCATTTGTGCACTGATAACACAAACTATTTAAGCCGGCAAACTGAAGAATTGGCATTAGTTTCACTCAGTCAGTGCAACATCATCAACAAGTCAAAATGAAATTCTTGTGCATCTTCCTCGCTCTTATTGTGGTGCTGTTTGGTACTGCTAGTGCCACGATTTGCGCCACAGATTTGAGAAGCGGCGGACCCCAAAACTTCAACAGTATATCGGCAATGTTCGCTGCAAACGGCCGAGGTGGACGTAAATAGTTCTAATATTCCCTTAGCTCATTAAAAAAAAATTAATAATTGAAAGGATATTTTATTCAAAACAGAATACGTGTTTGCCCATCACGGTGCATGCTAACCAAATTCACTAGGAAGAGAAATCTACATGACATGCGGTCGATAATGATAACATTCAACAAAATTCTTCAATATATTTCATTAAGTAAGAAATAAATCAAAAAATTCAAACAATTTTGGATATTACATGTTTATTAGATTGTTTAACTACTCCCGAACTAATCAAGTCCATAATCATGTCCGTATCATAATATTGATTATCTTTGACGCGACTGTTGGTAATCTAACCATGTCACCACAGTAAAGAAAATATAACCGTATTTTGAATCTTAAAAACTCATCACTTCAAAATAAGTACGTTACAGAAAGGAGGGAATTTTATTACATGACTTGACAAATAGTAATATTAACTCAGAAAGACATAAATCTTTTAATGGACTTTGTAAATATAATCGTTTTTACACTTTGTATAAATCTCTCAAAAGAAAATTCTATAACAATAAATGTCAATCTGCTTTTTAAGACCCATAAAATTCTCGTACAAAATTTGGTAGACACAAAAAGTGAAACTTGTTAAAAGTGCCCGAGATTCGTTGTTTACAGAAAAAATCGAAGTTGATCAATTGAATAATAATAACTTATTTAAATTTAATATAAAAAATTTAATTATAAGGAAAGGTTTGGTTGATCAGAGGAAGCCAATGAAGGTGAAGACACTCTTCTAAGTTTTTTGCAAAATTTTTATTTTGCGACGGTTCGCCAACGGGTTTGCTGGCTTCTTGAAACGTATTATTATACCCTTAAATATTTTAATTTATAAAATTGTCACATAGTTCTCCGCCTCAAGACGTCACAAAATAAAAATTTTGCAAAAAACGTAGAAGAGTGACTTCACCTTTATTGGCTTCCTCTGATCAAATAACCCCTACCTTATAATACACTATGGAAACCGACTTATACCTCAATCAATAAAAAATTTAATTTTAAGCATTTTTAATACTGCAAAATGATAATTTTGAAGTACTAAATTTAATTATTTAATCATTTTAGGAATTGTTATGCACAAACTCAATAGTGGGGTTTTTTGTACGCTCATGTTTGAACTAACGTAAGTTTTGAAGGAATCAAAATTGTTTCATTCTGAAAGAAGCTGATCAAAGCTCGCGTTTTCTAGCTTTATTTTCTTTTTTAAAGTACATGTACGAGACTCACGTTGACGAAATGATTTATGTTTGAAGAATGGATATTATGAAGCATTTAAAAAAAATAAAGTTATTGCCGAATGATCTGCTGAACTGAAAAAATCTGGTCTGTTAAGTGTATCTGAAAAAATTGTTATCTAATTTTAGTACTCATTTGTTTGGGAATTCCCGTAAAACTGCTTATATTAGGTTTGCAACAAGTTAAATTATAAAAATGGTCGTAGCGGGCGATACATTACGCATAAATCAGAGGCTATATTACACAAAATATTTTTGTAAACCAGTTTTTAATCAAGTTTTCCAAAGTAGTAATGGTCGAGAGTATATAAAGCGTCCGATTGCGGTACGAAACTGATTTATAGAGTTATCTTCCTTTATATGCACGCGAGCGAAATCTGAAAAACACATTTCGGAGTAAATAGTTCATTTGATCGAAATTTACGACAGTAAACTCTCACCGAAGCGATAAATATCGCATCAGCGGCTGTTTACCGCTCGCGCGCTTCGGAAAACACCACTTCGGGAAATTCTCCGCATCATGTGCTTTTAAAGTCCCCCTTCAAGTGTACGCTATACGTGCTCACTTCGCTATTAATAACAACATCGCTTTTACTCGGCCACGACCGAATTCGCTATCGCATAAATCTCGTCTTGTCGCGTTTTCCGGTTTACCGTGTCGGTTGCGCGGAGGGAGCGACGGCGTTGTACGCGCGCCTGCGCGCATATAGCTACATTCATTATTGCCTCCTTCGCCGCCTCTCCGCGCTGTCATTTATCATAATAAAGGCCGTTAAAGCGTCGAGTATCTTCTCTTCGTATCAGCGCGTGGCGCCGCGCGAGCGCGAATTAGGGGCGGTGAATTTCCATCTCGTGTACGAGCATGCGAGTCTACATTATGAAAGTGCGATAAAAGTCGAGAGTGCGGTGGGGTAGTAGACAGTGCTTCGAGCTATTGGGCGAAAAGTATTTAAGTTTCGAGTCGTTTTTAGAATACATTTTTAATGTGATATCTCTTTAAAGGGTAGAGTATACAGTCGCAAGTGAATACCTAGGTTCAATTAAATATTGAAAAAGAAAATAGAAATATAATTAAAATGTGAGGCGTATATACGTATTGTATTTTACTCATATATATGTCAAATTTCGAAAATAGAAATAAACTCACATTTTCATTTAAACCATTTAAATAATTGTTATATAATTTCATAAACTATAGTTAAATGATTTCACTTTATTTCCAAATTATAATAGAATAAAGGAAAATTATGAACGTAGCTTCGTTATGTAAATATTTCTCGATGTATGCTAATAATGTTTCAAGTTCTAGCGATCGATTTTAAAAATTTCCCCTGACATGAGTATATGATAAGATGAAATTTGATAAAACCTTTTTTTAGATTGAAATTCATTGTACCGTTATGCGCGAATGAACGTAGATACGGCTTGTGTCTCATACATAGTAATATTCAATATGGTGGAAAGATGGTAAGGCTATTCAGCAGATCAGAACAGATTTGCGTATACAGTTTCGAAATACATAATGATAATGTTTCATTTTTACCTAAAAGAAAGTCGTTTGTTCTGATGACGAAAATGAAGCGAAAAAAGATGGTGAAATGGGGAAAAGGGAAATAACACGTTATAGTAGTAGTTACTGTTACTATAGTGTCCAAAATAAACGTTGGATATGATTGTTATTATTCTTTATAGGTCAGGAGATATTGTATTGAAAATCTCAACCTTACAAAGATATTATTTTCATCAATAATTTGTGTATTTCTGCTGCGTCATGTTTTTTGTAAAAATATCAGTGATGCCTGTTTAATACAAATACAGATACGATAAAATGAACGAAAATTAATGTTCTGGTACTATTCACGAAAAGCGGAACTCACATGTGATGAGGACAACAACCTTTATCCAACAAAATATTCGCCGATGATTAATGTAGTTTTTTTCATCTTTTTTCTGAAAAAGAAAAGTATGAAACGCAGTACCGTTAACCCTCATCAAATAACAATCATTCATACGATGTTACGTGGAAAACAGGATATAGTCATTTGATATTGAGGTTTCTCTATATAGTATTTAATTTTCGTTATAAGGTAAAGTTTTCTTGTATCAAAAATTTCAAAGAATAATACTAAAATATCAGTTTGAAATAAAAAAAAACCATAGTAGTAAGCGAATTGAATCAACAACATTCTATTGAGGTTTAATTATTCCCTTCTTTCTATGATTTGAATTTCACACCTCGTTTTATACCCTAGCGAAAGTTAATATCGATTTCGTGCTCTCTTCCTCTACTCTAGCTTTTCTTTAAAAGAAGAATGTCGGTTACAGAAAAGGAAAGAGAAGACACGTCATAATTTTTGTGTTGAAATATTCTCTTTGTAAATAAAATGCATTCTCATTGTAAAGTAAAGTTTAGTCTACTTGAATAGAAAGGTAATGCATTAGATCTAAAAAGATAAAAGTTTATAATATATAATAAAACCATACTTATTGGCCTGTGTTTTGTATTTCTGTTACAGGCTCCTTTGTATTCACTTTACAATTTAGTATACTTTTGTAGAACAAAACTGTCTAAATAAAAACCATCTATCATCCTCAAGAACAAAAGATTTCACTTTATTTCATTATAAAACATTAACATGATCGTATCAGATTTGGTTTAATTCGTTTTAGTATTGTAATATTAGGTAAAGTTTTCTTCTATCAAAAATTTCGAAGAGTAATAAAAATATATCAGTTTGAAATTGAAGAAAAAAGTATAGTAGTAAGCGAATTGGATCAACAACATTCGTATTAGATTTTATTAAATTCATTTTAGTATTGTAAGTTTTCTGTATTACAAAAAAGTATCGACTTTAATAATATTTTTAACTTGTATTAACAATTGATGCATTCGAAAAAATAAAATAGAAATGAAATAACTTGAAAAAATAAATTTCGAGCAATAATTATTTCCCTTCGTTTTTCTGTAATACTTTTAGTACTGTAAAAAATAGCATATTTTCATTTTTTCACATTTATATATATTTCGCTTAGCAATAACTGAATATATTTTGCTCTCGAACAATATTATTATACAGGTAGAGAGAATTTAAACTTGAAGATAATCAGTTCATTAATTTATCTTGTATTTCCCAAAAAAAAAATATAAGTTTCCTATGACGAGGTTCCTCAACAAAATACAAAAGTCGACTATCTTATAGGACCAATTACTACCGATTAGTTTTATTCTCTTTTACACATCAATCAATATATATCTAATCCATTCAAACAATCTAAATCACATTTCGTTTCAGTTTTAATTAATGCCACTGCTATTTGTACGACAGATTTAGGTACACAAAGTATATTATATATAATGGGATATAATTTCTCTAGTCAGATATGAAAACAAAATAAACATCACAGCGAGGTATTTTGGAACTCATACTCTGAATTAACATACTATATTTTTCTCGTACAAATAGCATCAGCCTTTAATTAATGTGTTACTGCGAAAGATAAATTTCATACTATTTCTATCTATACCATATCAACTTCAACTTCATCGAGGTTGCAAAACCATCCATCTCAATTAACAGGTTACTCAGCCCATTCAAATCTTATTTACTCCCATTCCCGCGATTCCCGACGAGTAAAAACAATTCCTCCCGCCTCCCATTTCCAACCAAAACAGAGTGCACGTGTATATATATGGCGAGGGAAACCCTCGAGAAACCATCGCTCCGCTTCCTTGCTTCCTTCGCCCTCATCAACGACAAACCGAGAAAGCAGCAGCTAACTCCCAAGGAGCACGAGGCCACCAACCCCGGGGTTATTGCGGCTTCCTGATTGACACTGACGTACGACTTTCTTTTTTCCGCGCACGCGCGCACGCGTTTGGTCTCCGGAGGGGTGCGCACGTGACGTCAGTGCCCACACGTACACTCTCCTCGATTCTCTCGTGCAGAGTGAGTCCGTGCGCTCGCACTTGCCCCCTCGGGGGATTAACAAAATTTAGAAGGCTGCCTTCGCTCAAGCGCGAAGCTTTTCGCTCGGAGCTGGAGGTGTCAAAACACCTGAACTTATACATATATACTCGTCGGGGGCGTATAATTCGGGGACGAGTATATGTATACACGTGCGACTTATTCGTGTCAGAGGCCTCGCGAGCGAGTGAGCACGAGTTAATTACGAAATGCCAAGCGACATGCGCAGTAATCGCATTAATTCGCGAAGATCTTTTTGCGGTTTCGTAAAAAATGAAGTATAATTATAATATCCCTGCTGGAAATCGTCCATTTTTCATCCATTTGTGAAACGATTTTTCTCCCATTTTCTAGCCATTTAATGGCGAGTTGACCGAAATCGCTAGAAAATGGCTAGAAAATGGGAGAAAAATCGTTTCACAAATGGGAGAAAAATGGACAATTTCTACCAGGGAAGTGTTATGTTAGATTTATTTAGACTGTATGTTTAGTTATCCATCTGTAGACTGTTGATACAACGAGTGACCGATACCTTTGTGCACAGTTTTCGATATCGACACCTATTGATGTAAGCCTGGTAAAAATGGTTGGTTTCACTCGAGTTTAAAAAGTTTTCTTTAGCTGAAGATAATCTCAAACTTGTTGATGTTTGAGAAAAGTTCGGAAAACATTTGCAGAACTTTTAGATTTGGAATTGTCTCATTGTATAATTTTGTTAACATTTCAACCACACGGCATTTCGCCAAACTTTCTACAGATGAAAATTTTTTTATGGTAGTACCTTTGTTTTAGGTATGTATGTCACATTTCATAGGATTCATAGATGAGATCAAATAATTGTCTAAACAAAATGACCGATATTGCATAGGTATGCAATGATTACTCATCGAAGTTGTTACCGCATGCAGCGTAACTTAACTTTGATTATCAGCCAAGATGCAGTTCCGCTGCTTCACAACATTTATCTTTCTTATATTTATATATATCGCTTTATAAAATGTAAAAATGGTAATCTACAATTAAAATACTCGACAAACTACCATAATGCATTAGTTAAGCAACCCTGATTAGATTTAATTAAACTTGCCGAAGTATATTATAACTTAAATTATAAAGAAAGTCTCCTGCGACTTTTCCTCGTAAATTGAAAGAGTCGCAGTAGAAAGCTTAAATCAATTGAAGAGTTTTTAATTTGGATAAGTAATTACATGATTCAATTAGATCCCTTTAAACTAAGTATTTCGCTGCAGCTAATTTGATTAAAGTTAATTAATCGAATTTTGCGAAGTTGATAATTTGCTAACTCCCTACGTAATTATTTACTGTAACTACTAATATATTACAACTTTTGATCATGCTCTAAAATTACACATCATTACCGTTACGTCGATAATTCAGACAAGTATTATCATAAGTACGGGGAAAAAGTATGATCAGCCAGTCGTAAGGTATACGCGTATTTTCACATTTAAACAACGAGTCACGATCATCCGTACGTGTAGAGAAGCAAAGCGCCGATTCTATTAATTAAATGCTGCCAGTTGCTTATGCACGAAACTAATTTTTTTATTTATATTGAAAATAACGCTGCGATACCATTACGGAGATAAAGCCCCTAACCGTAACTGAGCTTCTTATTTTCAGGCTTGGACTTATCGAAGCATGCTTCTATATTTTTTTTTACTGTTAGTTATTTTCTGCGAAGTTTGCCAAACGGAATACGAGGATTAGGTCAGAGCTCGGGAGAGATGGCAAAACATATCTTAAGTAGAAACATTCTTTGTAAAAAATCTTCACGGACTCTTTTAAATAATACACATATTTTAAAACATCCATTTCTCAATTTTAAAATAATTCTCCTTCCTGATAATCTTAGTTTTATTAAAAATAATGCATACACAGCGCATTAATTACCAGTGCAGGGCAGGAAAAAAGATCATTAAAATGTGAAAATACTTTTCCGATATTTTGTCTTCCTTTAAATAAAGCCATAAACCGAGACTAATTAAAAAAGTTAATCACACGTTACACTTTTCTCCAATTCCCAAGCCAACGTCAACTGAAGGCAAAACTTTTTTTCGCACGTAGAAAGAGCAAAAAGAGTCACTTTATGTTCCGTTGCTCTGCCAGGACGCGTCTCACTCCGACAGGAAAAAGAAGAAGAAGAGAGAGAAAGCGTACGAGAGAGAGCGAGAGGGAGAGAGAAAAAGAGCAATACAAAATGAGAAAAATAGTATTCGTGAAATTAACGGCGATTAAAGAAATCAAAATCAAATCATTATTAAATTTAAAACTATATCTGAAATTACTTTTTCTCACATTTCAGAATAACATTTCCTCGAATAAGTTTGAAGCCTCACATCAACTTAATTTCCATTTTCTCCAAGACGTTTATAAATATTAGTATACATTCGCCTTGCGAGATGCGCCGATGCGCGTCTCCGTATTTCACAAACTTTCTAGTAGATTAAGCAGAGACGCGAATGAGACAAGCGTCCCTTAACGCAGCGCGAGTCTAAATCATTGCGTCGCGCGCGGGGGCTATCCATTCGCCCGATCGGCCCATTTACCCGGCGAAGCGTCTGAGAGTAGCTGCGAGCAGCTTCCTCCGGCTGTGCTTAGTCCGATTAACTGGCAAGTGTGACATTCAGCCGCGCTGATTAATGCGAGTGCGTCTTAGTTGGCACAATTCACATCGTAAATACGGACACGCCGAAGAAAGTTGTTGTCTATAGTTAAAAAGAGAACACGGAGTGGTGACTGCCTTGGTGAAATATCGAATTAATGGGGAACAGTGGTACGGTCGAATGTGATATAAATTATTAATTATTATATATAAAGAGATAAAAGCTTTGATTTTAATATATAAATGATTTAAACAAATTTATAATTGAATAAAGCAGCATTTTTATTATGAGTTCCATATCAGTGGTTATTTTGTGAAGGTATTCTGTAAATTAGCAAGGTATAGTCATAAAAGTACGTTTTAATTGAAGCGTTCAATATTTTCAAAAACACGTGAGAATTTGCTCGTGAAATTGATGTGCAAATAAAATTTGATGCATGAGCTTGCATGAACGTGCATGATGACGCATGAAAATTAACGAGCATAGCCCCTTTTGAACCGGAAAGGCATTTTAATTGCCAGAGGAGGTAGCTTGTAAAATAATTCAATATATGAGAATTCCTTTGCTTCAATCAATGTTAAATAAACAATAGGAATACTGTATTTATTTAATGTAGGCATAAAGGTTTTATTTGCCATTTCGACTAGAAAGGACATAATTCTCATTATTTTGACTTGTTGATATTTCACTGTAAGAATGGATTAAAAAAATATAATGTTACGTATAAACTAGATTTCTATTAATATTTTCAACAATCTATAAAAATTTATTCATTTAAATCTTCTGTTTTTTTTCTTTGTTGCTTTTAGTTTTCAGTATTTACTTCATTCCTGTCTGATTTACATGTTTAGAATATTGTATTTTCTAATTAATTTTTCATGTAAAATGCAGTAGATTTGTTTAATGATTTTTTGAAGTACCAGAAGATCTTCAAAATAGACTAAAGTTCAATCACGTGAATTAAAAAAAATATATATATTATGGAGTCAAGCGCAAAGTTATAAAAGCTTTTATCTAACATTTTATGAAAATGAAAGAGATACCTTCTTGTACAAGGACACAATATCCTGTCTCATGGTTATAGAAATAAACAATTTTTCATTTTCTATTAAAACAAAACTATTTTAGCTATTTTAGCAGATTGGCTATCTTTTACAAAATCAAGTGGAGGTAATACATCAAATGAAATGAAATTTTCTTAAACTGCATGCTTTTTCATTTTGATTTCTTATACTGCATTTCAACTTACCAGTTGCCAAATAGATTTCCAAACCCTCTATATTTCTTCTAAAATACAAACTTTCGAAAATTTGTAAAAAGCCCCTTCTTTAGAAGTAGAAACCCAAGATACATGCGCCAAAAGCCGCCAGCATTATCAGCCGTGCCAACACACAGAGGCGCGCGCTGTCAAAAGAGAAGAGTATCTCTTCCCCTTGCAGAGAGAAATAGGCGTGTAGCCGCTCTATACATACAGATAAAAGTACACACGTACACTGGACGTGAACAAAAAGACGAGGGATTTAGAAACTCCTCTCGAATTGAAAAGAAGCGGCCGCTGCCGTAATATATGAAAGGCCGCAGCGAATTCTCCTTGGCCGCGAGCGCGCCCACGCTCTTCAATTAATTTCGACATATAATCAGCGGCCTCTTTGCCGTTCGCGCCCGGCTTTTTATTTCCGAGCCAATGTTTACCCGGTTCTTCGAATAGTTTATTCGATAAAGCCTGCGCTTTGTTCTGGCTTTTTAACATAAAATAGATTTTCAATTTGAGATACGCGAAGTATTATAAGAGAAGGTATTTTTCTTATACTTTTATGCTTCATATAAAGTATACCATACTTTTAAATTATGAAATTCTAATGCTTCTAAATTATGAACTTCATGAAAGTATAATACCACATTTATCAACATATCCTAATTCAGAGATATTCTAATAACTAAACTTTTACAAACAGCATAAGTATAAGGTAAACACATTTTGTTTCGTGATTTAATCAATGATAATTTAACTTATTTGGTGACTGGAAGGCTATGCGCACTTATTGTTGACTTTTACTTGTTTTCGATATTCGATTTTCCTCGTGAAGAATATTGATACCTTTCTTAAATAATATGAGACCTTCGATTGGACTGTTTAGTCAGATTTCTGCCTTGAGCAAAGTAATTGAGAATTTATTTTATTGGTTCCAATACAATTCGATGAACAAGTGTATTTTAGGTGCTTATATCGTCAATACCGAAAACATTTAAATTACCTAAACGATAGTCTTACCCGTCCAAATATTAACCACACCGCGGTAACAAAGCTATAATGCAAAGTTAATAAACATCTGCAAGTAGTGTAAGCCGAGTCCAGTCGGACGTTGATTTTCAGTAGATGTTTTTATAACTTCCCGATTACGTCGTCTGGTGGCCCATGTTAATTTTCTTGTTAGACTTGTGAAAATTGAATCATTGCTTGGATAATAAAAAGACACAAAATAATAAAAAAGAAAAAAAAACTACATTATAGATTAATTCACTACTTAGATCCAACTTCAAACAAAATAAACGGAAGTAGTTTTAGTCCGAGTCTATTCAGACGCTGATTTTTAATCAATTTTTTTGGTAATTTCCTCACCTAATAAACCTTAGAAAGCTTAAATTAAATAATACTTTTAGAATGGAAAATTTATTTTCATTTGTATGAAATCCATTCTAATGACAATCTTAATATCACGCTTTTAACACGAAGGGCTACTCACTTAGGAAAATGTGTGAATGATAACAAAAGTGAATCGATTTCATGACGATTTCAAGTGAATTCAAGAATTACAATCAAATCAATTTAAATTAATTAATGTAAGCTCAGCGTCGGAGAGCATGTGAGGAAGAAGGTTTAGGTAAAGGTTAATAAATAAAGTGCGTAGAAACGAAAATGAAAGTTAAATAAAATTTCAATAAAAAAGAAAACGATAGAGCAAAATTAAGAGAGAAAAAAATAAAATAAAGTATCAGGCGAGGTTTTAGGCAAAAATGATGCGTGCGAGATTCTCGAGTTCGAGGGTTCCTTGCCCTTTCCCCGTTGGCTCCGAAAGGTGTTTGAGAGTCCTCTCGTTCTGCCCTGGTGCTAGGCGAGGGAGCGGGGAACCCTTTATGTCAAAATAGCAATGGAGTCGCTGCGGCGAGAGTCAGGCGAGGTCCTCTACTAGAACCTGGCAAGGCCAGGTGGTCCGCCTCCCCACTTTTTGTTATTAAAGGTTGCGATAGCTGACTCGTAACAATACCAAACCAACATCTATTTCGCTATTTGCATTTTCAAACGGTTAAAAATAATAAAGCTTAAGCAGGAAATCATATATTTAATTAAGCAGTTTCATTAAAACTCGTATAACATATTCATCCTCACAGAGTCGAAATATCATTCAACGTTAATATATTCACATGTTCATTCGAACGATTTAATATACCGAAATAGGCATCATTTACTTTTATTTCACTGGAGAATTAATATATAATGCAGAAAGCGACAACATTCGCCAGTCTCGGTAACGCGAACAGGAATGCACGTATTACTAGCGGAATTGGCGACCATGTTGTTTCGACGTGCCGACTGATTAAAAATTAATGAGGACGATTCGTGGAATTTCCCCGGGGGCGTTACCTACGTAACAAAATGAAAGCCGCCCACACGACGGAGCCAATATCATTTTAATTCTAGCGGAAAATTTTTTTGACCAGGATACATCCTTCGGTGATTAAAGCGGAAATCAATTGTTAACCAACGTAATGTAAAAGTATATGTGCTCTTTCAATCTTGAGTTGAGCTAAATGCAAAGGTCGGAGAAAATCCTGCAATTATTATTTAAAAACGAATAAGTGAGAAAATTGACTAATTTTCTACTAAATATTCACTTATTACGCAGTGAAAATTCCACTGGTCCAATAAGTGAATATTCAATAAAGTATCAATAAAATAGATTTTTTTCACTTGTTCGCACCAATTAGTGACTTTTCACTTATTCATATTTAGAGAGTAGTTTCGACGATGTGTAGCACTTTTTTCTTGTTTATTGATGTGTAGCAAAATAATTGTGATAAAAGTTTGGAGTAGTTTAGGCATAATACATAGATATCTGTACAGTGTACATATAAGTAATGGTTACTTGCAAAATATTAATAATCTAACTATCGATAAGTTGCGCACTCTACCTTACCGACTGTACGGCTAATGCATCAAAATTGAGGGTGGAAAATTGTGGATGGGGTGTACAGCAGCTTTGTTTAGACCTCACCGAGAGGGTAAGGGGAGGAAGGGAGGCAAGGGGGTGGTTGTCTAGAACTCTCATGGTCCAGAACTCTCGTAGCCTTATCTACTCAGAGAAAAGAAAATTATGTGTTTTTAAACTATTTCACCATAATGAATGTATTATGAGTAAGATCGAACAACTTGTAAAACACCTAGTTATCATAAAAATAAAAATAAAAAATAATTTGGTATTAATTATGTATCAAACGTTCAAGCAATTAAAAATCTTTCTTGCACAAATTATCCTTTTCATTACTATCATTATTATTCCAATCTCCAGCATGATTATTACCATCGCTATAATAAATTACGCGTTCGTACTCGGGCGAAACACGTATAGGCGGGAAGTGGGGGAAGAATAATAGCGCGCGCCGAGGCGCCAATGCGCGTCTACTTCGCGCGCGACACGCAAAAGAGTATAAAACAGCGCCGCCGCCGGGAAAAAAGGGGCAAAACCGGCGCGGTATTCTGAATTTCTGTTTCGGCGCATCGTTCGCGTGCGGTACAAATGAGGAAGGTGGAGAGCGCGGGACACTGGGAAAACGGGGGAAAAATTTTCGCCTGGAGAAACGCATGCTGCCCTTCTTTTTTCCTCTCCAACGCTTTTTGCGCACACGCGCTCGCGCGCATAAATTGTGCTGCGTGCGAAGGCCGCTGCGGACGATAATTCATTCGGTTTTTGCAATTTCCCGTGGACGGCTATGATTTGTCAATCTCCGCTGCGCCATAATTTATAGGAGGCGAAGCTTATTGGCGATATGAATGCGAGCGCGGATGTTTGGCAACGCGGTTTAATCCGAGGATGATATTTTTGTTGCTCCGATTGGATATCGACGTTGTGCGAGTCTGTACTTTGAGTTTTGAATTTCCGCAGGATTTTTGAGTGATCAGGGCAGCGATTGATTTTCGCATTTCGAAATTTCGAATTGAACTCGGATATTCAATGTTTATCCTCGAAATTTCTCGGATTCCCGGCGATGGAGAATGGAGCGATCTGCAGAATACCTGGAAAAATTTGAATCGCGGTATAATATTGTATGTTACAAACTCATTGCAAATTCCAGTAAATTTGTAACAAAGAGAACCACAATTAAAACATCGTATAAATTCAATATAACGAGTTATAAAACTTCTATTTTTGTTATAAGATTGTTATTTTGTTCAAGTGATTAAATTGTGAAATTTAAATGTTATATACTAAAAGAAAATCAATTACCAAATTGATAAATTATTGTATAATATGAATAATTACGTATATATAGATGCAGTCATGCAGTACGTTTTACCCTGACCCAGAATTATTTTCTCGCCATTTACACAACTTTTCTAACATTATTATAATCTTTATTCAAGTTTTCACATAGGTTCTCTTCTAAAAAGAAGGACAAATGTGCTAGTTCATGATAAGCGTAAGAATGGTACTTAAATATAATTTTTTGCATAGTATGCGTAAACTACGTCGATTCGTGCTTTACTCATACTATAAAAAAAAATATTGTTCGCCACGCGGGCGAAATCTTTACGACCTCGTGATCATCCAACACTTGGGCCGGCTGCGCCGACCCTCGTGCGTATTGATCACTCGGTGCGTGAAGTTCAACTTTACGCCCTAGTGACGAAAACTACTATAATGACCCTGTTATTAAAATACATTATGACAGTTGTTAAATGATACGCATACTACTTTTACGTGGTATGTGTTGATATATTGATAAATAAAATTTTTATTGATATTTGAAGAATCTTTTTAATCATTAATCGATCATAAAGTTATAATTAATATTAGCGTAATGGTATTTTATTTGCATAAGCGACAGTTTAGAGCTTGGTATAAGTTATAAATTGTTAGTGGAACGGCATTCTTGGATATTCGCTGTTTAAAACTTTCAAGCATTGCTTAATACCCACAAAAATTTGTTCTATCACCAGTTAAAAACTTTTGACAATTCACCTTGTAAAACTATTCGCTTAATAACTACTTGTTAAAGTCAAATCAGTTCAAGATAAATTTTAGTTGTAGTGTAAAGCATCATGATATAAATTTGGATTTAAATTGATTCTCACAAAGATTTCTTCCAGATATGCAATATGAAAAGCTTAAAAAATTGCGTTTGAAGTTTTAATTATGTATCTATTTAATGTTTCTTAATTGCGTTTGGCTCGATAGTATATAATATACTGTAAGTTTAAGCTCTTACGAGGAAGCAAAGTATATAAATACGAATAAACCATTTACATTCGTGGGAATCAAATATTTTTACTCTTCAAATAAAAAGGTAAAAAGATTATTTCAGACCCTTCACCGAATCCATGAAAACGATCAAAACATTTATACGAAAAATGTAACCTTTGACGTTTCCACGCGTAACGGTTATGTTTTTATATAAGACAATTTCCAGCGAATGTTTTTCCCCATCAGTAGAATTCTTTCTACACCTATTGGTAAAAACTTAATAAGTAAACAATGATTAAATTGAAGTTTCAATTCTAGCACCTTTGAAACTACATTTGCAGTAAAAAAATTTCTTTGAAAACATTCGAACACCATACTCGTTCCAACTGAAGATCAAAGAGTATAGTGTACCACTCCGAGAATAACCGCTGAGTTCCAAATATCTAAAATTCACGCGAGCAGCCACCTATCCTACGCTGCTCCATGCGCTCGCGTTCTTAATTATACAGCCTCTCGGCATTCTCTTGCCCCGCACCCTCTCCCGAAAGAAGCTCCAAATTACCTGTGCTCCGCGCACGTCGGAATTTCTTAAAACACTCAAGAACCACATAACCGCGGCTTTGGCGCGCCTCGGCCCCCTTCAAAAGCCGGCCACACGAGAAATGCCTGATTAGAGGGCAGACGCGATGACGACGGCGGCACGGCATTGTCGATGCACTAATGGCGCGCCCCGGAACACCCCGGCATTGTGCCGTTTCTCGCTTCCTAATTCATTAATCACGCGAGGAGAGAGGCGCGCAAGAATCGCGCGCGTACACAGGAGGTGTTAATTACCCAGCGGTCACGAGATTCTGTAAGAGGGGAGGGGTCAATTTCACGTTCGACTTCGCGCGTGTATAGGATTGCCTCGCTGCTGCTGCTGCTACTGGGGCGCTAGCTTATTTGGCGCATGAGAGATTTCAATGTGTATTCAAGGTGATGCGGTCGGGGATTCGGGATGTCTCGCGGCTGCAGGCGCTGGTTAGTCATTGAGATTGCGGAGGAGCTCTGGTGCTGCTCCTTTGCTTCTCCATCACAGCGCGCTGTGGGAACAACCTCGTATATGAATGTTTTCCTTTGACGTTTCAGGTAATATGGACTACGTAGGTGTAGCTAGAAAAGTGTAGTAGTAAGCTAAAACAGTAAAAACTTACAGTTTTAATTTGTACTTGTTTAGCGGCATTTTTGTTGCTCGACTTTAAATTATCGTGATTTTAGAAGGAGATGTTAAATTTTTAATTTATAGAAAAAAACGAATTGCAGTTCGTTTTATCTGTATGGTTTTTTAAATATTTTAACATTTCTTTTAAATAAAATTAAGCATCTATATAACCTGAATTTTTCTAAATGCTAGCCAAATTTTTGTACTCAAAGACAGTGTTATAGATCTAATTAGTAAAATTGTACTAGTTTATTAGATATGCAGTAATTTAGTTATTGATTTATGTACTCAGATGTTGTTTAGCATGAATGTTGAAAGTACCTTACAGATATTTTGAAATCCTTTTTTGAGGTTGAAAAATCTGTCCAAAATAAATGGGTCTGAAGTTCGCAGCATTGAAGTGCAACGAAATAAAAAAAAATTATTTTGCTTCATGGTTATACTAATAAATATTAATTTTGTGTGCAGATTTAGTGTTTTATAGAATAAAATAACTTTATAGCAAAGGATTAGATGAAATTTCCATTGTTTAATAACTTAAAATAATCGTAAGAAAGTATTTCGTTGCATTCCAACGATGCAATCTTCAGATCCATCAAAATAAAGAGTATATATCTGATGAGTTCGGAACAAGACGGTCTTAAAAAATACAAGTAACAGACAAATACCTATCTACTTCTATCTACTATGTATAAAAAAGCCAAAATGTCCATTCGTCCGCCCGTCCGGCCGCCGATCTTTACCTAGTAGTTCATTTGTATAAAGGGTTAAGTAAAGGGTTGAAAAAAGGGTTAAAAAAAGGGTTAAAAAATAGTATATTACGGTACTAGTGCCTTAAGTGATCTATTATTGCTGCACGTTGCTGCAATTTTATTATCTATTATTAAAATTCGTTATCCTATCTGATTTTTATTGTTATTCTTATTTTTAAATATATACCTTATTAAATATACTAACAATAACCAATTATTTTATGCGCTATTTACTCGCTTTTGTGTGTAGTTGCTGCAATTTTACTTTCTATTATTAAAATTCGTTATCATAACTGATTTTTATTTTTATTTTTATCTTTAAATGTACCTTATTAAAATATTCTATTATAAAATCCTGATAATAAAATAATTATATAAGCTAAAGGTAGCCCTTTTTTAACTTTTTTTTAACCCTTTATAGCACGGTGTGATTTAAATCCGCACTTAGGTCACGCCTATCCGTGACTTAAGTAGTCGATTATTGCACCGTGTTTATCGCACGCGCTACGCTCGTGCGCTAACCTCACGGTACTAAAATGGACTGCTTAAGGCACGAATAGGCGTGACAGCGGACTTAGGTAAACGTGTTATAAAATATCGTACGACACTAGTGCCTTCAGTGGCCCACGTAAAAGCGAGTAAGTAGCTCATATAATAATTGGTTATTATACAAATATTTAATGAAGTATATCAAAATAATATATTTAATACGTATATAATAGGTACATCTAAGATATTCATTGTTTAAAGAATTTAAAAAAATTTTAATGCGAGCAATATGACAGTCTCAACTCTCTATAAACGCAGAGAGGAATTTTTTGAAATAAACAAACAATGATACTAAACATGATACCTCATCATTCATTTAAGTTTTTATTACTTAACCCTTTAATTAACTCGTTACTTAACCCATGCTTTTAATGCATTTTTAAATCTCTAGAAGACCGGAAAGCCGATATATTGGTTCGCCCTGTGATATGAACTTTGTATATAATTGATACATGATACTAGACACTAATTTGGGCACTTTTAAAGGGCGCTTTTAAATCTCAAATCCCGGCCGTCTAAAGATTAACCCTTTTTTAACCCTCCTTTAACCCTTTTTTAACCCCCTTTTAAACCCCCTTTAAGCCCCTTTTTAACCGTTTTTAACCCTTTTTAACGCTTTTTTAACCTTCATTTTAACCCTCTTTTTAACCGTTTACTTAATCCTTTACTTAACCCTTTATTATTGTTATTTGTTGTTGTTTCCTTATTATTGTTTTTACGTAAGTCTTTCTTCCGCAATGTTTCTTTTACTTTCTTCTTGGTAGTGGCATTTTTACGCGATTCTTTTTTCCACGATGCTTCTTTTACTTTCTGCTAGGCAGTAGCATTTTGTCACGACTCTTTTTTACGCCATGCCTCTTTTTCCTTGTGCTCGATAGTGGCTTCTTTTCGGAAGTTTCTTTTTGTAATAACTTCATCGTCGTTAATTAAATTTTCACATCGTTTTTTTATTCTATTTGCCTCCGATAATTTTTGTTCGGTGCTAGCATTTTTTCGTGATTCTCTTTTTCTAATTGCTTCTTTAATTTTCTGTTCTGCAGTCATATCTTTTCTCGGTTTCCGTTTTCCACTTGATTCCTTTAATTGAAATTCTTTATTTGCAATGTTTTCAGTTACTTTGCTCTGATCATTCTTAGCATGTAATTCTTTATAATTTGAATAAGAATGTATTTTTGTATCACAATTTCTATTATCGATGTTTTCATGCAAATCGACAATTTCAATCACTCTTTTTTTTATTATTATAATTTTCTGATTGCAATTCATACAATTTACTACAATTAGTAATGTTTATTGAAATTTCTAATTGGTTTTGTAAGTGTTGCAATTGCGACATACCATATTAGTGCAATATTTTCCATTTGAATAATTATTGATTCTGCTACCTTGTACTTTGTTATGGACTATTGGAAACATTTGTATTTCATTTCGTTTGAATATATTAATTAAATGTGTCATATTCGCGTGTTGCTAATTCAGAATTCTATTTTAATTATAAAATAAAGATAATGAAAAGAGTTAACGCGTGAAAAAGGTGACAGTCTCGTTCAGCACCGAGCGGTTTGCACTGACGGGATTTGATTAGCGTGGTGAGTAGGCGAAACAAAGGGTGGTTATTCTTGAAAGACTTGAGAGTCCTTTTAGCGGAAATATTAGATTAATTTAAAAGCTTACCTTTTGGTTGGTCAATGAAATTCGCTGGAACGTATTTCCTGTTACTTCCTTCCTTCTGTCTGGTTTTATTAGTATATATGTTTTATGGTTTGGCAAAATAGGATGTTGGAATCACAGGGCTCGAAAGAATACCAGTAGATGTGATAGCTAACGATTCTTTTATTTAAACACTTAAAGTTAATATAATCGCGAGATTTTAAGTCGGAGGCTACTAAAGATACTGCACTTGAGCAGAACAAAAACTAGACTGACGGTCCCTTGAGGTAAGAGAGTCAGGTACAAAATATGTAGATGAATCCGAGGTGCATCTGGCACCTTTACAATCAAAGTTGTGATTCAAAACGAAAAACGGAGCTGCACTTGAGTTGACTAGACGCGCCACGTTTAGTCTACTCGTAGCAAGCGTCCTTTATTTAAGATAATTTATAATATTATTTACCTAGCGGGAGTCGCGTATCGCGGACTACTGTTCCGTCGGTAAACCTTTTACGAGGGGTCTCGGGCCTGAGCTGAGTCGCGTATCGCGGACTATCTTGGACTATGAGCAGTGAGGAGCATTTTGTAAGCCCTTTTATACTAAATATTACAAAAGAGAGAACACCTGTGTTTACCCTTCAATAGAGTCATACGCATCACGCGACAACGCGTGGTGGGAAAAACCCGAAAAATATACTTCATAAATACGTCTCTATTAAATACTATGCACAACTGTGTAAACAATATCGGTAAAAAGCAATTAATCGAGCCATCATTCGGTGATTGGATGATGTCTCGATTGCGAACAATATTTAATTAAGCGCGAGTATTTCTAGAAGAATTCTCGGATCAAAAGAATAAAACACGTGTGTTTACCCTCTGATAGAGCTATACGCATCGCGCGACAGCGCGTGCCAAAAAAATGTATTTTGAACGTCTCCATCAGACGGTATACACAACTGTGTAAACAATCAATTAATTAAAACTAGTAGATTGAGGCATCATCCGACGATCGGATGATGTCGTAATAGCGAGTAATATTTATGTATACTTTTATTTAAGAATTCTCGGAATCAAAAAGAATATGACCAAAAGAAAAAGAAATAAAGGAAAAATTTTGATTTGACGTCACAAATGATTTCTCATTTTTGTTTCCTCAAAAGAAAAACGCTGCCAATTCATTGGCACGTAGCTTCCTCAAACTTAATTTACTGATTCCTTTAATCAATTTTTAATTCCAATATTTAAAATTTAATGCTTTATTTTGTACGGTGAGACTATGTTAAATGGCTTGTGACTTTCTATTTTTACTCTTTCTATTTTTTATCATTAAAAAGCAATTATTATTATACAATTTTATATTTTACAAAAAAAAATTCATTGCCCACAAAAAACACAAAAAAATGATCATCACGACCAGATATTCGCGATTAATTAATTTTAATAATAAAAAGAACAATTTCACCAAATTTACACAAAAATGATAAAGAATTGGAATTGGTTGTTATAAATACATTTAATAAAGTATATCTAAAAAGTATCTGTTATAATCCATCTTATACAGCACATAAATTCCACTTTTAAATTAATATATTTGAATTAATATATTTTCTTATAATACAGTAGCCATTTTTATGCAAAATTTGAAATATAGAAAATACAGGTAATTAAAACAGTTAAAATATCATCGGGAAAAAAACATAATTAAGCCGAGCGAGCGAGAGCGAGCGAGGTATTTCGCTAGTTTGAAATAAAAAAAGATCTATTTTTTTACTTAAATTCATGCACAAAAGGCAATTTATTACATTTTGTTTTTTCCCCTGTATATTATGTAAATAATTTGAGTTCTTATAGAATAGTTTTGCGATATCTAAACAATCCTACTTTTATTTTTGTAAAATAAATGTCACATCTAATCTTCGAAGCCAAATAATGGATTTTTTTTTAATTATGAATTTTTTACGAGTTTTACGTATATCGAAAAAAATATCGACTAACAAATGTAATTATAGAAATGTAACACAGTTTTGGATCGATAGTTACATTTCAGGATTACGTGATCATTCTCACATACACTGCACGTTAATTACCTCGATTCTCCAAGGAGCATAAATGTTTTAGTGCTGACGTGAGCCAATTTTCCATTTGAATTCAGATTATCCTTTGAGATTCAAATCTCAAACATTTGCATACAGCAATGTTGCAAGGTTTACTTATAATAAAACAAGCCCATATTCATTAGATATTAAAAAAATTTAATTATAATTTTGTTTCATTTTTTAAATTATATTTTACATAGTAAGTCCAACGCTGTTTACTATTTTATACCTGATCAATATAGAATCAATTCGACATTTGGAAGACTCTTTAATCAGTTTCTCATAAGTTTTAATGTCAGAATGAACGTTTATTTTGTAATTCCGTATACAAATTTTAATTTCTGAGGCTGGTTAGTTAGTAAAACTTCTACTATAGATATAATTATTTTTATAGTTTACCCTTACTAAGCACCATTCACTAAATCTTCAGCTTTTATCTTTATTTTAAAACAAAATCTTACTCTTTCATAAAAATAAAAATGGTTAAACATATATACTTTTCGTTATCAAGAACAAATTACTCCCCACGCATTTGCCTCGAAATCAGATTCCGAAAGCTCTCTCTTACTTCCCATAAGCTCAAAATGCATTAAGGCAACTTTGTCCTACCCCATGCAGCGCCAAGTTAAAAGAGTTAAGAAATTCGAAATGACATCTCGGCGTGCGCACAGTTTCTCTCTCTCTCTTTATACGTATCCATGACTCATCTAACTTTACACCTAGCGCGCGCTCGCTGCAGGGTGCGCTTGTGCGAGCGCATATGACTATATCTCGATGTGACATGCCTCCTTCAGCCAACAATTCTCCGGCTCTCGAACTCGCGGGGAAAGTTGAGCGCGCAAGCGCGCTCGTGCCGGTAACACGGCAGTACGGCAGTTGCGAAATACGTGCGCGAGGACCTGAACTAATTTCCCGCAGTTCTTGCGATACCATTTGCGCGCGCGCGCGAGCGCGGCACTCTTGATTAAGTGGAAAAAAATTGGGGATTCGCTCGGTGCAGGAAGCAGCGTAAAAATGTAGGTTAGATCGCAACGAGCTTGGCACGAATATTCGGCAGCTATTTTTCGATCCGGAAAGTTTTAATCGTTTCCTGAAAGTAAATTTGATGGATACAGTTTTGCTGGTTTTAGTTATTTTATAAACAAAAACAATCTCATGTTTGCTATTAGTTTTTGTGTATTTTGTATTACATAGTTTTAAGAATTGAGTGACATTTTAATTAACAATTTGTGACTTTTGAATATATAAAGCCTTTGTCTCTTTCTCTAATAAGATACAAATTTTATTATCCTTAATTTCTTTGCCACTCGTTCTTTCCACAAAGAAAATTGACTTTGCACCTTTTCTAAAGCACTTTGATCTCAGAAACGTTATTATTTTTAATTGCGACTTTGAGTGAACGCAAAATAGCGCTTTTTAAAATGAAAATGGTTTTAACGTAATCCAACAAAGGGCATGTTTTTAAACACTTCAATTGAATTAGAAAAAATTATTTGTTAAATAATTAAAATATTTTTAAATGTATAAATTTCCGATCCCGAAAATGTCAACAAAATTATCTGTCAACTATAAACAAAATTGTCTTTCAGAGTACAGTACACTTTCTGAAATTATTATTATTCTCACTTAAAGTTTTCTCGGGATAAATTCAATTTTCTTAACAACCTCCGCTTCTTTTCGCACTTATATATAACGATGTAGAACATTTAGTAAAAATTTGTAAACCAGACGAAAGAAAAAAATACAGAAAATATACTTTGCGTACATTGAATACTACGAAAGTGAAATATGTACAGAATATAAATTTTATAAAAAGAAAGAAAAATAGAGAGAAAAATAGACAAATTTTCAAATTGTTAGTGTACTACAATAACATATATTTTATTATATATGTTATATTTACTTTTCCAAATGCCTGATAATTATAATTCAAATAATTATTCAATTTTGTCTAAGAAAAAAAGTGAGGTGAAATTTTATTATAATCAGTCAACTAAACGGTTCTCTAAAATTATTTTTGAAAATAAATTATGCACACCGCTCTATTTATCCAACAGCAACCTAATGAAATATTAGCTAGATCTCACATTGAATAGTCTATACCTCGCGCACTTGGCTGTTCGTATTCTCTCCAAAGTCTCCCTTACATACATTTCTCCCGAGGCTACGAGTATATAGCGCCGTCTTTCCAATATTCCAAAGAGTAGTATCATAAAAGGGCATGAAGAATTTCGAAGTAAAATAAGACACTCTCTCCCTCTCTCTGTCTCTCTCCCTCCTCTCTTTGAATGCAAGATATCGCATTGACTATCTTCGATACAAATGGAATGCCTTTATGTTCCGAGCAAGCGAGAGAGAGAGAAAGAGAGAGAGAGAGAGAGAGAGAGAGAACCAGTATAGAGGCTCAGGGAGTATAAGTAGGAGAACGTACAAAAGGGGAGAATAAGGCTGGCGAACGCAGGGCCAATGCAGGCAGCCACGGAATGCGGAATAAAGAAAAATGTAAAGAAGACAGTGAAACGGTATGAATTAAAGGGCGAGGTAGAAAGAGAAGAGGATGGGGGAGGAATTGAGTAATACAAATGCGAAAGTATTGGGTACGGTGAATTCAGATAAAAGATTGGAAGTTGTTTACTGTGCATGTATTACAGGAGGTGGTGGTATTTCATACATTTTGTAATCTCGTCTTTCAGTCAATTTTCACAAACTTATATAGTTTCTGTTTAAAGTAACGTTAATATACGATATTATATACTTTTCAAAGGAAGTTTCTGATCGGATATTTAATTGATTTCAAAGGATAAAATAAAATTTTCTGTGTAACACAAATGATGTGAAAAAATACCAATTGTGCTAATAAGAGTAACATTCTTATTAACATTCCATTTATAAAGTTAGCCCAACATTTTAAAAGAATTACCCGAGTGCTGTGTCCTATCTTACTTAATTAGCCTGCGGGCGAGTGCATGCCTGTATAAAAGGCTGACCTTTTTTTGTTTTCAGCCGAGACAAAACTCAAATAAAGAGCGTAAGTGACCGTTAATATACCTAGAAGTGCCTTCTTTGTTCTCTAGTCACCTTAATTGTATATACGCTTTAAACGTCAAGTTAAGTAAGAGGTAATAGAAAAGTGATTACATTATTGTAATTACTTACATGTGTAGTTCACGTAGTGACTGAGATTGAATATAGCTTTTGAAAACAGAAAATTATTTTTCAAATTTTTATTTTGGTTTTTACTATAGTACATTTTTCACAGTAAGTGATGGAAAAATATTATATTTTTAGTCTCTCGTTTACTTCGTAAAATATAAAATACAAAATTTTCATAGAATTTTGAATCGAGTGTAATGGGAATAACATAAAAAACAAATGCATTACGATTAATATCAATTTCAAATACACGTATATCCATTAGAACTTGGATCAAAATTTTAAATTATATTTAATATTGATATATTAATACATCGTACTACGTATATATTTAAAAATTTAAAGTACAGCTTGCATTATTGCTCATGCGTCGCCTCTTGAGAATATTCGTGACATCTTTCCGTATCGCTGCTAAATAACTCCCACTCCCCCTGCCTCGGCATAAATAAAGAACCGAGTCGATACTATAGCTACCGTCTCGCAATAAAAATATCAAAGCTCACCAGCGCTCGGCGAGAGCGAAAGAGCGCGAGACTACGCGACGTAACGCCTGCAGCCCATAGTGCGCGAACGAACGCGCTGATGCGAAATGGGAGGCACGAGGGAGGAAAGGCAAATAGCGAATTGTGAAAAATGAATGAAACGTATATGCACGCACGCGCGAGAGAAATAAGACGAGAAACAAAGGGCCGTAGCAGCAGCAGCGACAGAAATCGCGATTGTGAATTATGCATGCCGGCGGCGCGGCATTGATCGCGTGGTACACGTGCACACACACTCGAATGCGCCAAAGCGCGCGGCAGCGCCTATGGTGAATACGGAGGAACAAAAATTACCAGCCAATTAGCATTTGGAGGCGACCGTTGACCCCCCATATATGCGGCTGTGGAAAAGCGTATAGGTGTGTGGGAACGAGTTGATATACGGATTTATGAAGACGAATGGCCGCGTGGGTCGGGGAAATTTCGTTCTTGGAATGCGCGCCGGCGGCGATTGGAGGCGAGCTCGCCGCGCGCTCGTAATTCGAATTTATGAATATGAAGAAAAGGCCAAGTCGTTTTGTTCACTCTAAGGATGGCGTGTGCCGGGGGAAAGGGAGCGTCGGTAAGCTGGATTTATGAAGACGAGCGAGGAATTTTTACCATGTGGGTTTGTTGTGATGAAAGATCGATGGCCAAGTGGGATTATTTCGAGTTTTTGCAGTAGCTTTTGTGCGAATGGTGGTGATTCATCTCAATTAGCGTGGATTGAGAATATACCGACAATTAATCGCAGTTTTATGATTCGATATGTAACTGAAATTGTCTTTCGTTTGATTATTGATATGAAAGAGAATTAAAAATTATTTGAAGTTATTTATAAGCACTCGTTATTTGAGACTATAAAGTAAATTTAAAGAATTAATAAACTTAAAAAAGGATTTTGATTATAAATCATCAAATAAGATTATTTCAAGATTGTTCATTTAATATAAAAATAATACTTTACTTTTTAAAGTAAAATTCATTTTCAGATAATGAATAATTCTTGAAAAGCAGACAGAAGAGATTTTGGCCTTACATGGGATTTTGATGAAGCTGATGGAGATTTTTCTTGGCACTAAAAGATGGATAACCCGATGCTTCACTGTGCAAACTCGTACATCTCAAGGTACGGACGATTTATGCCTTTTTCTGAGAATGCAATTTTTATGGTGCAAATCATTAAAATCCCTTCGCGTACGTAACATGAATAAAACCTTGGAGATTATTCATAAATAAATTTTTGTACAGTAACATTTTTGGAGAATAATTTTGTTTTATCCGGCATGGAAAATATTTCTTTAAAAAAAGTATTATCATTATTATTATTATCATCATCAATTAATTAAAAAAAAGAACAAAAATGGAAATTCTGCTATTTAGCAATTGATTCTGAAAAAAAGAGATGATAAAATGCCACTGCATCCATTGGAAATACTTCTGATTATTTAAATGTTTATTTTAATTTTTAAAATTAAAAACATTTTAAAAAATAACTACTTATTTTTCAATAAATATGTTTTTCAACGAATTACCCAAGTCTTTCACCATTTACAGCCATGCGGTACATAATTTTGATTCTCTTTCCTACACACTGCAAAGACAATTTCGAAAAATTCATCTCCTCTTCGAACCCAGCCACAACCATTAAAATACATTAAAGCCAAAAACTATGCAAGCACCGAAACCATCTTTCCCCGAGAAGCTTGACTACCAGTCTTAACCATCGTCCTTTACACCGGCCATAATGTCAAACTAAATTCCCATCAAACCCCGTCGAGCGGGCGAACGGCCGCCCGTAAACCCTCCCACCACTCCCCGCTCAAAAATGCATGCACCTCCTATACACGTACGCCGCATACGCACGCGAAATCTCAAGGGGCTACCTTGTATGCATGTACAGCCACCCCGACGCTGCAGCCGCTTTAAGGGCCTGTCGCGCGAGTAGATATAAAGCGACGGAGGCGGGACACCGCGGCTAATTAATTCGGCTCGTCACCTGGCAGCCAGCCGGCCGGCGCTGATTGAGCCCCGCGGCGCGCGCAACCTATGACTTTCTCCGGCGAGCCAAGTGGGTCGAGAGAGGCCGATGACGCGCCGCTGTGACTTGATATCGATCGATGGCGCGGTGTGACGATAAAAGGAGCCGTCGGGGGTATGTATCGGCGTATGTATAAATAAACGCAGGGGTGGCGGTATGCTGCGCCGCCTGAATAAGGTGGATGCAGAGCCCGCGGCGCGGCGGGGATGGGGAAGCTGTCGTGAATGACTGGTGGGTATAGCGGACTTAGGTGCTTTGTTTTGTGATTTGAATGGGTGTCGATGGGGGTTTGGTTTTTTAATGGATGAATGGTGGCGAGGGTTTGGGAATGGTTAATCGAAATTTGGGTGAGTGGGGAAGAGGGTGGCTGTCTTTTCTTTTGTTCGTAGAAATAATCAATTGTTTTGTTATCGGCAGAGGGAACATTCCTATGATTTTGTTAGTCAGAAAAATTTCTCTAAAGTACGAAATTTAATTTTAAAAAGTTCATTGCATCGAAATATTGTAACTAGATACTAACTATATAAGTAAAGATGGAGTAAACAAAGAACACCAAGTGTAAGGAAACATTGAAAAACACTGGAAAATCGGGCACTTCTCATTCTTACGCTTATTATCGATAATAATTTTAAGTGTTTCTAGGTAAAGAAGTACCAATGAAGGGAAGCTGAACCTCTAATCCTATACATCTGTTTGTCACTGTTTGCCACCTGGACCCGTAGAGTCGGTTGCTATATATCCTCGCGCGGTTCGGAGAAACGCCAACTTTGAAGTTGCAGGCGAAGAAAAGCCAAAAACGCGTCTAAGGCTAAGAAAAGCCAACAAAGACTTTGCCGCGAAAAAAGACAGTTTGCGCCGTCCCTGAAAAGAATCCAATTCTGTTAGAGAAAAATACTTTTACGTACGCGTATTGATAAATAGTGTTCTACGAATCTTGAATCAATGTACTGATAGTTCCTGGTTTGTCAGTGGCTTTGAACATATGTCAAAAGTACTGCAACGCCGTTCATGAATTATAGTGTACTCGCAATCGCAGGTTTATTGCGCCTTCGGATATATCCGAAAAAAGAGCAACGGCTCCGAGCTGCAGTCCCGCAGCGCAGCCTTCCAAGCATTTGACGCAGTAGTGCCACCGGCCAGGGCTACTACGTTCCTAAGAGTTTTTCTGTGTAAGCAGCACAATAAATGTACAATTCCGCGTACACTATCATTCATGAACGATTTGAAGTGTTTTTGACAAATGTTCAAAGACAATGATAAAAAAACTGGAATTATATAGTACAATACACTGATTCGGGATTCCTAGAACCGCTTATTAATAGTATTAATAGTTGTATTGTGATAATTTTTACAAGCATAATATACAGCATTATTTATCAATACGCGTACGTAAAAGTATTTTCGCTAACAGAATTGGATTTTTTTCTCGCGCGAAATGTCGACAGTTGGAATTTTTCGTCCAGGGACGGCGCAAACAGGCTTTTTTTCGCGGTAAAGTCGTTTGTTGGCTTTCCTTCCCCTTAGACGCGTTTTTGGCTTTTTTATGCAGCAAGAGAGATGCTTTGAAAATTTTGGGCTATGGAAAGGAAGTTTTTTTTTTATTTTTTCATAGCATCTTAAGTTTCTGTCTGTTATTTGAATTTAATGATAATTAAACAAAATTTTAGGAATACCAAACTGCTTCTACCGTTTTGAAGAATGCCGAAGTCCCTATCATGGACCAGAGAACTTGTGCCCGAAGATACATTGAATTTGAAAACTGGGCAGACATATCAAGTTTATCTTTGGCAGGTATATAAAGCTTATTTTGAAGTTGTGCAAGTTCAATTATATAGTTGATCGGATAATATTAAGTCGGTTAAAAAAAATAAAGTAAAATATTGAAAAATCAAAATTTTTTTTTCGTCGCCGAATTTGGATATCGATGGGAAGTAGGCCCATTTTCTGAAAGGCTTTGAAATTTCTTATCAATCCATATTTTTGTCGGCCTGATCGGATAATATTAAGTCATTTTAAAAAATGTATATGTAGTTAATTGTCGCAAATGGCAGTCATAGTAGAAAGTTAAGTAAGTTAGGAAGCTGATGGTTCTACTGCCTAGGTAGTAATTAAATAAAAACAAAAGTTTTTAAAAAATTTATTCCGACGTTTCGGACGGTTTATTTCCGTCCCTTTTCAAGGTCTGTGAAAATACACACAAAATACAAGTTTATTAACATAAAAAAAGACACTAAAATTGATAAACACTCGCTTAACAACACTTACCAAAAAACTATATATACAAATATAAATAAGTGGACACAATAAGAGACCACTAGTCAAAGTGAGACGGCGCACGCAATTTCCCAGTATTTATCATCTCTAGAGTATGTATAGGAGGGGTAAGAGCTACGAAACACTTTAGCCATAAATACACAATAAGATATGTAAACCTATAATAGTAAGCCTTGTTTATATCAACTTATTATTATTAATAAAAATTTTATAATCTGACTTCAAAAAATTAGTGTCAAACTGTCTATTCAAACTATTGCATTGGGAATGGATATGTAGCATTTCAGATAGTAATCTTTTCTGTAAATTAGGCTCTTGATCTAAAATTTTAATATTTTTGAAATCGATTTTATGATTAGTATTCGCTATATGTCCGTGTAAAACTGACTTGTCTCTCTTAAATTTACAATCGCTAACATGTTCTTTGCTTCTTACAATCAATTTTCGAGAAGTTTGTCCCACGTACGACGCATCACAATCGCAACAATTAATTTTGTATACAACTTGAGATTTTTCATTTTTATGGTATCTATCTTTTCCTAATCTAATTATATGATTGAATTTATTGGAGATTGAATTAATCATAATTAAGTTGTAACACTTACAGATATTTTTTAATTCCGGGTTGATATATTTAATAAATGGGAAAACTAAAATGCTATTAAAATTTATGTTCTTAGAATTACAAGTATTTTTATTATTATTTTTAATGTGTAATATACGTTTATTGATATGTTTATTAATGAAATCCATAGGATAATCATTCTCCAATAATAAATCTCTAATTAGATTAAGATTCTTATCATGGAAGTGTGTATCAGCTAAATTAATACATTTGTCAACTAAAGAACATATTATACCAATCTTATTACTAATCGGGTGGTGAGAATTAAAATTTAGAAATCTACCAGAAAAAGTTGGTTTCCTATACCAATCCGTGGAAATTTTTTGTTCGTTATGAATAATAAGAAGATCTAGAAAACTTATTTTATTGTTGCTTGGTGTCTCGACTGTAAATTGTAAATTCTTATCAAAACTATTAAATAAATTTGCTGTATAATCTATCATATTCGCAGGAACACATACAATAATATCATCAACATATCTATAGTAAAACGGTACAGGAAAGCAAATTTTTGATAAGGCTTGATTTTCTAAGTCTTCCATGACAATATCAGCTAAGATTGGACTTAAGGGGTTGCCCATGGCAGCTCCAAATATTTGTTTGTAAAAAGTTTTAATAGCATTTTAGTTTTCCCATTTATTAAATATATCAACCCGGAATTAAAAAATATCTGTAAGTGTTACAACTTAATTATGATTAATTCAATCTCCAATAAATTCAATCATATAATTAGATTAGGAAAAGATAGATACCATAAAAATGAAAAATCTCAAGTTGTATACAAAATTAATTGTTGCGATTGTGATGCGTCGTACGTGGGACAAACTTCTCGAAAATTGATTGTAAGAAGCAAAGAACATGTTAGCGATTGTAAATTTAAGAGAGACAAGTCAGTTTTACACGGACATATAGCGAATACTAATCATAAAATCGATTTCAAAAATATTAAAATTTTAGATCAAGAGCCTAATTTACAGAAAAGATTACTATCTGAAATGCTACATATCCATTCCCAATGCAATAGTTTGAATAGACAGTTTGACACTAATTTTTTGAAGTCAGATTATAAAATTTTTATTAATAATAATAAGTTGATATAAACAAGGCTTACTATTATAGGTTTACATATCTTATTGTGTATTTATGGCTAAAGTGTTTCGTAGCTCTTACCCCTCCTATACATACTCTAGAGATGATAAATACTGGGAAATTGCGTGCGCCGTCTCACTTTGACTAGTGGTCTCTTATTGTGTCCACTTATTTATATTTGTATATATAGTTTTTTGGTAAGTGTTGTTAAGCGAGTGTTTATCAATTTTAGTGTCTTTTTTTATGTTAATAAACTTGTATTTTGTGTGTATTTTCACAGACCTTGAAAAGGGACGGAAATAAACCGTCCGAAACGTCGGAATAAATTTTTTAAAAACTTTTGTTTTTATTTAATTACTACCTAGGCAGTAGAACCATCAGCTTCCTAACTTACTTAACTTTCTACTATGACTGCCATTTGCGACAATTAACTACATATACTTCGCCGTTGGGTTCTCAACACGGCCTTTAATATACTTTCAATGTGCTTCGGATATACTCCATTCATCGATGACTACAACTTAACTTTGGAGGATCGCCATTCATTGATGACTACAACTTAACAGTGGAGGATTCTTTGACTTCTGGCAAGATATTGTATGGCGAGTCACTAATATTTACGCAAGTTTTATTACTTAAATTTTCGACACTTTAAATTGATAGCCATTCTTTATTCAAGATGGTTTTAGAGGAAATTCTTACAAAAAGATTAGACTCTAAACTGAGTTATGTTCTACACTTAATCTTTAAGAAGTTTGGTTTTTATAAAAAAACTCTTTTATAAATTCAGTGTGTTACTATACGATTATAAGAAATCGTGTTGCCAATGTAAGTTCTTAATAAATTGCAGATTTTATGATCTAATTCCGACACATATTAGTAATAGTTCAAAAAATTTATCTTATCTTCGGATGCATTCTTGTAAAGAACTCCGTAGTCTGAAAAAAATTATTAGAATAACCGAAAAAAGAATTTTAAATATAGAGATTTCAGACATAAACCTCCATAAGAGATTTCTTATAAATAAAATATCGAACTTTAAGAACTTATTAAATAAACACACGAATCCATATCTGACTAACTTGTTCACGCATTTTTATAATACAAAACTAATGTTTATAATGGAAAAAGTTGAAGAGAAACTCGATAGTAAATTAGAAAATTTATATTTACAAAGATACAATACAGTTTTAACTAAAAACACATATAGATCTGATACTTCATATAACGCAAGGGCTATTGACCTCAACCAAAACAATACGCATGTCAATGAACTTTCGCATAATATATCTAATGATAAATGGTTAGTGAACCTTTCTAATGTCCAACTACCTCCGTTTGTAATTGACATTTTAAGGCTCGGTGATAAATTCAACTTCACGGAGAAATTAGAGAATAATAATGTTTTAGAAATTATAAAAAACTTAGAATACTTTTTAAATGACAAAACTGTAGATTCTGAATTTTCTAAGAATATAAGAAATAAGATTATGAATATTTTAAGTAAACATCAGAATAAAAAATTTAGTTTAGATTTTTTCGATAAAAGGCTCAAGATCGATTTAAAAAGAACAAAAGAATTTCTAAAGAACGACAATAATCTTTTAGTAACACGAGCAGATAAAGGGAATAGTACTGTTGTTATTGATAAACGAAAATACTGTGAAAAAATGATTAATTTATTATCTGACTCTAAATATTATTGTATGGTTAAGAAAAATCCTCTCCCTTCTTTGGAAAAAAACACAGACGCACTTATAAAAAACCTAAGACAAATAACATTTTTTCAAAAATTACAACCTATTTCGAATAAATGTACAATAGCCAGAGCTTACGGTCTCGTTAAAATACATAAGATCAATTTTCCTGTTAGACCGATAATCTCTGCTATTAACACTCCTACATATTATTTATCCAAAATGCTTGCTAAGTTTCTCTTTAACAATTTAAAAGGCCTAATTCACACGTTACTAATAGTTTAGACTTAAAACAAAAAATTGAAAACATAGTTATACCGGCTGGATATACCATTATCAGCTTAGACGTTGTTAGTTTGTTTACAAATGTTGCGGATTATTTAATTTTCGACTCAATAGAAAAACGTTGGAATCAATTGTATAATCTTTGCGAACTTAACTGTAGCGAATTCATAAATGTTCTTAGGTTTATCTTACACAACAATTACTTTGTATTTAATCACACTTTTTACAAACAAATATTTGGAGCTGCCATGGGCAACCCCTTAAGTCCAATCTTAGCTGATATTGTCATGGAAGACTTAGAAAATCAAGCCTTATCAAAAATTTGCTTTCCTGTACCGTTTTACTATAGATATGTTGATGATATTATTGTATGTGTTCCTGCGAATATGATAGATTATACAGCAAATTTATTTAATAGTTTTGATAAGAATTTACAATTTACAGTCGAGACACCAAGCAACAATAAAATAAGTTTTCTAGATCTTCTTATTATTCATAACGAACAAAAAATTTCCACGGATTGGTATAGGAAACCAACTTTTTCTGGTAGATTTCTAAATTTTAATTCTCACCACCCGATTAGTAATAAGATTGGTATAATATGTTCTTTAGTTGACAAATGTATTAATTTAGCTGATACACACTTCCATGATAAGAATCTTAATCTAATTAGAGATTTATTATTGGAGAATGATTATCCTATGGATTTCATTAATAAACATATCAATAAACGTATATTACACATTAAAAATAATAATAAAAATACTTGTAATTCTAAGAACATAAATTTTAATAGCATTTTAGTTTTCCCATTTATTAAATATATCAACCCGGAATTAAAAAATATCTGTAAGTGTTACAACTTAATTATGATTAATTCAATCTCCAATAAATTCAATCATATAATTAGATTAGGAAAAGATAGATACCATAAAAATGAAAAATCTCAAGTTGTATACAAAATTAATTGTTGCGATTGTGATGCGTCGTACGTGGGACAAACTTCTCGAAAATTGATTGTAAGAAGCAAAGAACATGTTAGCGATTGTAAATTTAAGAGAGACAAGTCAGTTTTACACGGACATATAGCGAATACTAATCATAAAATCGATTTCAAAAATATTAAAATTTTAGATCAAGAGCCTAATTTACAGAAAAGATTACTATCTGAAATGCTACATATCCATTCCCAATGCAATAGTTTGAATAAACAGTTTGACACTAATTTTTTGAAGTCAGATTATAAAATTTTTATTAATAATAATAAGTTGATATAAACAAGGCTTACTATTATAGGTTTACATATCTTATTGTGTATTTATGGCTAAAGTGTTTCGTAGCTCTTACCCCTCCTATACATACTCTAGAGATGATAAATACTGGGAAATTGCGTGCGCCGTCTCACTTTGACTAGTGGTCTCTTATTGTGTCCACTTATTTATATTTGTATATATAGTTTTTTGGTAAGTGTTGTTAAGCGAGTGTTTATCAATTTTAGTGTCTTTTTTTATGTTAATAAACTTGTATTTTGTGTGTATTTTCACAGACCTTGAAAAGGGACGGAAATAAACCGTCCGAAACGTCGGAATAAATTTTTTAAAAACTTTTGTTTTTATTTAATTACTACCTAGGCAGTAGAACCATCAGCTTCCTAACTTACTTTCATTTTAAAAAAATAAAGAAAAATATCGAAAAATCGAAAATAATTTTTTTCATCTCTGGGTTTGGATATCGGTCGGAAGTAGGCCTATTTTCTGAAATGTCTTGAAATTTCCTATATATCCATATTTTTTTCGACCGGATAGGATATTATTAAGTTGGTTAAAAAAAAAAATAAAGAAAAATATGGAAAAATTGAAAATAATTTTTTTTTTTTGGCTCTGGATTTGGATATTGGACGAAAGTAGGCCCATTTTCTGAAAGGCCTTAAAATTTCCTATCTACTCATATTTTTGTCAGCCCGATCGGATATTATTAAGTCGGTTGAAAAAAATAAAGAAAAATATGGAAAAATTGAAAATAATTTTTTTTGGCTCTGGGTTTGGATATCGGTGGGAAGTAGGCCCATTTTCTTAAAGGTATTGAAATTAACTATCAATCCATATTTTATCCGTTCAAACGGATCATATTAAGTCTGTAAAAAAATAAAGAAGAATATGGAAAAATCGAAAATAAATTTTTTCATCGCTTATACAGAAATTGTTCTTTAACATCCTAGAGCTACCACTACAAAATTAAAGAAAAAAAAACCGCGCTTGAGTTAGAGGATACTTGAAACCTTCGCCGAGTTATATGGTTTTTGAAACCACTCTATGAGTTGGTGAATTTTCGAAGTCTTCGCTGAGTTGGCGGGGTTTTGAAGCAAACGCCGAGTGGCAGAGTTTCGAAGAAAACGCCGAAGAAATTTCGAAGAAAAGCAATCAATTTATAAATTCAATAAGTAGCATGTGATAATACCTTAAACTTTTTAATTTGCAATTTAATAATTACTATATAACTATTTTAAATATACTTATCTTGATCATTTTGAATAATTGTAGTTATGGAAAATCAGATACGCAGAAAGAATGAAATTTTATATTAAAATATACATTTAAAAAAATTATTTGATGTAATTTATCAATTCTCTTTGAGAAA
This sequence comes from Torymus aiolomorphi, assembly GCA_036365515.1. NCBI lineage: Eukaryota > Metazoa > Arthropoda > Insecta > Hymenoptera > Torymidae > Torymus > Torymus aiolomorphi. Next base: position 19,639,138 of record CM070877.1, on the reverse strand, counting down.
GCATTCTGCTAAAGCAGTTAGCAGCGGTTTTTCAATTAGCTTGACCATGTTTGGTTAAAAAAGCATTTTGAAGAGTTTTAAAAGTAGAATTCAAAAAAATTTCGCCGAACAAAAAATTTTATGGCACAGTCTCAATATTCTACGATGAAGGTATATCAAAAACCAACCAATTAGAGCCTTTCAAAAAGGGCCATAAAATAAATACTGACTTACTTACTCACTAAAATAAATACTTTAACCGAAAATTACAAAAAATTTGAATTTTCAATGTTGCATATCTTTTTTATTTATGCAAATATCAATCTAAAATTTTAGGAACATGTTTTTTTAAAAAAAAACTATAAGTAAAAAAATTTTAAGTGATTTTAAAATTTTGAGCTGATGACTTCACCTGAAATATCCTACATGTATATACTATACACATAGGAACGATACATTAATTTGGAGGAAGTTACGTGCCAATGAATTGGCAGCGGTTTTTTTTAATAGCAACATTTTAATGAAAATATCATCATATTTTTTAAAATATTTCTTATCACAAAATTATTGGAATCTTTTTTTTCAATTTAAAATTAGTTTTTTATTTCGAGTAAAAAATACTTCACGTTGCAATTTTTTAGCATACGAATAACCAAGATCCGAATTTGAAAATTGAGCAAATATCATTTTTTAAAGTACAGGCATGTAAAGAATTGAAATGCGCATTTTTCTGTGAAGAAATTAAAATTTCATCTTTATTAGTTTTATTAAAAATTCCAATAAACTGTTTTTTTTTGGAATAAAAAAGGTTTAATGTAATTTTCTGTTCAACTTACCAGAATTTCGTTCAGATCAACTATTTCTTTCAGAAATTGTTACACAATAAATTTTGGAGTACTAGCAATATTATAAACCATAGCGGAATAATAGAGATTGTTATTGAACTAAATAGAGAATTTTAAAACAATTTTTTTCGCTATTTTAAACCTGTATTTTCAAATGCAAAAGTAGTTGTGTAACGAATTTTCGAATTTTGCGATTTGATTCGAACTACTAAATTCTGAAACACCTAAGGAAGTTTTTTTGGAAAATTCCAGTACTTTATGCATTGTTACTAAAATAGAAATTTTCGTGATTGTTACGATAAATGCTGTTGAAGGCCGCGCGCCACGGTACACGTGTTATGACGTGCGCAGGACACGATCACGAAAAATTGTACAACAGTACATAGACTACTGAAATTTTCCGTACATTTTATGTATCGTGCCGCGCGGCCTTCAACAGCATTTATCGTAACAATTACGAAATAATCAAGCTAATGATAGCACGAAAGAAATAGTTGACTCCAACACTTCTGTTTACTTTATTTTTAATTTATAATTCTATTAATGATCATTCGATAAGATCGGTGTATATAGGGAAGATTCTTTTTTCATTTTCATTTATTGGAGTCATGAAGGTTTCGTGTATTTTGTTGAGTGTCGCTTTCGCTAGCGGCTTCTATATAGGTAAAAGAGATTTTAAATCGTATATTTGTGGATTAAAATAAATTTTTTAATTACATATTATATTTCAATTTCTAATAGATAAGAATGAAATACATGAAGAGAAAATTGTTGGAGGTGATCACGTTGGAATAGAAGATGTACCATATCAGGTAAATAAATATCAACTAAATTTTGTAACATTCATTCCTTTGGGGCAATTGCTTCAATGTAACTGGTTAAAAAATTAATAGATTATTTGATAGACTTATTAATAGAATTATTTATTAATAGATTGTTGAATAAAATAGTCCTTGAATGATATTAATAGACGTACTTGCTTTATCGCATTATGTATTGAATAAATTTCATACAAAACAGTTTACAGAAATTCAAAAGTTTTTTAAAATAATTTAAAAAGATGTTGAATCTGATTGAAGCTCCTTATATTTTGTATATCAACATAATAATTTCAATATAAATCTTTAATCCCATAGCTCTCAGGATGAAAGTATTTAAATTTTTTTTAGGCTAGCTTGCTTCGGTTAGGAGTAATTAACTTCTGCGGTGCAACTATTATACATGAATCTTGGGTTATAACTGCTTCACACTGTATCAAGTAAGATTCCATTTAATTTTTATAATTATATTAAGTATTTCTATATAATAGAACTTCTTAAAAAATTAAATTAATCTCTTCTTTGCAAAATAGACATAATCAATCGCATATATCAGTACGAACTGGCACTGGATTCAGAAGAACTTCAGGTAAAGTACACAGAGTTGAGCAAATTATAGCGTATGAGGATTATGACTCCAACACCAAAAACAACGACATTGCTTTAATCAAGGTAATTAAATGTTTATTTTACCTGTGAATCACTTAGAAAAGATTAAGTATTGATATAATATCACTATTCATGACAATGTTAGTATTTCAATGTGTGTAATAATAGTTTTATACAGCTTCGAAACTTGTTAAATAGATTTCAGTACAAATTTTAATTTTTGATCAAGGGAGTACTATCGGTACGACGTGAGTCAAGTGCATGTTTGGTCGTCTCGGACTTCCTAACCTCTTTGCAATGTTACCAAATAGGGTATGTAATAATCGAGTGAGCGTGAATAATTTTGTTCATTTGCTTATATTAACTCTAAAAATTGGTAAATCAACATTTGGGTGTGCGTATTAGATTAATGGGATATTAAATTATACATTTCTTCAAAGTTTCATCAAAATCTGAACAGATGTTTTAACCAATTTCTTGATTAAAACTGTCGGAAACGTGATTTCCCACAAGACTAAGTATTAATGGCGTAAACATAAAAGTATTAATAATTTTTTTCTGGGTTGGTTTAGTTTTCCAAAAATTTATATGAGTTAGTTTGAGGTCAAAACGTACTAGTATACAAAATATCGTAATTTTCTCAACACTAATTCAAAACCGATAGTATTCCCTTAAGAACTAAGAACTTATGACTAACACGAATATTTTCATTATATTTTTTATCCAGCTTACAGAGCCTATTCAATTTAATAATAAACAACAACCTATAGAACTTGCAAAGCCAGACGATATTCCCAGAACAGGTGAATTGGTGTGGATTTCTGGTTTTGGAAGGATAGGGGTACGTTCTTGTCCCTCACATAGATAGGTTTTCTTTTTTCTAGAATTTCTTTAGTTAATTTAATTAACTATTTTTAGGAAAATCAGAGAAAATCTAATATTTTGAAGGCTGCATACATGCCTGTAAGGAGTCAAGAAGATTGTCAAAGAGCTTACAATCGCTTTTTGGTAACCGATACTATGTTTTGTGCGGGCAATGGTGTCGCTGATCCGTGCTCTGGTGATTCTGGTGGGCCTGGTGTTATTCGTGGTAAACTCTATGGAATCATTTCCTTTGGTATGCGTTGTAGCTCGACAATATATCCTGGAGTGTTCACTAGGGTGCACAAATACTATGATTGGATTGAAGAAAAAACTGGACTCAGATTCTAAAATTTGTAAACCTAACTTAGTATAAAAAATACTTCTATTAAGAGTGATATAAATAAAATTTTGAACATAAATAAAAAATTAAGCTCGATTCTTCCTGCTAATAACGTTACACGATTAGATACTGAACGATTACTCCCAAAATAAGTATGTGGAAAATACACCAAAATTTTACGGTTTACGGTAAGTTCGATAAGTAAAAAAAATTTCTTCTTGAAACACCAAATCTACCTTCTGTATTTGATTTTTCTACTACTACATATCATATCCAACAATTCCCACTTAGGGCGTAAAGTTATATATATTTTTTATCCAGCTACGAAAACTGCTATTTAACTCTCCCTCTCTCTCAATATCCGTCAAACTCTGTACCAAAAACTTTAATGAGAGCTTAAATATTTTTTCAAAACAATCGACACGTTCTTTAAAAAACTAATTTTTTAAGTATTTTCTAACATCACAATTTGTCTATAGTCCTTTTATTTATTCTAATCTCATCTATTCAATAAGCACTCTCTACAAATGGTAATAATTTTTTTCATGACTATACAAATAATAATATTGTTAATAAAACTTTCTACGAAAGTATAAAATAAGACAAGTATAGAATTTTTCTGTATAATCTAAAATAATATTTATGATTTTTTAAAAGAAATCAAATAAATACTAGAAAAAAAAGTCTTTTACTTCTTTGACTCAATGTATGCTGAACAAATGATATGTAAGGACATTCAAATTGTTCACTGCAAATCAAACAAACGAAAGTTGTGAAATCAATTATCGATAGTCAAATAATGCAAACCACTCTCCGAAACAACTGTATGACTGTTCTCAGAAATGTATTCAAATTTCTTCATTCTTCTATACAAATTAAACACAAGAAAGTACTGAAATCAATTTATTGTAGTCAAGTACCGGCCATAAGTTAACTTGACTGACATAATACAACTTTTTGTACCTCGCATGTAAAATTACATTTTACGCCCACGTTGTAACTTCAAAATTATTCAGCCAGTGGGCATAAAGTACTACTTAACGCCCAATAGCTCACATACTCTCACAAAACTTTATAGAACCTACGCACTTTACGCCCCTGTGAGCGAAAATTACTTTAATTTTATAACTATAATGCCTTCTTTTTATTTCTAAAATTCATAAGAATTTTTTCAGATATTTTTCATTATTCTTTCTCAATTTTGAACTTTCTATAATATTACGCATCTTGGGAGGACAAGAGAAGTCTAGAGCTGCTCTAGCAGGGGTGGTCCTCCGATCTCCCATACATACTTGACGGGCCCGACGATTTGCAGTTTACCGGTGGGCTACTTAAATGTAGAATACTAAATTTTTGCATAAATTCATAACAATATTTATACCTATAAGTTCACTATAAATAATTACATTGGCTCTAATTTTTAATTGATATGAGAATTTCAGACATCGCATATCTTGTATGAGATCTCATATGTGACATTATCTGCAATATGATATATTATGGTATCTCATTATGAGATCTTATATGATATTTACACGCTGAAAAAGGATACAAAATATGTTGCTTATAAAACGGTCTTATTATAAAACTTATAAAACGGCTTATAAAACAATACTATTAATTGTAAAGTCATATGAAAATATTTATATAAATTTATTTACTTATTTTATTTTTATAGATTCCGGAAAAATCTGATACTTACCTTATTTTATACTTTCGTAGAAAGTTTTATTATTTCTACTTTGAATTAGTTTAGACAATTGTATAAATAAAATATTTTCGAGAAAAAAATGTTAATGCTTTTTTTTGGAGAAAACATTTTTCAAAGATTCTGTATATCTTTCAAAATAAAGTTTGTTAGTATATAATTCTTCTACAGAGCGTCCTTATTGGCTGTTTCAAAAAAATATTTAGACTTTTCTCAAAGTTTTTCGTGGAGTTCTTGTACAGTTGTTGAGTTAGAAAAGATAGAGAGAGAGAGAGAGAGAGAGAGAGAGAGAGAGAGAGAGAGAGAGAGAGAGAGAGAGAGAGAGAGAGAGAGAGAAGGGGTTATTAATTCAAGTATTTTTAATAAGAATTTCAAGAAAATTATGCATATAAAAGAATATCGAGAAAGCTTTTATTCTCAGTTTTTCTTAATTCATAAACTGTTTGCTTTAATTTCACAAGATGCGTAGCAATAATCGGTTATTAATTCAAGTGGTTTTGTGTAAAAATTTCAACAAATCCAAGTGTTGCTACTATTACCATAAAAATAGTTATCGTGATCAGCCGTCATTTTAATTGAAAACACAGATTTCCCTCGACAAATCTTTTGCGGTAATAGTTATCGTGGTCAGCAGTAATTAATTTCATTAAAAAAGTATTTTCAATAATTTTTCAATAAATTATAGGTATATGAGGTAAAATAGCCATCACTGGGACACTTACGACTACCTATCTCTTATACATATGATTTAAGAATATTGAATTGCTGTTTTTGTGTGAAATAAAAATTGCAAGAGATAGTTTATATTTCGTTTAATTGATTTCACGAACAAAAGAATGTTGTTAAAATGTTATAAAAGTTAAAAAAAGTTATTTAATACGTAGTCTATTCACCCTTTAGTGGGACACAATTTTTCGAGATATACCCTAAAGTGGGATAGATAAAGCCAATACTGGGACAATGTTAATCTTATGGAGTAATCAAACTTCATCCTGAAGTGGGACAAACTGCCAATAGTGGGACAATTTAAGGTTATATTAGTGAACACGTAATACTCGATTATAGTAAGTTTTCAACGTTCTACCAATACTTTGCCATATATATTAAGTAACAAAATAAGGGTTTGATACGGCACTATAAATATTTATGTCAAAATCAAGGCAAAATATATTGTAAATACAAATAAGTTTCCGCCGTTTTTTTATAAAAATTATCAATTTATTGTAAAAAAAATATACGTTACATTTTATTCAAAATATTGTCCGTTATTGGCTACTACTTTTTACCATCTTTCTGGCAGCATTCGGATGCCATGTCGAAAAAACTCTTCATCTTTTGAGGCTACCCATGAATCGACCCAATTTTTGGCTTCTTCGTAAGAAGTGAAGTGCTGCTTGACCAGGGCGTGAGCCATCGACCAGAACAAGTGATAGTCCGAAGGAGCAATGTCTGATGAACATTGTAAAGCTTCCAAAGTATCCTTGACGACTTTTGCAACATGTGACCGAGAGTGGTCGTGCTGAAAAATCACTTTGTCATGTCTTTTGGCATATTGGGGGCGTTTAAGCTTCAATTCTCTGCTCAATTGCAACAGTTGCTGTTGATAACGTTCTCCAGTGATAGTTTCGTTAGGCTGGAGTAGCTCCTAATAGATTACTCCGAGTTGATCCCACCAAATGCACAACATTAACTTTTTGCCATAAATATTCGGTTTGGCCGTTGAAGTTGGTACATGGCCGGGCTTACCCCATAATTTCCTACGCTTTGGGTTGTCGTAGTAGATCCACTTTTCATCCCCCGTCACTATTCGATGCAAAAAACCCTTTTGACTTTGTTTTTGGAGAAGTTGTTCGCACGTGAAAAGACGGCGCTCGACGTCTCTGGGTTTCAGTTAATGCGGAACCCAATTTCCTTGCTTTTGTACCATACCAATGGTCTTGAGACGGTGTGAAATCGCTTGTTGAGTCACTCCCAAGCTTTCTGCGAGCTGCTCTTCAGTTTGGCATGAGTCTTGGTCCAATAGTACCTCTAACTCAGTGTCTTCAAACTTGACTGGCCTTTCTTCGCGTTCTTTATCTTCCACGTCAAACTCGCCGCTTTAAACTTTTGAAACCACTCACGACAACTTCTCTCATTTAAAGCAACATCACCGTAAACTTCTACAAGCGACCGATGCGCCTCAGCAGCAGATTTCTTTAAATGAAATAAATAAATCAAAACTTCCCGCAAATGACGCTTATTCGGTACAAAACTCGACATTTTCGAACAAAAAAGATGTATACTGACAATACAAAGTCAATAGTATTTTAAGGTTATGTTGTTGCCAGGTGTCCAAACTTTCTATGTGACATTTTACATCTGACGATTTCAAAGTAATCTTGTCGGTGGAGCCATCTCTTGAAAACAGCGGAAACTTATTTGTATACCCAATACTATTAAACACAGTCCCAGTATAGGCAATTACTGTTGGAGCGCAAACTAAGGGTGAGCGTGGCGAATCGTTGAGTGTGTGTGCGTGTGTGTGTGAGTGTGCGCGCGTGTTTTTGTATGTGTGCTCGTACGCGTGAGCGAGTGTAATAGGGGCGATGCGAGGGACTTGCGCGCATGAGGCGGCGCGGCAGGGGACTCGAGAATTTCATGAGAAGGAGGGGACGGAAGTCTTCTTGACTTCGGAGTTCGGCGGAACGGTGTAGCATGCGTGTTCGACTAATGCAGTAAGAAAGGCGGAAGCAGAGCGACGGTTGGGCAGATTCGATTCGAGAGCGGAGAGAGAAGGTCAGGCAGTCTGTCGAGACAGAACAGATGGCACAAGAGGGTTAAGAAAAACGAGCTTGTAAAAGGGAGTCTCTCCTAGTTTTGAAGCGCTGATGTGATAATCTACTCTCACGAAACTTGAGAATCAACGCACACGCAACCGTTCCTCGCACTGGACTTCGTGACCTGGATGGCCATCGCGCCTCGTTTTGGATTTTGTCACTCGGATAGCGTTTGGCGCTGGTGCGACAACCCGCTCTCACAACGCTTGAAATTCAGCACACGCAACTATTCCAGGCATTGGACTTCGTCACCTGGACGGTGTTTTCACGTCTTGTAAGAGCTAATTCATTCGAGCTATCGTCAAGCAACAGCTTCGATTATTGAGAGGTAGGTTGATAAGGCGGAGCGCGTTTAGAAGACGAATCTAGTCTCCAATTACATGTCGGTCCGTGCGACACGGACCTGCAAACCAATTAGACGAGACGAATCGCGTCTCCAGTCGCATTTCGGGTTCGTGCGACACGAACTCTCGGCGAGACAACGCATGTCTCCAGCCGTCATTCATTTTTCTGCCGACAGACACACGAGTTCTGGCAAACGGCAAACCTTTAAGCATTCGAATCATAATCTCGTGCGACATGAGCCTCCTCTTTCCAGTGAATCATTCGTTAACAGCGCAACGCAGTATTTGGGACGTCTACCCCCCTTAATTAACGTTTGCGTATTACGTTTCTTTGTAAATGGTGCATTCCGGTGTTCTTGATAAGGTTAAGGTATTCATGTTATTTAATTTCTGAGAAAAATAAAGACTTGTAAATTTATTTGTAATATGTTGTAATATCATTAATGTCAGCATGCATTACCAATTTCCTTTCTAAACCTTTCTAATGTTAAATTGTATAGAATCACAGTCGAAAATCCAATGAATGATTCGGGTTGAATTCGCGCGGAACGAGGTTAGGTAGGCAACTAGTGCGAACCACGCACTAACTTCTATTCGAATTGCAGAGGCTTCGCTGGAAGCCTGTGGACACGCATTCATTTTGGTGCCTCCTGTGAGGTATTTAACCTCACTCACGTTGGATCAACATCACTGCAACAACACATCGACCAACTATCTGCAGATTCATTGCTGAGTTCTACAACCGTCACATCGTTCGTCGGAGACTCTCGCCACCGCTTCAAACTGCAATTGACAACGCGCGATATCGTCGTGGAGCGTCGACCGTACTACAGTTGTCAACGTGAACCAGATCGCAAGCCTAATTTTCCCTTTGCACTTCCTTTACCATCAACAACATTCGACCACGAATTTATTCTAATTTAAGTTAATTTCAGGTGACTGATGTTTGGTCAACCATGAGCAAAGGTGTGGTGTTTGTCCGCGACGTTATATTACGCTAATAGTTAATCGTTACCCATCATGGCGGACAGGGCTTCCGCGGTGGTGGCGATCAAGGGAGGGGTGATTAAAGTTTTTACTGCTGAATTAGAACAGTTGCTTGCGGCAGAGGTGGTTGGTAAGGCCGAGATAACGGCGCGGTACGGTGATCTATCCTCGTCCTTTCACAAATACGAGGAAGCGTTCGAAAATCTATGCATTCTCGACAAAAAAGGAGCGAACGAAATCGAATGGAGTGGGATTCGGTCAGTTTATTACGCAGTCGCAAGGCAGGTCGCGAAACTTGGGGAATCGGATACTTCACTAGGCAACGCAACCTTGCCTTCTGGAGTACTCATCGCAAATTCTACGGTTATCGAGAGATCGAAACTACCGCGGCTCCCCTTCGGGAAGGTCCCCACGTTTGACGGCAATTATGAAGAGTGGTTGTCGTATAAGAATGTGTTTCTCAGCGTGATAAACACGCTAGATGTCGACGATGTAGTGAAGTTCATTCATTTGAGAGATTCACTAGCAGGCGAGGTGTTGAATAAAATTAATATATTTACCATTCGAGCAGACAGCTACGCAAAGGCATGGCAACTACTCGTCGACACGTACGAGAAGAAGCGCATTCTTGTATCCAAACACATGAACGCGATTTTGGATATCGTTCCAGCGCAAATGTTGTTGTCTAAGGAGGTGTCTCGCGTGGTGGATGAAGCTAAGCAGCACTTAAATGTCTTAGATGGATTGGGCGTAAAGGTAAATGACGCGATGATGATTTGCATACTCGAGAGAGCCATGCCTTTGAAAATCCGGAAAAAATGGGACGACACTCTCGAGTTAGATGAATTACCAACCTTAGAAAAATTTTACAATTTCATAGGAAAAAGCGTGTTTCGTCTTTGCACTTCGGAGGCCAAGGTAACTTGCGAACAAGGCCCTTCAAGCGTTAAACGCGTCGCCGAAGGTTCACGAGACGTAAAGGCCCGCCGGGGACATGATAACGTGCGGACATTGGTCACTAATTCCGCGCCCGCCTGCTCACACTATAAGGGACCACACGCGATCTTTAGATGTCCAAACTTCGGGGCATTAACGGTACAGCAACGGTGGGATTTCGTGCGATCTAACAAGTTGTGCATTAACTGCCTTCGAAGCCACAACGATAAATGTGGGTTCGGGCATTGCAAAAAATGCGACAAGCATTACAATACTTTATTGCATCTAGATTCGAAGTCGGCCCCCCCTCGAAATCAGCAACGTCATCCGCTCTCACCCCAGTATCTCCCCCGACAGCGGTCAAACGGCATGACTAAATGTGGAAGTTTTAAATAGCATCTCGCGGTTAGCGCATTCGCAACTTATGATGAGCGCGATGGTAGAGGTTCGGTGTGATGATGGATGGTGTCTCGAAGCTCGTGCGCTATTAGATACGTGCTCGACCAATCATTTCATCATCGCTGAATTAGCTCGGAAACTGCGGTTGGCAATCCAGTCCAAACGAATGTCGGTCGGCGCGGTAAACTGAATGGAACGCAAGCGAGCGGTATAGTCGAGTTGGTAATCAAATCACGTGTATCAAATTACCGCACAACACTTCATTGCTTAGTCGTCTCTAAGATCGTGGAATTTACGCCGAGCGTGGTCTTTCCGCGAGAGAGGTTAAAAATTCTGGCTAATATTTCGCTAGCTGACCCCCAGTTCTATATTCCGCGCGGAGTCGATTTACTCGTTGACGCCAGCACATCGTTGTCGCTCCTATCGGTCGGTCAAATCGAGTTGTCTCGGGATAATTGCAAGGTACGATTGCAGAAGACACGGTTAGGCTGGGTGATAGTTGGAGGAGTAGACGATGAAGTCGAAAAGAGAGTTGCGTGCAACGTATCCGAATTGAATAAACAGATCACTTGTTTTTGGGAACTCGAAGATTGCCCGGGGGTTTCAGTTAGAGCTAGGGAAAACGAGCAATGCGAAAGGCATTATGCGAAAAATTGTCGGCGTGATGCTAGCGGTAGATACACAGTGCGACTGCCCTTTAAGGACAACAACGTGAAATTCGGAAATTCTAAGGCACAGGCCGAACGTAGACTTCAGTCTTTGCAACGCAGACTTCGCGCAAACCTCCATCTACAATGCGAATACAATGCGGTAATTCAAGATTATCTAAATCAAGGGCGTATGTCACTCATGGAAGGGGATCCGTCCGGGGGGTATTATCTGCCACACCACGCTGTTCTTAAGCCGACAAGTACCACTACCAAGGTTCGCGTTGTATTCGATGCTTCAGCGAAGACCGACACGGGACGATCATCAAATCAGGCACTGCGTATCGGTCCTACCATACAACCGAAATTATTTGAACATCTTGTACGGTTTCGAGTATACAAATACGTCTTGACGGCGGACATTGAACAGATACCGGCAAATATTGATCGATCAACGTGACCGGGAGTATACAAAAATACTTTGGGAACATAATGGGCGCATTGAAACCTTTCAATTAAACACGGTGACATTTGGCCTCTCTGCTGCCCCCTATTTAGCCATCCGCACCTTGCATCAATTAGCCGTGGACGAGAAAGCCCGGTTTCCCCGTGCTGGCGCTTCGCTAGTTCGTGATTTTTACGTCGATGACTGGACAACTACGCGACGAAATGATTGAGCTGCTTCGCAGCGGGGGTTTCCACATTCGCAAATGGGGTTGAAATCACGAGCACGCACTCGATAATTCGGAGCAGACGGAATTTTCGTCGACCGAATCGACTGGAGCTAGCTTAACTCGAAAGACATTAGAGATGGTGTGGCGGTTACGATCCAATGAATTGATTTACTCAGTAGAATCCATTGGTAAAGCCAATAACGTCACAAAACGCGTGATTCTATCCGAAATTGCGAGAATCTTTGATCCTCTCAGTTTACTCGGTCCTCTAGGTCTTGCCTTAAAGAAACTCATTCAAGAGTGTTGGAGGTTGAAGATCGGATGGGACGTATCGGTTCCGCAAGCATATGGCAATCATTCGATTCGCAGTGGCATTCGATAAGGGAACTTACAATTCCTCGACACTTACTGTTACGCGATCATATGTGTGTGCAGATTCACGGATTTTGCGACGCCAGCAAGGGCGGCTATGGTGCATGCTTATACGTGCGTTCGGTAGATACAGCCGGTCGCGTTCTGGTTCGCTTAGCGTGCGTCAAATCACGTGTAGCGCCTGTTAGTCAGGTGTCAATTCCCCGGTTAGAATTATGCGGCGTAGTTCTTCTGGCGCGTTTGTTCGTAGAAGCGAAGGCCGCAATCGACATGAGAGTGCAAAGAACCCTCTTTTAGACCGATTCGGAAATAGTTTTATGCCGGTTAGACAAGTCACCGTCAGAGTTACAAGTTTTCGAGGGAAACCGAGTCGCTGAGATACAAAGAACATCAACGTCAGTGCAATGGAGACACGTTCGCAGTAAGGATAATTTGGCGGATCCATTGTCCTGAGGACAAACACCCGTTGAATTTCTTCGGAACGACGCGTGGTTTAACGGCCTTCCGTGGTTGTATCAGGCCGAAGACCGGTAGCCAATCGCAGAGAGCGCGCTCATTCGATGTGCCTGGGCTACGCAAGCCCGTTTCGTTACTAACAACCGCGACTGAACCGTATTACACGAGAATCTCCTCGTACTCCAAATTGATTCGAGTCACGGCGTATTGTCTGCGCGTTGCAACCCGTCCTAGACCCGCAAGTCAGAGGCTAGATCGAAGTGAGAAAGACGAAGCCGAACGACGTCTGTGGAAAATCGTGCAAGGCGAGCGGTACGCCGACGAGATCGAACGTATATCGAGCGAGAAAGGTGCGAATAGCGCAAGATTAGCCGTGTTAGACCCTTGTCTCGATCAGTTCGGAATTTTGCGCGTGGGGGGTAGGTTGCGAAATTCAAACTTACCAGACTACCAAAAACACCTGGTCTTGTTTCCCTCCAACCATCACGTGAACGTAATATTATTTTTACAAAAAGGAACTCTTATATAATGTACATGTGCTATTTAAACGGTTCAGTGCTACATGGTACATATTTGTACTGCAAGGTTTTACAAATCTATTGACATTTAGAATCTTTAATGTTAAAATGAAAACTAAACTAATGTAATTCAATACAAATATTTTTGTAAACCTTGTGGTTTTAGATAATAGAAAAAATAACTAAATTTTGATAAAATGTTTAGAATTTCAATGAATTTAAACTAAATATATAAAATTGTTTGAAATATGACCATAATTGGTTTAGCACTGAACCTGTTAATATAGATATTGTAACATGGTAAATTTTTGTATACGAAGAATGTAATGTATATACTAACTGACTCAAGTCTTACAGAGTAGTAGAAAATAATTAGATAGGTAAGTGTTGCTAAGTAGTCTATGAAATACATAATGATGTATTAAAATATTAAAATACATCATTATGTATTACATAGACTACCTAGCGGAACTTACCTATATAATTGTTCTCTACCACACTGCAAGATTGACAGAGTCAACTAGTATATATATTACATTCTTTGTATAGGACAGTTAACCATGTTATAATGTATATATTAAGTACAACACATATATTACACAAGAGTTTCTTTTTATAAATATTAACAAGTATTAAAATACAAAAACCCCCTGAACCGAGTTTTTATATCCTAGCTAAATTTATTATAAATTAATTACACTAACCTACACCTAGTAATAACTATACCCGTAACACATCTAAACACACATACTGCATTTTTGAAATTTTTCCCCAATCGCTTATTACCTATCCCCTCACATTCTAAAGCACTGACACTTAAATCACTGCTGGAACTGTAAAGTAACAAAGTAAGGTTGGCCGGTCCAGGTTGGCGCTACTCGAAAAACACCAGTCTGTCTAGAATGGTAAACCATACCCTCTGTTTGAGAAGGACTGGTGCAGACCTTCACTCATTGTTCACTGCTGGGAACAGCTCCAGTCTGGGAGTCGCCGAAGGCACAAGCAGCAGATTAACTGTACACAGAGTTACTAGTATAAGAACCAAACAAGGAAAGTTGAGTACCTGAAAACCACATATGACTAATAAATAAATGATCCAGACAACATTGCCACACTCCAAAGACAGTATGCAGCAGTGCTCGACGTTTACTCTCGTTGCCACAAATACCTGCAACAAGAGAAAGTACCATCAGCTCACCCATCAGAGAGGTTAGGAACAAGAAAGAGCTTACTAAATTTGCTCTCGCCGTCGACATGCTGCCTTCTCGTGACCCGTCTCTGACGAATCATCGTCAACCAGCGAATCCGATGAAAGGAACGACATTCCCCAGGGCGGCGAACTACATCAGCCGCTGTCATCGCTGGGAACGCCGGGAGCCAGACGATGCGATTGTTGATATCACGCGCCATGGACACACGCGCGCACACAGCACGCCGCACTACTCACTCTGTACTGTAGCAGTAGCAGAAAGCGCGCGCGATCCATATATATATATTGTAGATATATCTTATACTCTTAAACTCTTATACACATGGAGGGCTCGCGGCCGCGTGTGTCGCATGTTTTTTCGCTATATTATACTTATGTGCAAATGCAGCCAGCTAGCCGAGATAGCCATTATGGCTTGTGCAATAGTACTCATGCATACAGCGCTAAGCCAGACTGCCGTTGCCGAATGCATCAGTGTTGAGCTTTCCCCTTCTGTTTTTCTCTTTTTCGCGGTTTAGTGTACATATGTGCATGTGCCGCGAGCATTTTTTCGTAATTGAGATTGTATAGGTATATGTAGTTAGGACACCCGTGAGCGGCTAATTCCCACCTTTTGTTAAAACTGTATAAAATTTAACTCTATATTTTGCTATTAATCGGGAGTAATGAAACAGTAGTTTTCCTTATATAATTCAACAGAATTTGACTTTACACAAAAATTTCAAATACAACAAGAGTTGTGGATAACATTGAAACAAAACTTTTTTTTTTATTTAACATTTTATAAATAAAAATAAAAACGATTATTATAATTATGATAAAAATTATGAAAACAATGTTTTTAATTTTAAATATAACTACGATCATGGTACTTATATTGAATATTCCTATGCACTTTAATCATATCAATTAATACTTAATAAATTTATGTGCATCATAGACTATTTAAAAAGTTATCTACACCCATCCTTGAGGGATTCTTGCCGAACGTGCCTCCTCAGTTTCAAAATCCTGGAATCCCGTTGGCCGATTCCAATTGAAGGTTAATGGTTACACTCGAATTGTCCAATGAGATTGCAGGATTTTGAAACTGAGCAGGCACATTCGGCAAGAATCCATCAAAGATGGGTGTACCTATATCTATATGTGTAGAATTAAAATGCAAACCTTCTACAAAAAAGAACAAATAAATGTGTAAAAGTGAATGCATAATTTTCATTTAAATTTTACTGCAGATATATTTATGTATATTTTAATGATAACAACGATGAAACTAAAGTATTATAATTTATGCAATAATAAGATTATAAGGTTTTCCTGAGCATTGCGGTCGTGCCTATTATGTAAAAACGAAGTTTTTACATAGCGGGGGGGGACAAGCTAAGCGAGGAGCAGGTGTGTGTGTGGCGCGGGGGGGGGGGCGTGTCAAGCGCAGCGAGACACGTAGGGGGGCACAGCCCCCATAGTAATATAATAGGCACGACCGCAGTGCTCAGAAGAATCTTATACTTACATTATTCCGAAAATTTTAATACTTCATTTATCGTTTTTATCATTAAAATAAATGGCCGAATCCATTTCAAATCAGGTGGACCGCGTATGGCTATGTCACCGATCATTTTGGAATTAAAGTATTTATGTTCTTCTCCAAAAATTATTTGACCCGTATATTTTTATTTTTTTGTTGCATCAAAATTTCATGCGTTCAGCAATGGCAAAAAATTCCGAGAAAAACCTTACTTAGAAAAAAATTTTTTCAATGTAATTTTCAAACCGCTACTGCTTCACCAGTTTTTTTAAGCTTTTTAGCGTGTAACACATAATTTCACTAAGGTTTGAGCCCTCTTTCACGTTCTTTATGTTATTTTAAAAAAAAATAAAAAATGCACGAGTTATGGACTTTTTACTGAACAATGCACTTTTTAGAAAAGTGCATTTTTCTCAAAAACGCCATTTTTTTTTTGCTCAATTTTTTTTTGTCCTGATAGAGGACCTAAATACCTATCTAGACGTATTTGTGAAATTCCCGACCCGTACCCAGGAATAGCGATCATTAATGAGATGATACACAAACAAATTTTTCACGCTTAACCCTTACATATATTCAATGGTATAACAGTCAATATAAAGGTTTTTATCTTTGTGCGTAAGCAATATACAAGTACACATAGTATCTGCTGTATTTTTTATTTTTGTCTTTTAGATTTTTTATTTTTATATCTACCTTTCTTTTTAATAGTTAAGTAATACATATATGTACATGAGCGTAAGTAATACATATATGTACACGTATGAGTTTATGTACTTATACATTGGTCCGCTAGATGGCTATCGTTAGATCTTTTATGTACCAAGAAAAGTTCGGTTTCTGCTATAAGTACACCTCCAGTATTTTTTAAAACTATCATATTTTTGAAAATTATTATATATTTCACCTGATTAACTTAACTACGATGTCTCAAAATTATTCAACGAAGAGAATCAAACGTGCAGATTTTTTAAATAAGCACAAAAAAATTTTTTACGAACCTAATTCCGTGCGTTTTAAACAACTTGAGAATCTTGCTCATCCATTGAAGCTTCTCTATCCTGATTTACCATTGACCCCCTCTACATATCTGTGTAGACGCTGTTACGAGCATGCTTTAGAATTGGTGACTAGCAATTATTAAGTTTATTATTATTAAGTTTTATTACCGTTAAAATAAATGATAAAAAAGAGAAGAAAGTTAAACGTTTTCTTACTCAAAGTCTGAAAGCAACGTATAAAGCATTCAAAAATGAATATCCGGAATTAAAAATTGGTAAATCGAAGTTTTATAGTTTGCGACCAAAATATGTTTTACTTAGCCCTATCAAAGAAGTTTGTCTCTGTATCTATTGCGCAAATTATGATTTATTTCTTACGAGCTTGATTAATTTCAGAGGGAGTAGGGTAAATGTACCTATTACTGCGGTACATCGATTTTTCTCACCTTTTTTCTACTGTTACTATTTACGTCTTGACTTTTAAATTTTGAGAAAAGGGTAAAATGATAAAATAGCTTTTCATAAATATGTAAAAAAGTATTACAACCATTAAAAATAAATCTAACAATAAAATAATTAATAATTACGTAAAAGTGCTATTTTGTACGTTATTCTGCAGATGGATTTGGCGCTTGTCCCTATCACGGCGGGCCGCATGTCCCTATCACTGCGGGGTAATATGAAGGCGAGTAAATTTAAAGGTTAGATTACTTGATTAAATCACTTTTTTTTTAATTTACATAAATAGGAATCTCTGCAAACACTGAACGTTTAAATAGATTCAGCGACACAGCAGTTTCATCACAGTTCTATAGATACAAGATTTATCAATATTCAATAACTCATTTTCTTTTAAATATGATTGTATTTCTTCAAAGCATTTACGTAATCCAAGCTCAGTAACTTTGGCTCGACAAAGGCTTACATTTTCTGTTAATCTTTGTGCTACATTTGTATGTCTTGATAAAAAACATTCAAACCAGTGGCGACCTGGTAAGTTACCTTTGAAAGGATTGATCCTTTTCACGGATACAACATACAGACGTATACTTGCAAATAATTGGTCCTTAGTTATAGGAAACCCGTCTCTCGCAGATTTGAAAATCCATTCAACTAAGTCACTCTCTTCCTGTTCTGTCAATATAGGTTGTGCTGCAGGTTTCTTCTCTGCATACTTGCCCTGAACGCGTGCTCTAAATGTAGATTCTGGAACACCGTACGCGCGACTTGTTGATGCAATAGTTTTTCCTTCTCTTACAGTATTTACAGCGTCCCTCAAATTACTTTTAGAATAAATCATTCTTTTCTGCTCATTTCCTAGCACAGCGAAAACACGTATTGCTATCGCAAACGCGAGCGTGACACCAAACTTTGGAGGTTAGGGAGAATCGATGTAGCGCCGCCGTGATACGTACGCAAACTGTATTCTTTGGTCCACAGAATAGCGCACATCCACGATATTTAAGTATCTAATGCTGCGGCTCATTTATTTATAATTATAACGAAAAAAATTACCTTATCTATTGATAATACATTAAATTAAAGCCTCTAGTTGATGTGGAGGTAAAAAAACTAAAGAATAAATACATATTTTATTGATTTTTTATGATTTAGCCGAGGACTCTTCGGTATCATGATTGGTACGAAAATGGCTGTTTCAAAGCCTTTTCACACTGTCTCAATTTGAAAATTTTTTTATTAATAAATAAATCAAAGAGAATGGTCAATAATTGATACAAATCGATACATTATAATTATATCATACTAAGATAATTTTTTTCAAGTCGAAATATTATGTTTTGAAAGTATTATTCATCTGAATTAAAAATTCCGTAGTGAACGGGACACCCGCAGTGATAGGTACATTTACCCTAACATTACAGAGTTGGATGAACTTCGGTCAGAAATAATAAACGCAACAAAGTGTTCTGAGCCATCTGATTTATGTTATTTGCAGGGATCTAAAATTTGTCCAGGCAGTAACGGAATTATGTTTTATGTTCTAAAACTGCAAGATGTAGAAAGCACAGAAGAAATTACGTATGCTTTGTGGGAAAATGGTAACCTGATTAAAAAAACAGTGCCAATTTCTGCTTTTAAAGAGGAACTTTCGGTTTGGACCATGAAGATTAGTACTCACATGTATGTAAAAAATATACAACGCAAAGCTATAAAAGCAGAAAGAGAAAATGCTAAAAAAGACCCACATCATTTAGTTCTTCAAATAGACTTCGCTGAAAACTGGGCTGTAATTCATAATAAAGCTGTTCAAGGAAATCATTGGGTTAATGATCAAATTTCTATTTTCACAGCAGTATCTTATCAAGGGGATTCGACACAAAGTTTCACACTCACAAGTGATGACCGAAAACATGATTCAGCGTATGCTTTGCTAGCAATAGAAAACATTATAATCTACTTGAAAGACAATTGTCGTGATTCAATAAAAAAAATTACCATTGTGTCAGATGGCGCTGCTAGCCACTTTAAAAATCGCTTTCAATTATATGAATTAAAACGATCACCATTTGATATAAAATGGTTGTTCTCTGCTACTGGTCACGGCAAAGGAGCTGTAGATGGTGTGGGTGGACTTATAAAGCATTATGCTACTTCGCATAATCTTCGAGGTCCCCATGAAAAATCCATTCAAAATGCTAATGATTTTGTAGAGCACGTTCAAAAATATACAGATGCAATTAAAATAATACATTTACAAGACGTTGACGTAGAAGAGTTTAGAAAAGTAAAAAATGTTGATTGGCTTGCTACTCCTAAGTATCCTGGAATTCAAAAAACTCATTTATGGATTAAAGAAACGTGCAATGATAAAGTACATTGTTTAACAGCAAAGACCGCTGATTGTCCCCTTACTGAAGTAAGAACAATGAAGCAGAAAAAGAAAGGTAGATATAAAAATAAAAAATCTAAAATACAAAAATAAAAAATACAACAGATACTATGTGTACTTGTATATTGCTTACGCACAAAGATAAAAACCTTTATATTGACTGTTATACCATTGAATATATGTAAGGGTTAAGCGTGAAAAATTTGTTTGTGTATTATCTCATTAATGATCGCTATTCCTGGGCACGGATCGGGAATTTCACAAATACGTCTAGATAGGTATTTAGGTCCTCTAGCAGGACAAAAAAAATTGAGCAAAAAAAAATGACGTTTTTGAGAAAAATGCACTTTTCTAAAAAGTGCATTGTTCAGTAAAAAGTACATAACTCGTGCATTTTTTATTTTTTTTAAAAATAACATAAAGAACGTGAAAGAGGGCTCAAACCTTAGTGAAATTATGTGTTACACGCTAAAAAGCTTAAAAAACTGGTGAAGCAGTAGCGGTTTGAAAATTACATTGAAAAAATTTTTTTCTAAGTAAGGTTTTTCTCGGAATTTTTTGCCATTGCTGAACGCATGAAATTTTGATGCAACAAAAAAATAAAAATATACGGGTCAAATAATTTTTGGAGAAGAACATGAATACTTTAATTCCAAAATGATCGGTGACATAGGCATACGCGGTCCACCTGATTTGAAATGGATTCGGCCAAATATAAATACATCTGCAGTAAAATTTAAATCAAAATTGTCCATTTACTTTTACACATTTATTTCTTCTTTTTTGTAGGTTTTCGTTTTAATTCTACATATATAAATATATTTAGATAACTTTTTAAATAGTCTAGTCTTTTTAATAGTCTTTTTAAATAGTCTGTATAGAAATTTAATAAGTACTAATTGGTATGATTAAAGTGGACATAGGAATATTGAATATAAATACCAGGATTGCAGTTATATTTCAAATTAAAAACATTATTTTCATAATTTGTATCATAATTATAATAATCGTTTTCATTTTTATTTATGAAAATGTTATATGGAAAAAAATTTTGTTTTAATGTTATCCATAACTATTGTATTTGATAAAAAAATATAGTTCAATTTTATACTATTCTAATGAAAGGTGAAGACTATAAGCTGCTCATGCACTGACGGGTGTTCCAAACTACATATACCTACACAATCTCAATTACAAAAAAAAAATACTCGCGGCACATATGCATATATACACTAATACCGCGAAAAGGAGCAAAAAAAAAGGAGAAAGCTCAATACTGATGCATTCGGTAACGGCAATCTGACTTAGCCCTACGACCTGCGTCCATGAATACTAGAATACTACTGCAGCAGTCGTAACGGCTACCTCGACTAGGCTGTGTTTGCACACCAAGTGACGATACGATGTGGGGATATGAGCCCCACGTCTTCTCCCGTCCTAGGAAAGGAATGGGAGAGGGAAATAAAGAGAGTCAGGAGTAACAGTAACGAGGAGATTTATTGTATGAGGAAGATACAGCGGACGCACGTCCGCCGCTCGTGGGCTCGAGCACTGACTGCCGCTCGCAGGCGGCTTCACGCAGAGCGCGACATGGCTGCTTCCCCCACTCTCGCAGTTAAAGTGAGAGGGAAGATCGCAGTCCCTACACACTCCCCCCAAGTGCCAACGAAGTACATGAATTGAAAATACAATATAAATATGAATATAAACCTAACGTGCTCGATAGCACTTACAAACTAAGAATATTACCGCAGATCACAGTCGTGTTACACTTTGGTCGCGGGAGCAAAAGATACCTTTTTTCTTGCGTAGGTTTTTAATACTGGTCGATCAACGGCGGTGGGCTGATTGCCATTTGAATCACCACCGGGAGGCACATCAGGAAGATTGTCGGATATTACATACACGGACTTTAAAAGTTCCACAGATACGCTGCGCGCCGCGCTATTAATCTCTATATCAAAAACGCGATCGGACGGACGTTTTAATACTTTGTAGGGGCCCGTATAAGGTCTTTCTAATGACTTTTTGGCCATATTGCGCATAAATACTGCGATGGTGTACTTAAGCGGTGAATCGCCGAGCCCGAACACCCGCAAATAAAAATGATTATTAACCTCCTCTCTCTTCCTCTCGCTTTCTCGCGACATTCCGCTGTGATGACGTACGCCTGGGCGAGCTACGATACTGAAAAAGGTTGGGAAGGGTATTGCGCTAAATAAATATTCAAAAACACTCACTCCAGTTAAACTCTCAATTTATTAAGCTAAAAACCCTAACTACAATTAGCTAGAAGGTCTGAGCGCTCACACACGCTGCAATTGCCTCGGCGCAATTTCCCGAAGGCTACGCGCAAATTCACTCTCGCTCTCTCTCTCTCTCTCTCTCTCTCCCTCTCTCCAATCTCCACGTTCTAAGTCGCCGCGAAAATTATGTGCGCGAACTTAAGGGATCGCCGCCATGCGATTCCCGGGAACGCCACGCGCGAATCCTTTTCCTCTCTCTCTCTCTCCCCCTCTCTCTCTCTCCCTCGGCGTTAGACGCGCGCACCCTCAAGAAGCATCGCCACGCAATGCTCGGTTGTTAACCGCGACACTCTTTTCTCTCTCTCTCTCTCTCCACCGACGTTAGACGCGCGCACTCTCAACAAGCTTCGCCGCGCGATGTTCGGTTGTTAACCGCGACTCACTTGCTCTCTCTCTCTATTCTCTTACTCCACGCGAAATAGTAAAATTCCCGCGACGCGATTCCGAGAATCGCCGCACGTTTGAATCCCGCTCCCTACACTTTCTTGCCGCGCAGGAGGCTGCGCGGGAAGCGCGCCAGCCAAAACCCGCCGCAGCGCGACTCAAATAATCGCCGCGTCCGTGAACCTCTCTCTCTCTCCACTCTCGCCACACGCCACTCTCCGCTCTCGGGCCCGCTGTCCACGTACCTTCCGTCTCACGATGCCTTGCCCTGGTTGGGGGGGGGGGGGGGGGGTTGGACCGCCGATCTCCCAGCTGCTTCCTCTCGCTCTCCCGATACTCTCTTCCTCTCCACTCGCCGCGGCTCCCTCGTCCTCTCTCTCCAGTTCTCTCTCTCCTCGCCACCGCTGCTCGTCGTCGTCACCTCGACCTCTCTCTCTCCTCTCTCTTCTCTTCTTCTTGCGCACCCTCGTAACCCGGTTCGTTTCGCCCTTCTCCCGTTCGCTGTCGTCTCGACACTGCCGATTTTCTTGCTCGCGCCGTGCAGCCTCCCTCCGCGCACGCGCAGCAGAACGGCGGGTTGCATCAGCCCGGCACGAGGGGCCTGGTTGCGACTACGCCACTGCCGCCCGCGAGGTGCTGCCATCTCGCACCTCGCTGCTGCACCGCTCACGCGCGCGCGAGATTCAAACTCGCCTCATGGTCCACTCTACTTCTCTACACTTTCTCTCTCTCTCTCTCTCTCTCTCTCTCTCTCTCTCTCTCTCTCTCTCTCTCTCTCTCTCTCTCTCTCTGTCTCTCTCCACTTACCTTCTTCTGCACCACGGAGCATTCCGCTATCGTTGTCATCTCTCATGGTCTCGCAAATTGTCAAAACCCGGGAACAAATAAAGAATATTCCCCCCCGTTAGCTTTCGAATTATTTAATTACCATTCGGTCGTCTGAATCGGTGCGCCGCGAGTCCAGCGAGAAGAAGAGGCATTGGGGCGAAAATACATCGTCACAAACTCCCCCTCCCTAAGGCGGAATACTCCCCGAGATTCCGTTTCCTTAATCTCGTCTGTCTCGCTCCTCTCGCAGTGCTCCGGTCCAAACAGCTTCGCGTATGGCGTTTTTGACTTACCGGAGGGGACTGCACCCCTCGCCTGCTCTCCACCTTGGGCTCTGCCGGGTCAGCCTGGGGTAGCTCTCTCATGCATCTCCTCCTCTGGTGGCATGGCCGCCCCTACCCTTCCCTCAGTACCAGCCCCGGCTCTCTCTCCACCCTCCACTCTCTCTCCACTCTCTCTCTGCTCCCTTACCCCCTATTGTCCTCGGGTTCCGGAACAGGGCCCCGGCCAAAAACTGCCAGGAGTACGGCACTCCGGACCTCTAGGGGTAGGACGCGCAGGCGATCCATCAGCTGCAGCGCCTGTGCTACTGGGTCGATCGCCTCCGCTCGCTCCCCCGAACTCTCAGGGCGCCGCTCCTGGGGGCGTCAGTCCCCCGGTCCCGTCTCCCTCGGACTCCTTCTCTTCACTAATATCCGGTCTCTCTTCTTCCTTTCCTTTCTCCACTTTCTTTTCCTCTTCCCTCTCCCCATCAATCTTCCTGAACTCCTTCGACGGTATCACCTCCACGGGCGTTTCATCTTCTTCAACCTTTTTACCGACCACATCGTTCATTATCTCCTCTAGCCATCCATCGTCACTAGACTCCTCACCCCACCCCTCTGCTGGCAGATGAACTGGGGGTTCTAAGGCTTGCTGGTTCTCTTCACTCTTCTTCTCTTCCCCCTTCTTTATTTTACTCTTCTTCTCCACTGGTCTCACCTCGCCTCTTACTTCTACTTCTATATGTCCCTCTATCTTCTTCTCTCTCTCTTTCCCTTCTCCACTTTCTCCGTCTCCACCAGACTTCTCGGCCTTCCGCCAGGGTCCCTGGGGAACAAGCACATTTAAGATACCTGTCCCCCAGCCTGCCCGTTTACCAACTTCGCTTGTAAGGAGGCACAGTTGGGACACGTCTTGAAGGTGACATTCGGCGCGTCACAGTTTTGGCAGCTCACTCGTGGAGGCTGAGTAGGCTGATTACGGATGGTGCAGTTTCGTACCGTATGCCCCTTTTGCCTACACCAGAAACAGACCACTTCAGGACAAACGGAAGCCTTATGGTCCACCGCCTGGCAGAGGTTGCAGACCCCCATGAACGGCCTCTCCTCTCCTCCGGTAAGCGGGGCTTGACCAGGTCTAGCTGGACGCCCATAACTGCCTCTTGGAGGATCGGCTCGCGACTCTCCTGAACCCGAATTCTGAGCCGTAGCTCCCCTCCACGGGTCACCTCCATAGCCGCGTCCTGCACCGTAGGGGGGCCTGGGATTTCCCTGACCCCCTTGAACACCAGGTCCACCTTGCACCACTGCCGCGTACGTCTTTGCCTCCTCCTTCTCCATTATCTGCGCATTCGACATCTTCGGCGGCGCCGTCTCCGGCTTTGGCGACACGTTCTCATTCTCCACTCCCTTCTCCACGGCTGCCACGGCTTTCTGGCGACCAGTAGTGCCCGTAAATGCTGCTCCGGGCACCCTCATCTTGTCAGCAGGAGGCGGCGGGAGATAGCGACTATCTAATTCCTTCTGCCTCTCCCAACGACGTCCGTACTTCTCCAAATCTTCCATCGTCTCCACAATTTTGTCAGACATCGCCTTCCTGTACTCGGGGAGGATATTCCGGTAGGCTGTTTCCACCAGCTGCCTCTCCGACGGCGGCCGTTTAAACCGAGAGACGATGTAATTGAAATTGGAGAGGTACGGGGCAATCTTCTCGCCCCTAGCCTGCGTCCTTCGTCTCAAATCATCCAACAGATCTTCACGGTCGTATTCTGTGACGAACTGATGTTTGAAAGCCTTGCGGAATCCCAGCCAAGAAGGCGTAGCCAGCTTGATAGTTCTGAACCATCTGCCAGCTCTCTTAGTTAAAATACAGGGCAAGGCACCGAGCAGCTCTCGATCACGTAACCCTGCTCCCTCGCGGCAGTCTTCTAACTGCTCTAAAAACTCCTCGGGGTCCTCCTTCTCGTCTCCACTAAATTTGATGCCCCAACTCTTCAATAGCTTGACTGCGCGAGCCTTTTGCTCCACTGCAGGTGTCGCTCTCTACCGTCTTCTCGGCTCCACTTCACCGTCATCCTCCGTCTCGCTGAGGTCTCGACGTCTGCGGCGGGCCAGGCTGCTCCTCTCTGAGTTTCCTTCACTCTCACTACTGCTTGATATCGTGATGCTGCGCACTGCGGATTTCCTTTCTCTTGCGAATCTCCCAGTCCGCTTCGGTTCTCGCACTCTCTTATCGAGTGTCCCAGGCCTCTTCGATATGTTTTTCTGACGCTTTTCTATTTCTTCCATATCGCTTAATCGTTCCATGAGGGGAGGATCGATAGGTCTTCGACAAGGATGCCCTGATGCTTTTCTTCTCAATAGTGGCTCGATCCCCTCGTGGTCCGAAGTACAAGTCGGTTGAGGATTCTTTACAGGCCGGTACGTCGTGCCGCTGCCTCCTCTCTCCGAATATGACGAGCGAAGACTCCGTTCCTTCTCCCTTTTCAACTCTATTTCTGGTTCCACGTCACTTGCCTCTCCACTACTCGACTCCACGTCATACATCCGTTGTATCTCGTCCCAATTCTGGCCTGGAGTGTACCACTCCCTTTGGGGCAACCCCTTCTTCCTCACTGGAGTCTCCCTTTGAACAAGAGCTGGCGGTGCTCTGAACGGTGTCTGAGCCGGCAGGGCTGAAGGTGGCAACGGTTCACTAGGCGGTAGCCCCCGATATAAACGAGCCGAATAGTATTCCCATGTCGACGCCACGGGAGGTACAAATCTGCTACTATCGAATGTGGCTGTCACTCTGGGCGCACTCAGAACTGAGACCGAAGTAGTCACGGCCGGTTGTGCCCCTGTCGTCCGCAGGACCAGTCCCGCGCTACTCCTGGCGGCGCTCAGTGAGCTAGTGACAGTCACCGTCACTGGCGTAGGCCCCTCCTGCTGGTGCACCATCACCTCCACCAGCTGCTCTCTTCCTCTCTCCATATCCTCGTCGCTCGCCCGCAGCGAGCCTTCACTACTGGTTCTAGCCCGAGACCGGGCCGCTTCTTTCTTCTTCAAAGTCTTCATCCTTTGAGTTTTCTCACCTTTCTCCTCGCCTCTCTTCGCATCCACCCCTATAATCTCTTCAATGGCTTCAGACTCTGCCTCGTCGCAGGTGTACCAGGGGACCTCAACCCCCGGCACTTCCTCGCGCAAGATCGCACGCAATAAGCGATCTCGCCAACTCTCCAAGTTACCGCGGCTATTCGCCCTCCGTTCCTCGAGTTCCGCAACCAATTCTGCCGGCTGCAACTGGGCCACAGTTCGGGTCCAGCGCCTGGCCGCACGAGATTGCGCCAGCTCCTTCATTCTCGCAACGTGCTCGCCCATGGCTCGCGTCCGCTTCTCCACGACTATTACTCGCTTACGAAAGCCGAGTAGTCCAACTCTCTCTCACTCTTTCCTCCGTCTACACTCCCTCTGACTCCACAAAGCACTTCTGAACGCATGGCCTCTGCCTGTGCGACCAACCAACACGCCAACAACTCTCCACAATAAATATTCAAACTCAAGTACTATATATAATATAAGGGGGAACAAATAATTTAAATATTCAATATATATATTTATTATTCGCACGCTTTACTATCGCTACGCCGCAATTACCGCTAACTCGCCACAACTCTGACGCAACTCTCACACTTACTCTCACTCTATTTCTCTACACTACACGCACTTCCCAACCTTTATCACAGCAGATCTCCCCACAAGGGATGCCAATTTGCGATGGTGTACTTAAGCGGTGAATCGCCGAGCCCGAACACCCGCAAATAAAAATGATTATTAACCTCCTCTCTCTTCCTCTCGCTTTCTCGCGACACTTACCGTCCAAAAGGAGATTCCGCTGTGATGACGTACGCCTGGGCGAGCTGCGATGCTGAAAAAGGTTGGGAAGGGTATTGCGCTAAATAAATATTCAAAAACACTCACTCCAGTTAAACTCTCAATTTATTAAGCTAAAAACCCTAACTACAATTAGCTAGAAGGTCTGAACGCTCACACACGCTGCAATTGCCTCGGCGCAATTTCCCGAAGGCTACGCGCAAATTCACTCTCGCTCTCTCTCTCTCTCTCCAATCTCCACGTTCTAAGTCGCCGCGAAAATCATGTGCGCGAACTTAAGGAATCGCCGCCATGCGATTCCCGGGAACGCCACGAGCGAATTCTTTTCCTCTCTCTCTCTCTCCCCCTCTCTCTCTCCCTCGACGTTAGACGCGCGCACCCTCAAGAAGCATCGCCACGCAATGCTCGGTTGTTAACCGCGACACTCTTTTCTCTCTCTCTCTCTCTCCACCGACGTTAGACGCGCGCACTCTCAACAAGCTTCGCCGCGCGATGTTCGGTTGTTAACCGCGACTCACTTTCTCTCTCTCTCTCTATTCTCTTACTCCACGCGAAATAGTAAAATTCCCGCGACGCGATTCCGAGAATCGCCGCACGTTTGAATCCCGCTCCCTACACTTTCTTGCCGCGCAGGAGGCTGCGCGGGAAGCGCGCCAGCCAAAACCCGCCGCAGCGCGACTCAAATAATCGCCGCGTCCGTGAACCTCTCTCTCTCTCCACTCTCGCCACACGCCACTCTCCGCTCTCGGGCCCGCTGTCCACGTACCTTCCGTCTCACGATGCCTTGCCCTGGTTGGGGGGGGGGGGGGGGGTGGACCGCCGATCTCCCAGCTGCTTCCTCTCGCTCTCCCGATACTCTCTTCCTCTCCACTCGCCGCGGCTCCCTCGTCCTCTCTCTCCAGTTCTCTCTCTCCTCGCCACCGCTGCTCGTCGTCGTCACCTCGACCTCTCTCCCTCCTCTCTCTTCTCTTCTTCTTGCGTACCCTCGTAACCCGGTTCGTTTCGCCCTTCTCCCGTTCGCTGTCGTCTCGACACTGCCGATTTTCCCGCTCGCGCCGTGCAGCCTCCCTCCGCGCACGCGCAGCAGAACGGCGGGTTGCATCAGCCCGGCACGAGGGGCCTGGTTGCGACTACGCCACTGCCGCCCGCGAGGTGCTGCCATCTCGCACCTCGCTGCTGCACCGCTTACGCGCGCGCGAGATTCAAACTCGCCTCATGGTCCACTCTACTTCTCTACACTTTCTCTCTCTCTCTCTCTCTCTCTCTCTCTCTCTCTCTGTCTCTCTCCACTTACCTTCTTCTGCACCACGGAGCATTCCGCTATCGTTGTCATCTCTCATGGTCTCGCAAATTGTCAAAACCCGGGAACAAATAAAGAATATTCCCCCCCGTTAGCTTTCGAATTATTTAATTACCATTCGGCCGTCTGAATCGGTGCGCCGCGAGTCCAGCGAGAAGAAGAGGCATTGGGGCGAAAATACATCGTCACAATACATGCGTACAGGTATATAAGTCCTTAAAACAAAATGCACGTTTTTTATAATTGTGTGCGATAGGGACTGGACGAATCTGGCGCATAAATTCGCGAAATTCTTCAATAAAGAAGTTCAGATCCGGCGTAAAGTCTTCAGGGAGGAAAAACTCACCTGGAAGACGCAAAGTGGTACCGAATAAAAATTCCGCGGGAGACGCATTAGTAACTTGCCGAAGATGGCAACGTAAGCCTAATAATACTGTACTTAGCGTACGAGTCCAGTCCTTGTCCACATGACACGTAATCGCCGCTTTAAAGGTACGGTACCAGCGCTCGATGAGGCCATTCGCCGCAGGGTGATCCGCAGTAGTGCGAATACGCTCGCAACCTATTAGGGATAAAAGAGCCCTAAATAAGCGCGATTCGAATTGCGAACCCTGATCGGAAGTGATGACCTTTGGTGCACCATAACGAGATACCCAGGTGTCATAAAATGCCCTGGCAACCGTTTGTGCCGACATTTCACGTAATGGAACCGCCTCAATCCAACGCGAAAAACGATCAATCATGGTGAGTACATACTCAAAACCATTGCGATTGGGGAGGGGACCGACTAGATCAATGTGAACATGATCGAAACGACTATCGGGTGCGACGAATTTATCAGGTACAACTTTTACATGGCGAGAGATTTTTGACTGTTGGCAGTTTAAACAATTTTTACACATGCGCCGAATATCACGGTGCATATTGGGCCACACATATGAGGCGCTGCCGTATGAGTCGATCGGTGACCTTGGGGCCTGGGTGAGCAGGCTTATGAAACATGTTAAACACCGTTTCACGAAGGGACTCAGGGATATACGAACGAATGACTTCACCAGTGATCTCGCAATGATAACGGATAATCCGGAGATTCACGAAGGGTCTTGAGCTGCTCATCAGCTTCCTGTTTCTCAGCGAGATCGTTGAGGTCAATTTCTACAGGAAGTCTGATGGATTCCACACGAGAAAGTGAATCAGCTATAGTATTTTCTGCACCTTTGATGTACTCGATTTGTGTAGTATATTGAGCGATAAGGGAAAACTGACGCGTTTGTCGCGGTGAGGCCTTATCAGATTTTTGCATGAAAGCATAAATAAGAGGTTTATGATCGGTTAAGATCTTGAAGTCTCTACCTTCAACAAGAAACGAGAAGTATTTTACAGCTTCGTATATGGCCGTGAGCTCGAGATCATATGCACTGTACTTCCGCTGTGAGGGGGAGAACTTTTTCCAAAAGAAAGCTAAAGGTTCCCAAATTCCGGTAAGGGAAAGCTGTTCAAGGGCAGCACCCATACCAGAGTCGGAAGCATCAGAGACGATACGTATCTTCGCACCAACGCGGGGGTGTACAAGCAGAGCCGCTGCAGCTAATTCCTCTTTCACACGATCGAAGGCTTCCTCTGCCTTTGGCGTCCAAGGGCCTGGGCGTTTATCGTTTTTTCGCGAATCAGAAAAGAACGCGTTGAGGGGAGCCTGCGAGGTTGTGGCGCGAGGCATGTTACGGCGGTAAAAGTTTACGATACCGACAAACCTACGAAGTTCTGCTATTGTTTGAGGTTTGGAAAAGTTTAAAATAGCTTCGACTCTACTGGAGATGGGGCGAATGGCTTCACCATTCACCAGATAAACTAAAAACTCAATTTCTTCAACTGCAAAGGTACATTTTTCGACATTAAGGCGAAGATGAAACTTCTTGAGTCGTTCGAAGACCGTGCAAAGATGAGCGTAATGTTTTTCAGGAGAGGATGAAGCGATGAGGATATCATCGATATAAAGGTATACAAAATCCAGGTCGCCTAGCACGCTGTTGATGTAACGCTGAAAGGTTTGACTGGCATTTCTGAGGCCAAAGGTCATATACATAAATTCGAAGAAACCGAATGGGGTGATAATAGCCGTTTTCGGTACGTCTTCAGGTGCTACGGGAATCTGATTGAACGCTTGATGAAGATCGAGCGCCGGGAAGACCTTTTTACCATACAGATTATTGTTGCAGTCATGAATGTGAGCAGTCGGATACTTATCTGGGACCGTGGTGGCGTTTAAGCGCCTATAATCGCCGCATGGTCTCCAAGAGTTGTCCTTCTTTAGCTCCATGTGGAGGGGGCTTGCCCAAGGGCTGCTGGAGGGGCGGCAAATGCCTGCCTCAATCCAAGCATCAAATTCGGCCACTATACGAGGTGTATTGAGGCATTAACAATTGTGTTTATACGTTTAGATGATTCAGAAATGATTGCACATAAAAATGTTAATCGGAAATAAGTTTTGTTTAAACGTTATCTATATTCTTTGTATTTAACATTTTTATGTAAAGGCAAATCTTTGAACAATAAGCGAAAATAGACTATTTCAGGTGTATTTAGGCATTGAAAATCGTTTTTAAAGATCGAACTCGTCAGAAAATGATTGTACATGAAAATGTTAAATGGAAAAAAGTTTTGTTTTATTATAATCTACAACTTTTATATCTAACATTTTCGTGTAAAATCAAATTCTGTCAAGTCATAGCCCAAAATCGTCGATTTTATGTATATTTTGGCATTTAAAATCATTTTTATAAGTCTAACTCATCAGGAGTTGATTTTAGATGAAAATGTTAAATGGAAAAAAGTTTTGTTTAAATATTATTTACAACTTTTGTATTTAATATTTTTGTGTAAAATCAAATCCTGTCAAGTTATAGTAAAAAATCGTCCATTTTTGACCTTTTTTGCAGTTTTTCGCAGTTATCTTGGCAAATATTGCTCGTAGAAAAAAGTGTCCAATAGAAAAAAGGTGTATTTTAATTAGTTTTAGCAGACAGGCTTGTAGATATAAGCTTAAAATTAATTTTTCTAATCATTAAGCTTAAAAATCGGTTTTTTGAAATGTTTCTTTGTGCTTGCATTTTTTTAATTTTTCATCGATCTATCTCAATTAAGAACCAGCACTTAGGTATAATTAGAGGAGTATTTTCCTGCAATCCCGATGGAATCGGTTGAAAATTCATTGAGATAATCGAGAAACTTGCGTACATACGGGCGTACAGACATACATACATCACAGAAAATGCTTAAAACGCACTCATTTTGACTGGAAAAGACTTCTTATGTATCAAATTATTAGTTTTTGAAGTTAGACAATTTTCGCTCTGGTGAAATTATAAGGCTCTCCCGGCAGCGGTCGTGCCTAATAATAGAATTTAGGGGTATTTGAGTTCCCGTGGGCTTCGTTCTTTATTTTAAACGAGACTTTATTAATTGTTTTTCTTTATCTTAAATAAAAAAATTGAATATAAACAGATGTTAAATTATATTTTTTTTCTTCCAGTATATCATTAATACTTTTATTAAATCTACTAACATTTGCATTTTACATAATAATTTGATTGGTCCATGAGCAAATATATACAACAGCTTAAGAGCAAGCACTGACATCGACTAAATTTGTTGAAGTAGAAATAATGCTTCTCAAACTAAAGGCTCAGATTAATATTTCAAATAAATATCATAAATGTCAAAGGCTTGCAAGGATCGTAGATCCAGACACACTATTGTGCCACAATCCACTTGCAAATTAAGATATTCATTGCAGATTCAAAACCAAGCCATGACAATAATTTATATAAACGCTTCATATACTATAATGTTCACAGAAAAGGTGGCTCCTCTGAAACATTTAGCGTCCCACACCATGAACCAATCATTAATTACATTATTCTCAACACTTGGATTTGTTGAAATTTTTACACAAAACCATTTGAATTAATAACCGATCATTGCTACGCATCTTGGAAAATTAAAACAAACAGTTTATGAATTAAGAAAAATTGCGAATAAAAGCTTTCTTGATATTCTTTTATATACATAACTTTTTTGAAATTCATATAAAAAATACTTGAATTAATAATCTATCTTTGCTCACATATTCTAAAATTAAAAATAAATAGTTTATGAACTAAGAATCACTGAGAGAACAAAAACATTCTTGACATTTATTTATGGATATAACTTCTTGAAATTATCTTGAAATTATCTTAATCTTGTGTAGAAAAAAGTATACTGTGTATTCTGAAACATTTTAGTGCCTCTTATCATGAGCAAATCATAAATTAAATTAGTCTGCGCACTTTTATACATTCAAATATTCACAATAACACATTATTTTGGCATTTTTCGGTATTTTAATTTTCATTTTACATAATCTTTTGAAACTGTTTATGAACTAAGAATCACTGAGAGAACAAAAACTTTCTTGACATTTATGTATGGATATAACTTCTTGAAATTAGTATCTTAATCTTGGGTAGAGAAAAGTTTACTGTGGTCTTTTTAGTGTTTAAAAACTTCTGTCATGCTAGTTTTTGAGTGGAATCCGCATTCTAGATAATAAAAACATCTAATTTTTTAATATAACTTCAATTTAACTATAGTGATTTCTTCTTTTTGTACAATCGCGTACAAATTCAAATCATATTCCTTATACAACCTGAAAAAAATATAAAAAAATCAACACAAAGCGTCAATGTTCATCTCTAACTGATATTTTATATTTTAAAAATAGACATTTAGTCATTTAATAATGATCTGATTATTTTTGTTGTTGATATACACAAATCTTGTAGTTAATATATAAACTTGTATTTACAAGGGCTACGAAAACAAAAAATGTTTCAGAAAAACCATTTACAACCTAAAAACCGCTGCCAATTCATTGGCGCGTGGCTTCCTCAAACTTAATTTGCTTATTCCTTTAATGAATTTTTAATAGCAAAATTTCTAATTTTTGCAACAATTTATGACATAATTATAATTAAATTAAATAAAAGATTAAAAATTATTAATTTTTAAATTATGTATAAAATATGAATAAAATAATAGGTATGATTTTTTAAAATTATGGGTGAAAAATAAATAAAATAATCGATTGTAATATTATCGTCAAAACCTTTTTGAAATTCCTAAATAACCTTTACTTCAAATTATATTTTCTTTGTGAAATTTCACACATAGGGTACTTGTCTCTAGTAGTATGCCTGTCCGGATTTGTGTGCTCTTTCTGGAATTTCCGATGTAAGAAAAAGGTTCTAACCTTAAAAATAATAAATGGCTATTACAAAACAAAAGCAGGTATACAACACACGCGCATCGGCGCATAGCCCCCAGCGCATGTCATTTCCATTTTCTAGTATACATAAATGCGTTCCCGAATAATTATGATTTTAAAAGAGGGCTAAAATAGTTTTAACCTCAAATATCTCTGAAATTCATAAACGAATTCTTTTACCCTAAGAACTTTTCTAATAAATAATATACAAACTCTACATCTCCACCAAATTTCAAAGAAATTAAAACAATTTTAATGTAGTTATATTGTGCGACAACAAAGAAAGTCATTTTCAAAAAGACTAAAATTTTAAATATTAAACATCTTAAAAAATAACCATATAATCTGAATGAAATTTTACACAGGTATTGCCTATATTGCATACAAAATAGTCTATAAATTTCAAGCTGATACATGAAGTCGTCATTGAGAAATTACAATTTTGAAAAAGACCGTAAAAGAATTTTAACCTCAAATATTTCTAAAAATCATGAGCCAATTCTTTTATCTAAAGGACTTATACGATAATATATAGACTCTACATCTCCATAAAATTTCAACATGATTAAACCAATTTTTGTTTTCTCTAGTTATCATGCGACCAAGAAAATAACTTTGTAAAATATGAACATTTTCAAAATCAAATATCTCAAAAAGTAATCGTACGATCTTGATGAAAATTCGCACACATATTATCTATATCATATAGAAAATTGTCTATAAATTTGGAGCTGATACATGAAGCCATTCTCGAGAAATTAAGATTTGAAAAAAGGTTACAAAAATTTTAACCTCAAATATTTCTGAAATTTCTGGACTAATCATTTTGCCCAAAGAACTCGACCGAGAGCTATCAAAAATCTACCTCTACAAGGAATTTCAAAGCGATTAAGTCAATTTTACTCCCGCAATCGTTGGACGTACAAAACTCATTTTTTTCACATTTCAAATTTTTTCTCAGAAACTAGTCCACAAAATGAATTCAAATTTTTTACAGATTACAGGCTATTTATATTCTGCATTATCATGATTTTTCTCAAAAAAATTGACCATTTAGTTTAGGAGTTTAAAAAAAAAAAAAAAACGTTTTTGTTAATAACAAAAGAACCGTGATAGCTAGAGAATTTTTTTTTTTAATATAGGTATTTTAATGCTCTTTCGAATTCTATCCATTCGATTCAAGTATCTCGATCTTATCATTAAAAGAAAAAGCAAAAATCAATTTTGAGAAAATCGAAAATTCGAAATAAAACTAAAACGCCATCACACAAAAACAACAAAATAAATGAGACCTGTCCGGTCAAAATCGATCGAATAGAAGCTGAGATCCAGGCACACACACACACACACACACACACACACACACACACACACACACACACACACACACACACACACATATACACACACACACACACACGCACACACACACACACGCACACACACACATACATCCATACAGACATTTTTCAAAAATGATGTATTTTGATTCCTAATATCTCAAAAAACAATTATAACATGTTTTTACAATAACTCAAAAAATTACGATCACAAAGCTTCCTCTAGGAGGAAGCAAAATGAATTTTTGACCCGCCATCGTACAAAAAAAAACAAAAAAATGAGACCTGTCCGGTCAAAATCGATCGAGTAGAAACTGAGATCCAGCCGTACACCCACCCACCCACACACACACACACACACACACACACACACACACACACACACACACACACAGACACACACAGACATTTTTCAAAAATCATGTATTTTGATTCCTAACACTTCGAAAAACAATCATAATATGTTTTTACAACAACTCAAAAAAATTACTATCACAAAGCTTTCTCTAGGAGGAAGCAATACAGCTAATTAAAACAGTTATAATATCATCCGGACACGCACGCACGCACGCACGCACACACACACATGCCATACATACATTTATCAGAAACCATGTGATTCCCAACACCTCGAGAAAAAATTACAATGTTTTTACACCAACTCAAAAATTACTATCACAAAGCTTCCTCTAGGAGGAAGCAAATAAGGGAGCTACTGATGCATGCCAAGTTGATTCTGGCGGTCCAGGCATTATTAACGCTCAACTGGCTGGTGTTGTATCTTCTAGTATGGAATGTGAATCCACATTCTACCCTGGCATTTACACTAGGGTCCACAAATATTATAAATGGATCGCTAAGCACATTGAATTTGACATTGCTTAAAAGACGAATTTAATTTTTGTATTATATTTTTATTTATTACAAAGATATCATTGTGATGTCAACATTAAGTTAACCAATTGTTATCATAAAATTCATATTTTATAATCATTTGTACATTCTTAATTAAAGAGTTTTTTTGATATCTATGTGTTTTTTAATTAAAAAAAAACTTATTATTTAATAAAATATGAATGCATAGTAGTTAAAAGATTTTTTATATTGCTTAATGTTGCTATATTGTATGCTCGTATTTTAATACCAATCAGTGATGGCAATATAGTCCACATATCAGCAAAGTGCGTATAAATATTTACAGTAGTGCTTGCGTCATTGATAAAGATCAGACTGAGAAAATTGGGTAATAACACTAATCAATGCTTTTCCTCCTTTCCAAAGGTATATTTTGAAGTAAATTGTTAATAAATTGCAATTTAAGTTTCTTAAACTTAGTTTGTCAACTTACAATGTCAATAATGAAAATTTTAATAGCAACATTTTCATGAAAATATCATCATGTTTTTTAAACATTTCTTATCACAAAATTATTGAAAAAAAGGAACCAAATATTCAATTATATAACATTTGACTCAACCTTCATTTTTTTTTATATTTAAAATTAGTTTTTTATTTCGAGTAAAAAATACTTCACGTTGCAATTTTTCAGCATACGAATAACCAAGATCCGAACTTGAAAATTGAGCAAATCTCAGTACAGGCATGTAAAGAATTGAAATGAGTATTTTTCTGTGAAGAAATCAAATTTTCATCTTTATTAGTTTTATTAAAAATCCCAATAAACTGTCTTTTTTTTCGAAAAAAAAGGTTTAATGTACAATAATTTTCTGTTCAACTCGACAAAACTTCGTTCAGATCAACTATTTCTTTCAGAAATTTTTACACAATAAATTTTTGAGCATTAGGAATATTTTAAACCATAACGAAATAATAGAGATTGTTATGGAATCAAATAGCGAATTTTAAAATAATTTTTTTTCGCTTTTTTAAACCTGTCTTTTCAAATGCAAAAGTTGTGTAACGAGTTTTCGAATTTTGCAATTTGATTCGAACTACTATATTCTTAAACACCTAAGGAAGTTTTTTTGGAAAATTCCAGTACTCTTATATGCATTGTTACTAAATAGAAATTTTCGTGATTGTTAGGATAAACACGTGTTACGACGTGCGTAACGACACGATCACGAAAAATTGTACAACAATACATAAACTACTGAAATTGTCGTGTCGTGCGCACGTCGTAACAGGTGTACCGTGGCGCACGGCCTTCAACAGCATTTATCGTAACAATCACGAACTAACCAAGCTAATGATATCACGAAAGAGATAGTTGACTACAACCCTTGTGTTTACTTTGATTTTAATGTATAATTCTATTAATGCTCATTCGATAAGATCAGTGTATATAAGGAAGCTTTTTTTTTCATTTTCACTTATTGCAGTCATGAAGGTTTTGTGTTTTTTGTTGTGCATCGCTTTCGCGGTCGGCTTCTATATAAGTAAAAGAGATTTTAAATAACATTTCTGTTGATTAAAATAAATTTTTCCATTACATATTATACTTTAATTTCTAATAGATAACAATGAAACACGTGAAGATAAAATTGTTGGAGGAAGTCACGTTGGAATAGAAATTATACCATATCACGTAAATAAATATTAACTAAATTTTGTAACATTCATTCCTTTGCGGAAATTTCTTTAATGTAACTGGTTAAAAAATTAATAGATTATTTGATAGATTTATTAATAGACTTATTTTTTAATAGATTGTCGAATAAAATAGTCCGTGAACGATATTAATAGACGTACTTGCTTTATCGCATAAAGCTCCTTATATCTTGTATATCAACATAATAATTTCGATATAAATCTTTCCATACCTCTCAGGACAAAAGTATTTAAATTTGTTTTAGGCTGACTTGCTTCGATTCAGAATAGAGAACTTCTGCGGTGCAGCTATTATACATAAATTTTATGTTATAACTGCTTCACACTGTGTCAAGTAAGTTTTCTTTTAATTTTTATAATTACATTAAGTATTTCTATATAATAGAACTTCTTACAAAAAATTAAATTAATCTCTTCATTGCAAAATAGATATAATCGATCGCATATATCAGTACGAACTGGCACTGGATCCAGAGAAACTCCAGGTAGAGTACACAGAATTGAGGACATTATAGCGTTTGACGATTATGACCCCAACACCAAAAACAACGACATTGCTTTAATCAAGGTAATTAAATATGTTTATTTTACCTGTGAATTATTTAGAAAGGATTTAGTAGAGATATAATATCACTATTCATGACAATGTTAGTATTTCAATGTGTGTAATAATAGTTTTATACAACTTCAAAACTTGTTAAGACGGTCTTACACCTATAGGCCTTTCTGGCCAAAATTACCTAAAAAATGATAAAAATTATTATTATAATAAAATAATCAAAATATATTGTAAATATAATTTATTTTGAATAAAATGAGCCAAGGCAGAGGTCCTTAAGGATGTACTGGCTATAAGGTCTCTGCCAAAAGTTTGTGAATTCGATAAACTGCAATAATTAATTGTATGCAATAATTGACCAAATTTAAGTTCTTGTGGGTGATTCAGGAGTATAATTACAAATATAATAAGCTTTGAAAATTGAATATCGAATAAAAATTGACAAAGTTCTGCTATTTTTTATAGTTACAAAATCCGAGTCATTAAGTAAATTTTTAATACTGAAACCGACAAAGTGCCAAACTTTCAATTTTCACTCGATTTTTAATTTCTAAAGCTTATAATATTCCTATCGTGATTTGTAATCGATCGCGAGCATTAAACATTGTCTATTTATCCTACATAATTTGTTATTATTTTTTTTTTCATCCAGCTTGCAGAGCCTATTAGATTTAATAATAAACAACAACTTATAGAACTTGCAAAGCCACACGATATTCCCAGAACAGGTGAAGTGATGCTGATTTCTGGTTTTGGAATGATAGGGGTAAGTTTTTATTCCTCACAGAGAAAGGTTTTCTTTTTTTCTAGAATTTCTTTAGTTAATTTAATTAACCGTTTTTAGCAAAATCTGGCGATATCTAATTTTTTGAAGGGTGCATTCATGCCTGTAATAAGTCATGAACATTGTCACAGCATTTACAGGCCCTTTCATATAACCGATAATATGTTTTGTGCGGGCAATGGACACGCTGATCCGTGTCATGGTGATTCTGGTGGACCTGGTGTTATTCATGGTAAACTCTATGGAATCTTTTCCTTTGGTATAAATTGTAGCTCGACAACATATCCTGGAGTGTTCACTAGGGTGCACAAATATTATGATTGGATTGAAGAAAAAACTGGACTCAGATTCTAAAATTTTTAAACCTAACTTAGTATAAAAAATTCTTGTTTTACGTGATAAAAATAAAATTTTGAACATAAAGAAAAAATTAAGCTTGATTCTTCCTGCTAATAACGTCACACGATTAGATACTGAACGATTACTCCCAAAAAACCGCTGCCAATTCATTGGCATGTAGCTTCCTCAAATTTAATTTACTGATTCCTTTAATTAATTTTTAATTCCAATATTTAAAATTTAATACTTTATTTTGTACGGTGAGACTATGTTAAATGGTTTGTGACTTTTTATTTTTACTCTTTCTATTTTTTATCATTAAAAAGCAATTATTATTATACAATTTTATATTTTACAAAAAAAAAATTCATTGCCCACAAAAACACAAAAAAATGATCATTACGACCAGATATTCGAGATTAAAAATTTTTTTGAATGTTTTTTAATGCTGATATCTCAGAGAATATTTGATCAATTTGAAATTTTAACTAATTATTGTAATTATTTATTATAATATGTAACGGGAGGCCGGGGAGACTATTTCGGTTAATTCCGCGATCCGAACCCTAGAACACGGTGCCGTCGAGTGCTGCTTCTACGACGAGCACTCGGGGTTGATGTTCTCTGGATCCCTGGTTACAAACGTCGAGTTCACGGTTGAACTCGACTTTTCCGTGTGGCGGAAAAGGTTAATACTCGCGCTAGCTATTGTCGCGAGGCGTGGTCACTCAGAATGATCGTTGTCTCGGAGCGAGGATCTCGCGGAGTCGGCGGTATCCTGAAAAAGGTTAGGTTGAGGTCAAAAAATGAAGAATAGCCTCAGTTACATAAAACAACAATAACAAGGTCTATTCTAAAAGCTTTACATCAAATAACGCGTCGCGTTGCGCGCAGACAAGAAGACGGGATCCGCCGCTCGGCGCGGGCGGATCATTGTATTTATTTTCGTTGGGCCGGTGACGCACCACCGGCCGCTCGCCGCTTCCTTACAAAAATAAACTGCAGTTTAAGGTGGTTCTCCTCGGACTCCCAAGTCAAAGCAGTGCTAAATGTAGAAGTTACCTAAAATTTAAAAAAATCAGAGTTGTAATGTAATTTATTTATTTAAAATGATAGAGATAGTCAATGTATTATAAATAAAGTGTATTTAACATGACTAAGAAAACTTTTTTCACAAAATGGTAATTTTCTAGAAACTAGACATCGTCACTACAAACAATTGTTGATAAATCACTGGAATCTTTTTTGTTTTTCAACCGATTTTAGTTTTCAAGGTCTCAATTTGCTCCTTAAGAAATTTCATGGGACTTGCCGAAGGAAAATTTAAAAATTATTCAAAACTCAGAAAGTTATAGATAATTATTCATAAATTCATGCACGTCGTTAAAACCAAATATTCTTTTAATTGGCTATAACTTTCTGAGTTTTGAATAATTTTTAATTTTTCCTTCGGCAAGTCCTCATGAAATTTCTTAAGGAGCAAAACGAGACCTTGAAAACTAAAATCGGTTGAGAAACAAAAAATATTCCAGTGATTTATCAACAATTATTTGTAGTGACAATATCTAGTTTCTAGAATATCGCCATTTTGTGAAAAAAGTTATTTTAGTCTTGTTAAATACACTTTATTTATAATACATAGACTATCTCTATCATTTTAAATAAATAAATCACATTATACTATGTTTTTTTAAATTTTAGATAATTTCTACATTTAACACTGCTTTGACTAGGGAGTCCGAGGAGAACCACCTTAAACTACTGGCTAAACTATTGGCTCAACTACTACCTAGACTATTGGCTGAACGTCTGTCGAACCACTGGTCGTCAGTAGCATTTTCGGATACCATTTTATGGGTTATTACATAATTATAGTATAACTACTTATTATTTTTACATATTTTTTTTTGATTTTGGAAAACTGCAAAATATTCCCCTAAGACTTTATAACACGAAAGGAACATTAAATTTTAATTTTTAAATGCTTATGTTTTAAAATCAATCTTTAAAAAAAAAAATAATTTGTTTCACGCAGATATGGCGTAAAACTTTGAGTCCCCCATTGTAAGTAACGGGGATATCAAAAACAAGGCAAGCCTTGTAATTAGGACGCTTCGTAAAGAGTCTTATTATTTCTGGGAATTGGCCCTCACGAGGATCCTTATAACATTTAAATTATTAAACATGGAGAGTGCCACTCAACATAATTCGTAAAGAGTCATTTGAACGAAAGAAAGAAAGAAGGGATGGTGGGGGCCCCCTCCGTCGCCCCCTACCAGTGAGGTATAGCCTGCCCGGATCACCGTCCAGGAGCCCCTTACATAGAAATGAATCCACGTAGGAGGAGCCTGGGCGATTCCAGTTACCTCTCCTTAAAGAAGGAAATCAAAAAGAGGAAGTTGTGCGTTACCCTGTGAGGGCATTTCCACACTATCAGAAGTTATAGAGCAAAAACGGTTGTATGGCTGGACTACTATGTGGAGTGTAGAATGGGGAAAAACCTCGCTAGGAGTAAAAACCTATTTATTTTAAGATCATTTGAACGGTTGACTTACACGGCTTATATACTCTTGGCTGTCCAACGTATCCACAGATAGCACTATCGAAGCGCCGCATAGCGGATAAATATCCGAAGCTTACTCATGGAGAGCCGCCTATCACAAGTTCTCCTTTGTCACCGCTATGCGGTGCTTCGATGGCGCTTTCTGTGAATACACTGGATGGTCGAGAGTAAGCCGTGTAAGTCAACCGTTCAAATGACTATACGAAGAGTCCTAATTACAAGGTTTGCCTTGTTTTTGATATCCCCGTTACTTACAATGGGGGACTCAAAGTTTTACGCCATATCTGCATGAAACAAATGATTTTGCTTCCTCAAAGAGGAAGCTTTGTAACGGTGAAAAAAATTTTTGAAACAAAAAATGTTCAAAAACATGTTTTAAGACTTTTGGCGCTAAAATCCGTTGTTTTT
The DNA here is from genome assembly GCA_036365515.1 of Torymus aiolomorphi. Lineage (NCBI taxonomy): Eukaryota > Metazoa > Arthropoda > Insecta > Hymenoptera > Torymidae > Torymus > Torymus aiolomorphi. Next base: position 19,596,416 of record CM070877.1, on the reverse strand, counting down.
GATAAAAAAAATGTTCGTGTGTGTGTGTGTGTGTGTGTGTGTGTGTGCGCGCGCGCGCGCGTGTGTGTGTCTATACAGGCGATAACTTTTGAACCGATCGACCAATTTACATCGGAAAAGGCTTATTCTCTTCGTTTCGGAGGAGAGTAGAGAGAGCATAACCTACTTTTTGATTTTGCCGATTTTTTTTATAACCAAAAAACGATTTTGAATTTTTCGTTTTTTTGATTTTTTAATTTGTTTCAGCCAGTATTACTTAATAAACTAAATTTTTATTAAAAGGTCTTTAAATTACCTACAATTTATTTTTTTTAAATTTAAATTATCTCTAGCCTGTCATTTGTTATTAATGAAAATATGGTTTATATTTCTTGAATTAATATCTCAAAAAATTTTTCCACTCAAAATTTTTACCACTTATTACACTTATCGAGTACAACATTGTGTTAAAATTTCAAGAGGTTACGTTGGTCAAAATTTTTTTATTCATTCCAAGTTAGCCCCAAAACACAAATATAAAGTTTTAGAGCAAAATATGCAATAGTTCTATTTAATTAGTATATCATATATAAATAAAATAATTATTGTGTACTAGGGCATATCCCCGAGAAAGTAATTTCAGATTGAGTCCCGCGGCAACGTGTACTAGGGCAACGATAATAATTGACTTTCAAAATATGAATTTCGTAAAAATTTCATAAAAATATTTCATAAAAATATCGATTCTTAAATATAAAAATAACTACCTCTCTGATAAATTTCAAAACGATTAATTGTCTTTTGTTAAGAAGTATAACTTATTTATTATATTTGTATGATTCTTACAATGATAGATTAACTTTAAAACACTAAGTCGAGTAGGATAGTAGTTAAATACCTGTTTCAAAACAAATATTTATTAGATTATTGCCAATACATACTTTTCTTTCTCAAATTAATGTATTTCTTTAAAATTTTTTATAACAATAACTAATTGTTTGTATAGGATATGTGCGAAATGGCAACGTCGTAGTTGACGAGCGCGCCACACGAGAGCGCATCGCGCGTCAAACCGCGCGGTTACGGCAGTCCGGGCCTAGCCTCTGAAGAGCGCGGGTCCGTTGTGCGACTTACGACCTACCGATGATCGATCGCACTGTACATTATTAGTTACAGCATCAATAAAAGACTATTAAGAGGTTTTAAGCAATATTAGCTCTCTTTGTATTTTTCCTCACCCAGTCCTTATTCCAAACAATTAACGACCGTGACAGGACGCGGTGAGCAAAAATTGTACTACATATACTTTCCAAGATGGACGTCGCAAAGAAACAAAGAGCTGCTCAACGCACGCTTTTTACGAAAAACCTGAATAGTTTTAATGCTAAATGTGAAAACGCAACAGTGTCATTAGCAGAGCGTCAAGTATCGTTGCAGATGTTAGAATCAAGAATGCAAGAACTCGAACTTGCTAATACAAGGTACGTTGATCTATTGTCAACGGCCGCCGCAGAGAAAGACATTGAAGCGGAAATGGAGGCTCACGATGGGTACAAGGAAAAATTCCTGGAAGTAAGGTTAAGATTTTTGGGCCAAGTTAATACGGATACGCATCAAGAATTAAATCTCAACCGCCCAGCGAATCAGAGTGAGAAGCCTTTCAAACGGCCATTTTTGAAAGTAGCAAAATACAATGGTGGCGTGAGTACATGGTTACAATTCTGGTCACATTTTCGAAAATCCATGAGGACAAGGCTGTTTCCAACGAAGACAAATTGGAATATTTGAAACAGAAGATGGAAGAAGGGTCGAAAGCGGAAAATATAGTCAACAGATTCCCGACGACCGAAATTATGACAAGGCTTTTGAGAGTCTTAAAAATCGCTTCGGCGGAGACGACATACTCATTGAATTCTATACCAGGGAACTGCTTTCACTCGCCTTACAGAATGCGACTAATAAAGGCAAACAGGTCAGTGTCTCTGTCATCTACGACAAGATTTCGGCACACATACGTGCCCTCGAGACGCTCGGCGTCAAAACAAACAATTGCGCGACGATGTTATACCCGCTCGTCGAGTCCTCGCTGCCGGAGGAAGTTCTGCGAACGTAGCAGCGCTCGGCGCTGAGCATAATAACGGGCAGCGAGGTAGCAGAGGGCGACGAGGTTCCAGATCATCTCACGCGACTTCTGCAGTTTCTGAAAGCCGAGGTTAGCAACGAGGAACGGATTAACATGGCAATCAACGGTTTTTCAACACAGGCCTCCGCTGAAAAGAAAAATAAGGACCATAAGGGTAAGGAAAAGGTCAATTCTTCTACGGAGCAGGCGACAGCGACCGCTTTATTTTCAGGCGAGGAAAGACGTAAGCGATGTATATTTTGTGGCGGGAATCATGAAAACGCGGATTGCGAGCAGGCTAAGAAATTGTCGTATGATGAACGGAGAAATTTAATAAAAGATAGAAAATATTGTTTTAAGTGTTTGAAACCGAATCATCAATCGAAAAATTGTAAAGTAAAGATTTCTTGCCTGTGGTGTCGTAATCGTCATTCGATATTAATGTGCACGAATATGAGAGGCACGAAACTGAACGGCGCGAATATGAGCGGCGCGGCCGGCGTGGTTTTTAAGAAAGGCGATTCTCCCTTTTTTTTTTAAGCCTTTTTAAGAAATGCCTGATTCGAAAGATAACGGGAAACAGAATCTCATGAGTTTTATTAATATGCCTAATGTAATTTTGCAAACTTTGCGCGTGATACTATATTCCGATACGAAGAAAAGGGTGGTACGCGTGGTTATCGATCAAGGCTCTCATAGATCGTATATTCGTTCTGACGTTGCGAAGTTTATGGAGTATAAGCCTATTGGTAAACGGTCGGTATCTCACACACTGTTTGGCAGTGTGAGCTCAAAATCCAAGGAACATGATGTTTATTTAATACGTATTAAAGATGTAGATGATAATTACTCGTGTAATTTTCAAGTAATGAACGAAAGTACTATTTGCGCCGATATTCCGAAAATCGAAAAAGCTCCTTGGTTTGATGAGTTAAAAAGTAAAGATATTTCTTTGACCGATTTTGAAAGTAGTATGAGTAACTAGAATGATAGATGTTTTGATAGGCGCGGAAGTAGCAGGTAAACTTTTTACCGGTAAGAAACATGATTTACCCAGTGATTTGTCAGCATTTGAAACGAGATTAGGGTGGGTAATTATGGGTAAAAATCCTAGTAACAACCGAAAAGATGGTACCTTTAATGAGTTATCGATGTTTATAAGTGAGGCGAAGATTGAAGATCTCTGGAAATTAGATACTTTAGGAATTAAAGATCCGATTGAGAAGGCTGATCAAATCACAAATGAGCAGAGAGTTAAAGATAACTTTTTAGAAACCGTTTATTTGAGTGAGAACGGACGTTACACGGTTGATTTGCCATGGGTCGAGAATCACGCCCCGGTTTCACGTAATTTAAATATAGCAAAGAGTAGACTGAATAATACTATGAAAAAATTAAACAAAGATGGGTTATTCGACGAATATGATGAAGTATTAACGGAGTGGTTTGACCAAAGCATAATTGAACGTGTACCGGATGATGAACTGAAAAATCCAGCTCATTATTTACCTTACCGTCACGTTGTGAAACCCGGGAGTACGACTCCAGTGCGGCCAGTGTTTGATGCGTCCGCAAGCGAGAAGGGCTTTCCCTCTTTAAATCAATGCCTGGAAAAAGGACCTAACGTTATAGAATTAATTCCGGCGGCACTGTTAAAATTTCGCGAAAATGACATAGCTGTGCTTGCAGATGTCCGTAAAGCTTTTCTTTAAATTGAAATAAATATGAAGAATCGAGACTATTTACGCTTTTTATGGTACTCAGGAGGGAAACTTGTCGTTTTTCGACATAAACGGATAGTATTTGGCCTTACAAGTAGTCCATTTTTATTAGGGGCCGTGCTCGAATTTTATTTTTCAAATTTGTTTAAAATGATTGACAGTAAAGAACAGCAAAAGTGGCCGAGAAATCTTATTGAAAAATTATCGAAATCTTTTTACAGCGACATTGTCTGACAAGCGTTATAACGACAAAGGAGTTGAATTCGTTTATATCTACGGCTAAAGACGTAATGGCTACAGGAGGATTCGATTTGAGAGGGTGGGAGTTTATGGGCGATTCAGATAGTAAAGATAACACACTTGTGCTCGGTGTTTCTTTTAAGGCGGTCTTACACCTATAGGCCTTTCTGGCCAAAATTACCTAAAAAAATGATAAAAATTATTATCATAGTAAAATAATCAAAATATATTGTAAATATAATTTATTTTGAATAAAATGAGCCAAGGCAGAGGTCCTTAAACTCATTTTATCCTACGTTATAGCATTTTCAAGAAAACAAGTTTGTCGTAACTTTTCTCTGAGATCGCATGATGGATTTTCATGGGACAATGTGCAAATTGTTTCTAATTTATGTAGTTATGGGCGTAAGAGTTGCAATTTTAAGGTTTTTGTGTATAAATATTTTTTCATGGCAAAAACTGATTTGTTTGCAATAATTTTTTGCATTTTTTTGAATTTTTAGGGTTTTTGCCATGAAAAAAATACTTATACATGAAAACCTTAAAATTGCAACTCTTACGCCCATAACTACATAAATTAGGAACAATTTGCACTTTGTCTCATGAAAATTCATTGATCGGTCTCAGAGAAAAGTTACGACTGTTACGAATTGTTGAAATGTTAAAAGGTCTTTTGCGCAGAGTTCTCGGAAAATCGTGCCTTAACTACGAGGAAATGTCAACCGTGTTATGCGACGGCGAGTTAAGATTAAATTCACGCCCCTCAACCTACGTTTCCGACCCGGCAAACGATTTGCAAGTGCTCACGTCCGCAATGTTCCTACATGAGCTCAGAAGTTCGGAAATGCCCGACTTAGATATTTTAGATAAAGTTGCTGTCAACTCGCGATATGCACGTAAACAAGAAGTAATGAGTCACTTGAGAAATAGGTTTAGAAGAGAATACTTGAGTCAGTTGACTCCTAAAGAACTCCGCGAATTAAAAGTAGGCGCTATAGTACTGATAGGTGATGATAACCGCAAACGTTTAGATTGGCCCTTAGCCCGAGTGGTAAAATTAATCCTAGGTCGAGATAACGTCGTTCGAGTAGCGGTTCTTAAAGCAAAAGACGGGCTACTTAAACGGCCAATCCAACGTGTTTATCCGCTCGAAATAAATAGCTGCGAGGAGGCGACGAGTATTTCACGTTCACTTGTAAGCGAGCATATGGAGAAACAGAACGTAGAAGTCGCTGGAAGAAAAACAAACCAGATTTCCGATGAAATGGAAAAAGATGTAATGAAAACACGTAGTGGTCGAACTGTTAAAAGACCCGAGTTTTTCAATTATTAAAATAGTTTTTACGATTTTATTTGCGCACTTTATGTATACAATTATATATAATTAATCTTTGCATTTTCTTGCCTGTATTCTTATATTGAGATTGTTAAGTCAAAAGGACTCAAGGTGGGAGGATGTGCGAAATGGCAACGTCGTAGTTGACGGGCGCGCCACACGAGAGCGCATCGCGCGTCAAACCGCGCGGTTACGGCAGTCCGGGCCTAGCGTTTGAAGAGCGCGGGTCCGCTGTGCGACGTACGACCTACCGATGATCGATCGCACTGTACATTATTCGGTTACAGCATCAATAAAAGACTATTAAGAGGTTTTAAGCAATATTAGCTCTCTTTGTATTTTTCCTCACCCAATCCTTATTCCAAACAGGATACATAAATGAAAAAACAAAAAAGATATTTTTTATATTCAGTCAAATTGTTTAACAAACAACAAAGATTCACAAAGAAAACAGTTTTATTTATTAATAAAGTTTTGTTGTAAAAATTTACTTTTGTTTTTTAAATTTAAAAAATGGAATCGATAAATTAGTTTGAGGAAGCATCTTGCCATTGAATTGGCAGCGGTTTTTTTTTTAAAGATTGATTTTAAAACAAAAATACTGAAAATTAAAATTTAATATTCTTGTCGTGTTATAAACTCTTAGGGGAATATTTTGCAGTTTTCCAAAAACAAAAGAAAAATATGCAAAAATAATAAGTAGTTATACTATAGTTATCTAATAACCCATAAAATGGTATCCGAAAATACTACTGACGACAAGTGGTTCGACAGAAGTTCAGCCAATAGTTTAGGCAGTAGTTGAGCCAATAGTTTAGCCAGTAGTTTAAACTGCAGTTTATTTTCGTAAGGGCTGCGAGCCGAAAATACAAAGAGACCGTTGTGCGGGATATTACAAGGAATCTTACCGGGAGAGGAGTGCACTCCTCTCGCGGCTCGCTCACAAATCCGCTCTTGCGTCAGGCCTTATCCTCCGGTCGACTTCGGAGTGTTCAGGTCGAGTCCTAACATCCAGCGTTCACCTACAGACGCTTCGGACCCCAGGAGTGGCTCGGATTGTTCGCGTGCGCGCTCTTCGTGGACGGTCGCTACGCTGTACCAGTGAGGACGCACGATACCGTTTTCTTTGGACGATCTAACTCACGTGCGCGCGGTTCGACAGCCCGACATAATCTGATTCGAAATTGAATCGAGCGCGCCTTTGCAACCGCCAAAGTCGCGCAGTCCCCGCGCGCAGCTCGCGAATACATCGTCCGAGCGTTGTAAACAAACATTCTAGATCCACGAGTTCGCGGGAACGAGAGCCAAACGAGTTCGATAGAATACGAAAAACCGAGAGTCTTATTTTCTCCGTATTTTATCCTGGAACCTCGTTATAAATATTTAGTTAAATTTTCCAGAGATTATCTTTATTTCTTTTGATAAAAAAGTTATTTAAAAAAAAAACTAGCGTTTTTATTAAAAAATGTTTGGCATCGATAATGGAAACCACCACAATGCTAGCAGTGATCGATACATTTTTATTCATGAATTGTGAAATTTATCTATTGGAATACGTTGTTGATATTGAAATAATTTGAGACTGATATTTTCTGGAGATCACAGATATTTCGCCGATCGCAATGTCTTAAAAATATAATTTATTCTAAATTTAAGTTTCTAAATTTTTACAAACTTAACGAACATTTTCTTTAAATATATGAAAATATCAATTTTTCTATTTATTGTTTATCTAACATGACGATAATTTTCTAATCCTTTAAAATTATTATTTCATTTTATATAAAGATTCTGCATAAAAGATATTATCTTTTTAAGAATAAAATCATAAAATCGTCGTTATTGAGTGTTTATTCACTGGCGAACTATTCATTCACTGGCAAAATTTATTTAGATACTAAGATCGCGTGTTCATTTACTTATTTTTATTATATATTTACATACTTTTTAAAAAAATTATTTATAGTTCTATCCTTTTTTTTTATATTTTTTACACTAACGTAAAGTTAAAACATTTTAAAATATTAATAAGAAAAGATTTTTGCTTTTAATCCATTTTTAATTCACTTAACTAAATAACAAGAATTGAATTTTCCTTATTCGTTCATTTACTGTTGAAGTCGCCCTAAGTATAAAGATTCCAATTTATGTTATTAAGGTGATTCTATGGGCAGATATAACACTTAAATATAAAATATTCTACAATAATTTGTTCTCATACTGCAAAGTGAGAGCCCATATAGTATCATACGCCGGTACTTTAAGTTACGGAAAAAAATTTTTTTAACGAAATTTCTCGGTACTAACAAAGAAGATGTCGTCAATGTAAAAGAATGATGCAACAAATCGCTTTAATTTTTTCCATTTTTGGAATTCATAGCAGAAGCACTGATCGACCCCGGAGCTGCTACATCATTCGTCAACCCCGAGATGGCGCAACGAGGTATCGATATAGGATGGCAAGAAGCAAACGAAGAATAGGCAGCAGGCTTAGCAGACGGTAGCGAAACATAGAGAACAACCTGCGTTACCGGTAGAGTAGAGATCGAGAAAAGCGAGTTCAGACATAAATTTCTCGTAATAGAGACCCTAGGACACCATATGCTCCTAGGGATGGACATACTCCAGAAGCTAAATATCCGACTCTACCTAAACGGTAAACTGCTGAGCCCAAAATCCGCTACCGGCAACCACGCTACCTGCGCAATATCGCCACCTATAGGCCTCCAAGAACTAGCAACGGAACAAAAAGATAAGCTTAAAATACTTATCGACAGCACGAAAAAAAGTTTCGAAGCAGTGACAGCCGTAACATCGATCACGAAGCATCAGATACGACTGCAGAACCAGACCCCAATAAAGCTGAGATACCGGCCGAGGAATCCAGCAATGCAAAAGATCATCAACGCTGAGGTGGAAAAGATGCTGGAAGAAGGGGTAATCCAACCCTCTAACAGCCCGTGGAGCGCACCAGTCATCATCACAAAGATGAAAAACGGCAAATATCGGTTCTGTATCGATTTTAGACGATTGAACAACATATCAAAGAAGGACGCATACCCCCTCCCGCAGGTCAACGCCACCCTAGATAAATTAAAAGGGGCCAAGTACATCTTCACAATCGACCTGAAAAACGGATACTGTCAGGTGGCGCTGACAGAGGAGAGCCGGGCACTCACAGCATTCACTGTGGCGGGCAAAGGGTTATTCGAATTCAGTCATGCCGTTTGATCTTCATGCTCCTCCAGCAACATTCCAGAGGCTGTTAGACCACGTCGTGACACCAGAGATGGCACCACACGTCTTTGCCTACCTCGACGACATCGTGATCGTGGAAGATACATACGAACAGCATATGAAGATCCTAGCCAACGTCTTCGATCGCCTACACGAAGCTGCGTCCAAACTGGGAGAAATGTCATTTCGCATGCAAGCGCCTGCGATACCTTGGGCACATCATCGACGAGAACGGGCTACAAACGGACCCAGAGAAAGTCAGAGCCGTCACGGAACTAAAAGAACCACAGGACGCTAAGCAACTGCGACGATTCCTAGGAGTTGTGTCATGGTACATACGATTCATAAAAGACGCTGCTAGACTGACCTCCCCGCTTAATAGCCTACTAACAAAGAAGAGCAAATGGGAGTGGAAGAAGGCATAACAAATAGCGTTCGACCAACTTAAGGCGAGCCTAACACAGACACCGGTGCTAGCGTGCTTTGATTGGTCGAAACCATTCACACTACAGACTGACGCAAGTCGCGATACGAGGGCCTCGGAGCAGTGCTCAGGTAAGGAGAGGGGGATAACGAGCGAGTAATCGCCTATGCTACACTGAAAAAACTCTGGCACGAGAGACGTCTTTATTCCTTTACGGAGGTCGTCTTAAGGTTATGTACGCCTGTTGTCCCGCGCGGCAAGTCTGTTATGCGGCAAAGGGGCTCTGCCGTCCCTTTTTCGGGTCGTCCGCTCAACCGCCGCGCGGCGCACTTGTCTCGGTACGTCTCTTACCACGACAGGGACGTGAGAGCTCCCTTAGCAGGAACAACAGACATACGCAATCGTCGAGGCGACTACTGTTTTCGTTTTGGAACGTCTGTCGTGCCAGAGTTTTTTTCAGTGTAGCCGCTCCCTCAACAAGACAGAACTACTCCGCCACGGAGTTAGAATGTTTGGCGGTAAAGTGGAGAGTGTGGAAGATGCACGACTATCTGGAAGGATACTACTTTACTATCCTGACCACCAGTCTCTCAAATGGTTGGACGGAATTGAAAACCCATCCGGCCGCCTGGCGGGATGGACCATGGAGCTCAGCCAGTGGAACTATAAAATCCAATATTGCCGAGGAGCCGAGAACACGGTCGCAGACGCCCTCTCTCGACAACCCCTACCAACGTGCGAGATAACAAGCACAAAGTGCGACTGGTACAAACGCACCCTGCTGGAAGTCTGAAAAAACCCTACCAACCACCCGGAGTTCTGCATACGAGACGGACAGCTGTACCGACACGTACTACATTCGCTCGATTTCAACGATACCGATACGTCCGAAGAATGGAAACTGTGTATACCAACCGAGCAACGGAAACCGTTACCCCCCCCCCCCCCCCTCCCCCCTCCCCGCGACCAAGGGCCCGATCAAGGAGAGGAAGGGGATAAAGGTAATCGCAGCGCTAGCCACGAAGCCGACACGTGGCAGGAGAGCGCAGGCAGACAAGCGGCAGCATAAGCAACCGACTGCTGCCAAAAGTGAAGGTACAGCTTCCCTAGGCACCGGAGGTATACGTCCCGGTGGGGGTGAAGAGGTACCGAGTGAGGATGGATGGGAGGAGATGGGCGCTGCGGCTCAACTCGGAAACAGGCGAGGTGTGGAAGGCTACAGAAACCACCGTAAGTCTCGAATATACTTGTATTTTTTTTCTTTTGTACATGCGAAAGAGCGAGCCGACGTCTCGCTCTCCGAAGTAGGGGGAAATGCCCCCCCGTTATTTGAATATGTTTATCCCATTTCATATTATAATCGAAAACTATTCCCAGGTATTTGTAATTTGTGACCCTTTTGATTTTTTGTTTATAAATTTCAATTTTAATTTTTTTGGTACGCTATCACAATATAATTACCTACAGACATATAGACCGTTTTGCTAGTATTTAAAGACAGTGTATTTAATGTTAACCAATTTACTATTTTATCTAAATATCTGTTCATTTTTTCCTGTGCAGATGGCCATGTTTCGTCACCCGAGATGATAACCGTGTCGTCTGCATAGGAGAGAATTGTATTTTTTGCATATCTAATAATAGATCATTAACATATAATAAATAGCAATGGTCCTAGTATTGTTCCTTGCGGATCTTTATTTTCTATTTCTTTTTCACTGCTTTTTTTATTTTCTAATCTGACTATTTGTTTTCTATTGGTAAGATAGCTAGTCATTAATTCAAGAGTTTTACCTCTTATTCCATATTTTTCTAATTTTCCAAATACTATTTTATGGTTGACAGTGTCAAAAGCCTTTGCAAGATCTAGAAATGTGATTATTAAAGGTTTACTCTTGTCTAAGTGACTGTATATAATGTTCGTAATTTTGTTAAATGCATCAGTTGTACTTTTACCTTTAAGAAATCCATATTGTGAATCTGATAGAATATTGCAATCTTTAATAAAGCTACATAATCTGTTGTATATTATTGTTTCAAGAATTTTTGTTATATTAGATATTAATGATATAGGTCTGTAATTAGAAATATTAGATTTGTCACCGGCTTTGTGTATAGGTACAACTTCGGCACTTTTTAGAGTATCAGGCCATATTGCATGTTTAATTGATAAATTAAAGATATGTTGTAAAAGTGTTACTATGTATGGCGAAATTGCTTTTTGAGTTTTAGCATTGATGCTATCTACACCTCCTGCTTTTTCTTTTAAATCTTTAATTATGTTACATATTTCTGCGGTATTAGTAGAACGTATAAATATTAATTTTGTGTTTCTTACAATTGTGTTTACGCAACCATTGCTTGGTTGCTTAATATTTTTGCTTAAATTAGCCCCTACTTTGCAGAAGTATGTATTCATAAGGTTTGCAATATACTCTTTGTTTACAATTTTATTTTTGTTCGCGTAGATATAATCAATTGTCTTGTTTGCTTTCTTTGTTTTTCCTAACTTATAATTGATTATTTCCCATAGTTTTTTCGGATCTTTACTACTTTTTTCAATCTTATCTCTGTCGCATTTATATTTGGCATCTTTTATCACATTGTCTAATAATTTAGTGTAATTTTTGTACTCATTCTTTAGATCTGCACAATCAGGTTTCATTTTCCATACTTTATATAGCATTTCTTTTACAAGATATAAAGGTTGCAGTAGAAATCCAACTTTTTCTTGGAATCATTTCTTTATCCCTTCTTCTAGCAGTTTTACTAGTAGAATCATAATTTAGACAATCTTTTATCTTAATTATCAATGTATTGACTGCTCCGCTCGGATCTTGTATTGACAATATAGTATTCCATTGTGTTAAATTAGCTTTATTTTGTAGTTTTTTATAGTTAATGATATTGTTTGGCCTATTATTCTGTTGTTTGATTGTTACGTTATCTACAGCCACGAGAAAAGGATAATGGTCACTAATTGAGTTAGTGCAAAGTTTGTATGATTTTGGAGTAGTAGAATTCGATTTAAAAAAAATATTGTGAATTAAAAAAAAATTATTATATTGTAAAAAAAAATTGTATTGTGATAATTTTTACGAGCATAATATAGAGCGTTATTTATCAATACACGTACGTAAAAGTATTTTCGCTAACAGAATTTGATTTTTTCTCGCGCGAAATGTTGTCAATTGGAATTTTTCGTCCAGGGACGGCGCAAACTGGCTTTTCTTCGTCTGGGAGGGTGCAAATTGGTTTTTTTCGCGGCAAAGCCGTTTGTTGGCTTTTCTTCGCCTTAGACGCGTTTTTGGCTTTTCTTCGCCTGTAACTTCAAAGTTGGCTTTTTTTGCACGGCGCGACGATATACTTTCAAGCTGAAATGAGAGAAGGGAAATAGACAAAGAACAAGAGAACAATCAATTCCGCGTGTACCTATTTTTGAATATTACAACGGCGAATAGTCAACCGACGAATAGAAGTTAAACAAAACCCCAAAAAAGCTGTCGCGATCGCGTCAATGCGTTCGAATGTAGAAGCCGTAGCGCCTAAAAAAAATGTTGCTGACAAAAAGCTCGGCGGTAAACATGGGCGTGCTAGCGCAATCGCTCGCAAGCACAATCTCGGATCGCGAGCTACAAATGAACGTGCACATACACACACTCCCATAATTTATAACGTGCGTCTGATGGAAAAAAGCATACACGTTTTACGTTTGTTTGACCGAGTTGGCGGACGTCGATTTTTCGTGTCCACTCTGCGTTGAAAGGCGTGATTTTATGATTTTGAACCTAAAATAATGATTATATGCAAGCTTTAGAATTTATTTTTGTGTTTTTATTATTGTATTTTTAAAATATTCATCAATGTGTTTTTGGTAAAAAGATAGGAACCGTATCCTGCATCTTCATCAGTTCTAAAATTAAGGATTATTAAATATAATTATAGTCGAAAGCTAAGCAGTGCTGAGCACGAGTAGCACTTAGGAGGGTGACCACTGCTTAAAACTTCGCATAGCATTTTTTTAACTTTCTGGAACATGTAATATTTTTCATTATTCTAATTCAATTTTTAGTTTTTATTATAGTTGCATTGTATTCAGGACAAATAAGAGAACAGTGGCCGTCAAAGATAATAATTGAATGTGTGGAAATGATAAAGGCATAGGTATAGCGCATTTAGTTAATATAAGTTATATGCCCTTTGCAATCAATTGATGAAAATTTGAAAAGGAAAAGGATACAAAGAAAATAGTAAGATATCGATAACATATCACTTATCAACACTTTACTATCTTTTACTGTAGGTAGGAATATGTATAAAAATGTATGGAACAATAAAGGTGATTTCTATTTTACATATTGTTAAAAAATTCAAAAATATTCAGAATAAAGTTTGCCATTTTTTTTCAAAATATCCCAATTAATAACTTGTTTTTGTTTTTCCATCGATACTTTCAATTTGAAATGACCTCAGTAGGGTTGTTACCCAGTCGGGTCGCCCGGGGTGCAATAAAATGATTTTGATTAAGGGGGCTAGAGACCTTTCTTCTGAAATAAGAAGTCATATTTTAATACATAAATGTAAACTATTATTTCATACTTTTTACATATAAAAGTGGGTATATTTACCTTACCTTAGAACTTTCTCCGATGGGCCTTTTACATGGTCTAGAACCATAGTCATCGATGAAATAGGTTTTACACTATCCGTAATCTTTGAAATTTTCCTGTGGATGGATTGACTCCAGATTTGAACTAAATTACTCCTAAATAGTATAATTCTCATATGGGCGTAGGTATTTAGGATCAAATGTCAGAAAAAATTTTTACATCAGAAAAATTTTGAAAAAATTGAAAAAATTAAAAAAAATTTTTTAAAATTCTTGAAAAACAGCACAATATTTTTTTTCTCATCGGATCAAAAATCCCTACACTCATATGAGAATTATACTATTCAGAAGTAATTTAGTTCAAATCTGGAGTCAATCTATCCACAGGAAAATTTCAAAGCTTACGGATAGTGAAAAAACTTGTTTCATCGATGACTATAGTTCTGGACAATATAAAGGACCCAAACTAAGGTCTAAGGTGAAGTAAATATTCACCCTTTTATGGATAAAAAGTGGAAAATAATTAGTTTACACTTATGTATTAAAATATAACTTTTTAATTTCCGAAAAAAGGTGTTTAGCCCCCTTAAACACTGAATTATGACAGTTTAATTAAGTTATATTTATTTATATTACATATGTTGATAAAAAATGACACATTTGATATCGTTCGCGCATCCTTAAACCTAATGACATTAGCGCAATATACTGATAATTATACGTTGCGTGCAGTGCCGTGCACGTGTCAATTTATTTTATATTTTTTAAGTGAACGATTTTCTTCGCGTCACAAATGACTTGAATATCACTTCGCGTTTTTCGCGTTCGCCGTTATCACGCGTGATAGTTTAAAATAAAAAACTTATTCATTCTCCGGGATACCACAGTAGAATGCGTGAGTGAGGCAATGACGTCGATAACGGCACCAGCAAGTCTTCGCCGGGTGATGTCGAAAAGCTGTCGCCGCGTCGTCTTCTGAACTGCGACGTTGCTGCTTGCTTTTGCTTCCCCGCAACCTTGGGTCTCGTCGTAAGTCTTCTTGACGTTGCCGGGCTGACCGAACGGGTCGGTTCGACCCGTGTGAGTAGCCCTGTTATAAGACTAAATGCACTCGTTTAGTCTACGTATCCTTTTAGTATTAGCTTCTTTTTATTTCTTTTGTTACGCCACTTACCCCAATGGGGAAGATATCAATCGCTTGCCTTACTCGCGGTATCGTCGGTGCAAACTCTCTCAACGCTCTGTTCGACCACGACACTCGCGCTCGGTCGCGAGCCTCTGAGATTTTACTGCCCTCAAATTTGATAGTCATCATGGTAATGCTAGGTAGCGAAAATCAGTTCGGCAACTGAACTAACGCACGAACGAAAATTCAAGTCCGTTACAAACTCTGATCGGTTTTATAAAAAAAATGTACATGCAATCCAGTATCAATCAAATTAAAAAAAAAACTATTTACAGCACTCGAACTACCATCTCTCTAACAAAATTCTCGCCAACAGCTCAGCCACGAATTTTCAAAAAATATAATAAAAAAAAGAAAAAACTAGAAAACACCTCAAGCGCTGCACGGTACAATTCAATCCTCGTGTGCGCGCGCAAAACTATATATATATCTACAAGCTCGCCCGAACCAGCGCCTCTGCACTGTGCACACATCGCCCGACCGCATCTAACGCAATAATAGAATTTGTCTGGCCGCGCACAAATTTGCTCGCAGGTACATACGTACGTACGTACGTACAGTCGAATATCATTCGATTATGCCCGGGCGCGTTTTGCGTAATCCGCAGTATCAACAGTCGGCGCGCTTCGTTAGATTTTCAATTATCGACGCGGGCCATTTGCTTTGACAAGGGTCACGCGCCGAAAGTCGCTATCGAGTCTCGCGGACGCGAGGTTGAAAAATAATTAGTACCTATATCGTGCGCAATATGGAACGCACCCCGGGTGATTAATGCGTTCAATGGTTTTTGCCCGCTCCGCGCGATCGTTTCGCGAGGCCGGAATTGACGCTCGCGAGTGGAAAAATGGCTTTGAGAGGACGCGGGCTTCGTTTTCAGGTGGCAATGATGCAGCGCGCCGCAACGGCGCTTCGAGTTTTTCGTGTTTCGTGCTGGGGAATTTTAAGTGACTGAATAATTCAGTGGCTCGTTATTAACGTGCCATTAAATTGGAGTTTGTGATTTTTGTTAAAAGGCACTCTTAATTAAGCGACTTATTTTAAAAACATTTCGTTTTCAGATAATTATATTACGAATACATTTTAATTACTTTGCTGTACATTTTTGGCTTTGTTTTTTTACGATCAACTTGTTGATTTTTCTGTTCGTAAAATTTTTTATTTTCACACATTGTATCGAAAAAGATTGCTCTGCTAAAATTTAATTATATAAGAGAAAAAATCATTTATTTGCAATGCTCTAAAGAATATACTGAATATGCAATTTTCGTAAAACATTTTTTAAAACGTTCTCTCGTTTTAATTAATATATGTTATGATTATATCAAAACAATTTTTAAAAAAGCGCAAGAGAAAATATTGTTCGTTTTTACGGTTGTATAAGTTGCATTCGATGCATTTTATTTTGCTTTATACGAGAATGTGCAAATGAAATAAGTAGCGTTAAAAATCACGAGGCGAACAGAGCGCGGGCTAATGGAAATGAGAACTTTAGTCTCGTGCTCTACCCACTGAGATAATTGCTGCGAAGCTAATAGCTGACTCCACCGCAGGCTATATATCATTCGACTAACTCATCATGTGTCTCTTCTTGCACTTCTTGAACGTCGACGAAAACTTCGTCCTTCTCCCTGTTATGAAGACATTTCTTACGACTTTGATTGAAATAAAGAGCGAGATAAAATAGATGGTTTCAAGTTAATACAAAATATAATTACTTTTTTTGAAATTCTTAACAATAGAATATTGTTTCTATATTTTAGGAAATACTACATTTTGTGATTATACGCTTAATAGTCGAATTTATTGAAATGTGAAAGGAGTTTTTAATTTATATTTTGATATAAGGGTAAATGGGCTGAAAGGACCTGTTATTGGAAACGGAATTCCAGATACTATTTGTCCTAATTATTGTCACAAAATTTACTATAATATCGCTTGCAATGAATGTGTACTTTAGAGCAACGTATTTAATGGCAATTCCAAATACGTATATATTGTATCTACATTTAACAAGTGACTACCTAATTATTCATTTATTCACAAAGCATTGCATGCTAATTACACTTACGAATTGGTGTATCGTAATTTCGTAGCAGGAAACTCACCTGAAAAATAAATATTACTTCTGTATAATCAATAATTACAACAGAATTATGTATAAATATGAATAAAAACTATGTATTAAATTATATAAGAACTATTTTATTAGCAATAGTTTTTAAAAATGAAATAACGCTTCATACGTCAATAAATATTGTTTTATAAGCAGGTGTGCATACGTCATGAAATTTTTCTCACGTCAACGTCTGCCTTTTGAATTTCATGGGTTAAATCAATTGAAAGAGCTCATAACTTGTGACTGGAATTCGATGCGATATAAATCGCTCTCTCAAGCCTCGACCAGTGTAGTGTCGATAGCAGTTGTCAGTTTGTTTTGACTGGTATATTTGAAGACGGCATGGAAATGTGCAAAGACTTTATTAGTCTTCAATTTCGTTTTGATTTCTCTTTTGCATATATCTATTTAATTCTGACAATAAAATGTTTGACTGACGTAATCAGGATTCACTGTTATTTCTTAAATAATTTTAATAAAATCATTAATGAGTTTTAAAACTTTGTTATTTTTCATAAAATCTAACGGGGTTTTCGTCATTTTAACGTAAAAATTTGAATTTTTAAAAACTAAAATGATGAATTATTCGAAAAAATATTTATTTATATTCATTATGATGATTGATGGACATGAGTATTTTAAACAAAAACATTTTAAATATCCTTTCTCGTAGACGTTTCAACCACAATAATAATTATTACATATAATTTAATATTTAATGTTAAAATCATGATTTAATTGAATAACAAAAAGTAAAGATGAATCCATTAAATTTGAAAAATCATGATAAGAATTCAACGTTTAATCATTATCCAATTTCATTTGAAGTCGAAAATTGTCATCTCTTCCTCTCTCAATAATTTGCATAGCGTATCCACTTGCCAATTAAAAAGTCATTCAAGTATTAGGAAAAAGTAATTTAAAATGTGACAACTTTTTCATGTAAAATTGTATTTTAATATATTTGATAGCTTAACACCGTAAAAGTTAAGTTAAAATATTTATTATTCTTTGTCATGAATAAAAAATACACTTGCACTCCTTGAGATTGAAAATGTGGGGCGGAAAATGGAGAGCGAACAGCAGAAGGCAAAAAGCATTCAGCTAATCCAAGTGATTCCACACTCTTGTTTTTTGCTTTGATTTATTATGTTTCCTTTTTTGTGTTTGCCGCTCTCTGTGTTTCGTCTCATGTATCTTTAGTGTGAGCGCACATAATCTAACATACATAAGCTGTATCACGTGATATGCATTTATATTTTGTTTGAATTTTGAATTAAAATATCTTCTTATTTTATTACATCATTGTAAAGCTTGAAATCTGTATTTTTTAGGCTAATTTGTAGTTCATGTATCCATGACTTATAAAAAGCTATAGATAAAACAATGACTATACCGATTGCTTTCCAATAAGACGTATGTAAACGTGTAGATTTTCGAGTTCGTTTTTTTTTACATATTTAATTTGTAAGCCGATCTAAAATGTTGTTACCAAGATGTATCGAACTACCCAGAATACCATATTTCAATTTCATGAGGCTGTGCTGTTTTTCACTTCATGAAAAAGCTACGTCTTTATCAATACTAGATCGTTAGATGCTTGTTTGCATTTCGCGCGAACTCAAAGGATTACGATACAATAATTCATTTGCACTATCAACTAATTAATGTTAGTTCGAATATTCTTAATTTCAAAGAGGGATACGAAGAGTGTGTGAGAAGAATATGTTGAAAAGAAAATACTATAGAAGGTCGAGAAAAAGGTAGAATCAGAAAGCGCACTACGAAATCCAGGATTAAGAATTTTCCATTGAGAATCGTGGATGTACGCTGATAAACTGCGCAGCGCAAGTATACATTTGAGCTTGCGGCCAGGATTTCACTCCCTTTTTTCAAGTTGTTTAATTCCGCTGCTTTTTCTCTGTCGTTTTACCTATTTTTGTGCGCAAAGAATTATTATACTGGAGAAAGAGGTATTTTAATAAGCAGCGGGTAATTTAACTGACTAGCCCTATTATATGTTCAAGCGGGCTACGCACGCAGAGGACACTATTAGCATTCAGTCTTTCAACAAATTATATTTTTTGGTTTTCATCTGCTTTTTAAGATAGAATTTTTGAGAGGGTTCTATAGTTTTTAAAGATTTCTAAGGAGTAACTGAAACTTTTCATAACTATTCATTTACACGTCAAAAAAGTGTAAGTTATTAAACCTCGGGTTATCTTTCTAGGGAAAAATGGGAAAAAAGGGAATAGTACATTTCGATACAAGTGTGCGAAGTGGGTGATTCGTGCACGGGTGTGGTTTGTCTTGCGAGCGAAGCGAAAGCAACAAAAACATCCGTACAACGATCACCCGCTTCACCCATGTGTATCGAACTTTATTTTTTTTAACGGAGTGAGCGACACTCGGACAACATTGATTATGTACATACTTGATGAGCGTGAATTTTATCACTCGAGCGAAGCGAGAACGACAATTACACGAGTCAAGGACAAGATAAGGAGATTAGAGGCAGAGCGCGGGAGGCGGAATACTTTGCGCACGCTTCTACGAGAAGCCAAAAGATACTGGAAATGTATAATTGATAAAAATCTACCACGAATTTCAAAATCCAAGTCTTAATACATTTTAGTGTAACCCTGTAAGATAGCAAAGAAAATAAAAACGGGTTGTCAGGCAAAATCGGGAAATATTAATTGTTAAAGTAGGAGATATCATTGTTTGGCACCCGCGTACGTTACTTTAGAAGGCACAACGATTAGCAATGACGAAACTCCTTCTAATAAATGCGTTTATAGTATTGAAATTTAAACCCTGTAAATTAATAAACTAAAAGAATAATTTTTTTCCTTATCCCAATGGATAAAATTCCATAATCCATAATCTGGAGGTGGAAAGCTGTCCTTGTTACAGTTAAATTGACTCTAAATAAGAAATGTTTATTGTTAGTCTTAAATAGCTTATAAATACCAATTAAAATGGTACCTTTCTTAAAAAATATAAAAATTTTCTAGATAGATTTGGTTGGTTCTAGAACAATTTTTTTGGATCCCTCATTATACTAAGAAGTCGCTGTAGAACTTCCTTAACGTGCAAAAAGTAGATTAGCTTTTGATAGTAAAATGGTTAGTAATTAGTTTCTTATTCGAAAAAAATGTACTGAAAAGCTGATTCTAAAATAGCCGAAAAGTTAGTGAAATCAAAATTTCAAATATTCGATCAAATGGTCGGTAAAATAAAAATTGACTGAATAAACTAAATTATTTAGTATTAGTTATTTGGAGAAATAGTATCTATAAAATATAAAAATAATTTCTAAAAAATAATAAATAATCGGAAAATAATTATTGTGTAAGTATATGTAGATACATCAATTCTTTAGAATTACAACGGATTTGATGAAAATTGATCAACCCATGTATTTCCCAAATAATTAGACCAACATTGACTTGGACGTAGCTTCGCTTTGTTTTCGAGTTGTCGCCATTTTAGTTTGACCGTACAACGGTTCGAGCTCGACTATCGGCCTAACAATGGCGCTGGTAATTAGAACTCCCGCTGAGCTAATGGACTGTTACTGACATTGCGCGCAAGACAGGCATTGTTCATACTGTTTCATGTTGTTGAATTTAATAAATGAACAAGGAAATATAAAAATTACCAGGAAATTCACATACAATCGAGGAACTAGAGATAATTATAGTATTGAATCATTTACAGATTCAATTACAGATTCTTACATAGAATTTTACATTATATGTATATAAATTCAGTTTTAAGTTTTTTAAAATTATCGCAGTCACCCGGTGTTTATATATTAAGTTAACGAACACCGGATGGCAAAAATAATTAATACGACGTCCGTAAATTTTGTGTTAGTAAATCTGTTGTGATTTTCAGAAAGAACTGTACAGATTTTAACGTACTTTTTGCCAGACTGTCATAGTAATACTATTTCATAATACTATGTCATAGTATTTTTTATCCTAAAATAATAAACGAAATGAAACAAGCATCAATATCACTCCGCGGGCTTCGCTGGTATCAGCTCCCAAAATATAACATCATAATCTATTATTAAAAATGGTTGTGAATATTTACATTGCTTATTCATAAATGTATATCAATTTTGTATTAAAATAGATTTATGAAATATAACATAAAAATACACAATATATAAATAAACAATGTAAATTATTTTTAATTGATAACATTTATTTTTACTAGAAAAGTACTATTTATGTTCGCTGTCATCATCACAATTTACTCTAATTTAACAAAAAAAAAATACCATTTTGTTACGTTCGAAACTAACAGTATATCAATTCGAGTAAATTGATTCGGCGATAAGTAATTTTTTGCGTCACCCAAAACACTCGACTAAACGAAACATTTTCGAACTAAAATATTCAGTCCGTTGGCGAATAATTATTGAAAAGAGCAAACACGCGTGATTGAGTTCAACGACTATGGGCACGCTCGCGTATTTTTCCAATTCACCGGCGTCAAACGCCGAAATTTGCAGGAATAAAAGGCACCCGCGTCTCTGCCCATGGGTCAACAAAAAAGTGCTGTATATTTATGCAGCGTCGAAAAAAAGGTCCGACATTTCAACAGTTAAAGTCAAACAAAACGAAAGCGGGAGAGAGAGCGAGAGAGAGAGAGAAGCGACGGTGAAAAAATGGAGGGAAGAGAATATATTCCCGAAATAACGGGATATGAAGTGATTATGAAGTCTGATCGTATGGGCTAGTTTTTTTGTATTGCTGCTGATGTCAGCTAATACACTGAGAGAAGAATTTGTTTACTGTTAACATGGCATTGTAACTGTTAACATGCGTATGTTTAAATATGACCAAATATAGGCATTGTAACAGTTAATATACCATATGTTACTGGTAAACATTGATATGTAACAGTTACTATATTGGATTTGACCGTCAAAATCTTCTCTATTCAAATATACGATATTGTAACAGTTACAATATTGATTGTAACAGTTACAATATTGCAATTCTAATCAAATAGATAAATATGTTAACTATAACAATATTCTTCTCTCAGTGTATGCAATCACATACAGTAATTTACAAATATTAAACACGAAACAAAAAAGACCATCCCTTTGGATACAAAATTGAAATTCCTTGTTCAAATTACGTAGAACATCTCTTATATAATACTTTGCATCTGGATGGGGTAATTTTATAATATGACGAAACTAATGAAGCTTCGTTAAAATTATGATAATCATTAACTAATTTCCAACTAGCTTATTGATAATTTTAAGAATGTATTATATAGTCTAAAATTCAATTTAGTATTCACAAGTCAATTGCAAATTTTGAAGATAGTTAACAACTTTTACATTCCACCAACTGAATATTATAAAAATAATATTCCATTCAGGAACAGCAAGTTCATATCTTTCTTTTATGTATAATGCGGGTAATATATTTTTAAGTGAATTTTATTGGACATTCATCTATCATATTACTAAAATGAAATATATATCTTTTTTATTCTTTTTAAATGGTATTAGATAGCAAAATAATAAAAGCGTTCGATAAAATATCGATGCCATTAGCCAGCCGAAGCTTTACTGCGGGAAACGTTGATCGCTATAAAAGCATGTAATCATTTTTTCGATACTTCAAATATCGAGGCTCATGCTTTGTGATGAACAATAAAAATTTTATATAGTTTAAACACTAAAATATCCAAACATTCAATAATAAAATTAATTCGCAATTCAATTCACAGGTTTAATATTTTTAACGAAATCAAAAAGCAAATATCCAAAGCTAAATCGTAGTATTGAATGAAAAAAAATACGTTAAAATTTATATTTCAAACAATAGTTCCCAAAATTCACGTTATTCTATTACCTTTTATTCGGCTTTAAATTTTCTAAAATAGCTCCCCAAACTAGATGTCAATCAACTTCCTCAAACAGTTATTTTTGAAACAAACATTGACTAATTGAACCAACTATCCATCAAGTTTTTCAATCAAAAACCAAAGACCCTAAATCACACGACCCGACCCTCTTCTTCAAGCGGGCAAACTGTCAGCCCTTGACAGATAATTAAAAATCAGAATTTAATATCTTGCTCCACACGTCGCAATGGCAAATGTACCCAGCTACCCTAGGACCAAGAACTATCGAAGATTTTTCAACATCGATTCTGACTAACGAGTCTGACACGCTCAACCAATCAGCGAACCTCGTTAAGCAAGTCGCTCGAGGCGTTCAATCGTATTGTCGACACTCTAGTTGACGAAACTCCTAATTATGCGTGCGCAAGCGCCGGTCGACAGTATTCGCGCGTGCGCGTGCTTTCAAACTTTCGATATCGCCCTTCCCCCGCTCATCCTGACAGTGGATGAGTGGAGTTAGAGCTTTTCGAGAATTTCACGGGTGAATGTGTTTCGAGAGTTTATCTGGAATGTAACTTTTAATTTTGTGAAGTTGGGGTAGTTTGCCAGTTTCGCGTTAGGTGCGTTAGCTATTTAGGAAGTAATTTCGTATAATTTTAGTGTACTAAAATAATTTGTATCTCGAAAGATATTTAACGAATATCTGTAAATTATGTACCATTTATAATACTTGTATAATAATTCAATTTCTAAAAGTTTTTGCTTCCTCCTAGAGGAAGCTTTGTGATAGTAACTTTTGGAGTTGTTGTAAAAACATGTTATAATTGTTTTCCAAGGTGTTAAGAATCAAAATATATGATTTTTGAAAAATGTTTGTATGGATGCGCGCGTGTGCGTGTGTGTGTGTGTGTGTGTGTGTGTGTGTGTGTATACGCCTGGATCTCAGCTTCTACTAGGTCGATTTTAACCGGACAGGTCTCATTTTTTCATTTTTTCTGTGTGATTGCGGGTCAAAAATCCGGTTTTTGATTGGGCCGATGCGTTTTTGTTTTATTTTGAATTTTCGATTTTCTCAAAATTTATTCTTATTTTTTTTAATGATAGGATCGAGATATTTTAATCGGATGAGTAGCATTCGAAAGAAAATAAAAATATCTATATTTTCTAAAAAAAATTTTCTAGCTATCAGTTCTTTTGCTATTAACAAAAACGTGTTTTTTTTAAAGCTTATAACTCCGAAACAAAACATTCTATTTTTTTGAGAAAAATCATGATAATACAGAATATAGCTATAATCTGTAAAAATTTGAATTCATTCTGTTGGTTAATTTTTGAGGAAAAAAATTGAAAAATGAAAAAAATGAGTTTTATATGTTCAACGATTACGGAAGTAAAATCGACTTAATCTCTTTGAAATTGTTTTAAGGGTAGATTTTGAATAGCTTTAAGCTGAGTTCTTTAGGCAAAATGATTAGTCCATAAATTTACATTTTTCACCCACTACTTTGCTAAATTTCACTCCACTATTTTGCCAAAATTATTCTGAGCCACTTCAAAGCCTTTAGAAATTTACAAAATTAATAGTTTACGTGTATTTACTGATGTTTAAAATGATTCGTTTAATCTTTACAATAGCTTTCAAACATTCTATGTATGCTTTCTCTTTGCTAAATTATACTATTTTCGTAAAAAGAATTGCTCCAATTTCTAAATAAACAATAGTAAACAATAATAAATAATGAACACAAATGATTAATTTTATATGAACCCGTTGTTCATACTTCAAACTCTCTTCACGTTTTATTGTACGTTCCTTTAAATCGTACATTAATTTCTTGCTTTGTGTTGTGCTCACATTTATGTATTATTTTACTAAATTACTTCTTTCTGATTCAACTAAAATTATATGAACATTTTCTACCCTAAGCTAGAATTGAAGATATCAACTTTTTTTACATTTCTTCGATAACGCACTACCTTTCAATTTGCTTATATGAGGCGTTTCACGTCAACTCTCCCAGCGCGGCACGTCCAACTCATGTTTATGATACTTAAATGTACTTAAAAAAGTTGTTTTATAAGTGTTTCCGACGTATTTTTTCCTCAGCTTTCTAATGATGTAGGCAGTTTTTCCGGAATTTTTCATTTTCACCTTCAAGAACTACAAAACATCTTATATCTCAAAAAGTATATTTTTAATATTTTTTTTACCATTTAAATCGAAAGCTGAGCATTTTTTACATAGGAAATGATTTTTTTTTTAATTTCCTCAAGATGTTTTCTTCGAGAAATAGAACCCAAAATAGTAGACGCAACGTCTTTCCTGCACCCGGTACCGCGCAGTACGTCGCGTGGACTAGGCCTGGCTCGCTACTTAATAACCTTTAATCATAATCTTTACATGTTCTTTCGAATTCTTTATAATGGATTAATAATATTTTATTGGTTATTTTATAAAAAAAAATAGAGTTTCATAACTAACAGCAATATAATAATTATACCAACGCTTCTTTCTCAGTGCAGATAATTTTTCTTTGTTTTTTCAGTTAACAGTTATTCTAGGGAAGATTTGATATTCAGAACTTAAAAATGGTTTTTTGAATTTTAATGTACACTGAGAACAAAATATAGTATATTTTCATATAAAAGTACTATAAAGTATGATTATGATTAAAGGTTATTAAGTAGCGAGCCAGGCCTAGTCCACGCGACATACTGCACGGTACCGGGCGCAGGAAAGACGTTGCGTCTACTCTTTAGGGTTCTATTTCTCGAAGAAAACATCTTGAGAAAATTTTTAAAAACATCATTTCCTATTTAAAAAATGCTCAGCTTTCGATTTAAATGGTAAAAAAAATATTAAAAATATATTTTTTGAGATATAAGATGTTTTGTAGTTTTTGAAGGTAAAAATGGAAAATTTCGGAAAAACTGCCTACATAATTAGAAAGCGAAGGAAAAAATACGTTGGAAACGCTTATCAAACAATTTTTTAAAGTACACTTAAATATCATAAATATGAGTTGGAAATAGCAAGATTTCGAGCTCGCGCGCCGCGCTGGGAGAGTTGACGTGAAACGCCTCATGTATCCTTGAATAATTTTTATCACTTGTCACACAAATCTTGTACAACTTTTAAATTTAAAACACTTTTAAAACACTTCTACAAGTAGCATAAGTAAAATAATTATTTCTATTGGATAATGATCCAACATTTGACATTTTAACATCAAAACATATTATATTGTTTTCATCTTCATGCTTAATTATTCATTTGTTAATATTAAGAATAATTCTATGAAATAAAAAGTTTTTTTGCCTGGCGGGCCAAAAGTATCACTTTTGCTCCCGGCACCCGATCGCGAAGATTCGCCTTCGGCTCGGGTGACAATTTCCATGCGATCTGGGACATTCTTTACTTTTACTCTCTAGGTGCATAATATACTATAAATATCTTTATTAGTCACCAATATTTTAATTTTGAAAGGTTTTTTACGGTAATGTGCATTTTCTTTTGATTCCAATAAAATTTCCTCACTCGATTTCATAGAAACTTAATTATTTCCTCACTGTATTTTATAGAGATTTAATTACTCCTTTTTTTCTTCTATTACCTGTAAATAAAAATTTACACAAAGTAGCAATCCTTATTATTAAAAAATTGTTTTACAAAAGAAATTTGGTATACTTATCTGATTACTAATCCAGGTTTCGTCCTGCTGACTCATAATGAAACTTTTTGAATTTACTGCATAAATGAGACTGTAATAACACATGTCATCATATGTAAACATTAGCAGTAGATTCTCTATAGGAATGAGTCCACAGAGCCTAGTTTACAGTGCCATCCGTTGCTACTTGCTAGGCTCATTCTGTAATTTGGGCTCTTGATTAGGGACTGTTCACATAATGTTCAATGCTGGCTGTGCTATGCTGCGCTGTTCCGCCTGATTCTAATTCTAGCAAGCTCATCTACGATTCGCCTTTACAGCCTATAGTTAACTTCGTAATGTCGCGATAAAAATCATCTCTTTTAGTTTACTTTTTGATCTCATAATGCAAAATAATACAAAATCAGCAAAATGTCTGATTGAGGTATCATTTCATTCACAGACCAATAAAGTAAACCAAAAGAAATGGTTATGTTCGGGATACTCTGAAGTTGGCCATAGACTGAAACGGCGAAACCTAGATGAGTCTGTTAGAATTAGATTAATCAGACGGAACAGCGCAGCATAATACAGCACAGCATTAAACATTATGTGAATAGTCACTAATCAAGAGCCCAAATTACAGAATGAGCCTATCTCGTTGAGAAGGTCCGATAAAAACTAATAAAAATAATCAGATTAGGTGCAGAAACTGCATAGGATATTAGGTTTCTGCACCCTTTTAATCTGGCTCTAACGGATCTTTTCAACCGGGTAGCAAGTAGCAATTGGTGGCTAGATCTGAAGTAAACATACACTATAAACTAGGCCTTATGGACTCATTCCTATACACAATCTACTGCTAGTATTTACATATGATGACATGTATTATTACAGTCTCATTTATGCAGTAAATTCAAAAGGTTTCATTATGAGTCAGCCGGACGGAATGTGGATTAATAATTAGATAAGTGTACCAAATTTCTTTTGTAAAACAATTTTTTAATAATAAGGATTGATACTTAGTGTAAATTTTTATTTACAGGTAATAGAGAAAAAGGAGTAATTAAATCTCTATACAATACAATGAGGAAATAATTAAGTTTGTATGAAATCTAGTGAGGAAATTTTATTGCAATCAAAAGAAAATGCACATTACCGTAAAAAAAAACTTTCTAAATTAAAATATTGGTGAGTAATAAAGATATTTAAACTTTTTATTTCATAGAATTATTATTAATATTAACGATGAATAATTAAGCATGAAGATGGAAACAATATATGTTTTGATGTTAAAATGTCAAATGATGGATCATTATCCATTAGAAATAATTATTTTACTTATGCTACGTGTAGAAGTGTTTTAAAAATTATTTCTTATTAAAATTATTTGTAAGACTTTATCTTGATTTTATAACCTTGAAAAAATGTCTGGAAGTTAGACAATGGAAAAAACAGTCTTTTTGCGGTTTCAATTGCAAGATCATACTGTTATTCTTGTTTTTGGGCTTCTATAATACCAATATTATATTTCTTGTAACGAAAAATTATTGATAAGACTATAATATCTAGCCTATAATAGACTAAACAAGTTTTTGAAAAATTAAAAAATTTAAACATTTTTTAAATTTAATCTTAAAACTTAAAAGTACTCTTCGATCATCACAAGAATTGGTGTACATATACATTAATAATGATTGAACATAACCCAATTCCACATAACGCAATGTCCCAGAATTTAGAATTTCATGATTATAATACTCACCAATCATACTTCCCTCAATCCTATGTGCCCAAAACCCTATAAAGTCAAAACTCATATCAAAGTATGTCATAACCCTTTACCACATAACCTTTAATCCCAAATCACATAACCAGAAACCCCACAACCCCATAACCCTTTAACCACATAACCTTTAATCCCAAATCACATAACCAGAAACGCCGTAACCTTATAAACATAACTTTAAACTTTATATTCACAGAATCCATAACTCAATAACCCCAAATCACAAAACCTGAGACTCCATAACCTTAAAAAATATAACTTAAAACCCTATAAAATCAAACTCCATAATCTCATAACCACTCATAACCCCAAATCATAAAACCTGAGACTCCATAACCTTAAAACATATAACTTAAACCCCTATAAAATCAAACTCCATAATCTCATAACCACTCATAACCCCCAATCACATACGTAGTATACAGGTATACTATAATCAAATAACCCTATAACATGAAACCATATAACTTAAACCCTTTTAACGCCAAATTCCATAAACTCATAACCCCATAAGCTTTAACCTTGAGCCATATAAACTTTAACCCGCATAACCCGAATTTTCATAACCGTATACCGTATAACGTCAAACACCGAATTGAATAACCCCGTAACCGCATAACCCTAACCTCATAACCTTTAACACAAAACAATATAATCTTTGATCCCACAGCTCTATAACCTCAAAACCCAACCCTTAATTTCAAACATAAAATTTCCTCAACCTATTCCCACAATTCTATACCCAGAACCTTATACTTTCAAACGCTCAATTCCATCACGCATACTATTGTCCAAAGCTTTTACAGTTAAGGTTTTGGAGCATAGATTCTTGGGACTTAGTGTCACGATTTTCCTGTTTTGTAAGTTACAAAACTTCAAAGTATTGAATTATGGCTTGGTTTAATGATATTTGTGGTAATGCCTTGAAGAGGTTATGAGATTAAAGAGTTTATGATAATAGAATTTTGCTATGATATTACTAGTTTAAATGATGAACTTTGCTCGTCTACCGGTTTTCAGCAAATATCATGAAATTCTTCGCTTAGTTTTTTTTATTTAATTTAACTACGTTTCGGGTTATGCGATTTGAAGTCAAAGGTTATATAGATTTTGATTGAAAATAATGAGATTGGGGATTGGGGTTATGCCGTTTTCAGGCTTATTCAAGTTGCGGTTATAGGATTTGAAGTTTTATGGTTTAAGGTTATGGGGTTATGTGATTTGGAGTTATGGATGTTGGGGTTATGAGGTTAAGAAGTTTGAGTTTATAGGGGTTTAAGTTATATGGTTTAAGATTATGGAATTTCGGTTTATGTGAATTGGAGTTTATGGATCTTGGTGTTATGGAGTTATGGAGTCTAAGTTTATAAAGTTTGGGATAACAAAGTTTGGTTTTGGAAGGTTAAAGGTTATAGGATTTGGGGTTTCGGAGTTCGGAAAATACGGTATTGAAGCATGTGGTTTGGGGTTATGTGATTATTGGGTTTAAGGCACACGGTGTTATAAGATTATAAGGTTTAAAGTTATTGAGTTTAAGCCCTCTAAGGGTATGAAGTTTAGGGGTTGAGGGTCTTGAGATTAGGGAGTTTAAGGGCACAAGATTTACAGATAAGTAGTTATGAAAGGTTATGGGGTTTCGAATTCTCTTATTTGAGGGTACGTGAGTTAAAAGTTCTCTAGTTTTGGGTTAAAGGTTACGAAGTTTTGCGGTGATGGAGTTTGAGTTTCTAGGGTTTAAAATTATGTTGTTAAAGGTTAGGGAGTTTTGGGTTATGTAATTTGCGGTTAAGGGTTATTGAGTTGTGGATTCTAAGATTATAAAGTTTAAAGTTATGTGTATAAGGTTATGGCGTTTCTGATTATGTGATTTGGGATTAAAGGTTATGTGGTTATAGGGTTACGTGGTTTATGACATACTTTGTTACGAGTTTTGTCTTTATAGGGTTTTGGGTACATAGGATTGTGGGAAGTAAGGTTGGTGAGTATTATAATCATGAAATTCTAAATTCTGGGGCATTGGGTTACGTGGAATTGTCTTATGTTCAGTCATTATTAATGTATATATACACCGATTGTTATGATGGACGAAGAGTACTTCTAAGTTTTAACATTATCTTAAAAAAAATGTTAAAATTTTTCATTTTTCAAAAACTTGTTTTTGTACATTATGCAGCGGGTTTTTTCAGGAAAGGTGATATTGTCTTATCAATAATTTTTCATTACAAGAAATATAATGTTGGTATTGTAGAAACCCAAAAACAAGAGTAACAGTAGTATCTTGCGATTCAAACCTCAAAAAGGCTGTTTTTTTAATTTGTCCTACTTCCAGTCATTTTTTCAAGATTATAAAATCAAGATAGAATCTTGGGAATAATTTTTCTGTATTCTATATGTATTCACCTTATAAATGCCACCTGATAGATTTTTTTTAGGCCTTTTCGTTTAGAAATTATTTGATTTTCGGACGAATTTCTATACTTTTGCACCCTGTGGGGCTTAAAAATGATTTTAAAAATTTGCAAAATACGTAAAGTCGCACTTTATGTACACTGAATAAAAAAATAATATATAAATATGACGAGAAGACAAAGCAAGAAATTAATGTAAGATTTAAAGGAACGTATAATAAAACTTGAAAAGAGTTTGAAGTAGAAACAACGGGTTAATATATAAAACTAATCATTTGTGTTCATTATTTATTATTGTTTGCTATTGCTTATTTAGAAATTGGAGCAATTTTCTTTAAGAAAATAGTATAATTTAGCAAAGAGAAAGCATACATAGAATGTTTGAAAGATATTTTGTAAAGATTAAACCAATCATTTTAAAAATCAGTAAATACGGGTAAACTATTAATTTTGTAAGCTTCTAAAGGCTTTGAAGTGGTTCAGAATAATTTTGGCAAAATAGTGGAGTGAAATTTAGCAAAGTAGTAGGTGAAAAAAGTAATATTAACCATTATAGAAGACTCCCTTAATTGCTTACGGTGAAAAAGTGTTGTATGTCAACTTATTGGTAATACAATTAATTACAACTAAAAATCACGAAAAAATAAACTATTCTGCTTGATTAAAGTGTGTTCCAGAACCCATTGGACAAAATTCTGAGCCCCTTGTAACTTCCTTAGGCGTTTAAGAATATAGTAGTTCGAATCAAATCGCAAAATTCGAAAATTCGTTACACAACTTTTGCACTTGAAAATACAGGTTTAAAATAGCGAAAAAAATTGTTTTAAAATTCGCTATTTGGTTCAATAACAATCTCTATTTTTCCGCTATGGTTTATAATATTCCCAATACTCCAAAATTTATTGTGTAAAAATTTCTGAAAGAAATAGTTGTTCTGAACGAAGTTCTGGCGAGTTGAACAGAAAATAACAGTTTATTGAGATTTTTAATAAAACTAATAAAGATGAAAATTTGATTTCTTCACAGAAAAATGCGCATTTCAATTCTTTACATGCCTGCACTTTAAAAAACGAGATTTGCTCAATTTTCAAATTCGGATCGTTGGAGAATACTTTTTCTGTCAAATCGCGGTATATTCCTTTTCGTTTCCAGTCCCTCAATTGAGATGAAATTTTATGTAATTGATTAAAAACTATCTATAATTAAGTATGTGAATTTTATCGACGACTTTCGGTGATATCGTACACAAGTACACGACAATAGTGTACACGTCATTAAAATATAATAAAATTCTACATAAATAAAGTCTACACAGAGAATTTCGGCACACAAATTATTTATCGAGATGAATTGTGCACAGTTAAAATCTACATCAATATGATCTACACATGATGTAGATTTTAATCGTGTAAACTATTTCAGTGTAGACTATAGAACTTATCAGTGCTATAAAAGTCCTGTGTAGTGGCTTTGTATAGACACTAAATGTGCTTAATATCACTAAAATCAGGATTATAGTTTATAATAATAAACCATAGCGTAATCATAGAGATTGTTATTGAACTAAATAGCGAATTTTACAACAATTTGTTTCGCTGTTTCAAACCTGTATTTTCAAATGCAAAAGTTGTGTAACAAAGGCTATAGCGGGATAAGATGGTCAAAATTGCACTCACCTGGATCTTTTTTTGGGATTGACCATTCGAAAGTACATTATTGAAAACCTCTCTAGCCAAATTTTCAGCTCCCTAGGTGATGATTTGAGTCTCCTAACCTAAAAAACGTATTTTTTCGAAAAAATTTTTTTCCGCTCGACCCTTTTTTTAAAAAAATCTGAAAAAATTTACGGACGTGTGTTTTTGAGCAAGAAAACAGCCTGATTTTTTTCAGATTTAAAAAAAAAAAATTGAGCTCAGGAAAAATTTTTTAATTTTTCAATGATTTTTTAGGTTATGTAGGTAATTTTTGGCTAACTTGTAAATAATGATTTTTTGTGTATTTTTTCCCGTTCTTTCAAATGGCGGTGTCCGAATTTGCGTTTTCGAGCCGGAAAATATTTAAAATTCGAAAAAACCGATTTTTTAAGCATCTTTCCCATGTTTTTGGCACATAACCTCAAAACCAATAGCTACATAAGTATTTATGAACAATTTTTTTTCAATTTCTTTCTATATCTTCGAATTCCACTGTCAGAACTACCATTTTTGCATCAAATAATGCTATAAAATCAAATTATAAACATTTTTTTCGTGTTTTTACCATGTTTTTGGAACATAACCTCAAAGAAGATCGTTCAATACGTGTTAAGGCATACAAAAATATTCTAAAAATTTTTAGAATCGAGTATTACTTCGTCGGTAGCTACAAAGGGCCTGATATAGCCTTTTAATTAATTATTTTTATTCGAATTCATTTGTAGATAAATAAAAATGAGTAAATATTTCTAATAGAAATTAATTATTATAAATATGTTATGAATATTTTTGTGCTTTTATTAAAAAATAAAATAAGTATGTACCATTTCATATTTGACCTTTATTCTTGCGAGAATTGTTTTTAGAAGTTCTATTTGACAAAATTACATGAATAATAATTTTTAATATTGAATTATAATAATATTTTTAATCCTCGTCACTATTTCGTCTATTACAGGACCAATATCTGAAGTAGTAAATGATTTGGAAAGAACTTTCGCTGGTCTAATAATTTTACTGGTCTAATAATTACTGAGATAATATATGACTGCAGCAATGTGAGAAGAGAATCCTACAGTTCGTAATCCATTGGCACAGTCACACGCATGGCGTAGGATACCGCTGTATCCAATTGAGTTAGGTTTGTATTCGATGTAGCATTTGTAGGTCTTACTGTTAATATGCCTGGACCTTATTAATACTTTAATGATATTTGGTTTAATCTTTATATATTCCAAATTGATATTGTTACTATCATCCATTAACTCAGCCAAATAACATACGGCTTGACCTAATTGATAGGTACCTGAAAAAAATATTTTGAGATCTCTTTCAGTCATCTCCGGAAAGTCAATGATTTCTTGGGATGTTAGCTTGATCGTAGTAGTGGGCCGTCTAGACCATTTGGTTGTCTCAGCTTCTAATGCTAAAGTATTTTCACTTTGATTAGAATTTAACATTCTTTCGATGATTATACCTTGTAAGCCACCGTCATCTTTATCGCTATTCAAACGCTTACCAAAAAGGTTGTTGAGAAAACATGCAATTCTACAATATGCACCAGCTTTTAGTAAAAGTTTATTATCTAATTGCTGGTGAAGAAACTTATACTTTTTACCAAGAATACCATGAACAGCCTCTACAACCCATCTCAATTTCCTAACGTAACGAGATTCATTCGATTCAGTCGTACTCAAGTTGGGTCTATTTCCCTTTAAAGCAGGCATGAGAATCTTAAAGCCAAGACTTTTTAAATAAGGTATCACATTCCTAAAACCTCTATCTATAACGGAAACATCACCTTCTCTCATGATAGTTCTTATACCATCTGGATCATCCATTACTTTCTTCATGATGCTTGCATCATTTTCTGTGGCTAAAAGCGGACCAGGGACATCAACAACGAATCCGTCTGTGGTGCAAATAGTGAATGGCTTGGCCAAAGGATATTTCTTCTGACCTGAATATGACTTTCTTTGGTATTCATTATTTTTACTTTTTTGGTGACGTAAGTTCCATCAAAAACCAAAACAAGCTCGTTCTCTAATTTAAACAGTTTTTTTGCATAAATGGAAATGTGATCACGTATGAGATCCTCCCTTTTAATACTTTTTACTCCAAAATATTTCAGTAGGACATCTTTTTCAAATGAATTAATTACTGATTCACAAAAATCTGAAACTTTTATTTCGTTTTCTATTGCGAAAATAGACGAAATAAAATTATTCGACGATCCAGTTCGTAATTTAAATAAACATATAACCAGGGCTTGTGTAACGTCTCTAGAATCCGAGGATCTTATGGAAGCTAATAATTTTCTCAGCTCTTGCAATTGATCAGTCGAAAGACTAGTAAAAGAGAATAATTGTTTTTCGCTAAGCTCTGATGATTTTATTTTATCTAAAAATGTTTCCGAGGCTAAATCTGAAATTTTTTTTAAAAATAAACATATTTCATCTGCAGTTAAAAAACTCATGTTACTGTATATCTGTATTAGTTTCAGGTCATCATCAAAAAATCGTTTTTTATTAAATGCTCGGTACAAACTCGATTGCCATTTGGAATAAAGATTTGCATTTCTTTGAAACATTGCAGTCTTGCAGTCAATGGTACACATGTCAAGTTATTTTTGTTTCTACAAACGCAACATGCTGTATGAGAAATCATAGTTCTTTTGAGGGGAAACTCGGTGGAAGGTTTTTTTTCTACAGTTGGTTTTAATACTACCTGAACAACGCTCCCTGAACTCTGAGAGCTGGGTAATTCCGAGCTTGACTGCGAACTCATTGGCTGACTTTGATCACTGGTTGAAGGTTCTACTTTTCGTGTCCCAAAAAAAAACAAGTCTTCTACATTTATCGCAAAGTTTAAACCCAATGTCAACATTATCTACATTTAACTGTTCACAAACTGCTTCGACTTCACTAGCTGAATTAATGATCTTAATCTGAGCTGATATTTTACTGAGATTTCGCTTGAAGCAGTTGCAACATTGATCAGTATCATCAAATTCATCCATGTTCGATGTAAAAACTAAAATGGAGAATATTTAAGATATATTATGGGATCATGAATATAATTACAAAAAATATCGGTGATCTTTAAACAGTTACTTGTGTAATAATCAATCTTTTTTAAAGCTAAGCCATTATGTAATTATCACAACATTAATGAATTTGATTATTATTTTATATTAAAATGATTTTTTTTCACCAAGAAATATAATGCACTTAAAACTATTTTGATAATAATTAATGAATGGTAAAAAATTAAATATTCCTTGAAATGTGAACTATATTCTGTTTTTTGTTAGGTATTGTTGGAAATTGAGATGACGATCTATTCTAATTGACTCGAAAGTACAAGTATAGACATAGATAATTTAAGCAAAACGAAACCTTTATAAAGGGAGGGTTCTCTATTAAGTGAGAGCTTTTAAATACACTTCTTTTAACGCACACCTTTGTAAGAATGAGATTATCTCTATATAAATACTTTTTTGGCAACTTGCTTGCGGAAAGCTAAGCAACATCTAGTGATTACAATCCCATACAATCACTAAAAAAAAGAGATATGTTCTTAATTATTTATAATATTGTTTAAAACCTGGACCATCATTATTATCAATTTCCTTTAATATTAACTACTATT
The DNA here is from genome assembly GCA_036365515.1 of Torymus aiolomorphi. Classification (NCBI taxonomy): domain Eukaryota; kingdom Metazoa; phylum Arthropoda; class Insecta; order Hymenoptera; family Torymidae; genus Torymus; species Torymus aiolomorphi. The sequence continues at coordinate 19,560,371 of CM070877.1, read as the reverse complement.
AAAATACTATTACAATACTAATAACATGTTGTGAAATTATATAGTGCAATATTTCATTATATGTAGGCTAGGCTTAAAACTGTGCATGACAATGCTTGATAGCAAGTTCTTATAAATAAAATATATGTTTTCAATGAAAAGATTTGATCTTTTTTTATTAGTTAATAAAAAATTCATTGGATTTGCAACATATTCCAAGAAACTAAAAGTTAATTAAATCTATACAATATTGTACTTAATCATCAATTAAGTTACCAAATATGTTGCACAATGGGTGCATTTCTCAATTTAATAAAAACCTCTACTCATTGGAAAAATCCATTTTATTTATGAGAAGATGATATTAAGTATAGTGATACGAATTCTTAAATCCCACATCTAATATTTTTAAAAACTTTCCAGACAAAAGAAGCTCGATTTATGACTGCATTATACAATGTTATTTTACAACGCATTCAAAAAAATTAGTAAACTGTTCAAGATTTGTTTAGGTTATACAACATGGTAAATGAGATAAAATTAAAAAAAATTTTGATCGCTTTACCTAGAAAGCATTAAAAGTTTACAGAAATGAAATATTTAATAAACTCGATGCTAGTAGATTTCATATATTTTGATAATCACCCATTTCTATCAATAGTATGTTCGTGTACTTATCAAATTCAATTTTGCAATAAACAGTGGTTTACAGAGTGGTTTTCCAAAACATACTTTAAAAATGTATAACCTGGCAATTAAATATTTAGTTTGTGTAATGGTGCAAAATAACCGATACTTTCCTTTGATAAAATTAAATAAGAAAAAAATAGTAATATTCTTCATACATATATCCGGAAAAAACTTACAACATACAATACAGATGCAAAAACTAGCTGGCTTTGCAACAAAAGTTGTACTTAAATATTTGAGAAAAAATTAATAAGTTTTCGACTATCCTTTTAAATAGACTTGCAACTAGCAAGAAATTGTGATGTACTTTTTTAGTAGCAAGTATTTAAAAAAGTATTGTTCTTCATTTTAGATAAACAATATACTCACTCAAACTCATTTCAATAGGCCCGTTACACTCAAAAAAATATAAGGACCATATACGGAAATACCATGGGTTAGTATATCTATATATATGAGGAACAGTGCTTATTCCCGCTGTTCCTCGTATATATAGATATACTAACCCATGTTATTTCTGTTCGTTTCACAAGTGAACAGACCATTCCGGTCGTTTCTCCTGTCTAATTAACAAAATAAATTAGTTAAAATAGACAATTTGAGGTAAATAGAATGAAGAAAAGTAACATTTTTTTATTTTATTTTATTATATTTTAACACAATTTGTCTATTTCAACTCTTTTTTTTATAACTAGACAACAGAATCGACCGAAATAGTCGGTTGACTAGCGAAACGACCAATAAAAAAACGCACCCCACATGTTGATATTCAATTACTGAACTATTTCAATCGTTTGTTACTTTAAAGCATATTTTTATCATTATAATTATGCAGATCGGTAGTTGAAGTACAGATGAATATATACTCCATGCGGCACTTGACTATCTGCATATCAACTCATAATAATTAATATTGATGCATAGTTACAAATACATACATATGTTCATATGTTTCACGAATAATTCTGTAATATGCAGTTTCCCTGCGCCTGAAAAAGGCTATATCAGGCCCCTTGTAGCTACCGGAGAAGTAATACTCAATTCTAAAAAATGTTTTTCATTAAAAAAATTTTTAGAATATTTTTGTATGTCCTAACACGTATTGAACGATCTTCTTTGAGGTTATGTTCCAAAAACATGATAAAAAACACGAAAAAAATGTTTATAATTTAATTTTATAGCATTATTTGATGCAAAAATGGTAGTTCTGACAGTGGAATTTGAAGATATAGAAGGAAATTGAAAAAAAATTGTTCATAAACACTTATTTAGCTATTGGTTTTAAGGTTATGTGCCAAAAACATGAGAAAAATGCTTAAAAAATCGGTTTTTTCGAATTTTAAATATTTTCCGGCTCGAAAACGCAAATTCGGACACCGCCATTTAAAAGAACGGGAAAAAATACACAAAAAATCATTATTTACAAGTTAGCCAAAAATGACCTACATAACCTAAAAAATCATTGAAAAATTAAAAATTTTTTTCTCAGCTCAATTTTTTTTTTTAAATCTGAAAAAAATCAGGCTGTTTTCTTACTCAAAAACACATGTCTGTGAATTTTTTCAGATTTTTTTAAAGAAAAGGTCGAGCGGAAAAATTTTTTTTCGAAAAAACACGTTTTTTAGGTTAGGAGACTCAAATCATCACCTAGGGAGCTGAAAATTTGGCTAGAGAGGTTTTTAATAATGTACTTTCGAATGGTCAATCCCAAAAAAAAGTCCAGGTGAGTGCAATTTTGACCATCTTATCCCGCTATAGCCTTTTCGAATATTGCGATTTGATTCAAACTACTACATTCTTAAATGCCTAAGGAAGTTTTTTGAAAAATTCTAGTACTCTATGCATTGTTGGTAAATAGAATTTTTCGTGATTGTTACGATAAATGCTGTTGAAGGCCGCACGCCACGGTACACGTGTTATGACGTGCGCATGTCACGATGTCAATTTTAATGATGTAAACTATCTCAGTATAGACTATATATGTATGCATTTTTTCGTAATATTATTTGTGTAGAACTTAGCAGTGCTATAAAAGTCCTAGGGGCTTTATGTAGACACTAAATGTGCTCAATATATCACTAGTATCATAGCCAAGCCAATGATAGCACGGAAGAAATAGTTGACTCCAACACTTGTGTTTATTTTATTTTTAATTTATAATTCTATTAATGATCATTTGATAAGATCGGTATATATAAGGAAGTTTTTTTTTCATTTTCACTTATTGCAGTCATGAAGGTTTTGTGTATTTTGTTGTGCGTCGCTTTCGCGAACGGCTTCTATATAGGTAAAAGAGATTTTAAATAATATTTTTATGGATTAAAATAAATCTTTCAATTACATATTATATTTCAATTTCTAATAGATAACAATGGAACACATGAAGATAACATTCAAGGAGGAGATTACGTTGGAATAGAAGAAATACCATATCAGGTAAATAAATATCAACTAAATTTTGTAAGATTCATTCTTTGCAGCAATGTCTTTAATGTAACTGGTTAAAAAATTAATAGATTTATTTATTAATAATCTATTAATAAATAAATCTAACAATCTGTTGAATAAAATAGTCCATGGGCGATATTAATAGACGTACCTGCTTTATCGCATTATGTATTGAATACATTTGATACAGAACAGTTTATAGAAATTTAAAAGATTTTAAAAGAATTCAAGAAGATGTTGAATCTGATTAAAGCTCCTTATATCTTGTAATAATAATTTCAATATAAATCTTTAAGCCCATAGTTCTCAGGATGAAAGTATTTAAATTTGTTTTTAGGCTAGCTTACTTTTGAGGAGAGCAGACAACTTCTGCGGTGCAACTATTATACATGAATCTTGGGTTATAACCGCTGCACACTGTGTCTAGTAAGATTTCATTTAATTTTTATAATTACATCAAGTATTTCTATATAATATAACTTCATTAATCTCTTCATTGCAAAATAGTGATAAATCGCATATATCAGTACGAACTGGCAGTGAATTCAGAGAAATTTTTGGAGAAGAACACAGAGTTGAGAGAATTATAATCCATCCGGATTTTGATGCCTCCAGCAAAACCAACGACATTGCTTTAGTCAAGGTAATTAAATATGTTTATTTTACCTGTGAATTACTTAGAAAGGATTTAGTATAGATATAATATCATATACTATTCATGAAATATGTTGCTATTTCAATGTGTGTAATAATAGTTTTATACAACTTCGAAACTTGTTAAATAAATTTCAGTACAAATTTTAATTTTTGATCAAGATCTAAGAACTTGTGACTAATACGAATATTTTCATTATATTTTTCATCCAGCTTGCAGTGCCTATTAGATTTAATAATGAACAACGACCTATAGAACTTGCAAAGCCACACGATATTCCCAGAGAAGGTGAATTGATGCGGATTTCTGGTTTTGGAATGAGAGGGGTAAGTTCTTATCCCCCACAGAGAAAGGTTTTCTTTTTTTTTAGAATTTCTTTAGTTAATTAAATTAACTATTTTTAGATACGCCTGTGTCGACCTAGTATTTTGAAGGCTGCATACGTACCTGTAGTGAATCAAGCGTTTTGTGAAAGAGTTTACAGACCAGAACCCATAACCGATAAAATGTTTTGTGCGGGCAATGGAGAAATTAATGCGTGCCTCGGTGATTCTGGTGGACCTGGTGTTATTCGTGGTAAACTCTATGGAATCATTTCTTTTCGTAGAATTCGTGGATCGGAAATATATCCTGCAGTGTACACTAGGATGTACAAATACTATGATTGGATTGAAGAAAAAACTGGACTCAAATTCTAAAATTTATAAACCTAACATAGTATAAAAAACCGCTGCCAATTCATTGGCACTTAGCTTCCTCAAACTTTATTTATTGATGCTTTCGAAAAATGTTAAATGCCAAAATTTATAATTATTATACTTATCCATACTTACATAGTACTTTTCACATTTAAAAATATATCTCTTGACATTTTAGCAAAATGTTTAGTCATCAATGAGTTTAATAAGTGGTTAAAATTTTAAGTCGATAAATAAAATATTCTCTGAGAAAAAGCGATTCGAAAATCTTTTTTAAAAATGTTTAACCTTAAATATCTTTGGTCGTAATATGCACCGATTTTTTTGGGCAACAAACTTAGCCTGAAATTATATTAAATCTAGATCTGTACCAAATTAGATAATTTTTACTCTTGTTATCGTCCGACAACGAAAACGCAAATTTTTTCTAAAATAATTTTTTTCTAAAAAACAAATGAAGAGAATCTTTTAAAATTTTAACCAAATATAGTCTTCAATGAGTTTAATAAGTGGTTAAAATTTTAAGTCGATAAATAAAATATTTTTTGAGAAATTAATTTATGAAATATAAAAATGTGTTTCTTAATTGCAAATGACAGAGTGAAGATAATTTAAATCAAGGAGCGCGGGAGCGCTCCGAAGGCAAGTTATAGAAGAGCCTTAGGAGACCGCGCTATCATATACATTGAAATGGATGTCCGAAAAATTCAATGCGCCTATATACCTATTGTGTTAGTTTCAACTATATAACATATCCCTCTTAATCGAAAGCCATTTCATTGCTCTACTCAAATCGAAAGATTTTATTTAAAAATATTATCTCGTTCAAAAGATACAGACAACTGAATTATTTTATGTTCGTTTTCCTTTCAGAATTTTCGTCTTTTTCTTCCGGCATCCGGTTTGCAGCTCTTACGACATTTCCGGTTGGCGTCTATACCTTACGCCTGTATATCTATATATAAACACACACATGACACATCTGGCCGGCCTAACCTTATGTGAATGTTATTGTGAGCCCTATGAGACCTTATATACATGTAGTATAAAAAGTTATAATCAACTCGTCAAGTTAATTTATGACATATTTATACATTAACAAATGTTATTTCGTGAGTTAGTTAATTTAATAATAAGTATGTAACGATCTCAAATATGCAGCCAGTGATGAGAATTCAAAAGAATTTTAATCTATTCTTCGTGTATCAATGGGGAAAATAATCAACGGGGAAAATAACTTTTATCAAATAAGTACTTACAGGCTAAATGTTAAATAGCTAAAAACATTTTATAAAAATTGATACTTTGTGTGATTTTTTATTTTTACAGATATTATACCAGAAGATTATTTGGAGTATTTTCAAGATATGGATGTATATATGTTATATAGAATTATATTAAAGAAAATAGTAAGAAATCATATAAGTAGTACTACTCAAGAATATAGTACTACTCAAGAAAGAAAAAAACCTAATCAATATTATTATGAAAGAGCAGAGAATTATTACTATTTACAGCACAATATTCTTCAAGATATCCTCAACATGAAAATTTTTCATACGACCAGATTTAATTTTAGAAAAACAAAGATCTAAGATGTTTATAATTATTAGACAGTATTAGATTAAAAGTACGAAAAAGTATTTTGTTCTGAATTGAAGTAAGTTCTTAAAAAAATAGGAAAAGGAAATTGTGATTTTTGGTTATAGTTGCAAATTATATTGGCGACAAATAATGTAGTGATTATTAATTAAAAAATAATATCTAATCAGTGTTTTGTGTACTAAATAAAATAAAATACCAATATGATGTGTTGCATGAACTGCATTCAAATATTATTGAAAATAAGTGTTTAAAAAGTGATATCGACTCAGTGTTTTACGTAGTAAATACAAAACTGTTCTGGTGTGATGTGTTTAAAGTGCTTGTAATAAAATTTTAAACCTTTATTAAAAATGAGTTTCAAATGCTTTGAGGATAGAAAATGTGAGTATTAATAAATAACTATATTTTATGAGGTTCATATAAACTTCATAATAAGCTATGGCATACAAGAAAATATTGCTAAGTGATGCGTTATTTTAATACAAGAACAGATGTTTAGGAATAGAATTATATCAAAGAAGATAGTAAGAATATCGTACTACTCAAGAAAGAAAAATCAAATTAATATTATTATGAAAGAGCAAAGAATACATACTATTTACAACACAATATTTTTCAAGTCGTTCTCTATGTATCCTCAACATGAAAATTTTTCATATGATCAGATTTAATTTTAGAAGAATATTATTAATTTTTTTTGATAATTTACAGAAGTAATATAGAGTATTTTAAATGAACAAAATAAAAGAAGTGGATAAATAAGTGATTTTAAAATAAATTTATGTGTGTCATATAAACAGTATATTAGTGAATGAATATCTTCACAGGTTTTGTTTTGCAAGGAATAGATTGTGCAATATCATGAATATAAGCAACATAACAGGACATGTTTGCGATATTTGCAAAACACTGCTGTGGATATTTGTCAAATCATTATGCATTACGGCCACCAAAAGATTATGTTCAAGTCTGTCAAAGTATGCAACCTCCTGTAGTAAGTAGAGGCAGAAATACTGTGGCAGTTATCCCTCTAGCAAAGCATCGTTCTACTTTATGGTGAATGTCAGTGTTAGTGAACTTATGCACAATAAAGAAGGAAGATGTAATAATCTTGGTTAAAAAATGTTTCCGGAAGAATACTTCAACTGTAAAAAAAGGATCATCTAAAAAAATTTGTGAATCATTTGTGACAGCTGACGACATTTAAAATAAGAAGGATATCCACTTACTAAAAGCTGGAAATAGTGAGATGGAAGGTTTTTTATTAGAAGTGTTTAAATATACAGAACATAAATAATTAAAACAAAATGAGTTGTGTGATAAGTGAATTTTTAAGTAATTTATGGATACAGAATTAATATGAGAAGAATCCCTAAGCAAGTTTATAGTGTGTGAGTGAAAATGAAACATCGCGTAATCTTGAAATCACTTAGTATTGTGACATAAAACCTTGATGCTGTCCAGTGAACTTAATCTGTGGGCTTTTATATTAGTAAAATATATCAGTGAAATGTACGTTATTTTGTGTATTTTGATAAAAGTTTTGTAAAGTCGAAAGCATAAATAATTAATATAAAAGAAGTGAATAAATAAGTCAATTTAAAAAATGCATTTTATATAAAATAAAAAATATGTTTACTGTGTGATCTATAATGTGGATGTAGGGTCTAAATGCAATTGAACCTGAAACACGAGTTTATTATATAGCAAACTGTTTAGGACGTATCTTCTATTCATACATAACTTTATCTTATTGTGCTATTAAAGTTAGATTGTTATAATAAAATGCTGAACATATAGTACATATGAATTCGTTACAAATTTTAAGGCCACCAAAAGATTATGTTTAAGTCTGTCAAAGCACACACAGCCTCATGAAGTGGAAACCAAGGGAAATACTGTTGTAGATATTCCTTTAAAAGTAAGCTGTAGCGACTCAACCTAAGAAAGTTGGCCCGCCCAGGACATGTGAGTTTAGTTATAAGGAGGTTTTATCAATCTGTCGAATAATATAGAAGTACAAGAATCTTAATAAAAATATTACAATGTAATATTGTTATAGTATGTACTAACCCAGATCCACCCAGACAGAAATAAATTATGCAGTTAATGTTAATAACTAAATATAATTTTTGTTTGCAATTTATAAATGCATGTTCTGGGACGCTAATACTTAATAAGTTTTTAAGAATTATTTGCTGTTAGAAACAGTTCTTTACAGTTATTTGTAGTTGTTTGCATGCTAACAAGAGTTATTTGCATTTTTAATAAAAAAAAAAAAATTGTATAGCAATTATTTGCATTTTCATTGAAAAAAAAAATTAATAACAGATATGAATGATATTTATAATTAAATATTAATATTGTTGTATAATTTATGCATTTTCATTGAAAAAAAAATCAATAACAGATTATATGAATGATTATTATTATTGATAATTAAATATTATTGTTGTATAATTTATTTGAAAAAAAATTAATAACAGATATGAATGATTATTATTTATAATTAAATATTAATATTGCTGTATAATTTATCTTCAAATATCGTCTATGATCGCTATATCACTACATCTTTTAAAAACTTTTGCAAGCAATTAAAAATTATTTTCCAAAACTTTTACAGTCCTTTTATAAGAACTTTTGAAAATCGTAAAAATTTCTCTCAGAAACCATAAGAATTACTTTCCGACATTTATGCAATGCTTTAAAATGATTTACGTTTTATTTATTATGAAAAGGAATTCTACGAATGAATAATAAATTTTTGTTTTTTAATTCAATTTCTTTCTTGCGATACTGAAAGTCAAATATAAAGGAAATTGTAAAATCACTTAACGTACAGTCTTATACTTAACAAACATTGTTAAATATACTTTCACGATTAATAATTGTATTAACGTTTTATTTTATTAAAAGGGATTCTACGAATAAATAATAAATTTTTGTGTTTTCTATTTAACCTCCAGGCGGCCGGGGTGTCACCTTTTGGTGCCACCTCTTGGTTGATCGATATCTATGATTCTTTTAAAAAATTTTCTTCGGAAAATTTCTTCGAAGTATGACTCTTGGTATATGGTATATCTTCTTAAAGCCTGACCGCCTGCAGATTAACGAACCTTGTTTAATGTGTACTTTTACTCTTAAAAAGTTGTGAAATCTCCCTCAAAAAATTTTTTACAAAGGTAAAAACTTAGGCAATTATATACACAATGTAATTATTATCCATCCCTGTCCCTCCCCTCTCTTGCTCGCTCTCACCCTCCTTCTCAGTGCTCCCTCAATATCTGTCACACTCCGTACCAAAAACTTTAATGAGAATCTAAATATTTTTTTAAACAATCAGGAAAACAAATAGTATAGTTATACAACTTTCTACGAAAGTATAAAATAAGGCAAGTTATAAGTGTTTTCTGTATAATATGTAGAACTCTCCCTCCCTCCATCCTTCCGTCCCTCCCTCTTTCTCCCTCTTTCCCCATCTTCCTCTCTGACTCTTTCTCTCTCTTCCCCCTCTCCCTCTTTCTCTCTTTCTTACCCTCCCCCTCTCTCTCTGCTTCTTTACAAAAGAATATCATAGTTTGAAACAAACACATGAACGAAGTGGAATCAATTAATATGTTGACAAGTACATTTTTGTAACATAACAATTATAGGAATTATGGAGTGATTTTTCTAACATAAAATCGTATAAGTACTTCTAAAAATAAACTCATGAAAGTGGTGGAATCAATTTTATGCAGGCAAGTACATTCTTATACTAAAGAGATCATAATAATTTATAACAAACACATGAAATAAGTGGAATCAATTAAGTACAGTAGGCAAGTCAATTATTATAATAAAAAAATATTTAAAAATAAAATTTGTTTAATATATTTACTATAAAAATTTGTATAAAAAAATAATTACATCTAACATAAAATATTACAAATACCAAAAAGTATAATTTTATAAATACGATAAACTATAATTCAAACACAAAATGGTGAAACATTTTTGAGTAACCATTTTCTAAGTACAGATCATAAGCATTTTCTGACTAGCGTTAATCAGCGCGCTACGCGTGCCAGTGTTCGTCTTTTGTCTCGCTCTTTCCGAAATTCGAGCTGGACTCAATTATTCGATATCATTCGGGGACAGAATAGATTATCGATCGAATTCTCAAATTATATAAGTGAAATTTTAGCTGTTTTTTTTTTTTTTTTTATTTAAATACACATACTTGCCGGACGCGTCGTTTCGCAGTTCAAGCTGTTTATATACTGCATTAATATATAATCGCTCGCGGAAAATAAAAAACGTACATCAGTAAATGTCAAATATCGGGTACCTGTTAGAAATTTTCATGTTTCAAAGATGTAGAGCGTCATGTCAACGTAATTTCAGAATCATTAAAGGTTTACGCGCTATCATCCCTTTCAAGTTACTAATGAATAGTTATTGCCGCTAATGTTCTCGTTTACACCGATGAATCGCTAGCGGAAAATAAAAAACGTACACCATAAATGTCAAATATCGGGTACCTGTTAGGAATTTTCATGTTTCAAAGGTGTAGAGCCTCATGTTAGAAATGTTATAAATTTTCATGTTTCAAAGATATAGAGCCTCGTGGCAACGTAATTTCAGAATCATTAAAGGTTTACGCGCTAACATCCCTCTCAACTTACTAATGTATAGTTATTGCCGCTAAGGTTCTCGTTTACACCGAATTTGAATTAATCATTTACAGTTTCAGAAAACTAATAATGCCATGCAAATTTACATTTACAATTTACAGTTCACCTAAAAACTGCGAAACGACGCGTCCGGCAAGTATGTGTATTTAAATAAAAAAAAAAAAAAAAAACAGCTAAAATTTCACTTATATAATTTGAGAATTCGATCGATAATCTATTCTGTCCCCGAATGATATCGAATAATTGAGTCCAGCTCGAATTTCGGAAAGAGCGAGACAAAAGACGAACACTGGCACGCGTAGCGCGCTGATTAACGCTAGTCAGAAAATGCTTATGATCTGTACTTAGAAAATGGTTACTCAAAAATGTTTCACCATTTTGTGTTTGAATTATAGTTTATCGTATTTATAAAATTATACTTTTTGGTATTTGTAATATTTTATGTTAGATGTAATTATTTTTTTATACAAATTTTTATAGTAAATATATTAAACAAATTTTATTTTTAAATATTTTTTTTATTATAATAATTGACTTGCCTACTGTACTTAATTGATTCCACTTATTTCATGTGTTTGTTATAAATTATTATGATCTCTTTAGTATAAGAATGTACTTGCCTGCATAAAATTGATTCCACCACTTTCATGAGTTTATTTTTAGAAGTACTTATACGATTTTATGTTAGAAAAATCACTCCATAATTCCTATAATTGTTATGTTACAAAAATGTACTTGTCAACATATTAATTGATTCCACTTCGTTCATGTGTTTGTTTCAAACTATGATATTCTTTTGTAAAGAAGCAGAGAGAGAGGGGGAGGGTAAGAAAGAGAGAAAGAGGGAGAGGGGGAAGAGAGAGAAAGAGTCAGAGAGGAAGATGGGGAAAGAGGGAGAAAGAGGGAGGGACGGAAGGATGGAGGGAGGGAGAGTTCTACATATTATACAGAAAACACTTATAACTTGCCTTATTTTATACTTTCGTAGAAAGTTGTATAACTATACTATTTGTTTTCCTGATTGTTTAAAAAAAATATTTAGATTCTCATTAAAGTTTTTGGTACGGAGTGTGACAGATATTGAGGGAGCACTGAGAAGGAGGGTGAGAGCGAGCAAGAGAGGGGAGGGACAGGGATGGATAATAATTACATTGTGTATATAATTGCCTAAGTTTTTACCTTTGTAAAAAATTTTTTGAGGGAGATTTCACAACTTTTTAAGAGTAAAAGTACACATTAAACAAGGTTCGTTAATCTGCAGGCGGTCAGGCTTTAAGAAGATATACCATATACCAAGAGTCATACTTCGAAGAAATTTTCCGAAGAAAATTTTTTAAAAGAATCATAGATATCGATCAACCAAGAGGTGGCACCAAAAGGTGACACCCCGGCCGCCTGGAGGTTAAATAGAAAACACAAAAATTTATTATTTATTCGTAGAATCCCTTTTAATAAAATAAAACGTTAATACAATTATTAATCGTGAAAGTATATTTAACAATGTTTGTTAAGTATAAGACTGTACGTTAAGTTATTAAATACTATGTTAAGATATTAATAATACAAAATAGCCTACCTACCTGGAGCGAAACTAACACACATGCACTGCACCATCTATAAGAACCCCTTTCCTACATTCCTATTACCTCCAAATCATTGTACTTCAATATTCTGTATAATAGATAATGTGTCTTGATGAAATTTCAAAAATATATTGCCTATACCACACACAAAATTGTCTATAAATTTTGTGTTTCCATTTATAAAAGAGAGAACGCGATTAATATCGAAGTGCAGCCAAAAGTATTGTTAAACGTATTTTTTGGCCTCTAATTGGCCAGTGTATCTAGCTAATTTCGTGTATCGGGGAAGCGCGCTGTAAATTAACCTCAATAAGAAACAAAAGCAAGTGAACAACACGCATGCGTAGCATGCGTCATTTTAATTTTCTAATATACATATACTCGAAAAATTGCGATTTGAAAAGAGGGCTAAATCAGTTTTAACCTCGAATATTTCTGAAAACAATTTTTCTCTAGTTATCATGCGACAAAAAAATGGCTTTATAAAATAGGATAATTTTGAATATCAACTAGGGGGGCTGCGCCCCCTGTGTGTCTCGTTACGCTCGACACGCCAACCCCCCGCCCCCCAAACACACCTGCTTCTCGCTTCGCTCGTCGCTCCACCTCCCTATGTAAAATCTTCGTTTTTACATAATAGGCACGACCGCAATACTCACGAGAACTTTATAATTTTACAATTGTGAAATTTGTGACATTTTGTTTTCATAATTTGTATCATAGGTATAAATACAGTTGTAGTAAATCTTAAATAAAAATAAGTATGCATGTACTTTCACAGAGTTCTTGCTTATGCAACGTTTGGGCATTCAAAATTGATTTTACAGAATTAGACCATTACAACTAAAAACGATAATAATGTATGCTCGACCCTCGCGACGTGAACTCATCTTAAAAAACGCAGCACGCAAAACTACTGTAAAATTTTTGAGCGCAGACTACACTTTTACATTTAACATACTTGTGTAAAGTCAAATACTGTTGAATAAAACAACTAGCATTTTATCTGTATTTAGGCATTTAAAATCGTTTTTATTATTATAGGTCTCACCAACAATTGATTGTATATAAAAATTTTAAATGTAAGAAAGTTTTGTTTGAATGTTATTTACAACTTCTGTATTTAACATTTTTGTATAAACTCAAATCCTGTAAAGAAATAGTCAAATATCGGCATTTTTTGGTACATTTAAGCGTTTAAAATCGTTTTTAATGGTTTATTTAATCAGAATTTGATTGTACAAAAAAACACATTGTACAAAATTAATACAGAACAAATATTAGGTATGGTAAACTTTATTCAATTTTAACGAAAAATGGACGCTAGCCGCTCCCGTGACGAATGGCGTGAAACGTTAACTAAAGGGGAAAAAACAATGTTCGTGGGTGTTCCTAAGTACATGATGTACACAATTACAATTACGAAAAATAGGGGTAAAGAGTACGGTTATTGACCCCTTAAGGTTATTAGCTATGTTTAAATTGATTTAAAAATATAAAAACGTCATTTTTTATAAATGTTTTAACAAAATACTTCAAAGGAAAGCTACTGATAATAAAATTATAATTACAAGTAAGAATACAAAAAAAGTTTTTTTTAAATTGCTAAATATGTACAAAATGTACAAAAATGCAGTGATTGACCGCTTGATGTCAGTGATTGACCGTTCGTTGGATAGTTATTGACCCCTCAAAGTTAAAAGGGAAAAGTAGGTTTAAAAATATAACATGTTTTAAATAACAGGGTAAAAATAAAGAGATACTTTGTTTATAATATTTATTTTTATTATTTATGTTACAATAATAATTCTTTATAATTTAAATAAATAATTTATAAGTAATAAAATAAGTTACTTAAATTTTTAAATGAAACATCTCTGTATTACTTTTTGCTTTACTATTATTTTTTGGTAATTTGTTGTTTTTCTTAATATTAGAAGTCTTGTTCTCCTTCCCATCAAGTTTTTCTTTTTTGATTTTAATTATATTATCTTGAATTTCTTTTTTCTTTAAGCTTATTATTTTTTTTGCTCTTTTCTCTTTTTCAATGTTTTTTTTCTTTTCTAATAATTCATGCTTTTTATTTTCTTTTCTCTTTATTTCTAGTCTTTGTTGTTCTACTTTTTTTTCTTCTTGTGATCTCCACTCAAGTGACGAAACAGCATAAGTTTTTTTTTCTGTAAATCTTTTGCCTTTTCTTTTTGGTGTTGGTGGTCTTTCCAGATATTCACTAATTTTTTTATATTTTGACTTGTTAACTGTTAAATCAATCACATCTTCGTCGAACACATTTGTTTCTTCTTCATACATATATAAAGTAGAATTATCACTAACAGTAACAGTACTTAATACTACATTTTCTTGTTCGCCATCAATCAAATCACTATTAATACTTAAATTATTTCCTTCTTTTTCATTTAAATCCTTGGAAGTTAGATTATTTATCGATAAATGTAAAAATTCAAAATTTTTAGTCACAATACTTGACTCATTACATATCACTTCATTATCACTAACATTGCAATCACCTACAGTAAGCGTATCATCACTTTGCTTATCGGTGTAAATATCACATATCTGTACTTCATTTTTTGATAATAATTGACCCTCCACTTCATTTTCTAATATTACAGGAATTTCTTCGATATTCATTACCTGAATGTTATTGCCTTCTTGTTCGTAGATTTGATTATCTTGCTCTTCGACAAATTCAAACTCGTTTACTGAATTTCGATTTTGATCATCATCTGATAAATCTCTAAATTGTTTAAATAATTTATGTAGAACAACAAATTCTTTGGATGTCTCTTCTTGATAATTAAATAGCTTTACTCGGTTCAATAAATCTTCTCCAAGTATTTCAGCGAACTCTTGATAGGATATAGTAGTATAACTAGATTCAATGGTTTGAGAACTCTTCTTCGGTGCAAGACACTTGGTATAATCAAGTGCATCTGGATCCCATGGATGCAGCCCACAAGCTCGGAAGGCATTTATTATAGCTTTGCCATCTGGTGAAAACTTGTCAACAGCTTTCTTTAGAAGAGGAGCCATTTGTTCTAGCGATAGTGCCTTACCAGGATTTTCTCTTCTATACTCCAACAAGCAATTTTTATACTCATTTTTCAGAGGCTTAAATCCTCCAACATCAGCAGGTTGTAGCATCCTTGTTGAATTTGGATACAAACAAATTAGAATTATGTTTAACTTTGCACATACTTTACTTACTTGTAAGGTTACATGGCTCTTGTGTCCATCTACGAATAAAATCACAGGTAATTGTATTTTAAATTCTAAGAGATATGGGTGAAAAATATTTTCCAGATACTCTACAAATAACTCAGCATTCATCCAACCACTTGGCGTAACACCTATTCCCCATTGAGGAGGCACAGATCTTCCTATAGGTCCAGGTAGTCTTTGATAAGGATAAACTACCATGGGTGGAGTTGTAACGCCACTTGCACTAAATGTAAATAGTACCGTTAAATTTAATTTAGCATTACCCTTCTCAATTTCATAAACGTTGCGTGTTCCTCTAACAGCCAAAACATTTTTCATCTTTGGGCACACCATAAAGTAGGTTTCATCACTATTGAATATTCGGGTAGGATCATTTAAAATATCTAAATAATTTTCTCTTCTTAAATAATCCTGAATTTCTTTAAACCACTTGCGTACGTCACTTTCACTAACACATGAGCTAGCCATCGTAACTCCTTCTGGAAACCTTTCAGACAGTGATGGATTTCTTTTCATAAAATTTTTGTACCAACCATCGCCTGGTACATTTTCTTTAAAAGGATTTTTCAGTTTATTTTCTTGAAGGTACTGTTTAACACTGGCTTGCAAATCTTCCTTTCTTCTTGGAAATCCTTTCGCAGTACATTCACTAATCCATGTAACTAGCTCAGCTTCTATATCTTTACCTAAAATTGGACTTGGACCCGGAGTAGTCTTTACAAAGTTATCACTTAATCTAAAAACGAGTGTTGATCGAGGAATTGAAAATTTTCTTGCGGCTTCATGTCTTGTCATTCCTTTATGAATTTCATTCAAAGCCTTTTGGATGTTATCCTCTGAATAATGCTTTTGGTAAGCATTTCCTTTCTTTACTTTAGGCATGTTGATAATAAATTAACTTAACCTAAAATTACAAAAAGGTTTGTATGATTTAAGTTTAGAAAATTAAATAAATGTAAATGATTGTTTTTACTAATGGTTACAAATAAGATAATTTTTAGTTGTATTTATTTTTTTACGGCAAATAAGTATTATTTTGCTAACAATTAAATAATAAGAAACAACTTACCATTACAACGTGAAGCCAAAAGTACTCAGGGTCGGTCACTGTCTGTGTGAGAACATAACCTACTGACAGTCATTGACCGGACGGTCAATAACTGCTCACCGCGGTAATTTAAACGGCAGTGGTTGACCCTCTAAAATATTGACAATAAACGCAAATTTTGGATATAAAAATATTTTTTATCTAATAAGAAACTTGCCTTTTTATTAAATTCATCATTTTTTTTGATTGCATGTTGCTCATATTTATACAAATGCTTAAATAAAAATCATTCTTATACAGTGTCGCTAAGAGTTAATGCCGATGTAGAGCAGAAATCTTGCGCAAGCTTGACTTACTGATAATATAAAAATTTTTCATACGTATAATGTGCTAACATTTATACAATTTCTAAAACTTGAAGCTTTAAGGAATTTTAATACATCTTTATATGCAGCATATCAATTACAGCTGTATTATACTTTTTAAATTAAAAAAAGGGGTCAATCATTGTGGTGGGGTCAACAACCGTACCCTTTACCCCTACTTGCGGCGCACACACATACATTAACACGGCGAAAGGGAGAGGAGCAGAAGGAAGAGGTCCAGCACTAAGACTAAAGCGGCATTTTCTGCCACAGCAATCTAGCTATTCTTTTCTGCCTTCGCACCTTGACGTTAGCGCCATAAGCATCAGCAGCCGCGCGAAGTAAGTACCTACTATTGCCGCAGCTGACGGCTGTTAGAGTGCTAGCCGTGTGGTCGTGTGCGGCGTTCGCGTGCGCGCGCGTTTGTGTGTGTGTGTGTGATACAAACAATCGTAGATTCGCAGTGCCAGTGCCTGCAGGCTCCCGGTGTTCCCAGCGATGACAGCGGCTACTGTAGTACGGCCTCCTGGTGGATGTCATCCGTCTCGTTGTGTTCGTCGGTTGATGGTGACTCGTACGAGACAGCAAAGCAGCGGAGTCGGCGGCGGAAGCAGATTTCTTGGTAAGCCCTTTCTCGTTCCTAACCTCTCTGATGGGTGGGCTGATTCTCCTGGGGTACTTTCTCTTGTTGCAAGTATCTGGGGCAGCAAGAGGAGTAAACGACGAGCACTGCTGCAGACTGTCTCTTGGCTGTGGTAATATTGTCTGGGTCATTTATTTATTAGCCATATGTGGTTTTTAGGTGCCCAATGCTTGCTGTTTGGCTCCCAGAGTAGTGACTGTGTTATCTGCTGCTTTTGCCTTGGTCGACCCTCAGGTTGAGGATATCTCTAGCAATGAAACAACAAGTGAAGGTCTTCGCGGTCCTTCCCCTCTACCAGATGATGTGGCCACCACTAGTTATGTCATCCTGGCCAACAGACCGGTGTCCTTGAAAGCAGCGCCAACCTGGACCGGCCAGCCCTACTTTCTTGCCTCTGCAGTTCCAGCAGTGATTTAAGAGTGCCAGTGCTTTAGAATGTGAGGGGATAGGTAATAAGAAACTGTGCAAAATTAAAAAAGTGCAATGTCTGTGTGTTTAGATGCGCTATGGGTAGGTAGTTATTACTGGATAGATTAATGAAATTATTTAGCTAGGATATAAGAACTCGCCTCAGCGTGTTTGTTGTATTTTAATACTTGTTAATATTTACATAAAGAAACTCTTGTGTAATACATGTGTTGTATTTAATATAGATATTATAACATGGCAAATTGTCATATACAAAGAATGTAATGTACAAATACTATAATAATATTAAAAAATATAAATCGAACCAAATGCCAATTTGGATGTAACAAAGAATTAAAATTAATTATATAAGTACTTATTAAAGTAATATTATATTTACAGAAAGATACTCTTGTGTAATGTACATCCTGTATTTGATATACATATTGTACACAACATGGCAAATTATCGTATACAAAGAATGTAATGTATATACTAGCTGACTCTTCCAGTATTGGGGTGTGGTTGAAAACAATTAGATAGGTAAGTCTCGCTAGTTAAGTAATACATAATGATGTATTTTAATATTTTAATACCTCATTATGTATTTTGTAGGTTATCCAGCAAGACTTACCTATCTAATTATTTTCTACCACTCTTTAAGACTGACAGAGTCAGCTAGTATATACATTACATTCTTTGTATACGATAATTTGCCATGTTGTGTACAATATGTATATCAAATACAGCATGTACATTACACAAGAGTATCTTTCTGTAAATATAATATTACTTTAATAAGTACTTATATAATTAATTTTAATTCTTTGTTACATCCAAATTGGCATTTGGTTCGATTTATATTTTTTAATATTATTATATTTTTATAATCATATGATCATTTCTTGCTGATATGGTTGTTGTTAATATGATCATCTTTTTTGCATTTAATTTTGCATTTTGTTCAACATCAATTTATATTGTATATCTTATTATTATATTTTAATAATTATATGATCTTTGGAAAGTTTTGTTGATTTTTTCGATCTTATCTATAGCTGTGTCGAATCCAAATAGGAATATCCATTAATATTACACCTAGGTATCTATTACTGTAGGTGTAATATTTTTTCGATCTTATCTATTGCTGTATCGAATCCAATTCTGTTAAATAATAAGCAAAAATTGACTATACCTATAAGGTGTATTTAGATATTTAAAATCGTTTTTATAGCTCTAGATTATCAGGAGTTGATTTTACATAAATATGTTAAATAGAAAAAAGTTTTGTTTCAATATTATCTACAATATTTGTATTTAACATTTTTGTATCAAGTGAAATCCTTTTGAAGAATATGGGAAAAACGGCCATTTTATGTGTATTTAAGCGTTAAAAATCGTTTTTATGGGTCTAGCTTATCAGGAGTTGATTTTACGTAAATATGTTAAATAGAAAAAAGTTTTGTTTTATTATAATCTACAACTTTTACATTTTACATATTTGTGTAAAATCAAATCCTGTAAAGTAATAGCAAAAAAACGACTATTTTTGATGCTTTTAGCGGTTTTTTCGTTATTGCCTTGCGAAATATTGTTCGTAGAATAAAATAATATTGAATGTAAAATGTGAAATCCTGTCAAGTTATAGCCGAAAATCGTCAATTTTATGTATATTTAGGCGTTTGAAACCATTTTTATAGGTCTAACACGTCAGGAATTGATTTTACATGAAAATGTTAAATGGGTACTACATTTAAAGTATTTGTGTAAAGTTAAATCCTGTCGAGGTATAGCCGAAAATCGTCCATTTTTACCTTTTTAGCAGTTTTTCTCCATTGTATTGAAAAATATTGCTCGTAGCAAAAAATGTCAACAGGAAAAAGGTGTCTTTTAACTAGTTTTAGGAGATATATGTGTAGATATCAACTTAAAATTCATTTTTCTAGACATTATGCTCAAAAATCGATGTTTTGAAAATTTTCTTTGTGCTCGTATTCCTAAACTTTTTGATCGATCTTTTTTGGTAGAGGAAGGACCATCGGGTAGATATAATTAGAGGAGTATTTTTTCTCAATCCTGAAGGAATTAGCTGAAAATTCATTGAGATAATCGGGTAACTTGATTACATACGAACATACATACGATGGAAGGTGCCTAAAACCAACTCTGGATGGGGGAAAAATCATTTGTATATCTTAAATTTGAGGTATAATACAATTAACAAATTTCGCTCTGGTGAAATTATAAGACTTTCTCGAGTAGCGGTCGTGCCTAAAAGGTAATTGTACGATCTTGATGAAAATTCACATACATAATATCTATATCACATATAAAATTGTCTATAAATCTGGAGCTTATTCATCGAGCCGTTCTCGAGAAATTACGATTTGAAAAAAAAGTTAAAAAATTTTAATCCTTTTCCAAATTACAAAAGGATCAATCCTTTTGCCCACGAACTGTCTCGATTGGTATACAAAATCTACCCCTATAAAGAATTTCAAAGCGATTAAGCCAATTTTACTCTAGTTACGCAACGACAAAAAAAATCACTTTTTTTATAAATTATTTTTTTTTCTCCAAAAATAATGAATAAAAAAACATAATAATTGAGCAAGTTATACTCAATATTCTTCATAACCAAAAAAATATTCGTGTCAATATCTTTTTCTAATTTCGAAATATAACCTATTTACAAAAAATTATGTTTTCATCAATATCTTATGCTTTTTTTGCTTCCTCCTAGAGGAAGCTTTGCGATAGTAAATTTTTGAGTTGTTGTAAAAACATGTTATAATTGTGTTCCGAGGTGTTAGGAATCAAAATACATGGTGTTTTGAAAAATGTCTGTGTGTATGTGTGTGTGTGTGTGTGTGTGTATGTGTGTGTGTGTGTGTGTGTGTGTGTGTGTGTGTGTGTGTGTGTGTGTGTGTGTGTGTGCGCGCGCGCGCGTGTGTGTGTGTACGCCTGGATCTCAGCTTCTACTCGGTCGATTTTGACCGTACAGGTCTAATTTGTTTTGTTTTTTTTGTGTGATTGCGGGTCAAAAATCCGTTTTTTGATTGGGCCGATGCGTTTTTGTTTTATTTCAAATTTTCGATTTTCTCAAAATTGTTTTTTGCTTTTTTTTAATGATAGGTTCGAGATATTTGAATCGGATGGGTAGCATTCGAAAGAGAATTAAATTACCTATCTTTTCTAAAAAAACTTTTCTAGCTATCACGGTTCTTTTGTTATTAACAAAATCGTGTTTTTTTTTAAAAGCTTACAACTCCCAAACTAAACGGTCAATTTTTTGAGAAAAATCATGATAATGCAGAATATAAATAGCTATAATCTGTACAAATTTTAATTCATTCTGTTGGTTATTTTTTGAGAAAAAAATTGAAAAATGAAAAAAATGAGTTTTATATGTCCAACGATTACGGGAGTAAAATTGACTTAATCGCATCAAAATTCTTTATAGAGGTAAATTTTGGATAGTTCTCGGTCGAGTTCTTTGGGCAAAATGATTGGTCCATAAATTTCAGAGATATTTGAGATTAAAATTTTTTTTAATCTTTTTTTCAAATCGAAATTTCTCGAGAACGGCTCTATCTATCTGAATCGGATGGGTAGCATTCGAAAGAGAATTAAAATACCTATATTTTCTTAAAAAAAATTTTCTAGCTATTACGGTTCTTTTGTTATTAACAAAAATATGTTTCTTTTTTTTTTTTTTTTAAAGCTTATAAACTCTCCGGGAACGGCTTTGTGAGAAAATAATTACTTAATAAATCGCGTTCGTTGTCGGGGGATAATATAAAAAAAAAAATTAATCTTCATAAGCCATTAAGAAAAGGTTGCTTTTTATATTTTTCAAGATAGCTCGGCGTTTAAGAAAAATTATTCATAAGTTGTAAAGATAATGGCAGTTCTATGATTTTTTAAAATACTTCAATTTTTGATATCACAGTTATATCATAGTTTTTACAAATTTATTAAAAAATAGTAAAATCTCGCTCCTTTGCATTTTCATAGTATTTTGTGTATTTCACGCCCATCTTTAAACTTATACAGATTTTAAAGGGATTAACATTTTTTCATTCTCTAGTTTTATTTTCTTTTTTTCTGAAATGTATATATGCATCTCTCTCTCTCTCTCTCTCTCTCTCTCTCTCTCTCTCTCTCTCTCTCTCTCTCTCTCTCTCTCTCTCTCTCTCTCTCTCTCTCTCTCTCTCTCTCTCTCTCTCTCTCTCTCTCTCTCTCTCTCTCTCTCTCTCTCTCTCTCTCTCTCTCTCTCTCTCTCTCTCTCTCTCTCTCTCTCTCTCTCTCTCTCTCTCTCTCTCTCTCTCTCTCTCTCTCTCTCTCTCTCTCTCTCTCTCTCTCTCTCTCTCTCTCTCTCTCTCTCTCTCTCTCTCTCTCTCTCTCTCTCTCTGAGAAAATGATTTATCTTTAAAGAAATGATATTTCTAAGCATTTTTGAAAAATAAATTTATTGTCGACAAAAAACCTTGCTACCTGAAAACCAAAAGAACTTGTTCTGATAGGTGTGCCCCTCAAAAAATTATTATTTATTTTTGTACCGAGTTATTTGATATTTCCCGTAGAATTGCTTATAAATTATATAGATTAAAAAAAGGGAAAGAATATAATGAAACAATTTAGCTAATCAATCAGTAGCAGTGAATAATAATTACTTTTTGTTCGTGTAATAGTACATTGTGCAAATATATAGGTAAGTGCTCCGATAGGCTATCATCCGAGAATGAAAAATTCAATTCTTCCCTGGCTACACACCATTATTTTTTTAATGCTTGCAGAAATAGGCCCTTTCTGTACATGAAACACGGTTGAGGAATAGGGCATTTCGAGTTATCCACCATATTAATGAGAATAAAACCGTGAATTATGTTAGGTTATATTTTATTATATACTTTAAACACAAAATCTTCTTATAAGAATTTACTAAACGTTTGCAATAAAAATTGAGAGATTGATTATTTACTGATTAAAGTTATGATTAAGGTGTTTTATGTTATTTGTCAACAATAATAATAATACAATAGGAGGAAAAATATAGCAACGAGGTGAAAAGTAGAGTAGCCGGAAGGGAAGTTCTTTTCCTCTTGGTGCTTATTAGATGGTCGAAATCCTCGATTTTCTATTCGCTGTTTCCGTAGGAAAAGGGCATTTTTCATGCTGAAATTGAAAATAGTATGTTACGCGTCTAGGGAGGTGGACAGTTGGCCAGTCCAGAGCACGTGTAAACTGCTGTATAAGCCAAAAGCGAGCCAAAAATACGACTTTTGCGTTTTTGAGTCGGGAGCGAATGTAGTACATTCGGCGAGGGTATGGTAAAAAATATTATTTTCGTTATTTTAGTGTAAATTATAATATGTCAAAACAATCAGGGATGGCAATACTTATACCGTGTTACACATCTCAAAAACATAATATTAATAAATTAATTATACAATATTATGTAATGGGTTCAAAAATATAATTATCTAAAAGGGTTCATCATAATCTGAATTATGAACTACGAATAATATTAATTATTTACTCTAAATCATTCGTAATAAATTGGAAATATGGAGTACTATATCTTTTAAAGAAGAGCATGTGTTTATGTATTACTATTGATTATTAATATTTCGATAGAATTAATTACCATATACGTGATATAATTTATAATCAGGCACCATGAAACCACGAATCATAAACACTGCTGTATCAAACGATACTATTGCGAATCTGAGACATTTTAAGCGTTTGTATTACACATATTGCAATAGTCCAAATTGTGTTGATTAAATTTAATTTATATACATTTAGATACAGCAAAATCTCTCAACAATTTCTAATACAAACTCAATAATTTCTAATTTACTCGAAAGCGTTCATTCGATTTACTCCACACCTGTGCGGTACGATACCTCCGCTACGTTCGGACGCCGTTTACCGCGCATTTGTTTAAGTAAAACTGGGAATAATCGTCGAAACGGTCATAAATACTTCTTCCCTCATTGCAAAGCACTCAGCGCTATAATTCCTAGCCCCTCATAACGCGAGTAATTTGTCTCTCAATGATAACAAAATACTTGTCTCGTGGTCGTGCCAAATCCAATCCCCTCGATATAGAATACCATACAGTGCTCGAAATGTCATCGCACGATGTATTAATAACGACGCCAGCGGCACCTCTCCCCGAAATAACCAATCACCCGCAAGAGAGAGATAGAGAAAGAGAGGGGGGGGGGTAGAGGCAGACAGACAGAGAGCTGTGCACAATGGCTTGAAATAATAAGCTGCCTGTCATCGGCAATACGCAATTAATTTCTCACGTGTGCAGGAGCAAGCTCCGGGTGAAATTGGCCCGCGCGTGTTGGCTGAATTGCGGACGAAATGGCCTCTTGTTTCAAGAAGAAGTTGAGGAGGAAGGAGGAAGGAGGAAAAGAGAGAGGGAGAGGATTCGAAGCAAACTACTATAGCTCCAGCCAAGCGTAAGAGATTGGATCGCTCGAAGAAAAAGCGAAATCGAACGCTCAATTTGTCCCCGGCTACGGGCATTTTAACGTCGTTAAAGAGACATTCGACACCCGCGCGACGACGGCAATTACTAGCGAATTTCCGACTGAAATTGTCTCTTTAATTGAAGAGAATGAAATTTCGCATGTTCTTCGTCGACGTTCCAAGCCGCTCTCTTCCTTCCACCTGCACATTATCGTTCACTTCGGGCTGCGTGTATTTTTTAAGTGCCTCTGCACCTTTCCGCGCATAATTCCGGCCGCTGATAGGGAAAGAAATCCGGGAAATCAAAGTATGCTGTAGAAACGAAGGATTTTTAGGGCATTTCCGTTTCTATTTGAGTCTTTCAAAGTGAATTTTGGGCTCAACAGAATCCTTAGGTAAGTGAAAATCAAATTATACTGTAGAAGAAGAGAATTTGTAGAACGTTTCCGCTTCTATCCGAGTCTTACAAAGTGAATTTCGTGCGTAAAAGAATCCTTAAGTATGCTAAAGTCGAAAAGTTTTAGTCTAATTTAGACAAATTTTCTAATTTGTCGAGAATTACGCTATATTTTGTATATGTATAAGAAAATTTATATGATTTATTCACTTTTTTTATTTACTTGTGGTTCTTTCCATATAGTAAATGCTGGAAAAACTGATGAAAAAAAATACCTTTTATACCTTTTTATGAGTTTATTAATTCATGTTTTTATTAAAAACAATACTTGATAGGGCACATATTCTATTTCCATATAGTCTCCTCCAACAATTTTATCTTTGGTTGTCCCATTATCATATGTATCATAGAAAGTAGGTTAATCAATTTACATTTATTTTCAAAAAGTATAATAAGGTTATTTTTTAAAAACTGATAATTTCTATAAATTAAATAAAAAAACAATAACATTTTTCTAAGTAATTTTATAGAAACTTTAGCTGTTGTTCAGACAACTCTCAATAATTCAAGTTCTCCATGATTTGAAATTGTAATCTTACTGATGTAAAAGCCGTTTGCGTAAACTAAAAACGACAAAAAGTAAAAAACCTTCATGGTGACAAAAAAAGATTTCTAAGATTATTAGACCAATATTTTTTCTTTATACGTTCCGTTTTATGGACATTAGCATAAAGTCAAATAATATTAGGTGAACACAAGTGTTACTAAGAGTTATTGAAATCGGTTTATATCACAGGACTAGTATAAGGAAAAAATTACGATAAGCTAAATAGCATAGCTTTTTATTTCAGTATTAACAAAACTATTACAATCATGGTAATATGCATTGTCGATACAAATACATGTGTATCGTTGTTGAAATCGCAAATAAAATATTCCGAAAAATAAGTTGATTAAATGATAAGTGATAGAGAAATACTTGTCTAGTCAATGAATACGATGCAGATTAATACGTAAAAGAAAATATCATATATCCATGCATTCATTCATATAATAAATTAGAATCCTTCTATTACAATCCGGTAGATAAGATCAAATACAGTAAACAAATAAACAATAATGCTAGAATACAATGACTGACCGATTAAAGTGATTACTTGATAAAGTAGTGTGGACAAGTTCATGTTATATACACATTATATTCCCGCACTACGGTCTATGGATCTAAATCTATTGATGCTTGATAAGTGCCTTAGAGACGAGAGAAACAAGTTACACAGCCCTTCACGTACATAAGAAACGGTTTGTTCCTTCGGCCCTCTCCTTCGCGGATTCTTTATGTTATGTTCATTAAAGCAATATAATAAGTAAATAGATGTGCAAATTTTAAGATTATATATAGTCTTTTTTTTTTTATTAAAGTTTATTAAAGTCGCATCAACTGCTAATGGTTATTAGCGACTTATACGGATATACATGTACATAAAATATATAAAATATATAGTGGTTAAACAGAAAAAGGGACAATATTATGTGTGGTTACATTTCGATTATAATATATATATATATATATATATATATATATATATATATACACAGATTATAGATTAAATTATATTTCGTTATATAGGTTAATTTCCTTTAAGTAATTGATAACTGTCTTGAAATTTTCTGCTTTGGTAACGATACTTTTCAGACCTTGAGAGATTTTCGTTTTATATTTATCTATTTTGTTACATTCTGTCAATGGATGTTTCACAGTTAAGATTACGTTACATTCTTCGCACATTTTTGGAGTTGACTTACTCATTAGGTGACCATGTGATAGTTTTGTATGTCCTATCCGCAATCGGGTTATTACAGTTTGGTCTTTTCTAGTTAGGTTTTGATCCATTATTTTGTGTTTGAATTTGTTTACTATTCCGTGTGTTCCTGGGGTCTTGTATTTCCTCCAGATAGTTTTCCAGTCGGTTTCGATATGTTGGTTTATAAGGCTCTTGACATCTTCGTATGTTGCTGGTAGTTCATATGAAATTGGCGTTAGATGTATTTCATTTTTGCTAATTGGTTTTGATGTATCGTGTATCAGATGGATTGAGATTTGATCACATACGGTTTTATGTAGTAGTTCTTGAATTTCTTTAATTAGTTCAGTGGGTGATACTTTGTTTGCAATGATTTCGAGTATAGCAGTAGAGTTCGTGTATATTATATTATTAGCATATTTACTGTATATAACATGTTCGATAGCCTTTTTGAGGGAGAACAATTGCGTTAAGTTTACT
This sequence comes from Torymus aiolomorphi, assembly GCA_036365515.1. Lineage (NCBI taxonomy): Eukaryota > Metazoa > Arthropoda > Insecta > Hymenoptera > Torymidae > Torymus > Torymus aiolomorphi. The sequence continues at coordinate 19,533,153 of CM070877.1, read as the reverse complement.
TGTAACTGGCGATAGTTTATATTTTATGGTACAGTTCTGGTCTTTACTTATAATAAGCATTGCTTCATTGAGTTCAACGGTGGTGGATAGTTTATTGAAATTAGTATAGTCTATATTTTTTTCTTGCTCGGTCTTTATATTCGGGTCTTGCAGTGTCCAAGTGGGTATTTTGTGGGGGTTTCTCTCAATCATATGCGGGAATTTGATATTGAGGTTGTTCAGGTAATTGTTTATCCTTTTGTAGAATGGGGGTGGGTAATTTCGTTTGTATTTAGGTAGGTTCATGAATCTGGATGCGAATATGTTCTGGTAGGCAGGGTTATTTGGAGTAGTTTTTATAGCAGCCGCATAACGTAGACTCAGTAGTTTTCTTCTTTGTTCTAGATCTGTTTCACCTGATCCGTAGAGTAGACTGGCGATTGGACTGGTTCTAAAGGGTACTGTTACTATTCTTAGTGCGGCATTATGTATTGGGTCTAGCATTTGAAGCGTTCATTTTTTTGCAGAATTATAGATGATTGAACCATAATCTAGTTTGGAGCGGACGAGGGCCTTGTAGGTGTTAAGTAATATTTTTTTGTCTACTCCCCAGTTGTTGTAGGCTATGATTTTTAGAAGTTTTAGTCTTTCCTTGCATGTGTCACTTAATTTTTTTAGATGGACAGTCCAGTTGAGTTTATTGTCAAAGTGTAGTCCTAATAGCTTTATGTGTGAGACAAAGTTTAACTCTCTGTTATTTAGGACTAATGTGGGTGGGGTTGATCTTTTACATTTTTTGCTGGATAGTATAAATTCTGTTTTTGTTGTTGAGAATTTTAGACCAGATTCTCGGGACCATTCCTCCAATCTTGTGAGAGCATATTGTAATAATTGTCTTATAGTTTCAATATTTTTTCCTTTGCATATTAGTGTTAGATCATCAGCAAACAGAAGGGTTTTCACTGGAGACTGGATATTGACTATGATATCATTAATAATCAGTAGGAACAGCGTAACACTTATTACTGAGCCCTGTGGTATACCGTTTTGGATTTCGGTTAGTGTGGACAAAATATCACTGAGTCGAACTTGGATTTTCCTGTTTTTGAGGAAGTTTTCAATAAACTTGTAGATATTTCCGCGTATGTTGTATTTTTGGAATATTTTTAGAATTTTTTGTCGCCACACCATATCGTACGCTTTCTCGATATCTATACATATTGTTATAACTTCCTCGTCGTTTAGAAATGCATCATGGATGTAGGTTTCTAGGTTTATCAGATGATCTGTAGTTGAGTGGTATTGTCTGAATCCACTTTGAAAGGGTGTTAAGATATTAGAAGTTTCTAGGTACCATCGCAGTCGCTTATTGATAATTTTTTCCAAGATTTTGCACATTGTACATGTTAATGAGATAGGGCGGTAACTTTCGGGTTTGTTTTTATCTTTCCCGGTTTTATGATAGGAATAACGAGTGCATTCCACCATTGATCAGGAAATACTTGTTTTATCCATATGCAATTATATAAATCTAATAGATATTTTTTTGCCGCAGTTGGCAGTTCAAGAAGGAGTCTGTTCGGGATTCCATCTGGTCCGGGGCTTGTGTTTTTATTATTTTTTAATACTGACTCAAGTTCTTTCATGTTGATCGGGATATTTATAGGTGTGTTGTCATTATCGATATCGTTTTTCTGTGTTGTATCACAGAGCATATCGTTTTCGTTTTTATATTCTATAAAGGATGGATCATAATTTGCGTCGCTAGAATTTTTGGCATAAGTTTCTACTAATAGATCAGCTATATCTACGGGATCAGTCTTTTGGTTCCCGTAACTATCGATGAGGTTGTTGATGGACATATATGTGGATTTACCAGATATGTTTTTTATTTTTGTCCAGACTTTTTTAGCGGGGGTTTGATTCGATAGCGTAGATAGGTAGGTTTGTCATGAGTTCCTTTTACTGCTTATGATTATTCTTCTAGCTTGGGCTTTTTTCTTTTTAAATAGAATTTTGTCCTCGAGTTTTTTGTTTTTTTTTTTATATTTATTTAGGGCTTTATGACTTTGTTTAAGGGCATTGTCACATTCGTCTGACCACCAAGGGACAGGGGGGTTTCGGAATTCGGATGTGGTACGGCCTATAGCATTCTCTGCAGCTTGACTTATTATATTAGTGAATATTTTGATTTCATGGTTGACATTATTTTCATCAATGCTTAGTTTGTTTTTTTTAAGGTTATCTTCTATAATAGATCTATATTTATCCCAGTCAGCGTTCTTGATTTTCCATTGCGGGATTCTATAGTTCTTGTTCATCGAAGGGAGGCCAGAGTCGATTTTGATTACAATAGGGAAATGGTCGCTATCATGTAAATCTGGTAATACCGACCATTCTGTTTTGAGGGCTATACTGGTGCTTACTAATGTCAGGTCTATAGCAGAAAGGGTTCCGTTTGAAATGTTGAAGTGCGTATATTCATTGTTATTTATTATTGTTATGAGTGGATTGTCGTCGATCATTTTTTCAATAATTTTGCCTCTCTGATCGATTTTATGTGAGCCCCAGTGTGTGTGGTGACTATTAAAATCGCCCATCATTATAAAGGGTTTTGGTAACTGATCTATGAGATCTTTGATCTCGTCTATGTCGAAATCTTGGCTGTTTGGTAGATAGATACTACAAAGGTGGATTTTGTTTGGGAGTGACATTTCGGCAGCGACTGCTTCCAAGGTAGTGTTAAGCTTGATTTCTTTACTATTAATACTGTCTGTGATAAATAGTGCTACTCCGCCACTCGCATGGATACAGCTGCTTCTGTTCTTTCTGAAAGTTTTGTAGCCCTTGAGTCGCGGCGATTACTCATTCTGAAAATTAGTTTCTTACAAACTTATTGCTAGGGGCATATGTTCATGTAAAATTAGCTTAAACTGATCGTAGTGGGTATAATACCCATTTATATTCCACTGTAGAATATTGTTCATTATTGTATTAATGTTGAGAAGTATCAGATTCCGTTTCGAAAACTTCCGAGTCTTCCTCAGCATCTGTTTGTGATAGATCGATTTCTTTATGGGAGTCATCTAATTGTTTTAGTAGCTTGTTTTTAATTTTAGTGCATTAATGTTTTATTGCGTGTTCTTTTAGATGTGGGTAGACCTTATGGATCATATCGATAAGTGGTTGGATATTTGGAGTATATTCTTTTGCTACATCAGTAACATTTTGAGAGCTAGTGGCATTTTCTAAAAAGCTTTTAAACTGCAGATAGTTTAGAACGTAATCGTTGGGTGTTGATTCGATTAATTCTTTTACGGGGTTCAGTAGTTCACCCAATGTTTTTTTTGCTCTTTCGTTGTCATCCGTTTTAGCTTTTTTTTTGTGTGTTTAACTTTTATTGTTTTTTGGGAGATTAGAAAGGAGGTCTTTTGATTTTCGGTTGGACTATTTTCTTTAATTTCTTCCATCATTTCATTGTCATTAATGGTATTGGTGAGCACGGAATCGTTAGAAATTGTAGAGTTGGAGTGTGGTCTTTTCGTACCAGTATTGTCGGTCATTTTATTTATGTCTCGAGTGTTCAATTCGCCTGAGCTCGTGCCAGCTATGAAGTCTGCTAGTGAGGATTGGATAATATTTACTTGCCTTTCTTCTCCCGAAGAATTTGGACAGGTCCTGGCTATATGCTCTTGTTGTTTACAAATAAAACATATCGCTGTGTCTGTAGATAGATATATCCAGTATTGTGAGTCTTCAAAACTGATCTGTAGAGATTCCGGTAGTTGTTCTTCGTCTTCTGGTTTTATATAAACTTGACGTCGAAAGCTGAGAATGTGGGAAAAACCAACTTCGCTTGTGCCAGCTCGTAAAAAACTGACGTTAGATGTCACCATAATTCCTGTTTTAATAAGTTCATTTTTTATAAGGTCGTGGGGTATCATCGGATATACATTTGAGATGATAACTCTTTTGTGGTTTTGGATTAGAGGTCGTATTTCGAGTTCGTAGTCTTTCACTATGAGTTTTTTCGTATTAAGTTCTTTAACTAGCGCATTGCTTGTTGGAAAGATACATACTCTTTTATTTAAGATTCTTGACATGAAACGAATATCCTTAGGGTCAACTAATTTTGCAAGTGCACTTGCGTATTCTTAGATTGTTACTCCATCTTTAGATTCAACAATAATTGCTTGGTCTTTCTTGGGAAAGGTATCGTTGGCAGTTGCACTCGCATAAGTTTTAGGTGTAGAATTTTCTTTTTTCATTGGTTCTATTTGGTTTGTTGATTGCATGATGCTGCTGGAGTCAGCGAGCATCGTGTTGGATTTTTGCTGCAAGGCAGCTATTTAGTTGACGAGGGATTATCCTGTTACTATCACTGGCACTATCACTCTGTCTATAAACACGCGTGATACTCGCGACTCGTGTTTACACTCGCGGAGCATAGTGGAACACGTCTACTCGAGTCCGTGTCTCGACGGAAACTGTATATATAATCTTATTATTTAAAAATTAAAAGGTATTTTCCACTAAAATTACAGTTTTGGCGGGTGAACCTTCCTCTAATATAAACAAGCATACAGACATGATTACTTGCTTGATTTTGGTATTACATGGTAAAATGTATAAAAATCTCTAATGAAAGTATCCTTAATTATTTTAGATTACTTTATTTGATGACGTAAAAGCCTTTAAATTGCTTATTTGGCAATAAAACCTTGCATTTATAGCTGTAAATAAACATTCAGACATTATTATCACTTAAGTTATGGTTTTATATGGTAAAATATATTATAATTTTTCACAAAAATACTATTGTTAAATTTACATTACCTTGTTTGAAGTCATATAATGCCTTCAAGGCGACCAAGGCCTCCAAGGCGACAATTGCTTATATTGCAATTTAAATGAGAAATATTGGGAAAGAAGGCATTGTATAACTTCAAACAAGATAATGTAAATTTAACAATAGTATTTTTGTGAAAAATTATAATATAGTTTACCATATAAAACCATAACTTAAGTGATAATAATGTCTGAATGTTTATTTACAGATATAAATACAAGGTTTTATCGCCAAATAAGCAATTTAAGGGCTTTTACGTCATCAAATAAGGTAATGTAAAATAATTAAGGATACTTTCATTAGAGATTTTTATACATTTTACCATGTGATACCATAATCAAGCTGGTAATCATGTCTATATGCTTGTTTATAGGTATTAGAGGAAGCTTCATCCGCCAAAACTGTAATTTTAGTGGAAAATACCTTTTAATTTTTAAATAATTCAAGGGTTTGTATCTCAGAATCTTCAAAGCGTTAGGGTCTAGTGTCGCATAGGCTTTCATTTTTAGGTAAAAGAAGAAAGATCCGTGAGCTGGTGAGGATCCATAACCCGGATCTGAGATACACTCCTTGTAAGTTAGGTTTACAAATTTTAGAATCTGAGTCCAGTTTTTTCTTCAATCCAATCATAGTATTTGTGCACCCTAGTGAACACTCCAGGATATATTGTCGAGCTACAACGCATACCAAAGGAAATGATTCCATAGAGTTTACCGCGAATAACACCAGGCCCACCAGAATCACCAGAGCACGCATCAGCGTCTCCATCACCCGCACAAAACATATTATCGGTTATGGGATATGGCCTGTAAGCTCTTTGACAAAATCCGTGATTCACTACAGGTACATATGCAGCCTTCAAAAAATTAGATTTTCTCAGATGTAACTAAAAATAGTTAATTAAATTAACTAAAAAAATTCTAGAAAAAAGAAAACCTTTCTCTGTGAGAGATAAGAACTTACCCCTATCCTTCCGAAACCAGAAATCCGCATCAATTCACCTTCTCTGGGAATATCGTGTGGCTTTGCAAGTTCTATAGGTCGTTGTTCATTATTAAATTGAATAGGTTCTGCAAGCTGGATGAAAAATATAATGAAATTATTTGTGTTAGTCACAAGTTCTTAATTATTAAGGTAGTTATGAAAATGTCATTGAATGCGGACATTTACAAAAAAATATATATTATTCTACAGATACTGACAAATTTTTTGGTATTTTTTTCAAGACAGGTTGCCACGATCATTTTTTAGTAAAAAATTCTTGAAAATGTATACTTTCACACGTAAATATAGTAGAACCATGTGTTTTGCGTAACACAAACTTCCAAAATTAATACCGAAATCGAATGCGGAGGAAGTTCAGTAAAGAGATGGTTAAAGTTCAAGTTATAAGCTTTTTAACGATATCATAAAAATGTATCGAACCACGATAATTTTCAAAATAATTAATTAATAATATGAAAATCCGTGTAAAAGTACTGAGATAGAATATACGTCATATTTACCGTTTTGAGCACGTCTATGACTAACCATGTAAATCATATGCTTGTAAATCAAACAATTCTTTGTGTAAAATTAAATTGTTTTTTATGTAATACACTATTTCATTGTCACACTTTAAAACTGAATTTTATGAATATTAATAACACAAGTCTATCAAGACAATTTCAGTTTGTATTTATGGATACTCAATTGACTTGAGAGTCTTCGTAGAATAACTTTAATCAAAAATTAAAATTTGTACTGAAATTTATTTAATAAGTTTCGAAGTTGTATAAAACTATCATTACACACCTTGAAATACTAACATTGTCACGAATAGTGATATTATATCTATACTAAATCCTTTCTAAGTAATTCACAGGTAAAATAAACATATTTAATTACCTGGATTAAAGCAATGTCGTTGTTTTTGCTGTTGCTGACATAATCATCATGCATTATAATTTTCTCAACTCTGTGTATTTTACCTGAAGCTTCTCTGTGTCCATTGCCAGTTCTTACTGATATATGCGATTTATTTCTATTTTGCAATGAAGAGATTAATTTAATTTTTTGCAAGGAATTCTATTACGTAGAAATACTTAATGTAATTATAAAAATTAAATGAAATCTTACTTCATACAGTGTGAAGCAGTTATAACCCAAGATTCATGTATAATAGTTGCACCGCAGAAATAATCCATTCTGAACGATAACAAGGTAGCCTAAAAACAAATTTAAATACTTTCATCCTGAGAGCTATAAGCTTAAAGATTTATATTGAAATTATTATGTTGATATACAAGATATAAGGAGTTTCAATCAGATTCAACATCTTCTTGGATTATTTTAAAAAACTTTTAAATTTCTATAAACTGATTTGTATGAAATTTATTCAATACATAATGCGATAAGTCCTGGCGCAGCTCCATGGTAGCCGTGGGCCATCGATGTCCAAGGCTCCACCAAGGTTTTTCTTATGTATTTTAACCCCCTGAATCCGAATCCGTAAGGTATTTTTCGATAAAGTGGGACATTAATTAGTTATAAATAATTTTATCAATAATTACGAGAATTTCAGATTTTTACAACTACATAGTGACATTGTAATTTTTTATAGTATTTTGAGGCATAATGTGTCACAAAATACATAAGTAATACAAAATTAATAATAATAATTAATATAAAATACATAAAAAATTGAAATATTAGACAACTTTAATAAAGATATGTGAGTGAAAAATAGATATGGTCATTTCTTCGTGATTTTTTCTAGAGATAGTAAAAATTAAATTTAAATAAAGTTATAAGATAATAATAATTATAAATAAAGCAATATATATATAATTTAAATTATTTCAATTTGTTAGTTTTCGAGATGAGTCAATACTTTAACTAGTAAGTTTACATAAATAACTTTTTATACATTTATATGACATAAATATCTTTTAAATTCAAATTAAGGAGTAAAGTAATTCACGCTAAACATGTTGCGAGCCTATAACAGTGCGCCTGCAAGTTTCAACCCGTTGATGGCAAGCTTACGCGCGCGCTCGCATGTTAACCAACGAGGGAAGTAGAGAAGAGATCATCAGGAGAGGAGAGACTGCCAACCCCTATGTATAGAACTACGAGAGACAGGAAACGCGACAGAGAAAGAAAAGGAGGAGAAATGGTTTCCGGACTGGTCGGAAGAGGCAATAGAGAAGTTCAAGGGAAAAATGGAGGAGACTGATATAGAGAACACAGAGAGAAGCTGGACGGAAGTGAAGAAAGGGTACAAGATACAATGATAAAGAGGAAGAAAAGAGAAACAGAAGGTATGAGCAAAAAGTGGTGGGACAAATCATGCCACGACAGGAAAATAAAACTCAAGGAGGTGCTGAGAAGATGTAAAAAGGGAGAAGTAGAAGTAACTGAATATAGAAGAAAAAGGAAAGGCTAAAAAAGCTTCTGGAAGATAGTGAACGGAGGAAGGAAAGAAAGAACTCCAGTGGATGAGAAAATACCAAAGAAGAGCAATGGAAAAACTGCAGCAGAAATGAGAGAAGAGATAAAAAAATTGGAAAGACCGCAAAAACGAATTGAAAAAGAAGTTTGTGCACATTGAAGATATAGACCGGAAAAAGACGCTTGTGGTGAAAAAGGCAGGAATAGCAGTGAAATGGATTTTAAGACCTGGATGAAGAAGGAGATAGGAGAGGCAAAATGGACGGTGGAAAAGATAGAACATGGAGAAGGAATGAGATGGCTGATATTCGAAAGCGAAGCAGCCAAGGAGTACGCCTGGAATATCAGAGGAAAAGTATTCAGAGAAGGTACACTACTTCGATGAAGTACTATCTGCAAAAGAATAAGGGAAAGATGGGAGAGTACGACAGCAGAGAAAAAAGCACTGGAGAAAAGGATGCGGAAAAACACAGAGAAAGAGAGTACGGAGAAAGAGAGCAGGGAGAAACGGAAGGAAAACTGAAGAGGGAATAAAGAGGCTAAGAAGTACACTAACGCAAACACGACACCACACAACACAACACTTGAAATTTACATCAGACTACACTGTGGAACCACTCGATTCCACATAATTTTCATTTTTGTAAGTTCTCTTTTATTATTTTTTGTTACTTAAAAACAAGTTCTATTTTTCTTTTAGTCATAAGCCTCCACACTACACAAACAATCACACTGACACAAACAGACCAAACTACGAACCGAGCCAAATAAAAGAGATTATATTTTTTTATACTTTTTATAAAAATACTAATATAATGTACATGAACGAAGTTCAAATAAAGCTCTATTATTATTATTATTATTATTATATTTATTTGTTGTTATTAAAATTATTTTAAAAGCGTCATAACATTGTTTAGAGTTAATATTTTAACACTACCGCTTACATTTCTTTATATCCATATCTTTATAAGAATTGTCTTGTTTATGATATCTCAATTGTTTATGTATCTTATATTTATTATCATTGTTAATTTTAGACTACGTACATATATTGTGATACATTATGCTTCAAAATACTACAAAAAAATTACAATGACACTTACCTCCATGTGAAAATGTGAAATTCGCGTAATTATTGATAAAATTGGTTATAACTAATTAATGTCCCACTTTACTAAAAACACCTTGCAGATTCGGATTCAGGGGGCGAAAATACATAAGAAAAATCCTGGTAGAATCTTGGACATGAATGGCCCACGGCCACTTATGGGCTGCGCCAGGACGGACTATTTTATTTAACAATTTATTAATAAATAAATCTATTTATAAATCTATCAAATAATCTATGAATTTTTTAACCAGTTACATTAAAAAAATTCCTGCAAAGGAATAAATGTTACAAAATTTAGTTGATATTTATTTACCTGATATGGTATATCTTCTATTCTAACATGATCTCCTCCAACAATTTTCTCTTCATGTGTTTCATTTTTATCTATTAGAAATTGAAATATAATATGTAATTGAAAATTTTATTTTAATCAACAAAAATACTATTTAAAATCTCTTTTACCTATATAGAAGCCGCTCGCGAAAGCGACGCTCAACAAAATACACAAAGCCTTCATGACTGCAATAAGTGAAAATGAAAAAAAAATCTTTCTTATATACACCGATCTTATCAAATGATCATTAATAGAATTATAAATTAAAAATTAAATAAACAGAAGTGTTGGAGTTAACTATTTCTTTCGCGCTATCGTTAGCTTGGTTATTTCGTGATTGTTACGGTAAATGCTGTTGAAGGCCACGCGCCACGATACATAAAATGTACAGAAATTTTCAGTAGTCTATGCACAATTTTTCGTAATCGTATCGTGCTCACGTCGTAACATGTGTACCGTGGCGCGCGGCCTTCAATAGGATTTATCGTAACAATCACGAAAAATTCTATTTAGGAACAATGCATAGAGTACTGGAATTTTCCAAAAAATTTCCTTAGGCGTTTAAGAAAATTCGTTACACAACTTTTGCATTTGAAAATACAGGTTTAAAACAGCGAAAAAGTTTGTTTTAAAATTCGCTATTTGGTTCAATAACAATCGCAATTATTCCGCTATGGTTTATAATATTCCTAATCCTTAATATAAATTGAGCGATCGATATTCGTTCGGTTTTTGAGCGTTTTTGCGAGGTATCTCGAAATCTCGAATCGATCTCGAAACTCGAAAGAAATCGAGAAACAGAGAAGAGAGGGCGCGCGTAGCGCGCCAAATTAACGCTAGTACTCCAAAATTTATTGTGCAAAAATTTCTGAAAGAAATAGTTGATCTGACGAGAAATAGTTAGTCTGGCGAGGTGAACAGAAAATTACATTAATATTTTTTTTTTTTTTTGGAAAAAAAAAACAGTTTATTGGGATTCTTAATAAAACTATTAAAGATGAAAATTTGATTTCTTCACAGAAAAATGCGCATTTAAATTCTTTACATGCCGGTACTTTAAAAAACAAGATTTGCTCAAATTTTAAATTCGGATCTTGTTTATTCGTATGCTAAAAAATTGCAACGTGAAGTATTTTTTACTCGAAATAGAAAACTTATTTTAAATTGAAAAAAAAGATTCTAATAATTTTGTGTTAAGAAATATTTAAAAAATATGATGATATTTTCATTAAAATATTGCTATTAAAATTTTCATTATTAGCATTTTAAATTGACAAACTAAGTTTAAGAAACTTAAATCGCAATTTATTAACAATTTACTTCAAAGTATACCTTTGGAAAAGGGGCAAAGCATTTATTAGTCTAGCGTTTGTTTATCCAAAAGTCTACGCTCATAGTTCATGACTGTAGACGAGTGGCGCCAGAACGGCATATCATTGAAACTCATGAGCGAATTCGAATAAAATTGGAAATTTTGGCGAATGAGCTTACGTTTAATTCATAAATAATCCTTTTTTGTATTTTTGCAATGAGTATGGATTATTTAAATGAAAAAGGATTATTTACAAATAGCCCATTCGATAAAATTTCACATTTTATTCATACTCGCGCATGAATTTCAATGATATAACGTTGTAGTGCCACTCATCTACAGTCATGAACTATGAGCGTAGACTTTTGGATAAACCAACGCTGTTTATTACCCAATTTTCTCAGTCTGGATCTTTATCAATGACGCAAGCACTACTGTAAATATTTACACGTACTTTGCTGATATGTACACTATGTTGCCACCACTGATTGGTATTAAAGTACGAGCATACAATTAGCCACATTAAGCAATATCAAAAATATTTTAACTACTACGCATTCATGTTTTGTTAAATAATAAGCTTTTTTAATTAAAAAACACATAGATATCAAAAAAGCTCTTTAATTAAGACATAGCTCTTTAATTAAGATGATGACGTAGATGATGACATATGTTCGCCTATTGTTTTTAATGAAGATGAACTTGATAGAAGAATACGATCATTATACGATTGTCAACATCAACTATTTACTGAAATAACAAAAGCGTTTTTGGGTAACAATGAAAAGAATCTATTTTTTCTTGATGGGCCTGTTGAAACTGGAAAAAGTTATTTGTTAAATACATTGATCATGTTTTCACATAATAAAAATTATTCTGAATTATCAGTTGCTTGGACTGGTATTGTTGCTAATCTATTAATTAATGGAAAAACAGCGCATACTGCATTTAAATTACCATTTCAAATAAACGAACGATCAACATGTAATGTTTCGCACAATTCAATGAATGCAAATTATATTAAGAATGTAGATGTATTAATTTGGGATGAAATTGCTATGAACAACAGATATGCGTTTGATACGTACATTTGTATGTCAAAATACAAAACCATTTGGTGGTAAAGTAATAATTGTCCACGGTGATTTTAGACAAACATTACCAATTGTGCGTCATGGTAGTAGAGCTCAAATAGTAAGCTTCTGTGAGAAGTTGTAAAATATGGCTACAATTTAATTATTTGAAGCTACATAAAAATATGAGAATATCTAACGATAACATCTTATTTAAGAAATGGTTTTTAATTGTAGGGGAAGGACAATATTCTACTAAATTCGAAAGAAATAATAACCTTTTAAAAATACCACCTAATTTTTTATCCAATGGTGATCTAATTACTGAAATTTTTGGAAACGAAATTAATCCGTTTGATATTTCTATGAAAAATAAAGTAATTTTATGCCCGACAAATAATCATGTTCTTAAAATGAATAATAAAATATTAAATCGATAAAATGATGACTGCAAAGAATATTTAAGTATTCAGACTATTGTCACGTCCTAAAACATGACATGACTGGGATGTTTAACTCGATTAAGAGTTATGCTCTTTTCTGGTCGTAGCTGCGTTAGCTAATAAACCATGGACGAGCTATGGACAGGAGTGTAATATCAAATTCACTGTTAATCGCTGAGATTTAAGTTTGACTAATTTTTGGTTTAGGATTTGGTTATCGTAAGGACCAACGGTGAGTAGCACGAACGTCTCGTAAAGATCGTTTGGCCGCACGTACCCCCGTATGGACTAGGAATAAGGGCACGATTTTCTTTGGATACCTGGAGTTTGAGATTCTAATAACTTTTCCCGGTCTCAGGTTATTCTCAGATTCGCCCTTCCCTATCAAGAGCAGAGCTCGTGTGTGAATTTAATTTTTATTTATGTAACTTATCCCTCTTGGGATTGATATATATTTTTCTTTTTAATAAATAAATTTTTATCTTAGTAAAGGATAATTTCTTTAGAATTTTCCTACGATTTTCTTGTTTCTTAATTTTTTTCTAATATAAATTGTTTTAGAGTTGTAATCTGAAATTTCTTATAAATTAAAATATTCCTTGTAAACACAACCAGTGAGGCTTACCCGTAAGGTCGTACAACTGCCGTTATGTTTACTTAATTCTTTTCTAAACCAATAGGAGTATGCTTACCCGTAAGGTTGTAACAACTATGGTTTAGAGAAGTAATTTAGGATATATCTAATTGAAGATTTTATTACTTTCTTATTGTAAACTGGAAAAATCTTATAAATTGAAATATTCCTTGTAAACACAACCAGTGAGGCTTACCCGTAAGGTCGTACAACTGCCGTTATGTTTACTTAATTCTTTTCTAAACCAATAGGAGTATGCTTACCCGTAAGGTCGTAACAACTATGGTTTAGAGAAGTAATTTAGGATATCTCTAATTGAAGATTTTATTACTTTCTTATTGTAAACTGAAAAAATCTTATAAATTGAAATATTCCTTGTAAACACAACCAGTGAGGCTTACCCGTAAGGTCGTACAACTGCCGTTATGTTTACTTAATTCTTTTCTAAACCAATAGGAGTATGCTTACCCGTAAGGTCGTAACAACTATGGTTTAGAGAAGTAATTTAGGATATCTCTAATTGAAGATTTTATTACTTTCTTATTGTAAACTGAGGAAAAAAAATCTTATAAATTAAAATATTCCTTGTAAACACAACCAGTGAGGCTTACCCGTAAGGTCGTACAACTGCCGTTATGTTTACTTAATTCTTTTCTAAACCAATAGGAGTATGCTTACCCGTAAGGTCGTAACAACTATGGTTTAGAGAAGTAATTTAGGATATATCTAATTGAAGATTTTATTATTTTCTTTATTGTAATGAGAAAATTTAATATAATTTAATTATATTCTTTGCAAACACAACCAGTGAGGCTTACCCGTAAGGTCGTACAACTGCCGTTATGTTTGCTTAATCCTTTTCTAAACCAATAGGAGTATGCTTACCCGTAAGGTCGTAACAACTATGGTTTAGAGAAGAAATACTGAATACAGTTAATTGAAGATTTTATTTACCTTCTTATTTTTGTGTTCTTTATATTTTTTTCTTTCAATATAAGTTCCTTTGAATCTTGTAATATGAAATTTATTATAATTAATAATATTCTTTGTAAACACAACCAGTGAGGCTTACCCGTAAGGTCGTACAACTGCCGTTATGTTTACTTAATTCTTTTCTAAACCAATAGGAGTATGCTTACCCGTAAGGTCGTAACAACTATGGTTTAGAAAAGTAGTTTCGAATATAATTAATTTGATAATTTTGGAATTAGTATGTTAAAATTTTTTATAAGTTTTGGAAAAAATGAATTTCGAAAATTTGATTTTGGAAAAAAAATTTGAATATTTTATTTGAGAGTTTGAATTTGTGTACAGAGTCTTTAAGCTTGTGAGGCTTGTGTCGATCTGCTGTACAGTCAGCAAAGCTTGTGAGGCTTATGTTGATCTGACTTGGTCAGTTCAGTAAAGCTTGTGAGGCTTGTGGTGAACTGCACCCTGGACCAGTCAGCAAAGCTTGTGAGGCTTGTAAATCTGACTGACCGGCGAGCAGTGCGCGTTCAGCGTATTTAAATGCGTTGCTCCTCCTCTTCTTTTGCTGGAAAAGCTGCGGTGTCAAATCGGGTAGTTGCGTCATTTTGGTGAACGAATCATACGTGATAAGTTCGGCGGCGAGGATGCTTTGCATATCTCGTAATGTTGTGGTGTGGAAAAGCGGTGTCCAATGATGTGGGGGCGTCATCCCTTCCAAACGTCGATTTCTGTGATAGTGGGGAAGATCCTATGTTTTAACACAGAGAGCGGTAGAGAGCGGTCCCTTATCCCTTCTCTAGGGTATTTTCCGGCGGCTCGTATCTTCTTTAAAGAGCGAGAGAGAACGCTATATGAGTGACAGAGAAAGAGAGATGAGAGAGACAGAAGATATTCCTATCTCCCTCACTCTTCAATTTTGTCACTCTATTTTTGACAGTTTTCTACAGATTGTGTAGAATCATTACAAATCGCAATTTTACAAATTAGCTATAATTTTAATTCAGTAGATATTTCCGTGACAAGGTATTACAAATTTGAACGGTGGTTATAAGTTGATTAGAAGTAGAGTTACAATGAATACAAAAATCGTAAAATATAATATGTAGTTTTTTTGCAGAAAAATAATTAATATATTTTACACAAACACGAAATTTCATTAAAAATGATAATACTAGACAGTTGAGCTTAAAGTTATAAAAGTGTTTACAAAATTGTGATAGATATCGCTATTATTTATTTAACTACGATGTTTTATTTAAAGTTAGCGCAAAAACATAAAAATTCCATTTCATGGTTATAACAAATATGGTTTCAGATTATTTCCAATCATAAAATTTATTGTTTTTATATTTTTTTTTTGTTTAATTAAATAATCATCTCTATAAGGCTTGGATGTGAATATTTGTATTTTATGGAAAATGAAATTGTTATCAGAGTAAAGCTACTAAGATTTCACAAGAAAAATATTAATAAACCAATAAAGTTATAGATAAACAATTAGTTTTAAAAATTGAGATTAGGGATTAATATTATATGAAAATGTAGAGAAAATTTATTGCAGTTAAATTGCGTTGTTAGAAATCAAAAATGTAAAATAGTTAAATAAATATAAGCTTTATAAGTTTTAAAATTGGAAATAATATTCTTAAGCTATAGTACATTGAGTCCCAAAAATGCTGGAAAATGCGTCTCCGCGCAATAAGGCTGACGATATCTATTTTTAGATAAGCCATGTGTGTGGGGCTGTTCGTAACGGTAAAACACCCTCTTTGTCTCGGCCTTTTTCTATAATAAACAATCTAGATATTCTACCAAGAATTGAATTATTCATCTTACTAAATAATTATGTAGCAAGACATTACAAATTTGAACGAAAACGCTACGACTATTTTAATGATAGTTATTCGCAATACAAAACTTTACTAACTTAATAATCTAATTTACAATGTAATCATATATGATAATTTATAATAACAGTCAATTATCTAAAATAAACTTAAACCTAAATATTTTGTTATCAAAACTTGTTGATTTATATAATATAATAGCTATTACAGTAATTAATTGTTATTTATTAATAATTAATTCTGTATATACATGTTGTTAATTAAAAATTATAGTTATCGTTTTTTATTTTTGGTATGAGTGTTTATATGGTAACATAAGGATAAACAAACTGTTATTTACGATATAAAAGTTACTAATACTTAAAAATCTAAATTATAATGAGATTGTATTCGATAAAGTTATATATAAAAATAAACACAGTCGGTAAAAATTAAGCTAGTGGTTAATAAGCTTGTTACTTTACATGATATAGTGGTTATTATAATTATTATTCATTATTAGTTGGTTATAATCCATTTCATGCTTAAAAGTTGTAGTTGCAAAAGTACAGGTGGTTATTTATTTGTAATTGTTAAAACAATTTTATCTGTAACAGAGAGATATTGCCTAATAATGTAAAATTATGTTTCCAATGTACAGTATAGGTCGTATATATTCATGATTTGGAAAAGCGCGTCCCCGCGTGGGAAAGCGTCGTATCTATATTTAGTATGAGTCAAGTGTTTTGCAGCATCAAGATAATGTATCCGCTCGAGCTAAGCGTCCCTTAAAGCCAATTTCACATTTTGAAAGAGTATTTTCGCGCTTAAATATAGTTATCTCAAACTGAAAAACATTAATTTATTTATTTGTTAATTAGTTAAAATTTTATTTATTTATTTAAAGAATATTTTGTATAAACCAAATATTTTGCTGTTTGGTGAGTTTCCTTTATAGAAGTAAGGAAAGGAAACAAAAGAAAAATTATGGGATGAGTTTTATTACTCAGGTATAGAAAATAGTCCTTCAAGAGTGTGGCTTAAAGTAATTATTATAATCTTAAATCTATTTTACAAATGTTATATCGTGTAAACTATTCATCCCACGCCTGAACGGTTGCTAGTTAAAGTGTTTTATCAAATGAACAATATCTGGTTAAACGCTAACTTAATTTATATATAAAATACTAAAATATTCAGTCGAACATATAAAGGAAAAATTACATTTGGTAATTTATACTTAAGCTATTATTTAGAATATACCCTAGTAGAAAATTAGTCGTATTTTATAACTATTGTGTTAATACAATCTAGAGTATTTTTTCAATAAAAATCGTGATGCAGGAATTTATTATTCAACTAAGAGTTTTACTATTATTCAGATTGGTACACAACTAAGAAATACGAGTAACGTTGTTTAAAATTTCTACTAGAGTAGGTTACTCATTTTATATATGAAAAGTAATGATCCTCGGTAAATTATTTCATACTATATTTTATTACGCTCGTGGTTGTAGTTATGATTAGTTACAAATTTTATTTTATTTAAAAAATAGTATTTGTCCTTTATCACGAAGAAAATAAAGTTTACAGTCCGTTTACTATAAAGCCGAAATATAGCTTAAGGAAAAGAAAGTTAAAAGATTTTAAAACTCGAGATTAAGGCGTGCACCGTGTCATCGTTTTTATGGAGCTTGAGGCAAACCCCTGAGTGGTGCAGGTCACAACCCTTGATGCAGCAGTGTCAGTAGGGTAGTAGTGGGTCAGGGTTATGATCATGATTACTCGTATAAAAATATATGCACAAAAAAATTTTCCCATCGTAGACGGTTCCGTTACACCCCCCTACTAAAACGGTTGCTACTACAACAAGTGTAGCAAGCGTTACTCTGAGTAATAATGATAAGATATAATTTGGAATGATAAATGGATTTTATGATTATTGTAAAAGTACGAAAAATGAAAATATTTCTTTCTTATATCTTGATTAGAAGAATTAAACTAATTTATAAGACTTTATATCGAAACGTTGATTTTCGAGCAATTCATCAACATAATTTTGTATTTGTTATAACAAAAATACTTCTTTAGATAACAGGAAAAACAAATGTCAATCATTTGTATCACAAACAAAATTGAATTGATTTTTAAACTAACTTGAAATTCAAATGCACATTATTTCTAAATAATTTATAAAGGTAGTAAGGATACAGATTCTTTGTTTTTATTGTCATCATCGGATATAACTTTGTCTCTCATAGGCTGAGTCGCAATATAGGTTTTATGCCTTTATGTTGGCTGACTAGCATTTGGTTAAATCTGAGCTTTAAAAACGGATTTGCCGCACGTGCTAGATTTCGTTTGTCTGAGATTGTGACGTATTGATCGTTATTTAATTGATACAATAGCCTTTAGGGTTTTCAAAAAGAAAACTTCTCATGATCTAAACGTAATAGAGAGAGTTTTGTATATGTGCAACAAGACATTTTTGCATGGTCACAAATTGTGATTCCAGAAGCTTTGTTATCTGCCTGTGTAATAAATAAATTAGAAAATGTGCTGAAGGTCAAATTTTGTTTTTATAAAAAAAAAATTCTATTTCTATTGTTTGTGACTTCATTATCTATGAAGCAAAGATTTTGTTAAACAAATTTATAATTAATTAATAATAAATATGTTATTTCTGAATTTCTCGAAGATGTATGTCTTTAGAATATTAAAAATAATTTGTATATATAATTCTTCTCCCATAATAATCATCACCATGCATCCTGAATCCATCAAATAATTAATATTACAATAATAATGTTATTTGTTATATTATTTGAATTTCGAGTTTTTCAATATCAATTTAAATTTCCAAATTATACCTTTTGACAAATATAAATTTACAGCACGCCTTTTAGGATATATCTTGCATACACTCATTTGATATTCATGGTTGGGGTAATTGTTATAATTATTATTTTTTTTTATTTTACTTCATCTGTAATCAGAGAGAACTATTAATATTTGATATAGAATGATTTAAATTTTAAAAATTATAAATAAGAATAAGCTGGAAATCTGGTAGAATATTGGTTAGGGAAAGAAAAAAAAAGAGAAAATTCAATCTTTAGTCTAATTTTAAATGTCATTTGGGGAAAAAAGAAAAACCAAAAAAAAACGATAATTTTTTTCAAATTGGTAATAATTTTAATTCAAGATTTATTTCTGAATTAAATTCATGCTTTAATAAATTCTGCATAATATTTTTAATGTCGAAATGGTTATATATACAGTAGCTGGACTGGCAACACATTTGTTTATGCAGATTATTTAGCAATGAATTACAAGTAATCAAATTTTTCTTCGATTCATTCGAGTTGATATTGAACTTGAAAGGTAATAGTTTGATATCCCGTGAATATCCAAATGGTAATTTAAGTGGCTTGAACATTAATTGAATCACAGGTGTCCTCTTTAATAAATTATGAAAATACTTCAAAGTTTGAAAAATAAAATTACATTTTGAAACTTTACCTTTATTGGTAAGACAATTATTTTGTAAATTTTTATCTGGCTTTGAAATGTGATATGCTTTTGTATCCTTCGTTTCAAAGGTATTGCAATCAGGTGAAATGCAATTTGTTTGATATTTGGTTTTATCATCACTTATATTTAAAAGGAAGTTATGTCTAGGAGAACTGGTGTTATTTCCAATAGCGTTATCAATGCTAAAATCAGAACCTATATTTTGATATTTTGAAAGCGCAGAAGCTTCGTCAAATATAATATCTGAGTTTGAAACTGGAGAATTAGAAAATGCTTTTAAATGGTTTGCTTCCTTGCAGCCTTTAGGCGCGATTGATGTTGGTAAAATTATAAATGATGTAAAATTATAGATTTTATTAGTACTATGTGAGTCACTTGAAACAACCAAGTCACTAGTGGAGTTTGGAATTACAATTATTTTATCTTGATTATTTAATGTCTTAGCATATTCGAGTGCTGCAAAATCAGATTCAGTAAGTGAATTGCTACTTGTATTGGTTTGATGTGATTTTCTGGTATCACAAGGATTTGATTTTGAAATTTTAATTGACTTGTTGGAACTAGTAATATTACTACAATCATTGCTACGTTTACTGGAATTATGAAATACATTATTTAAAGAATTTCTGTTAGAAAAATTGTTCTTATTTGTCTGAGGATTAGAAGAAACATCATTATTATTCGTATATAAATTTTTAAATTGTAATTTAGTTGTACAGCACTTAATTTCATTTGAAAATGATTGAGAATTATTACATGATTTAATTTTTTCAATGGAAACAGTATTCTGAACAGTTTCACGCAAAGTTTTACATGGTTTACAATACGAAACAGATTTTAATCCTTTTATAAAATGTTTAATAAGTACATTCTGAGCTGTTCTACCAAATTTTATGTTATTAGTTAGTGTAGTTTCTGGATCACATTCTTTTGCCACTTCATTAGTTTTAATAATTAATCTATTCGCATACTGAATAATACCTTCGTTGGGCAGTTGGTAATCGTTCTGTAAGGAATCGTTTAATTTAATTAGTAAGTCATTTTCTAGAACTTCTTGAAACTTGTTAGCATCTGATTTATTTAATAGCTTATTGCTATCATTTAAGGTATTGGGTGACCAAATTTCGGATTTTTTATTTATTTGAATGGAAGACGATTGAGATTTATAATTAGATATTTCCTGTTCTACCGAAATAGCATGCTTAACGGTTTCGGTGAAAGTTCCACATGGATTAACGTGAGACCATAAATGAGGTTGTAGTCCTATTAGAAAATGTTCAATAAGTACATTCTGTATTGTTTTATTAAAATTTATGTTATTGTTTAGTATAAATTCTATGTCACATTTTTTCATTACTTTATTAGCTTTAATAATAAATCTGTTTGAGTACTGAGTTATACATTCAGTAGAAAATTGACAAATATTTTGCAAAGATTCATTTAATTTAGCCAATAGATCATTTTCTAAAATTTTTTGAAATTCATCAGTATCTAACTTGTCTAAATGTTTAATATTGTC
This sequence comes from Torymus aiolomorphi, assembly GCA_036365515.1. Taxonomy (NCBI): domain Eukaryota; kingdom Metazoa; phylum Arthropoda; class Insecta; order Hymenoptera; family Torymidae; genus Torymus; species Torymus aiolomorphi. Next base: position 19,512,135 of record CM070877.1, on the reverse strand, counting down.
GTTTACGGTATTAAATGACCGGGTTTCGGATTGAATCGGACGATTAGAACAATTAGTCGCGGTATGGCCTACTCCAGAGCAGAGTTGGCATCTTACTAGTTTGGGGCATTCTAAAGCTATATGCCCTAGCTTATGACATAGTTGGCAAATCTTTATTGTAGAGCATTGTGGTGCAATGTGACCACGTTTATGGCACAATTGGCAAACGGAAAACATTTTTAGAAATAGTAAGATACAGTGAGATTGGTATAGTAAGTAAATAATTTACCTTGAATGTGTAATAATTTTGTTTAAAAGCCTTTTACAATTTAGTAGAATAATAAAAAAAAAACTATCATAATAAAATTCAGAGGATGTGGAAAGAGTAATAGTTTTTCAAAATTTAATAGAACAAATTTGAACGATCTAACAATTTAAAAGAGCATAGTAGGATTTAGAGAATTCCGAAAGAATAGTAATTTTCTTTATACAACTTTTACTTTGACAAAATTCAAAGGGTTTAGAAGATTTTCCTTTATTTAGTTCATAGAAATAGCAAAATGCAGAGATGCAGAATCACTTCCGCACCCTTTAAATACCAATCGTTCAAAAGGGTAAATATAATAAAGAATAAAACTTCAATTTTCAAATTGGCATAAATTTTTTTCACGATATTTAGTTATAATTTTAATTTCACAATTTTAATTTTATTCTCGTAAGGTTTTTAAATATGTTTTGAATTCTAATGCCTTTAATTTTTAATCTACAATAGTTTGGAAAACGTTTCATTAAAGATAAGTTGTAATTTAGAAGACTTGTTTTTTTTTCAAATTAAGTTTCACTTAAGTCAAATGCAAAACTGTCTTGTGAGTTATATACTTATTGTTAGAACATCATTCGCTTTGTAAAGTAGTAAGGGTTAGAAAAGGTAAATGCAGATTTACTTTAATTTAGTAAAATTTCTTTTGAACAGTTATTATTGATTTAAAGATTTAGAAAAAAAACTTAGCGAATATTATTTTCACTTTTTGAATTCAAATAAAGACTTAGAAAAATAAAATTCAGTTTTGTAGATTAAAAACTTGAAATCTTTTTGTAATTTTTGTTTTTGTTTGTTTGTTTTTCAAAATATAGAATTACGATACGGTGGATTCAGAGAAAACAGTGGGTTTAGAATTTTTCTGATAACATAGTAGTTTCAGTTTCCCTTTTTTTGTAAATATAAACGTTTTATAAGTGTTATCTTCTGTAAAATAGGGTTTCTTTTCAATTTTTAATGCTTTAAGATATAGTGAATACAGTGGATTTGGTAATAAATTTTAGAAATTATTTTTCTTAACTTCTCTTCTCAATAATAGAGGGTTTTTAAGTTTGTGGATTTAGTAAGTTAAATTTTTAGATTTAGTATACTTTTGTATAGAAGTTTAATAATACTTCTCTTCCCTAATTTTATAGAGGATTCATAAGTTTGTAGATTTAGTAAATTTTATAGAAGTTTAATAATACTTCTCTTCTCTAATTTTTATAGAGGATTCAGATTTAGTAAATTTTGTAGAAGTTTAATAAAACTTCTCTTCTCTAGTTTTATAGAGGATTCATAAGTTTGTAGATTTAGTAAATTTTATAGAAGTTTAATAATACTTCTCTTCTCTAATTTTTTAGAGGATTCAGATTTAGTAAATTTTGTAGAAGTTTAATAAAACTTCTCTTCCCTAATTTTATAGAGGATTCATAAGTTTGTAGATTTAGTAAATTTTATAGAAGTTTAATAATACTTCTCTTCTCTAATTTTTATAGAGGATTCAGATTTAGTAAATTTTGTAGAAGTTTAATAAAACTTCTCTTCTCTAGTTTATAGAGGATTCATAAATTTTGATTTAGTAAAAATTTAATAAAAATTTAGTTGAGAGGCCGTTGCGCATAGTCATCTTCTTGTGACTCAGAGGCTTTGGGGCGTACACCAATATTTTGCAAAATTATTATTTTTTTTTGATTTAGTATAACGTTAGTTAAAGATTTAGTCGAGAGGCCGTTGCGCGTGGTCATCTTTTTGTGACACAGAGGCTTTGGGGCGTTAACTAATACGATAAAATTATTTTTCAACTTAGTGAAAAATTTTCAAACATGTTTTTTTTTGTATAAAATGTTTTAATTTTAGATTTTGAAAATTTTGTTATTTGAGAATTCTTTAATTTCATTTTTTTTTTATTTCATTTCGTTCAATTTCTTTAATTTTAGATATGTATATATTTTTTTTCAATTCTCTTTTATTAGATAGTCCAACTTATTTTTTTATCTCTTTACTAACATTTTCTTCAAATAATATTTAGTATAAGTATATTTCACCCATTTTGTATAATTTAAAGATGAAAAAGAATTCAGTAGGAGGTTGTTAAAAGAACTTAGGAAAAGAGACATTATAATTTTTCAGATTGTTACTGGAATTACAGAAATCAGAGATGGAAGATGTTTGAAGTTGAAATTTATTCACTGTTTTGATAGATACATAAATGCAGAACGTTCCATATTAATGGACACGTAGACGATCAAGTGCAACTAATAATTTACTAACTTAAAGCACGTTGAATCAAACCCACTAATGGCAACATAACTGAGGTTTCAAAGATTCACAAGGAAAACACTACGAACACGAATGTTGAACACATTTCCGGATATCATTGAAAGTACATTGACGAAAGGAAAAGTACAAATTTGCACTCCTTGTGAGACTCTGATTTTACCACTGAATGATGGGGTGAAGCGGTCTGCAGCGCTGCCACGTACTTTTCCTAGCGGCCGAAGTAATAGAATGCGCACAAACTTTCACTTATTTCTTTCCTACCTGAACAGTAACAGATTTTCTAAATTCACAAAAAACTTTTAAATTTATAATTTTCTTAGTTCGATTTGTTCATTTCCTGATTTATTCATTAATTTTAATATTATTTATTAATTCATTTATTTATTCACGTATTATTTAAGTTTAGAAAAGTAAATGAGCTTGGTTGTCTTTTACACTTTGCACCAACTTTCATTAAATTTTACACTTTATTAGTTCTTTTATTACATAATGTAAGTAATATAGCAGAAAAAAAAAAAAAAAAAAACGACTAACATGACTCTAATTTACACATCCTTTCCAATTCAATCCCTCCGGGGCCTCCAAAATTTTTTGTTATCTTATGTCACGTCCTAAAACATGACATGACTGGGATGTTTAACTCGATTAAGAGTTATGCTCTTTTCTGGTCGTAGCTGCGTTAGCTAATAAACCATGGACGAGCTATGGACAGGAGTGTAATATCAAATTCACTGTTAATCGCTGAGATTTAAGTTTGACTAATTTTTGGTTTAGGATTTGGTTATCGTAAGGACCAACGGTGAGTAGCACGAACGTCTCGTAAAGATCGTTTGGCCGCACGTACCCCCGTATGGACTAGGAATAAGGGCACGATTTTCTTTGGATACCTGGAGTTTGAGATTCTAATAACTTTTCCCGGTCTCAGGTTATTCTCAGATTCGCCCTTCCCTATCAAGAGCAGAGCTCGTGTGTGAATTTAATTTTTATTTATGTAACTTATCCCTCTTGGGATTGATATATATTTTTCTTTTTAATAAATAAATTTTTATCTTAGTAAAGGATAATTTCTTTAGAATTTTCCTACGATTTTCTTGTTTCTTAATTTTTTTCTAATATAAATTGTTTTAGAGTTGTAATCTGAAATTTCTTATAAATTAAAATATTCCTTGTAAACACAACCAGTGAGGCTTACCCGTAAGGTCGTACAACTGCCGTTATGTTTACTTAATTCTTTTCTAAACCAATAGGAGTATGCTTACCCGTAAGGTTGTAACAACTATGGTTTAGAGAAGTAATTTAGGATATATCTAATTGAAGATTTTATTACTTTCTTATTGTAAACTGGAAAAATCTTATAAATTGAAATATTCCTTGTAAACACAACCAGTGAGGCTTACCCGTAAGGTCGTACAACTGCCGTTATGTTTACTTAATTCTTTTCTAAACCAATAGGAGTATGCTTACCCGTAAGGTCGTAACAACTATGGTTTAGAGAAGTAATTTAGGATATCTCTAATTGAAGATTTTATTACTTTCTTATTGTAAACTGAAAAAATCTTATAAATTGAAATATTCCTTGTAAACACAACCAGTGAGGCTTACCCGTAAGGTCGTACAACTGCCGTTATGTTTACTTAATTCTTTTCTAAACCAATAGGAGTATGCTTACCCGTAAGGTCGTAACAACTATGGTTTAGAGAAGTAATTTAGGATATCTCTAATTGAAGATTTTATTACTTTCTTATTGTAAACTGAGGAAAAAAAAATCTTATAAATTAAAATATTCCTTGTAAACACAACCAGTGAGGCTTACCCGTAAGGTCGTACAACTGCCGTTATGTTTACTTAATTCTTTTCTAAACCAATAGGAGTATGCTTACCCGTAAGGTCGTAACAACTATGGTTTAGAGAAGTAATTTAGGATATATCTAATTGAAGATTTTATTATTTTCTTTATTGTAATGAGAAAATTTAATATAATTTAATTATATTCTTTGCAAACACAACCAGTGAGGCTTACCCGTAAGGTCGTACAACTGCCGTTATGTTTGCTTAATCCTTTCTAAACTAATAGGAGTATGCTTACCCGTAAGGTCGTAACAACTATGGTTTAGAGAAGAAATACTGAATACAGTTAATTGAAGATTTTATTTACCTTCTTATTTTTGTGTTCTTTATATTTTTTTCTTTCAATATAAGTTCCTTTGAATCTTGTAATATGAAATTTATTATAATTAATAATATTCTTTGTAAACACAACCAGTGAGGCTTACCCGTAAGGTCGTACAACTGCCGTTATGTTTACTTAATTCTTTTCTAAACCAATAGGAGTATGCTTACCCGTAAGGTCGTAACAACTATGGTTTAGAAAAGTAGTTTCGAATATAATTAATTTGATAATTTTGGAATTAGTATGTTAAAATTTTTTATAAGTTTTGGAAAAAATGAATTTCGAAAATTTGATTTTGGAAAAAAAATTTGAATATTTTATTTGAGAGTTTGAATTTGTGTACAGAGTCTTTAAGCTTGTGAGGCTTGTGTCGATCTGCTGTACAGTCAGCAAAGCTTGTGAGGCTTATGTTGATCTGACTTGGTCAGTTCAGTAAAGCTTGTGAGGCTTGTGGTGAACTGCACCCTGGACCAGTCAGCAAAGCTTGTGAGGCTTGTAAATCTGACTGACCGGCGAGCAGTGCGCGTTCAGCGTATTTAAATGCGTTGCTCCTCCTCTTCTTTTGCTGGAAAAGCTGCGGTGTCAAATCGGGTAGTTGCGTCATTTTGGTGAACGAATCATACGTGATAAGTTCGGCGGCGAGGGATGCTTTGCATATCTCGTAATGTTGTGGTGTGGAAAAGCGGTGTCCAATGATGTGGGGGCGTCATCCCTTCCAAACGTCGATTTCTGTGATAGTGGGGAAGATCCTATGTTTTAACACAGAGAGCGGTAGAGAGCGGTCCCTTATCCCTTCTCTAGGGTATTTTCCGGCGGCTCGTATCTTCTTTAAAGAGCGAGAGAGAACGCTATATGAGTGACAGAGAAAGAGAGATGAGAGAGACAGAAGATATTCCTATCTCCCTCACTCTTCAATTTTGTCACTCTATTTTTGACAGTTTTCTACAGATTGTGTAGAATCATTACAAATCGCAATTTTACAAATTAGCTATAATTTTAATTCAGTAGATATTTCCGTGACAAGGTATTACAAATTTGAACGGTGGTTATAAGTTGATTAGAAGTAGAGTTACAATGAATACAAAAATCGTAAAATATAATATGTAGTTTTTTTGCAGAAAAATAATTAATATATTTTACACAAACACGAAATTTCATTAAAAATGATAATACTAGACAGTTGAGCTTAAAGTTATAAAAGTGTTTACAAAATTGTGATAGATATCGCTATTATTTATTTAACTACGATGTTTTATTTAAAGTTAGCGCAAAAACATAAAAATTCCATTTCATGGTTATAACAAATATGGTTTCAGATTATTTCCAATCATAAAATTTATTGTTTTTATATTTTTTTTTTGTTTAATTAAATAATCATCTCTATAAGGCTTGGATGTGAATATTTGTATTTTATGGAAAATGAAATTGTTATCAGAGTAAAGCTACTAAGATTTCACAAGAAAAATATTAATAAACCAATAAAGTTATAGATAAACAATTAGTTTTAAAAATTGAGATTAGGGATTAATATTATATGAAAATGTAGAGAAAATTTATTGCAGTTAAATTGCGTTGTTAGAAATCAAAAATGTAAAATAGTTAAATAAATATAAGCTTTATAAGTTTTAAAATTGGAAATAATATTCTTAAGCTATAGTACATTGAGTCCCAAAAAATGCTGGAAAATGCGTCTCCGCGCAATAAGGCTGACGATATCTATTTTTAGATAAGCCATGTGTGTGGGGCTGTTCGTAACGGTAAAACACCCTCTTTGTCTCGGCCTTTTTCTATAATAAACAATCTAGATATTCTACCAAGAATTGAATTATTCATCTTACTAAATAATTATGTAGCAAGACATTACAAATTTGAACGAAAACGCTACGACTATTTTAATGATAGTTATTCGCAATACAAAACTTTACTAACTTAATAATCTAATTTACAATGTAATCATATATGATAATTTATAATAACAGTCAATTATCTAAAATAAACTTAAACCTAAATATTTTGTTATCAAAACTTGTTGATTTATATAATATAATAGCTATTACAGTAATTAATTGTTATTTATTAATAATTAATTCTGTATATACATGTTGTTAATTAAAAATTATAGTTATCGTTTTTTATTTTTGGTATGAGTGTTTATATGGTAACATAAGGATAAACAAACTGTTATTTACGATATAAAAGTTACTAATACTTAAAAATCTAAATTATAATGAGATTGTATTCGATAAAGTTATATATAAAAATAAACACAGTCGGTAAAAATTAAGCTAGTGGTTAATAAGCTTGTTACTTTACATGATATAGTGGTTATTATAATTATTATTCATTATTAGTTGGTTATAATCCATTTCATGCTTAAAAGTTGTAGTTGCAAAAGTACAGGTGGTTATTTATTTGTAATTGTTAAAACAATTTTATCTGTAACAGAGAGATATTGCCTAATAATGTAAAATTATGTTTCCAATGTACAGTATAGGTCGTATATATTCATGATTTGGAAAAGCGCGTCCCCGCGTGGGAAAGCGTCGTATCTATATTTAGTATGAGTCAAGTGTTTTGCAGCATCAAGATAATGTATCCGCTCGAGCTAAGCGTCCCTTAAAGCCAATTTCACATTTTGAAAGAGTATTTTCGCGCTTAAATATAGTTATCTCAAACTGAAAAACATTAATTTATTTATTTGTTAATTAGTTAAAATTTTATTTATTTATTTAAAGAATATTTTGTATAAACCAAATATTTTGTTGTTTGGTGAGTTTCCTTTATAGAAGTAAGGAAAGGAAACAAAAGAAAAATTATGGGATGAGTTTTATTACTCAGGTATAGAAAATAGTCCTTCAAGAGTGTGGCTTAAAGTAATTATTATAATCTTAAATCTATTTTACAAATGTTATATCGTGTAAACTATTCATCCCACGCCTGAACGGTTGCTAGTTAAAGTGTTTTATCAAATGAACAATATCTGGTTAAACGCTAACTTAATTTATATATAAAATACTAAAATATTCAGTCGAACATATAAAGGAAAAATTACATTTGGTAATTTATACTTAAGCTATTATTTAGAATATACCCTAGTAGAAAATTAGTCGTATTTTATAACTATTGTGTTAATACAATCTAGAGTATTTTTTCAATAAAAATCGTGATGCAGGAATTTATTATTCAACTAAGAGTTTTACTATTATTCAGATTGGTACACAACTAAGAAATACGAGTAACGTTGTTTAAAATTTCTACTAGAGTAGGTTACTCATTTTATATATGAAAAGTAATGATCCTCGGTAAATTATTTCATACTATATTTTATTACGCTCGTGGTTGTAGTTATGATTAGTTACAAATTTTATTTTATTTAAAAAATAGTATTTGTCCTTTATCACGAAGAAAATAAAGTTTACAGTCCGTTTACTATAAAGCCGAAATATAGCTTAAGGAAAAGAAAGTTAAAAGATTTTAAAACTCGAGATTAAGGCGTGCACCGTGTCATCGTTTTTATGGAGCTTGAGGCAAACCCCTGAGTGGTGCAGGTCACAACCCTTGATGCAGCAGTGTCAGTAGGGTAGTAGTGGGTCAGGGTTATGATCATGATTACTCGTATAAAAATATATGCACAAAAAAAATTTTCCCATCGTAGACGGTTCCGTTACACTATTGTAGATGATAAAAATGAATGTTTAACCCTTTTTTAACGCTTTTTTAAACCTTTTTAAACTCCTTTAACCCTTTTAACCCCTTTTTAACCCTTTTAACCCTTTTTAACCCTTTTAACCCCTTTTTAACCCTTTTTTAACCCTTTACTTAACCCTTTATAAAAATGAACTACTGCGTAAAGATGGGCGTCCGGTTGGACGGACGGACGGACGGACGGATGGATATTTTGGCTTTTTAATATATAGTAGAAGTAGATAGATGTACACATGATTATAAAATATGAACTTTATGACAACAGCTAAGTTGACTTAATATTGTCATCACAATGATATCTTTGTAATAAATAAAAATGGGAGCGTCCAGCAGAAACGGGCCACCTAGCGCGCGCGGTGCCTTTTTTCGCGTAAAAGGCGCTCTGTTTAACTCGCTCATAATCGTATGCTGCGTCTTTGAAAAAAAAAACCAAGGACCTATATCGATAGATTTTTTTCTGCTCTTTCCAACTGCGCCATTGTTTTTATTGCGAAACGCGTTCTTCCGGACGAAAACTCGAGTTGAATATTGAAAGCCATTTTTCTCAAAGTATATCATGTTTTTTTTTCAAAATAAACTACACCATTGGAAAGTACAACTCTTAAGCTTCAAAACCCTATCTTGGAGAAGTTGGAGAAATAAAGGGTTTAAAAGTAACAACATGAAAAAGACAGCGCCGAGGGTCCGCGCGAGCCCCTCGCGCCTATGCGTACGGCACGTTTAAGTGCACGCTCTATTCAATTCGCTAATAATCGTGTACCAAGTCTCTGAAAAAAGAACTAAGGACATATGTCGAGACATTTTTTCCTGCTCTTTCCAATGGTGCTATTATTTTTATTCCGAAATGCTTCCTTCTAGTTGAAAATTCCATTTGAATGTTTAAACTCTATTTTTTCAATAAAATATCAGTCTTTTCTTCAAAATGAATTATATTCTTCAAAAGTACAAGTCTTAAACTATAAAATATTATATTTTTAAGTTGAAACATGAAAAGTTCAAAAATAGTAAGATCAAAAAGACAGCGGCTGCCCGAACTTTTTACGCTATGCTCAAGGGCGGATTAATACACGCGATGTGCTATTTCGCCATTTCTTTTTTGTAAATATAAAATGTTTTGTAACTTACAATGCCAATGCGTGGACATAATTTTGTGGATCTAGTTGTAACAGTTAGTATAATATTACAATGAACTTTGTTCATTTATATAACAAAATTTGAAAAACATAATATATTAAACATAAAAATATCCATGAACGCACTGAAAGCAGTGAAACAGAAATTTAAAATAACCTTATAGATTGTTTAATCTGGCATAACAATATTACCTTTTCCTTTAAATTCTAATTTTTTTACATTTTTTTGATTTTATAAGAATTGTCCTTTTTGCGACATCCGCTTCTTTCTTTGTTTGAGTTTTAAGTACTTTTTCTTTTTTGATCGGTGGATATAATTGAGAATCTTCTGACGCTGAAAATCTTTTAAGTTCTAACTTTTTGGCATCATTTAATAATTTAATACAATGAAACAATTGAGTTCCAGGTATTGTCTTAGCTGAGGCTAGCCTGTTTTGTAGCTTTTCTGTAGCCTTTAAGTAATTGTCTTTTGATGAAACTTAAATGACACTTAAACGTGCCGTACGCACGGGCGCGAGGGGCTCGCGCGGACCCTCGGCGCTGTCTTTTTCATGTTGTTACTTCTAAACCCTTTATTTCTCCAACTTCTCCAAGATAGGGTTTTGAAGCTTAAGAGTTGTACTTTCCAATGGTGTAGTTTATTTTGAACAAAAACATGATATACTTTGAGAAAAATGGCTTTCAATATTCAACTCGAGTTTTCGTCCGGAAGAAAGCGTTTCGCAATAAAAACAATGGCGCAGTTGGAAAGAGCAGAAAAAAATCTATCGATATAGGTCCTTGGTTTTTTTTTCAAAGACGCAGCATACGATTATGAACGAGTTAAACAGAGCGCCTTTTACGCGAAAAAAGGCACCGCGCGCGCTCGGTGGCCCGTTTCTGCTGGACGCTCCCAAATATAATACAACAATTAAATTATATTAATAATAAATTGGTCTTTTAAGCAATGTCAAGTCCAGTGTGCTTAGCGATCCATTTATAATATTTGTGGACTCTAGTGTAAATGCCAGGGTAGAATGTGGATCCACATTCCATACCAGAATATACAACGCCAGCCAGTTGACCATTAATAATGCTTGGACCGCCAGAATCATCTTGGCATGCATCAGTAGCTCCCTTACCAGCGCAGAACATATTGTTTGTGATAGGGTTACGAATGTATCTTCGTGCACAAGTTCTCTAGTCCACGATAGGAACTTCGGCAATCTTCGAAACAGTAGAAGCAGTTTGGTATTCCTAAAATTTTGTTTAATAATTATTAAATTTAAATAACAGACAGAAATTTAAGATGCAATGAAAAAATAAAAAAAATACATGCCCCTTCCTTTCCATACCCAGAAATTTTCAAAGCATCTTCCTGCATCTCTTGCTGCATAAGCACATTGTTATTAAAAAACTTATAGTCTTGACTCTAGGACAGTTAATATATACATACAATTTAAAGAATAAATAGCAGGCAGTTTTGTAATCATTTGGTTGGGCAATGAAAGTTCTCAAAAAATTTTGTCAAGTAAACTTAATTTAAAAACAATAGTGCACAAATCGCTTGATTCGCGACTAGCGTGTGATATGCTACTAAAACTATTCAAAGTGAAATATTTTTCAACATAAAAATTGTATAAATAACATTTTTGTCATACGTGTTCGTAAAGTCGTACATTATGGACACGTATAACAAAAAATAATGTTCGTAAAATGTTACTTGATGACCTAGTATCGAAAAGTACTATTATGGACTGAATTGAACACTTTCCTTCTTATAATTATATGTAAATAAAAGGTATAAAGTTTATATGTTGAATATAATGAATAAATATTCACGAACAAAATAAATAACTAATTCTAATGCACACATAGTTGACTTATGTTGAAAATGGAAGGTTAGTTTTGTTTACAACGATGTTGGTAAGACGGGCATAAACGAAAAGAAAAATCTCCCGTTTATTAAAGTGGAACTGATATTCTATTCTGATATGATAAACCAGCTTTAAAACAAATCGATTTTCTACTTTTTCTGGAAAGGAGTTTCCACTTTTCGGCTACGTGCCATAGAAAGGAAACAAGTGAAAAGATCGACGTTTCAAAAAGAAAATTCTTCTTTTGTCAATGCAATTTGAACTTTCCAACAGTCGTAAACACAATTTAATTATAATGCTATTTTTACAACATTTAAGTTTATTTTATTTATTGCTTCATATGATTACAGCTTTTTTCTAAACCAGTTGATTTAACTGATTCATAACGATGCATGACATTAGATTAAAATTATTTTTTCTGTGTTCATAAGATTGTATAGTGAAAATGTTTATATGGAAGAATTGTTAATTCTTACAAGAAACAATGACCTGCTGACAAAATCCACGATTCAGAAATAATTGATGCACCACACTTCCGCCTGTGATTGTACTCGAAATTAGCCTGCACAAAAACCACCATGCGAAGTTAAAAGTTTTTATCAAAAGAATTGAAAATTGAAAACTAAAGTAATTTTGAATATACCTGGTGAGGTAAATCCGTGATTTTCATAACTTTTCCGCCAATTATTTTGTTTTTAACTGATGGATCTTCATCTTTTTAATTTTTAATAATAATATTATTAATAATATTATGCAATATATGTATGTTTGAGGTGACTGTTAAAGTTGATATATACTTACTAACATAAAAAGAATTCGCATAGGATAGGCACAATAAAAAGTATAGAAGTTCCATGGTTATAATACTACAGAAAAAAAAAGTTTTTTTTTTGGCTTATATCGTCGCGCGGTATGAAAAAAGTCAACTTTGAAGTTACAGACGAAGAAAAGCCAAAAACGTGTCTAAGGCGAAGAAAAGCCGACAAACGGCGTTGCCGCAAAAAAAAGCCAATTTGGGTCCCCCAGACGAAGAAAAGCCAGTTTGGCTTTTCCCGGGCGAAGAAAAGCCAGTTTGCGCCGTCCCTGGACGAAAAATTCCAACTGACGACATTTCGCGCGAGAAAAAAATCCAATTCTGTTAGCGAAAATACTTTTACGTACGCGTATTGATAAATAATGCTGTATATTATGCTTGTAAAAATTATCACAATACAATTACTATTAATACTATTAATAAGCGGTTCTAGGAATCCCGAATCAGTTTACTGATAATTCCAGTTTTTTTATCATTGTCTTTGAACATTTGTCAAAAACACTTCAAGTTGTTCATGAATGATAATGTACACGGAATTGTACATTTATTGTGCTACTTACACAGAAAAACTCTTAGGAACGTAGTAGCCCTGGCCGGTGGCACTACTGCGTCAAATGCTTGGAAGGCTGCGCTGCGGGACTGCAGCTCGGAGCCGTTGTTTTTTTTTGGATATATCCGAAAGCGCAATAAACCTGCGATTTCGAGTACACTACGAGTATAATTCATGAATGGCGTTGCAGTACTTTTGACATAATTATGTTCAAAGCCACTGACAAACCAGGAACTGTAAGTACATTGATTCAAGATTCAGGGGCGGATTTAGAATAGTAGGGGCCCGTAGGCTGTTATGTGGTGGGGGCCTATGTAAAGAAATAAAAATGCGTAGATTTATAAAAAATGTTAAAATGGTAAAAAATAATAAAAATCATTGTTTTTTCAAGAATTTTAATTTTTTTATAACGGTCCTTTGCTTGCTTTTTTACTCGCAAATTCATTAGTAAGATCGGAAATATCTAGTTCTCGCATAATATCGTATTCAGTACTAAGCACTGTACGATCATTAAGGTTTTCTTGGGTAATAGTCGTAGAAAGTCTGTCTTTTATTAATTTCAGTTTTGAGAACGATCGCTCGCCACTGCAATTAATTGTCAATATATAATGATATATTTTAATATAATTTCAACATTAGGAAAACTATCTCGCACTTTCTCATGCTCTATTAACACCTTTATCATAAAACGCTCATGACTTGTTTCTTCACCTTTTTGGAAGACATAGTGATGATTATAAAATTCCCTAAAATGAATAAGCTCTGTAGCAAGATTATCATCTAAATCATCTATATACACATTGCACAGATTACCTTGTTTGAAGTCATATAATGCCGTCAAGGCGACCAAGGCCTCCAAGGCGACAATTGCTTATATTGCAATTTAAATGAGAAATATTGGGAAAGAAGGCATTGTATAACTTCAAACAAGATAATGTAAATTTAACAATAGTATTTTTGTGAAAAATTATAATATAGTTTACCATATAAAACCATAACTTAAGTGATAATAATGTCTGAATGTTAATTTACAGATATAAATACAAGGTTTTATCGCCAAATAAGCAATTTAAGGGCTTTTACGTCATCAAATAAGGTAATGTAAAATAATTAAGGATACTTTCATTAGAGATTTTTATACATTTTACCATGTGATACCATAATCAAGCTGGTAATCATGTCTATATGCTTGTTTATAGGTATTAGAGGAAGCTTCATCCGCCAAAACTGTAATTTTAGTGGAAAATACCTTTTAATTTTTAAATAATTCAAGGGTTTGTATCTCAGAATCTTCAAAGCGTTAGGGTCTAGTGTCGCATAGGCTTTCATTTTTAGGTAAAAGAAGAAAGATCCGTGAGCTGGTGAGGATCCATGACCCGGATCTGAGATGCACTCCTTGTAAGTTAGGTTTACAAATTTTAGAATCTGAGTCCAGTTTTTTCTTCAATCCAATCACAGTATTTGTGCACCCTAGTGAACACTTCAGGATATATTGACGATGTACAATTTACACCAAAAGAAATGATTCCATAGAGTTTATCATGAATAACACCAGGTCCGCCAGAATCACCAGAGCATGCATCAGCGTCTCCATCACCCGCACAAAACATATTATCGGTTATGGGATATGGCCTGTAAGCTCTTTGACAAAATTCTTGATTCACTACAGGTACATATGCAGCCTTCAAAAAATTAGATTGTCTCAGATGTAACTAAAAATAGTTAATTAAATTAACTAAAAAAATTCTAGAAAAAAGAAAACCTTTCTCTGTGAGAGATAAGAACTTACCCCTATCCTTCCGAAACCAGAAATCCGCATCAAGTCACGTGTTTTGGGAATATCGTGTGGTTTTGCAAGTTCTATAGCTCGTTGCTCATTATTAAATTGAATAGGTTCTGCAAGCTGGATGAAAAATATAATGAAATTATTTGTGTTAGTCACAAGTTCTTAATTATTAAGGTAGTTATGAAAATGTCATTGAATGCGGACATTTACAAAAAAATATATATTATTCTACAGATGCTGACAAATTTTTTGGTATTTTTTTCAATACAGGTTGCCACGCTCATTTTTTAGTAAAAAATTCTTGAAAATGTATACTTTCACACGTAAATATAGTAGAACCATGTGTTTTGCGTAACACAAACTTCCAAAATTAATACCGAAATCGAATGCGGAGGAAGTTCAGTAAAGAGATGGTTAAAGTTCAAGTTATAAGCTTTTTAACGATATCATAAAAATGTATCGAAACACGATAATTTTCGAAATAATTAATTAATAATATGAAAATCCGTGTAAAAGTACTGAGATAGAATATACGTCATATTTACCGTTTTGAGCACGTCTATGACTAACCATGTAAATCATATGCTTGTAAATCAAACAATTCTTTGTGTAAAATTAAATTGTTTTTTATGTAATACACTATTTCATTGTCACACTTTAAAACTGAATTTTATGAATATTAATAACACAAGTCTATCAAGACAAATTCAGTTTGTATTTATGGATACTCAATTGACTTGAGAGTCTTCGTAAAATAACTTTAATCAAAAATTAAAATTTGTACTGAAATTTATTTAATAAGTTTCGAAGTTGTATAAAACTATCATTACACACCTTGAAATACTAACATTGTCACGAATAGTGATATTATATCTATACTAAATCCTTTCTAAGTAATTCACAGGTAAAATAAACATATTTAATTACCTGGATTAAAGCAATGTCGTTGTTTTTGCTGTTGCTGACATAATCATCATGCATTATAATTTTCTCAACTCTGTGTATTTTACCTGAAGCTTCTCTATGTCCATTGCCAGTTCTTACTGATATATGCGATTTATTTCTATTTTGCAATGAAGAGATTAATTTAATTTTTTGCAAGGAATTCTATTACGTAGAAATACTTAATGTAATTATAAAAATTAAATGAAATCTTACTTCATACAGTGTGAAGCAGTTATAACCCAAGATTCATGTATAATAGTTGCACCGCAGAAATAATCCATTCTGAACCATAACAAGGTAGCCTAAAAACAAATTTAAATACTTTCATCCTGAGAGCTATAAGCTTAAAGATTTATATTGAAATTATTATGTTGATATACAAGATATAAGGAGCTTCAATCAGATTCAACATCTTCTTGGATTATTTTAAAAAACTTTTAAATTTCTATAAACTGATTTGTATGAAATTTATTCAATACATAATGCGATAAGTCCTGGCACAGCTCCATGGTAGCCGTGGGCCATCGATGTCCAAGGCTCCACGAAGGTTTTTCTTATGTATTTTAACCCCCTGAATCCGAATCCGTAAGGTATTTTTCGATAAAGTGGGACATTAATTAGTTATAAATAATTTTATCAATAATTACGAGAATTTCAGATTTTTACAACTACCTAGTGACATTGTAAGTTTTTATAGTATTTTGAGGCATAATGTGTCACAAAATACATAAGTAATACAAAATTAATAATAATAATTAATAGAAAATACATAAAAAATTGAAATATTATACAACTTTAATAAAGATATGTGAGTGAAAAATAGATATGGTCATTTCTTCGTGATTTTTTCTAGAGATAGTAAAAATTAAATTTAAATAAAGTTATAAGATAATAATAATTATAAATAAAGCAATATATATAATTTAAATTATTTCAATTTGTTAGTTTTCGAGATGAGTCAATACTTTAACTAGTAAGTTTACATAAATAACTTTTTATGCATTTATATGACATAAATATCTTTTAAATTCAAATTAAAGAGTAAAGTAATTCACGCTAAACATGTTGCGAGCCTATAACAGTGCGCCTGCAAGTTTCAACCCATTGATGGGAAGCTTACGCGCGCGCTCGCATGTTAACCAACGAGGGAAGTAGAGAAGAGATCATCAGGAGAGGAGAGACCGCCAACCCCTATGTATAGAACGACGAGAGACAGGAAACCCGACAGAGAAAGAAAAGGAGGAGAAATGGTTTCCGGACTGGTCGGAAGAGGCAATAGAGAAGTTCAAGGGAAAAATGGAGGAGACTGATATAAAGAACACAGAGAGAAGCTGGACGGAAGTGAAGGAAAGGGTACAAGATACAATGATAAAGAGGAAGAAAAGAGAAACAGAAGGTATGAGCAAAAAGTGGTGGGACAAATCATGCCACGACAGGAAAATAAAACTCAAGGAGGTGCTGAGAAGATGTAAAAAGGGAGAAGTAGAAGTAACTGAATATAGAAGAGAAAGGAAAGGCTAAAAAAGCTTCTGGAAGATAGTGAACGGAGGAAGGAAAGAAAGAACTCCAGTGGATGAGAAAATACCAAAGAAGAGCAATGGAAAAACTGCAGCAGAAATGAGAGAAGAGATAAAAAAGTGGAAAGACCGCAAAAACGAATTGAAAAAGAAGTTTGTGCACATTGAAGATATAGACCGGAAAAAGACGCTTGTGGTGAAAAAGGCAGGAATAGCAGTGAAATGGATTTTAAGACCTGGATGAAGAAGGAGATAGGAGAGGCAAAATGGACGGTGGAAAAGATAGAACATGGAGAAGGAATGAGATGGCTGATATTCGAAAGCGAAGCAGCCAAGGAGTACGCCTGGAGTATCAGAGGAAAAGTATTCAGAGAAGGTATACTACTTCGATGAAGTACTATCTGCGAAAGAATAAGGGAAAGATGGGAGAGTACGACAGCAGAGAAAAAAGCACTGGAGAAAAGGATGCGGAAAAACACAGAGAAAGAGAGTACGGAGAAAGAGAGCAGGGAGAAACGGAAGGAAAACTGAACAGGGAATGAAGAGGCTAAGAAGTACACTAACGCAAACACGACACCACACAACACAACACTTGAAATTTACATCAGACTACACTGTGGAACCACTCGATTCCACATAATTTTCATTTTTGTAAGTTCTCTTTTATTATTTTTTGTTACTTAAAAACAAGTTCTATTTTTCTTTTAGTCATAAGCCTCCACACTACACAAACAATCACACTGACACAAACAGACCAAACTACGAAGCGAGCCAAATAAAAGAGATTATATTTTTTTATACTTTTTATAAAAATACTAATATAATGTACATGAACGAAGTTCAAATAAAGCTCTATTATTATTATTATATTTATTTGTTATTAAAATTATTTTAAAAGCGTCATAACATTGTTTAGAGTTAATATTTTAACATTACCGCTTACATTTCTTTATATCCATATCTTTATAAGAATTGTCTTGTTTATGATATCTCAATTGTTTATGTATTTTATATTTATTATCATTGTTAATTTTAGACTACGTACATATATTGTGATACATTATGCTTCAAAATACTACAAAAAAATTACAATGACACTTACTTCCATGTGAAAATGTGAAATTCGCGTAATTATTGATAAAATTGTTTATAACTAATTAATGTCCCACTTTACTAAAAACACCTTGCAGATTCGGATTCAGGGGGCGAAAATACATAAGAAAAATCCTGGTGGAATCTTGGACATGAATGGCCCACGGCCACTTATGGGCTGCGCCAGGACGGACTATTTTATTTAACAATTTATTAATAAATAAATCTATTTATAAATCTATCAAATAATCTATGAATTTTTTAACCAGTTACATTAAAGAAATTCCTGCAAAGGAATAAATGTTACAAAATTTAGTTGATATTTATTTACCTGATATGGTATATCTTCTATTCTAACATGATCTCCTTCAACAATTTTCTCTTCATGTGTTTCATTTTTATCTATTAGAAATTGAAATATAATATGTAATTGAAAATTTTATTTTAATCAACAAAAATACTATTTAAAATCTCTTTTACCTATATAGAAGCCGCTCGCGAAAGCGACGCTCAACAAAATACACAAAGCCTTCATGACTGCAATAAGTGAAAATGAAAAAAAAATCTTTCTTATATACACCGATCTTATCAAATGATCATTAATAGAATTATAAATTAAAAATTAAATAAACAGAAGTGTTGGAGTTAACTATTTCTTTCGCGCTATCATTAGCTTGGTTATTTCGTGATTGTTACGGTAAATGCTGTTGAAGGCCACGCGCCACGATACATAAAATGTACAGAAATTTTCAATAGTCTATGCACAATTTTTCGTAATCGTATCGTGCTCACGTCGTAACATGTGTACCGTGGCGCGCGGCCTTCAATAGGATTTATCGTAACAATCACGAAAAATTCTATTTAGGAACAATGCATAGAGTACTGGAATTTTCCAAAAAATTTCCTTAGGCGTTTAAGAAAATTCGTTACACAACTTTTGCATTTGAAAATACAGGTTTAAAACAGCGAAAAAGTTTGTTTTAAAATTCGCTATTTGGTTCAATAACAATCGCAATTATTCCGCTATGGTTTATAATATTCCTAATCCTTAATATAAATTGAGCGATCGATATTCGTTCGGTTTTCGAGCGTTTTTGCGAGGTATCTCGAATTCTCGAATCGATCTCGAAACTCGAAAGAAATCGAGAAACAGAGAAGAGAGGGCGCGCGTAGCGCGCCAAATTAACGCTAGTACTCCAAAATTTATTGTGCAAAAATTTCTGAAAGAAATAGTTGATCTGACGAGAAATAGTCTGGCGAGTTGAACAGAAAATTACATTAATATTTTTTTTTTTTTTTTCGAAAAAAAAAACAGTTTATTGGGATTCTTAATAAAACTAATAAAGATGAAAATTTGATTTCTTCACAGAAAAATGCGCATTTAAATTCTTTACATGCCTGTACTTTAAAAAACGAGATTTGCTCATATTTTAAATTCGGATCTTGTTTATTCGTATGCTAAAAAATTGCAACGTGAAGTATTTTTTACTCGAAATAGAAAACTTATTTTAAATTGAAAAAAAAGATTCTAATAATTTTGTGTTAAGAAATATTTAAAAAATATGATGATATTTTCATTAAAATATTGCTATTAAAATTTTCATTATTAGCATTTTAAATTGACAAACTAAGTTTAAGAAACTTAAATCGCAATTTATTAACAATTTACTTCAAAGTATACCTTTGGAAAAGGGGCAAAGCATTTATTAGTCTAGCGTTTGTTTATCCAAAAGTCTACGCTCATAGTTCATGACTGTAGACGAGTGGCGCCAGAACGGCATATCATTGAAACTCATGAGCGAATTCGAATAAAATTGGAAATTTTGTCGAATGAGCTTACGTTTAATTCATAAATAATCCTTTTTTGTATTTTTGCAATGAGTATGGATTATTTAAATGAAAAAGGATTATTTACAAATAGTCCATTCGATAAAATTTCACATTTTATTCATACTCGCGCATGAATTCAATGATATAACGTTGTAGTGCTACTCATCTACAGTCATGAACTATGAGCGTAGACTTTTGGATAAACCAACGCTGTTTATTACCCAACTTTCTCAGTCTGGATCTTTATCAATGACGCAAGCACTACTGTAAATATTTACACGTACTTTGCTGATATGTACACTATGTTGCCACCACTGATTGGTATTAAAGTACGAGCATACAATATAGCAACATTAAGCAATATCAAAAATATTTTAACTACTACGCATTCATGTTTTGTTAAATAATAAGTTTTTTTAATTAAAAAACACATAGATATCAAAAAAGCTCTTTAATTAAGATGATGACGTAGATGATGACATATGTTCGCCTATTGTTTTTAATGAAGATGAACTTGATAGAAGAATACGATCATTATACACGGAGAGAAATTTTAGAGTAAAAATTGCCAAGGTGCCTTGGTAGTGCATGGATAGACTCTCAAAAGCCGTGATATTCCCAAGTTTCTAATACAATTTATAAGTTTCCCAGGAAAAACTACCATAACCACTTAAAAAAAATACCAAATTATCGGAATAAAAATTACCAGACACACTGGTAAAAATTGAGATCTAGTCATTTTTACAAGGTAACCTACGAATTTTTACTAAGAAAACTGATAAATTTTACCAAATAACCTGGTATTTGTGTATTCGCGCATGCGCACTGCGCATTATTGTGTTTCAGAAGATTGATACTAGAGGCGTGCGCGACGTTAAAATGAAAACAATACACATATTTTCAGTAAGTAATAACGGCGATTCAAATGACTGTTGGTAACAGCTTCCGTGACGCAGTCGGTAGAACGTCGGACTCTCAACCCAAAGATCGTCGGATCGAATCCCGCTTCCGTAAAAATTTTTTTTCAGTTTAATGTTTTTTCATCCTTGTTTCTGTTTCTATTTCTATATTAAAATACTATATATCCATCAATATGGATAAAAAAAGTTAATTTTTTTAATTTAAATTAACTAAAAAAAAATTTTACCAAGGCACTTTGGTAAAAAGTTTGAAATTGTCAGTGTTTTTGTACGAATGAATGTGGATGGATCGGAGAGGTTCAAATAATGAAGCGTTTCGTGTGGAGGTAAAAAATGCAACTTTATTGCTGGTGCCGTCGTGCAGTCGTGAGCTGCTGCTATCTCTCTTGGCCGTCGCGCGTGAACTGACGCCGGCCGGCGCCTTTCGAAGAGTCGGCGGCGTACTTTGGTAGATGGAGGAGCGCAGAGAGAGACGCGTGGAGAGCGCTGATTGGGGCGAGCCTGGTTCCGGGCTCGAGCTCGTGTAGGCGAGCTCGAGCTGGCGCGAGCTGGAGTGCTCGTGCTGGTTCGGTATTACGTTGAATCCGGAACATTCCGCCCACCTTCGCCAGACTGGCGAACGGTACCTAATCCTTAGGCAGGAGGCGAACGACCTTGATGATGGGGCGACGAAGAGTTGTGGTAGCGGTGCGTAGATCTACCACGCGGGAGATGCCATCCCTACCTGAATGGATGGCGATGACACGGGCCAGCGGCCACTTGGCTGGCGGAGTGAGCTCATTCCTTATGAGCACGAGATCGCCCACTGCTATAGGAATCTGCTGCTGCCTCCACTTTTGACGGACCTGAAGAGAAGTGAGATATTCCGTTGACCATCGTTGCCAGAAGTGTTGGGCCAGCTGGCTAATTAGGAGCCAGCGCTTTCCTGGAGGAACGTTGACGTTGGTGACGTTTTCTTCTGGAACTAAAAATGATGAACGTTGTATAAGAAAGTGGGAAGGTGATAAAAAATCAAGGTCAGTTGGATCGTCGGTGAGTGCAGTTAAAGGTCTGGAGTTAAGGCAAGCTTCAACACGGCACATGAGTGTAGCAAGTTCAGAAAAAGTAAGAACTTGTTCTCCGATGACTCGGCGCAAATGATGTTTCGCCGATTTAACTGCGGCTTCCCAAATGCCTCCAAAATGAGGTGCACTGGGGGGATTAAAAATCCAGGAGGTTCCCTTTTGAGTAAGAGACCGAACAACACGAGCAGAGAATTCTGACGAAGCGTCTACCATCTGCCTTAGTTGAGCATCTGCCCCAACGAAGTTAGTACCTTGGTCAGAGTATAACTCTTTACAATGACCTCTACGAGCAGTAAATCGATGGAAAGCAGCGATGAACGCTTCGCTGGAATAATCCTCGACTATCTCGATATGAACGGCTCTGGTTGCCATGCAAATGAAGATGGCTATGTAACCTTTCATCGTGCCCTTTCCTCTAGATTTAGTGAGACGCAGATGAATAGGCCCGGCGTAATCGACGCCTGAGCGCTCAAATGGCGGAGAAGGACACACTCGAGCCTTTGGCAACTCACCCATTAATTGAGTTGGAACTCGAGCGGCATGGCGTGAGCATGCGAGGCAAGTTCTGATGACTTTCTTGACTTCAGATCGTCCTTTAATTATCCAATACTGACGTCTGGGAGTGGCAAGTGTTAATTGAACACCACCATGAAGAGTACGCTGATGGGCATCTCTTATCAATAAAGTCGTCAGATGACAATCAGCTGGAAGGATGAGGGGATGCTTAGCATCTTCTTCTAAAAGAGAGTGAGACAGACGACCGCCCACCCTGAGTAAATGATTTTGTATCATGGGATTTAGAGATAAAAGTGAGCTTTTAGACGAAAGTTTTCCTGATCTCGAAAGTTGCTGGAGTTCAGTCTTGAAATAAGCCTTCTGAATTAAGTGGATCAAACAGAGTTTGATGTTTCCAATCTCACTAGCACTAACCTCCTCAGAAGTCGGAGGGTGATGGCGTAGTAGGGATTGAAAGACAGAAAAAAGACTAACGCCTAAATTTGACGACGAGAGTTTTGGCAAAACAATGCCATCAACTTCCAAGGAGAAAGCTGAATCGAAATGCGGTTGTATAGTAAGACGAGCAACTTTAGAAGAAACAGCAGCTGTCTTTTCACCTATACCTTGGATGTGCGTGTGACTGGTTCTACAATTTAGAGATAGCAAGTTACACATAGCTTGTGTAACAAGTGAGATTTGAGATCCGGGGTCAATCAGCGCACGAAGTTGAATTTTGGTTCCGTTAGGACCAAGGGCGTTAACCCTAGCGGTAGCTAAGAGTACTCCTGTACAATTAGTACTGTCTCCACTATTGAGGGAGACTGCTTGAGAAGCAGGTTTATCATCAACTTTTATGATGAATGCTTGAGAAGCAGGTTTATCATCAACTTTTGTGATGAATGCTTGAGAAGCAGGTTTATCATCAACTTTTGTGATGAATGCTTGAGAAGCAGGTTTATCATCAACTTTTGTGATGAATGCTTGAGAATCAGGTTTATCATCAACTTTTGTGATGAATGCTTGAAAAGCAGGTTTATCATAAACTTTTGTGATGAATGCTTGAGAAGCAGGTTTATCATCAACTTTTGTGATGAATGCTGGAGAAGCAGGTTTATCATCAACTTTTGTGATGAATGCTTGAGAAGCAGGTTTATCATCAACTTTTGTGATGACGAAATTGCCACAGTTGGGGCTAGAGGTGCTGGTCGCTGAGTCAATCTGATCAGTCTGCAACGAACTGATTGCTTGATTGTTGTCAGAGTGCACCATGGTGTGATGCTTAGCTTTACAAAGAAAGCATCGATAGGTGGAAGTACAATTTTTAACGTTGTGCGTCCCTAAACAATTGTAACATAGGTTTGAAGATTTAATTAATCCCTTTCGTTCAGGAACCGTTTTATTGAGAAACCGTTCACATCGATTTGTAAAATGTGATTGATTACAAAATGAACATTTCTTTTTTGAGGGATTCGTCGGAGAAGTCTGATGAGAATAAACCGACTGAGCATTATCTTGCTCTGGTTTGCGAGGCTTTGAATTAGATGACTGAGCTTTTGAATTATTTGTTGAGGACGATCTAGTACCAGCTTCGATGGCCTCTAGAGTGAGGGTTTGACTACGAAGAAAGGCTTGAAGTTGTTCCATTGTCGGTGGATCAACACTATCACCAAGATGCCTTTCCCATTCTTTACGCGTATTTAAATCAAGACGATTCAACGTAAAATGAACAATTAAATCATTACCTAACGAAGCCGCTCTATTTAGAGAGGTCAGACTAGCGATGGGATTGAAAATTTCCCTATAAATCCGTTTGATTTCTGATAAAATATCTGACTTCATAGATTTGACTGCGAAGATTTCCGAGATATGAGAACTAACAATACGACGTTGATTTTTGTAATACTCGGTTAGAGTTGTCCATGAGCGTTCATAATTGTCACCAGAAATGGGGAGAGATTTGATTTTTTCCAGTGCCTCACCCGTAAGGTGAGTGCGAAGATAATGCAATTTTAAAACAGGCGTTAGGTCTTTGCGACGATGTATGACTGAACGATAGACGTCTCTGAAATTTTCCCAATCCGAGAATTTCCCCGAAAACTTAGGTAAATCTACCTTCGGTAAAGATTGAAACGAAATGTTAGTTACATGAGCAGGACTAGTAGCAACTGGGGCATCATTAGAATTGGAGGAGCCTTGATTGGTATCTCTAGTTCTAATAGCCTTTAAGTAATCAAGAAATTCTCCTCGACGGACATAAAAACTATCCTCAACCAAATCACAGATATTAGAAGTAAAATAGACATGATCTTTATCAAGAACCTCAAGCTTTAGAATGGACTCATTATGTAACTGAAAAGTCGCATAATTCGCTTCAAGGCCGGCGAGACATGATTCCGCGTAACCTTCCGTCATGTTATCTTTACCCTTAGATTTGAAATTTTTAAAGGAGTTTGTAATTTTAGCTTGGAGTAACAACTGTCTAGTATGTAGTCCCTCCATTTTGAGATCAATAATTTGACTAGCAACGAAATTGACTACTTAAACTTTGGTATTGAGTTAACTGCCCTTGCACACTCGAGAGTAGAACAATGACTAGTGAAGAGAATTCTTAACCTAGGTTGTAATACTTATGCGAGTATAAACGTGACGATGCGCTTGAAGGTGCAACGTTGATTGCGTCTGCTAACGTTCCCCCGATGAATCAGCTTATGATCCACAATGTTGGCTGCACGAAGTGAAGTTACTGCTAGCGATGAAATCAGCAGCTACCAGCTGCGAAGTCAGCAGTTGAATCACGAAAGCATCAAGATCGTTGTCAGCAGTCGAGTTGCAGTCCAGATGACGTATCAGCAGGAAACATTGATACTGTAAGGTCCAAATTATAAGTATTTTGCAACTTTAAGTGTTTGCACCCAAGTTCAAACTCAATAGTGATATAATTCCCAAGTTCATTTACAGTTAGTCCAAGTTCAGAATAACTAAAGACAAGTTCAGGTTAATTAAGGCCAAGTTCAAGTTAATTAAACATTATAAATCAAGTTCAAGCAAAGAAGAGCCAAGTTCAAATTAACTAAGGTCAAGTTCACGAAGTTTAAACTTAAATAAGATTGGAACGATACTTGTGTCCAGAAGAGAGGCCAGTGTATCCGTTCGCTCCTTGAGTAGTCGGTGGACAGACTGGTGTAGACCCCATAGCTCGCACTCCACGTGGGTAGTCCTTGCTTCGACTTGCGTGGACCCCGTAGCGCTGACACGTAGGTACTCCTTGGCTTGGCTGATGTGGATCCCGTAGCGCAGGCGCCACGCGGGTACTACGTGGTTTGAGTGATGTGGACCCCGTGCGTGTACAATGCACGCTGGCTGTCCGTGAGTAGAAATGCTGTGGACTCCGTGCGTGTACAATGCACGCTGGTTGTCCCTGTCTTGATATTAGCCGGTCACCGTACGAACGCGGTGACTCGAGAGCTGGCTTTACAGCGCACGCTCTTGGCTACAAGACAAGATGGCTGCCGGTCACCGTACGAACGCGGTGACTCTAGAGCTGGCTTTACAGCGCACGCTCTTGGCAATGTCTTGGAGTCGTTACGTACACACTCCAAGGCGCTTTCAGAAATGGGGAGAAAGCAATTGATGTGCTATTTCCCTTTGGAAGCCTTAGAAGGTGGCTTCCGAGTGCGCGCGACGGCGTTGAACGAGAGAGAGAGAGAGAGCAACGTACGCGCGAAGTTAGCAAGCGAGCAAGCTAACTTTAATCGGCACTCACGACCACGAACACTTTGATGCGTACCTGAAAAAGAAGAAAACTAGTCCTACGCCACTCGAGAGTAGACGTAGGGCGTAGAATAAATTCTCCTCGAATCTATGGTGATGCTGACGTTGCTTCTCCCACGATCCGGCTCGAAGGACCAAATGTTTTTTGTACGAATGAATGTGGATGGATCGGAGAGGTTCAAATAATGAAGCGTTTCGTGTGGAGGTAAAAAATGCAACTTTATTGCTGGTGCCGTCGTGCAGTCGTGAGCTGCTGCTATCTCTCTTGGCCATCGCGCGTGAACTGACGCCGGCCGGCGCCTTTCGAAGAGTTGGCGGCGTACTTTGGTAGATGGAGGGGCGCAGAGAGAGACGCGTGGAGAGCGCTGATTGGGGCGAGCCTGGTTCCGGGCTCGAGCTCGTGTAGGCGAGCTCGAGCTGGCGCGAGCTGGAGTGCTCGTGCTGGTTCGGTATTACGTTGAATCCGGAACAGTCAGTCTGTCCATCCATTACCATAGAAACTGGTAATTTTGTCTCGAATATTTGTAATTTTCACTACAAAATTTCTCTCCGTGTACGATTGTCAACATCAACTATTTACTGAAATAACAAAAGCGTTTTTGGGCAACAATGAAAAGAATCTATTTTTTCTTGATGGGCCTGTTGAAACTGGAAAAAGTTATTTGTTAAATACATTGATCATGTTTTCACATAATAAAAATTATTCTGAATTATCAGTTGCTTGGACTGGTATTGTTGCTAATCTATTAATTAATGGAAAAACAGCGCATACTGCATTTAAATTACCATTTCAAATAAACGAACGATCAACATGTAATGTTTCGCACAATTCAATGAATGCAAATTATATTAAGAATGTAGATGTATTAATTTGGGATGAAATTGCTATGAACAACAAATATGCGTTTGATACATACATTTGTATGTCAAAATACAAAACCATTTGGTGGTAAAGTAATAATTGTCCACGGTGATTTTAGACAAACATTACCAATTGTGCGTCATGGTAGTAGAGCTCAAATAGTAAGCTTCTGTGAGAAGTTGTAAAATATGGCTACAATTTCATTATTTGAAGCTACATAAAAATATGAGAATATCTAACGATAACATCTTATTTAAGAAATGGTTTTTAATTGTAGGGGAAGGACAATATTCTACCAAATTCGAAAGAAATAATAACCTTTTAAAAATACCACCTAATTTTTTATCCAATGGTGATCTAATTACTGAAATTTTTGGAAACAAAATTAATCCGTTTGATATTTCTATGAAAAATAAAGTAATTTTATGCCCGACAAATAATCATGTTCTTAAAATGAATAATAAAATATTAAATCGATAAAATGATGACTGCAAAGAATATTTAAGTATTCAGACTATTGTAGATGATAAAAATGAATGTTTAACCCTTTTTTAACGCTTCTTAAACCTTTTTAAACCCCTTTAACTCGTTTAACCCCTTTTTAACCCTTTTAACCCTTTTTAACCCTTTTAACCCCTTTTTAACCCTTTTTTAACCCTTTACTTAACCCTTTATAAAAATGAACTACTGCGTAAAGATGGGCGTCCGGACGGACGGACGGACGGACGGGCGGATGGATATTTTGGCTTTTTAATATATAGTAGAAGTAGATAGATGTACACATGATTATAAAATATGAACTTTATGACAACAGCTAAGTTGACTTAATGTTGTCATCACAATGATATCTTTGTAATAAATAAAAATGGGAGCGTCCAGCAGAAACGGGCCACCTAGCGCGCGCGGTGCCTTTTTTCGCGTAAAAGGCGCTCTGTTTAACTCGCTCATAATCGTATGTTGCGTCTTTGAAAAAAAAACCAAGGACCTATATCGATAGATTTTTTTCTGCTCTTTCCAATTGCGCCATTATTTTTATTGCGAAACGCGTTCTTCCGGACGAAAACTCGAGTTGAATATTGAAAGCCATTTTTCTCAAAGTATATCATGTTTTTTTTTCAAAATAAACTACACCATTGGAAAGTACAACTCTTAAGCTTCAAAACCCTATCTTGAAGAAGTTGGAGAAATAAAGGGTTTAAAAGTAACAACATGAAAAAGACAGCGCCGAGAGTCCGCGCGAGCCCCTCGCGCCTGTGCGTACGGCACGTTTAAGTGCACGCTCTATTCAATTCGCTAATAATCGTGTACCAAGTCTCTGAAAAAAGAACTAAGGACATATGTCGAGAGATTTTTTCCTGCTCTTTCCAATGGTGCTATTATTTTTATTCCGAAATGCTTCCTTCTAGTTGAAAATTCCATTTGAATGTTTAAACTCTATTTTTTCAATAAAATATCAGTCTTTTCTTCCAAATGAATTATATTCTTCAAAAGTACAAGTCTTAAACTATAAAATATTATATTTTTAAGTTGAAACATGAAAAGTTCAAAAATAGTAAGATCAAAAAGACAGCGGCTGCCCGAACTTTTTACGCTATGCTCAAGGGCGGATTAATACACGCGATGTGCTATTTCGCCCTTTCTTTTTTGTAAATATAAAATGTTTTGTAACTTACAATGCCAATGCGTGGACATAATTTTGTGGAT
The DNA here is from genome assembly GCA_036365515.1 of Torymus aiolomorphi. NCBI lineage: Eukaryota > Metazoa > Arthropoda > Insecta > Hymenoptera > Torymidae > Torymus > Torymus aiolomorphi. Next base: position 19,483,358 of record CM070877.1, on the reverse strand, counting down.
CTAGTTGTAACAGTTAGTATAATATTACAATGAACTTTGTTCATTTATATAACAAAATTTGAAAAACATAATATATTAAACATAAAAATATCCATGAACGCACTGAAAGCAGTGAAACAGAAATTTAAAATAACCTTATAGATTGTTTAATCTGGCATAACAATATTACCTTTTCCTTTAAATTCTAATTTTTTTACATTTTTTTGATTTTATAAGAATTGTCCTTTTTGCGACATCCGCTTCTTTCTTTGTTTGAGTTTTAAGTACTTTTTCTGTTTTGATCGGTGGATATAATTGAGAATCTTCTGACGCTGAAAATCTTTTAAGTTCTAACTTTTTGGCATTATTTAATAATTTAATACAATGAACCAAATGAGTTCCAGGTATTGTCTTAGCTGAGGCTAGCCTGTTTTGTAGCTTTTCTGTAGCCTTTAAGTAATCGTCTTTTGATGAAACTTAAATGACACTTAAACGTGCCGTACGCACGGGCGCGAGGGGCTCGCGCGGACCCTCGGCGCTGTCTTTTTCATGTTGTTACTTTTAAACCCTTTATTTCTCCAACTTCTCCAAGATAGGGTTTTGAAGCTTAAGAGTTGTACTTTCCAATGGTGTAGTTTATTTTGAAAAAAAACATGATATACTTTGAGAAAAATGGCTTTCAATATTCAACTCGAGTTTTCGTCCGGAAGAAAGCGTTTCGCAATAAAAACAATGGCACCATTGGAAAGAGCAGGAAAAAATCTATCGATATAGGTCCTTGGTTTTTTTTTTCAAAGACGCAGCATACGATTATGAACGAGTTAAACAGAGCGCCTTTTACGCGAAAAAAGGCACCGCGCGCGCTCGGTGGCCCGTTTCTGCTGGACGCTCCCAAATATAATACAACAATTAAATTATATTAATAATAAATTGGTCTTTTAAGCAATGTCAAGTCCAGTGTGCTTAGCGATCCATTTATAATATTTGTGGACTCTAGTGTAAATGCCAGGGTAGAATGTGGATCCACATTCCATACCAGAATATACAACGCCAGCCAGTTGACCATTAATAATGCTTGGACCGCCAGAATCATTTTGGCATGCATCAGTAGCTCCCTTACCAGCGCAGAACATATTGTTTGTGATAGGGTTACGAATGTATCTTCGTGCACAAGTTCTCTAGTCCACGATAGGAACTTCGGCAATCTTCGAAACAGTAGAAGCAGTTTGGTATTCCTAAAATTTTGTTTAATAATTATTAAATTTAAATAACAGACAGAAATTTAAGATGCAATGAAAAAATAAAAAAAAATACATGCCCCTTCCTTTCCATACCCAGAAATTTTCAAAGCATCTTCCTGCATCTCTTGCTGCATAAGCACATTGTTATTAAAAAACTTATAGTCTTGACTCTAGGACAGTTAATATATACATACAATTTAAAGAATAAATAGCAGGCAGTTTTATAATCATTTGGTTGGGCAATGAAAGTTCTCAAAAAATTTTGTCAAGTAAACTTAATTTAAAAACAATAGTGCACAAATCGCTTGATTCGCGACTAGCGTGTGATATGCTACTAAAACTATTCAAAGTGAAATATTTTTCAACATAAAAATTGTATAAATAACATTTTTGTCATACGTGTTCGTAAAGTCGTACATTATGGACACGTATAACAAAAAATAATGTTCGTAAAATGTTACTTGATGACCTAGTATCGAAAAGTACTATTATGGACTGAATTGAACACTTTCCTCCTTATAATTATATGTAAATAAAAGGTATAAAGTTTATATGTTGAATATAATGAATAAATATTCACGAACAAAATAAATAACTAATTCTAATGCACACATAGTTGACTTATGTTGAAAATGGAAGGTTAGTTTTGTTTACAACGATGTTGGTAAGACGGGCATAAACGAAAAGAAAAATCTCCCGTTTATTAAAGTGGAACTGATATTCTATTCTGATATGATAAACCAGCTTTAAAACAAATCGATTTTCTACTTTTTCTGGAAAGGAGTTTCCACTTTTCGGCTACGTGCCATAGAAAGGAGACAAGTGAAAAGATCGACGTTTCAAAAAGAAAATTCTTCTTTTGTCAATGCAATTTGAACTTTCCAACAGTCGTAAACCAGTTGATTTAACTGATTCATAACGATGCATGACATTAGATTAAAATTATTTTTTCTGTGTTCATAAGATTGTATAGTGAAAATGTTTATATGGAAGAATTGTTAATACTTACAAGAAACAATGATCTGCTGACAAAATCCACGATTCAGAAATAATTGATGCACCACACTTCCACCTGTGATTGTACTCGAAATTAGCCTGCACAAAAACCACCATGCGAAGTTAAAAGTTTTTATCAAAAGAATTGAAAATTGAAAACTAAAGTAATTTTGAATATACCTGGTGAGGTAAATCCGTGATTTTCATAACTTTTCCGCCAATTATTTTGTTTTTAACTGATGGATCTTCATCTTTTTAATTTTTAATAATAATATTATTAATAATATTATGCAATATATGTATGTTTGAGGTGACTGTTAAAGTTGATATATACTTACTAACATAAAAAGAATTCGCATAGGATAGGCACAATAAAAAGTATAGAAGTTCCATGGTTATAATACTACAGAAAAAAAAAGTTTTTTTTTGGCTTATATCGTCGCGCGGTATGAAAAAAGTCAACTTTGAAGTTACAGACGAAGAAAAGCCAAAAACGTGTCTAAGGCGAAGAAAAGCCAACAAACGGCGTTGCCGCAAAAAAAAAGCCAATTTGGGCCCCCCAGACGAAGAAAAGCCAGTTTGGCTTTTCCCGGGCGAAGAAAAGCCAGTTTGCACCGTCCCTGGACGAAAAATTCCAACTGACGACATTTCGCGCGAGAAAAAAATCCAATTCTGTTAGCGAAAATACTTTTACGTACGCGTATTGATAAATAATGCTGTATATTATGCTTGTAAAAATTATCACAATACAATTACTATTAATACTATTAATAAGCGGTTCTAGGAATCCCGAATCAGTTTACTGATAATTCCAGTTTTTTTATCATTGTCTTTGATCATTTGTCAAAAACACTTCAAGTTGTTCATGAATGATAATGTACACGGAATTGTACATTTATTGTGCTACTTACACAGAAAAACTCTTAGGAACGTAGTAGCCGTGGCCGGTGGCACTACTGCGTCAAATGCTTGGAAGGCTGCGCTGCGGGACTGCAGCTCGGAGCCGTTGTTTTTTTTTCGGATATATCCGAAAGCGTAATAAACCTGCGATTTCGAGTACACTGCGAGTATAATTCATGAATGGCGTTGCAGTACTTTTGACATAATTATGTTCAAAGCCACTGACAAACCAGGAACTGTAAGTACATTGATTCAAGATTCAGGGCCGGATTTAGAATAGTAGGGGCCCGTAGGCTGTTATGTGGTGGGGGCCTATGTAAAGAAATAAAAATGCGCAGATTTATAAAAAATGTTAAAATGGTAAAAAATAATAAAAATCATTGTTTTTTCAAGAATTTTAATTTTTTTATAACGGTCCTTTGCTTGCTTTTTTACTCGCAAATTCATTAGTAAGATCGGAAATATCTAGTTCTCGCATAATATCGTATTCAGTACTAAGCACTGTACGATCATTAAGGTTTTCTTGGGTAATAGTCGTAGAAAGTCTGTCTTTTATTAATTTCAGTTTTGAGAACGATCGCTCGCCACTGCAATTAATTGTCAATATATAATGATATATTTTTAGTATAATTTCAACATTAGGAAAACTATCTCGCACTTTCTCATGCTCTATTAACACCTTTATCATAAAACGCTCATGACTCGTTTCTTCACCTTTTTGGGAGACATAGTGATGATTATAAAATTCCCTAAAATGAATAAGCTCTGTAGCAAGATTATCATCTAAATCATCTATATACACATTGCACAGCACCTTAGCGCACTTTCTAAGTTTTTCAGTACTCAGCTCGTTAAATTTATTTAAAAATCTAAATAGATCGTGTATTTCTTTGTAAGTGCCTTTTATGTAGTGAGGAAAGAAACTGATCAATTACTGGAATAAAGCTCTGGGTCCGAAATGTTTCTGAGGGAGATAATTCAACTCCTGGTGTGTGCCCATAATCTAATAGCATAAAACGTACATTAGGTCGGCATTTACGTTTTTTCGTAGCAACATATTCATTCGTACCCGATAACTCCGCTCCTTGACGTTCAAAATCTGTAAACGAGTCGCGTTGAACCTGAATAAAAGATTTCAAAGATGTAAGTAAACCAACTGAAGTATTTAGACTTGTATCTGAAAACTGTAAACATTTGCTTATGTTATTACGTCTATCAAGAATGTCATTCCAAAAAATAGCATATATGCCAGTTTCAAGTTTGATCATTTGATTGTATAATCCGAAATCTTCACGGTTATCCTCTGACATTTCGCATAAAGTTGACTTAATTGAAGAATAACTTCGAACTACAGCTTTAGTTGCATCAGCGCGAGATGACCAACGAGTGGTACTTACTCTCTTTGGAATCGGTAATGGCTTCTCTTGTGTCGATGCAGCCTTTAAAACAGTCACAAGTATTTTTTACCTATCAGTAGAGCAAGTAAAAAAAAAAACAAAAATCTGTTCCAAAAAATTAAAAAATATTTTGGCGTTTGTACAGCTATCCATCGCATCGGTACCCACGAGATTCAGTGAATGACCGAAATAGGGAACCCAAAAGGTTAGATTATTTTCTTTCCTTACTAACGCCTGCATACCCTCAAATCTTCCATTCATAGGTGACGCATTGTCATAAAATTGGCCCCGGCAATTTTTTGTGTCTATTCCATTATCATTTAAAAAGCCAACAAGTGTATCAACGATTTCTCTTAATTTATGGCCCTTATTAGGCATAAATGACAGAAACCGTTCAACGGGATCTCCATTTTTTTCAATATAACTCTTGACAATAAATCTTGACAAGATTTCTAGAAAATGATTTTTTCCTAGAACCCTCTAAATTTGAATATGTGAAATATACTCTCAATAAGTGAACATTCACTTATTGTAAGTCCAAAATCGTTCACTTATTCAATATATGGACGGATTTGGACTAAGTGAATATTCACTTATTGAGAGTGAATTCCACTTATTCGAATTTAGTAACAAACTGGCTTTTTTTCACCTGGGAAAAGTCAAACTGGGTTTTCTTCGTCTGGGAGGGCGCAAACTGGTTTTTTTTCGTGGCAAAGCCGTTTGTTGGCTTTTCTTAGCCTTAGACGCGTTTTTGGCTTTTCTTCGCCTGTAACTTCAAGCTGGCTTTTCTTCGTACCGCGCGACGATGTATCTGGAACACTGATAAATTATTATTATTATTATTATGATGCATCATTATTATTTCAACATTTCAAATATTGTGAAATCAAAATTATAGGTATCGATAGTCATGCAGACAGTAATTGTGTATTCATATATTTGTCCAAGCTAATGCAGGATTCAATTTAATTTGATCACTAATAAAATTAATAATAGTCCCATTATAGAAGCTATTAATTAGGGGTGCAAATAATTATTAATATGCCCCGTCACCTTTCATTATTATGAAATTACAATATTATTTAAGAGGATGTCGGAATTACTGTAGAATTATAAACTTGTCGAAATACTTGTCTTTTTCACTTCATTTTCCGTTTATGATTTTTGCTGTAACGGTGATGAAACTAATTGCGTATCTTTATAAAATTTGAATTTAAATAAGCACACACTTTATTCATATCCATAACACATGGTCGGAGCGACGATTTATATCGAACGAAAGATAGATGAAAACGCAGAACATGCTGACAGCAGGGAAAACGAAATTTCCCGACTTTCGGCACTGCGCCTCGTGGGTATATAAGGCATAGGACTTTTGATTCGAACGGAGGAAAATCATCTTATGCATTATTTATCTTTCGTGCAGCGTGCATCCCGGTGGAACGCGATGAAACACGAACGGGGAAAATAGCATTGGGGGAAACTTATTTTTATTACTTGTCACTTCCACTTCTCCGGGTTCCCTTGAAACCTAAAATCCAGTTTAATTTCGCCTTCCGGAAAATTCCCCTTAAATGTAAAGCAACAAATTTCATCTGACTTGGCAATCGGAAGTGCAATTGCAGAAGAAAATATTTCATATGCTAACGTTACTCGTGAAGGGTGGCTTGTATATTTCAAGTGTAATGGTGTATGAATTTTCGGCATGTAGCGTTGGTAATACTTAGATTACCTCTTTGTAAAACCGATCTGTATTGAAAGATTGAGTTTTCAGGTTTTAATACTTTTACCATTAATTTGGTAAATTTCATTTTCGATTAAAATAAGAGGAGGGTAGCCATGCACGTTCACATAAACTTAAGTTTTAACAGGAGAGAAACTTTTATACCTATTTTATCACACATTACTTTTATTTTCCCTTCACATTCCGAGATCAAACTTTTTTAAAAATACGTAATTTATAATATGGGATCGTGATAAAAAGCAAGGAGATTTACTGACTAGATGTTTATTCAGAAAAAAAATTGAATAAAAATATAAAACCATCATTACGAATCCACAGATACGCGAGTAATCATCGCTTAAATTACTAATTAAAATCTCTCGAAAACGCACTTTATCCCATACCCCCTTCCCCCGGCCCCCTGAGACACATTTCATACGCACAACGCAACGAGAAAATTTTTTAAATAATAAATGAACCGAATAAATCTGCGTGTTCCTCACCGCACCATGAATATTGATGACCCTCTCGTAAATGCGCTCGCAACTCCCGCTATCTAATTAAATAATCGGGGAAAACGTGCACGCGCATGCGCTCACTGAAAATGAAATTATTGGAATTTTCAATAAGGCAAACAATTCAAACGATAAATCAGAACTCGCGTATTACTAGCCCGAAGGGCTTATTATCAATAGTTCGACAGAAACACTGGATTTTCGTGGTGTGCATGCGCGCGAAATAATTATGGATAAGCTTTGCAAAGCGCGCTGCGGTTCATTAGAGCAGCGCGTGCGCGTGTGTTTTCCAGTCTGTCGCTTTGGCGGTGGACGAGCGCGCGCGCCGTTTTTTCAGGCACGTGTTCGTTTGACCGAAGAGGCGGGGTAATTAGGTGCGGAGCTGCGGCGAAACGCAGTGTGGGCTTTGTGTTATTAAATACGACAATTACTGTACGAGCTGCCGTTCGTGTAATAGGAATTATGTTTGTATATGTGTATTGACAATTTATTAGGGTTGGACCGAACGTTTAACACGACTACTCTTGTAAAATTTCAATAGTTATACCTTCGGCGGAATGAATGATAGGTTAGCTATAAGAATAATTAATAAGTATTAGTAATAAATTTTACAGAAATGAGAAAAACTCATTGCATATTTAATGGCGTACTCTTCTCAGATTAAGGATGTATTGGCTATACAATCGGGGTCAGAAGTTAGTTTTTATTTAAAATATCAATAATTTGTTATACGGGATTGCTTTTTCTTTTTTATTTGATTATGTGGGAGGACATAAGACCAATAGTCGAAGCTCCCAAAATAAGAAATCAGATAAAAATTTTTGAAGTATTTCGACTTTTAAAAATCATATACATTTTTAATTTCATTCATCAAGGCGCCGCATCTTCAAATTTTATCCGATTCTTGGTTTTTTGGTCTTATTTTGTCCAGGGGATAATTATTAATAGAGAGACCCACAAACTCAAAAATAAAAAAACTAACTTTATATTTAAAATAATAAACATTTTAAAGTGTACAGACAACTTAAAAAATGAGTTCCTTTTTTATAAAACTAAACTTTAATAAAATATTTTTAATTTTTGAGTTAGTGGGTCTATTTATAATTCTTCCCTGGATAAAATAAGACCAAAAAAACGAGAATCGAATAAAATTTGAAGATGCGGCATCTTGATGAATGAAATTAAAAATGTATTAAGATATATGATTTTTAAAAGTGGAAATACTTAAAATTTTCGTCTGATTTCTTATTTTAGGGGCTTATATTGCTCATTTCACTGATTTCTCTAAACTTATTTAATAAAAAAGTAGCAAATATGGTTTTATATTTAATTATTAATAATTTTAGTAATACTGATATTCGACGCCGATGTAGTATAGCTCATACATCCTTAAGAAAACTTCGGAACAGAATTCGATATTACAAAGTAACAGTTGTAATATTTTATTAATTTCAGAAATTTCAGAATTTCAAATAAAATAATCTTTATATAACGATAAAAATGAAATCATCTAAATTTGATATAAGGTTAACATTAGAAGTTATTTAAAAATTTTCATTCTTCGCTATCTTCTTAATTTCAAAAGTCTCCTTATTGTTCAATTTATCAAAATTCACATGTCAAGTTGAAAACACAAGTATTGATTCCTGAATACGAGCATTAACAACTCGTTAATCTTGCGCCATTGAAACCGCACAGTTGGAGAGCGAGGCCTTAAACTTCAAGCCACCCTATAGCTTTAGTACCGGCATTTCAACCTACTGTAACTGTAAGATAGTGTAAGTGTTATTATGCCCCATTACACGGTTTCTGCAGCGTTAACGCTGACCTGTGAATTTTCAATTTTCATACCTCTATATAGTTAAGCCGCGAGCTTTTATCTTACAATTCACGTTTAGAAAGTATAACATAAATGGATTTATTATTAATAAAGTTTAAAACTAGAATTAAGTGAATTCGTTTGAGGTCTTAATAAAATAAATGAAATTAAATTGCAAGTTTAAGGGGGTGCCGCACTATACTAACACTGTTAAGTAATTAATATAATAATATAATAGCGATTTACGCACGGAGAGATATTCTATAGTTAAAATTACTAGCGTTCGCTAGTGATTTTGTCATAGACTGACTAAAATGGACTTTTTATGAGATTTTTAATAAATTTTACGAGGCACAAAATAATTTTTATGATTCACATTCGAAAAATTACAATATTATATGGTAAGATTTATTTTGTATCTTGTAAAATTTATTTTGTGCCTCGTAAAATTTATATTGTGCCTCGTAAAATTTAATTTGTGCCACGTAAAATTTGTTATAAATCTCGTAAAAAGTCCATTTTAGTCAGTCTGTGACAAAATTACTAGCGAACTATAGTAATTTTAACTATGGAATTTCTCTTCGTGCGCCTTGAAGAAATTCATTTGCCCTGCGTAATCCTGTAATACATCATTCTATAAAGTTTCAAGGCAAAAAATCGACGACACCTTTGTTTATTTTTGGAACGAAAATTAACGAAAATTCACCAAATTTCGTTCCAAGAATAAACAAAGGTGTCACCTTTTTTTTGTCTCGAAACTTTGAAAAACAATGTATTAGAGGATTACGCAGGGTAACTGAATTTGTTTAAGACGAAAATCGTTAATATAAATAAAAAAATAATAATTATTTTGACATGTTCAGCCGATAAAACAAGATTAACGGTAAAGTAGATCTATTACACCCTCGTAAGTATTTTTTTAATTTAAGTCACACTGTTGATAAGCATTTCGAAGGAACTTTCAAGATTAGCTCTTATCAGAATGTTTAAAACTTGTCAGAACTAAATATTCCAGCTTTGTACAATTATATAAAAATACTTTATATCCAGTACTCTTGACCGTCGACGGATTATTTTCAACGAATTTTTCACAAATTAAAAGCATTCTTTGTAATAATTTCCATTCACTTTGACTACGCCGAAATAAAGTCGGTCGCTAAAAAAAATTAGCCAGCTAACCTCGTCACGAAGTTTTCTAATTATAACCACCTGGCGTCCCTTTACGACAGCTCATGTACACGCGCGCGCGCGCGCAACATGTTAATTATTTTTACCGAGGTAACATAAAGAACTTTGCACGGCTGGGCGAGCGCAAATTGTAAAAGCTAAAAGTTAAAGTCCCTCATGAACGAAAGGCAGCACACGCTGCCTCCTTTGAGCACTTCTCCCATACACGCGTGTACCTTACCGGCTGAGAATACGTGTATATACCTATATATATATATATATATATATATATATATATATATATATATATATATATATATAGGTATATACACGTATTCTCAGCCGGTAAGGTACACGCGTGTATGGGAGAAGTGCTCAAAGGAGGCAGCGTGTGCTGCCTTTCGTTCATGAGGGACTTTAACTTTTCTCTCTCGCGTTAAATTTTCAAAACGCAATTTCCAGCTCTGCACAACTTTTGTCTGACAATTATGACGAGAAGTTCGCGTCCTCTTTGATCGAGTTGTGCTACGCAGTGCGTTATATATATATATATATATATATATATATATATATATATATATATATATATATATATATATATATATATATATATAACGCACTGCGTAGCACAACTCGATCAAAGAGGACGCGAACTTCTCGTCATAATTGTCAGACAAAAGTTGTGCAGAGCTGGAAATTGCGTTTTGAAAATTTAACGCGAGAGAGAAAGAGAGAGTAGAAGTTATAGGCGCAGTGACACGTCTCGAAGTGGCTGCTGCTGCTGTTAATTACGTACGCCGGTGAGTGTACTATGTATAGGGTCAGTATAGCTGCAGCTGGCGTCGAAAACAAAAGCAAGTGTGTGGGTATATGTGTGTACGCGCGCACGTAAAGGAAGGAAGATAGGATGGAAGCAGGAGGAGCAGCCGTCGAAGGAGGTTATAAGGCGATCCGGATAATCCCGTAATCCGGCAGCGGCTGTCTGTCAGATTACGACTTCGCCGCCAGTCCTATATATCCCATCTCCTTCGCTGAGCTTTTGTATCGTATTAGCAGGCCGCGCGCGCGGAGATGCAAATGCTGCCGGACGCTGAATGTATATGTAGCGCGTGACGCTGCCCGATGGAATTGTATTGGCGGGAAAGGCGACTTCCCTCTTCTATTCTAGTAGTTGTCGCTCTTTAGCTTCTTCCTTTGCTGCCCGCTCGTCGGGGATTTGTTCATTGGATTCGAGGGAGATGCGAAGAAGAAGGCGCGTAAGAAGAGAGGCGATAAGACGCGAAATTGGAGATTTGCATGGTTGGGGGGAGCTCTGATAAGATGAGGAAGGATAATGCTTTGTGAGAACTTAATGGGCTAAAAATAATTGCGTCAGCTCTATTTTACTGTTTGCTGCAAATTCTCGCAACGGGGGGTATTTTCTGCTGGAGAAGGTATTTTTGCGTTGAACGAGAAAATGCGTGTGAAGATTTTGTAAACTATTAGTTAATTGTAATGATCGTCTTGGAAAATTGTGCTAAATAAATCGTTTGTAAGTGTGACTTCGAAATACTGAAGAAAACGAAGAAACTTAAAATATTATGATTTGTTTCACTGAAGAACAGTTCACTAGAGGACAAAAATATGTAAAATAAATAAAATGTATGATTATTGATAACAGCAAAATTGAAATTATGAAATATTTTAGTTTTAAAACTTAAAAATTTTTAAAGCATTATACATAATCAATGAAAATGTTAGAAATGCAATTATTTTCATTCGCTAATTACCTATGTGGAGAGAATATATAGTGTAAAATAATTTATGATTTTAGCATCGATCAATATTCATGTTTCCAGGCCATTGATGGTACAAACTAATTAAAGACTTTGTAGCACGTCGATTATCTATAATTAGAATCATCTACTGCTTACAGAATTTAATTTTCAATTAACGTCGCTTATCGTTTAATGGTGAATAGTGGACGACAAATTGATTGGCAACTAACAATCTATAATTGTACAGTAGTGGAGAGATATATACCATTTCGAGATTAAATTTTTAAATATCCGTTTAATTCCGATAGTCAAACGACCATCATAATGAAAAAGTTCGTCCCGTATCGATCTTCATAGATTGTACGAAAATTAAATAACACAGGTTCACAAATTTTAATTTTCGGTTGACGTGAGCAAACACACGTGCTTTACAGATATGTTGGGCTGCTGAACTAAAATCCGTTCAGTATTTGTATCCATCACGTCCAAATTTTTCGTCAATTGCATAAATGTGTTCACTCAAAACTCCTAAAAGTCACGATCCATTTTCTGTTATATTTTGTTAAAATTGAATACATTTTGGCAATCGACTAAATATGTGGACGTGATGAGTAGAAATACTGAATGGATTTGAGTTTAGCAGTTAACATGCTCACGTCAAACGAAAATTAAAATTTGTGAATCTGTATAGGTAATTATAGATACAGCCGCTAAAGTAAAAAGTGACTAATATTTAACCATTTAATAAGTTGTAAAAAGTAGTATAGTTTTGAAATTTCGTGTGCAGTGTTGCCGAAAAAACGGGATTCTTTACAAACAATTGCTTTCTACCCATACTAATGTGTAAAGCTAGTGTCAATAAAAACAATAACAATTTATATAATAAAATTGTAAAGTTTTCTATCTGGATCTTCTAACTCTTTCTTCGATTTGGATTAAACCTTATAGTTTTGTAGAACCTTAGCTTCTAATTTGTCTATGTTTAGGTAACAATGAGTAATTAATGTATGAACCAGTCTGGACGGGCATTCTGAATTAGATAAAGCTTGGAAATTGGAATATGAGAGGTCTTTTAGAGCTGGTCTGACTTATTTTAAAGAAATATAACAATGTTATTGCTCTCAGCGAAGTCAAACATAAATTTCGCAGAACACCATTGTTATTAGAGGTTTTCATCATATCAAAATTGATAGAAATGATGGGACTACCATACAAATATTATAGTAGTACCTACGTTAGAGAAGAATTATCAATACATGTACAATCAAATTAATGAAGTTCCTGAAAGTTTCGAATACATTGTATCTAAAATTTATAAAAGTAATTTAGTTTTTGAAAAGTACTACTTAATGCAGATGATAATGACACTGGCATATTCACATCGGGCTCAAACTCATTAAACGCAAAAGCTCTACTGAAAATATTGTCCTCAGTCGCTTATACCCAAAAGGTGGATGCGATATTAAATAGCTAATAAAGATTTTTTTAAATTTATGTACTCTCTAATATTAGATTTGATTTATTAAATATCGAAGAGATAACTATTGTTGGACTTTTACAGTAAATTTCTAGTATAATATTATGTTTCAAACCGCGTTTCGAAATTTGATTAAAAAATAAGTAAAAAGTTATATAGATACTAAAACTTGATCTTTCACAAACTTTTTTATACTGCGGGATTTCTTTAGAGCCAGTCAACGAAATGGCTTGAAATTTTTTGCGAATCTTTGTTATTTCTTTACTTACTATAGTATAAAAAAGAACTTTCCAAAAAGAGCGAATCATATGCCGCGCCCTTTGATAACATAACAAACTTTTAAATCATTCCGTTGACTGGTTCTAAAAGAATCTTGCAATAAAGCTATATTCAGTCTATAAATAAGAGTTCTACAAACGAGTATATTTATAAAGGACCAGAAGAGCAATATTAACTTTTTATGGGTGAAAATTATAGCTTACAAACTAACTTATAAACATGAAAAATTTCACATTAAAATACTTTAATTAAAATTTATAATTAGGGAAAATATTTGTTGTTTATTTTTCTACTTCAATCACAGCTCGTCTTAACCATTTGAGAATGTTGGTTCTTTTTGGTGATTGTAAAACTAAAGTCAGTAATTATTGGCATTATAAAGTAACTTTATTGGCGCAGTTTATACCAACCCTTCAATGGCTGGGACATTATTGCCCTCAGATATTGACAATAACATAAAATAAACTCATGGAGAATTATGGTGATATAATATACGTAAGACCTTAGTAAGAAGTATACAGACATTTTTTAAAAAATGTGTCAACACGCAATAGTGTGCAGTAATTGTTTAAACTCAGATTTATCTAATAAATTCTAGAAAGCCAATCCTTTGCAAAACAAACTTTTTGTTTAAAATAAAAATAAATACTAATATCACAAATCCTCTGTTTACTATTTTTGGAAACTCTCCTAATTGCGTTAGCAGCTATTTCAAGCTGAAACTAGATACAAATATATCAAGTGACTGTATTATTATTTGTAATAAATACGATAATAGTATTGTTACATAATTGTGTAAAAATTGAAACTATTGTAACAACATTGCTACTGTATTGGAAATAAACATAGCTCATATATTGGTGATACATTAGTACAACAATTGCAAGACTATTGGCTCTATTTGCCTTGGATGTTATTGCCGCTGTATTGCTCATATCTTTACATTTAACTATATAAAAAAAATTCTCAGGTAGATTCGAACTAGGAATCTTTGGATTACTAAGGTAAAGGAGGCAGTACTGGGACAAAACCTATTTTGAGACCAGAAGTGGGACAACAAGTAAAAAACTACGATGAACGATTAAGGTGATAAAAGCATTACTTCATTAGTATTCTTTATGATGTTAGCTACGTAGTCACTTCATTATTGTGTTGATTTACTTCTTAAACTAATGTATAACAAGATTCAAACTTTTTGAGGTTATGTTTGAGCTGTACGCATAGCGAAAACTTTATCCCACTATAGGTACCTCCCATAATAATTCCCATATCGTAGTAGTGGGACAGGTTTAAAAAGTATTGTCCCACTACTGCGTCAAATGGGCGTCCCACTACCGGTCATAAATAAGTTACCGTGTCCCACTACACTAGTCGATAGTTATTTTCTTTTAATGAGATTCTTTTAATGCACCAACAACGGAAGAAAGCATCTTTTTTTCTTAAAATAAACCTTGAGACACGAGTTACCCGCTGAGGTAATTAGTTTTTATGTATTGTGCTTAGTTTTGGCAATAGAAAAGATTATAAAAAAAGTATGCTCAAAACTGTCCCACTACTACCTACTTTACCTTATATAGACTTGCTCGCTACCCACTGAGCTATTTCGTTGTTTCTGTCAATGAACGAAATGAAGGTTAAAAATTGAAATAAGTTTATAGTTGGATCATTTGTTTTGAAGTGATTTAACCTCTATATTGTTCATTGACAGAAACAACGAAATAGCTCAGTGGCTCGAGGGGAAATGAAATCAGTCTAGCCTTACTTGAAATCAGGCCTTGATCAAGCTTCTTGATTAAGGTGGTTCTCCAGGTATTGAAGATATCTAAAGGGTTACTGAAATTTTGCATAACTATTAATTAATACTTCAAGAAATTGTATCCGAAAGTTTAGGTCAGCTTGCCAGAGAAAAATTGGAGAAAAACTATTTTAAAAACGGCAACTGTAACATAGTCTCACATGGCCCGAAGGTTTAAGGAGGCCGGAAGTGAAAGGTTTTTTCATTGATAGAAATCTATCATAAATTTGAAAAATGAGATTCTAATAGTTTTGTATGTAAGCTTTCAAAATATGCGAAGGAAAACACAGGTTGCCAGGCAAAATCATAAAATATTAAGTATTAAATTTGGCGATATCTCGTATAATAAACACAAGAAATATTACTATATGATTATTCGAATTATGTCCAATGGTTTTTGACCATTTTCCTTTTTATTTATCAATATTATTTTATAAATTGTCCTTTTCTGTGTCCTCTTTTTATCCTAGGTTTATTTATACAAAAACTTTTTTTAGATTTAGATTCATCTTTTTTTGTAAAATAGTTAATATGTACTATCTTAACCTACACTTGCATGTCAGAAAGAAACAGCACATAAACAAAGAAGCTTAATTGACTTTACTACGTAGTCAAACTGACTTTAAATAAGTAGTTTAATATTTGCATTAAATAACTTATATGAACGCAAACTGCCATACCTTTCTTAGAAAATATAAAAAAGATTATTAAATCATTTTCGATCTATATTTGATTAGTTTTTAGAAGAATTTTTTTGCACCACTCATTTGACTAAAGAGTTGCTGGAGAACCTCCTTAAAGCCCAATCAGAATGGTGACGCTTTTTTTATCAAGCTTTGAATTGATAAGTTATATTTCCCCGACGACCGATTTAATTATACTTCATAACCTCATTATTTACAATAATTAATTATCGTTGTTTACATATAATTTTTTAAAAATACAGAATTAAATGTTTTTTTTTTAATTGAAAGTTTTATTCAATGAGAAAACGATGAAATTATATTTATCATATTTATCATATATGTAAATGTTAACATGCGTATTTTTAATTATGGGGAATTACACATACAAAATCTTATATTGTAACAATTACAATATAAACATTTGTTCATAAATGTATATCTTGTAACTGTTATAGTACTAGTATTCTTTGAAATATAGTATTCTTAATAATATCACTGCCTCAATAATGGAGTCTAGGTGGTGCGCACCGTAGGTTTTTGCGTTTTAGAACCAGGACGGAAAGTGGAAATTTCGGCCAGGAATTATGAAAAACTATTTTCACCAGGGATTGTTCTGAAAATTTAGATTATTGTATAAATCTAACATTTGTTAAATACAAAGCTGCCGTAACATTCTCACAACTGGTTTTGGTAAGATTGATCCTATCGTACGTATATGTTAACTATAATATTATCGTTTTCTCAGTGTTGTAATAAATATATTGTGTTGTAACGAGTTTAATTTGCGTTTAATTATCTCCTATCCAGGCTCAATTATGTTAGAAGCTCTCATTTAAACTTGTACAAAGCCAATGACGTAAGCTATGTAAGTGATTTCACTAAAAATTCAACAGCTTAATACTGTATAAAATAGTTAAAAAAAATAAAGTGCATGTAACATTGTTAATAAAAACATTTTAATCCCTACCGCACGATACAAAAATTAAATTT
The DNA here is from genome assembly GCA_036365515.1 of Torymus aiolomorphi. Lineage (NCBI taxonomy): Eukaryota > Metazoa > Arthropoda > Insecta > Hymenoptera > Torymidae > Torymus > Torymus aiolomorphi. The sequence continues at coordinate 19,466,637 of CM070877.1, read as the reverse complement.
TAACAGCAGATAATATTGTTCTACAAGTATAAGAGATTATTCTAATTTGAATCTATGACAAATTTTCATTTGTCAAATCCGAGCTCGACTAGAAAAGCGTCACCATCTTGAGCCGGTGTTAATCAGTATCTTGATCAGGACTGAATCAGTACAATCAAGATCTTGATCAAGGCCTTATTTTATATTTCTGGTCGTGGGGTAGCGAGCAAGTCTAGTAATTGAAAGATACCTATAGTTCGAATCCACCCGAGAATTTTTTTTTTATAGTTAAATGTAAAAAGATATGAGCAATAGAGTGGCAATAACACCCTAGGCAAATAGCGCCAATAGTCTTGCAATTGTTGTACTAATGTATCGCCAATATATGGGCGATATTTATTTCCAATACCGTAGCAATGTTGTTGCAATAGTTTAAATTTTTAGCTCGCAGTATTGACGAACCGCTACATTCACTCAACTAGCCACAATAATATTATCCTCTGCAGTAATCAACTGCGGAGAAATGTAATAACATCGCCATCAATGTAACGCCAATACGATAGTTCGGCGGTGAAGCTATTTTCTATATACGCCGCTCGTCGCCTCGCCTTCCGACCGACCGACTACTACGCGAGCCAATCTAATCCGACCCCGCCTCGGGTGCTCTCTCCGATATGGCTTCCTCTCTCGCTGCTGCGACAAACAAGAAATGGCTCGGCAAGGTCCTCTGCAACGAGCGGGTGGAGGAGGGCGAGGAGGGGGGAAGAGATCCGAGGTTAGCCCCGTGGAATTCGGTTATGTGTCGGGCTGGTCGTTCCGCTATTCGTTCCTCTCGCGAGTATAGCTGTTAGCAAGAACGCCGCGCAGCGACCGAAAAAAGGATATCTTCCGTCGGCGCGCCGCTGAATTATTCATGCAATTATTTTGACGCGGTGGGCGGCTCTCGCCACCGACTTGGGGTCGGAAAAACTTGTTGCGGTCCTGTAATTATGATCTGTTCCACGTTTAACTTGCTTTTTTATTACCTGCGTGTAGAGTCAGCTTTCCTTCATTAATAGACATCACTATAGTGTAATTAATGATTAGCTATCGTTTCCAGGCAATATTATTGAATCCTCTTTGCTACAAAAATAATTAGCTATAATACTAATATTTTTAGTGCACAACTTTTACTATAAACGAATTACCAATTAATACGGTATAACAATAATAATAATATCAATAATAATAATAATAATAATAATAATAATATCAATAATATTGTCACTGTTAACCAAAAGACCAATGTTATAGCAACGCTTATTGAGATATACGCGTGCTCGGCAATGGCGCGAACATAAATAATAAGTCAACAGCGGGCTCTCTGGTCGCGAAAAATTTCGCGCAACATGTTTCAATTTTCGCTAGTGGCTGTGCACCTGTCGCCACGTGCAGCGCAACACTTTTACCTTTATTCCTTTATCGTTTTTAATTTGTTACGCAGGCATGAAGGCGACGAAGTCGTCGCTTAAGATCGTATTTTTAGCACCTCGTTCATTTTACCGCTGTAGCGCAATGAAGGGGAAAAGTTTCACGGGACCGTTTCATTTAGGATTTCTGAGAGTGAAATGTTACCAACATTGGGCAGCAACAAGGTATACGAAATTTTGTACTCTTATAAGTAATAAAAAGTTTTTTCACGTGTTTTCGTCTAACAAATTAAGGCATGAATTACAATCCTTCTGTGTTTTGTGTAGTTAAATAATTAACGATTACACAAATTGTATGTATATAGAATAAACACAACACAAAATGTGCATTAAACTCCATTTACTTTACATTAGTACTACACAAATAAATGTGTTACTAATTCTGTTTTTGGCACAAAACTTGTATCAAAATCGAATCTCATTTTCAACTATGCAATAAAACAACAATAAGATTTTTCTATATAATTTTATTATACGGAGCAATCATCTACGCACTCTCTCGTTATTAAAACAAGAAATACATACCTTTTTGCGTTTGTCAAACTTCTCTCAATTATAGGCTTTTGTCCAAATCAATAATTTGTATGATTACTAAACATTTTTAGAAAAAGTACCTTTCCCACTGCGTCCAAGAAACCATTGCTTCCTCACCCTGATCTCTCCCTCCTTGTATCGAAATCATTCGATATCTAAGGGGGTAGCATGTACCGTACGATATCGGATCGAAAAGGATACAATGAACTACTTTAGATAAACCGACTTATAAAATTTAAAATAGTGTATTATAATATTATAATATATTTAATATATATATTTTAGGTACGTAAGGCTTTAAATAACAGTTCGAGCAAAAGATGCTATTTATGTAATAATACGATTTCAAAATTCAATAATATACCAAAAATGCTCAAAGTAAGTATTACAGTTGAAGCTTCAAAATAATAGTTCTCCAATTTTAGATGCACGAATTCGCTTCATGGAGCTAGTACTTCATGTTTCATATCTAATGGAATTAAAGACATGGAGAGTTAGTATACATTTAATTATGACAATCAATTAAAACCATAAACAAGATTTTGAATCCAAAAATATTATGTGCATTTCAGTAAAAAGGATAAAAAAAATAGCTTATTCAAGATAAACTACGACAATCCATTGGAATTTTAGTAGATGCATCAACGCAAAGTGCTAGGAACACTGACGATAGGAACACATCTCGGACATTCTTCAACAATATTGATACTGTTGCTGAAGTTAAAGGTACATATTTGAAAAATCTTTATTAAACGCCTTTTTTATTCTTTTAAATAAATATTCTACTCACATAAAACATATTATAATATTTTATCACTGCATTTTCTTAAAAAATAGAATGTGTTTACTGTATTTTTATTTAAAATGATTATTCTAAATTTTTAAGGTTTTAATAGAGACTTGTTGATTCGCTTTCGCATAATCTTGGCTGTGATATCAGCTAATTACACCATCAATGTAGACGCTTTCCATACTTATTGCAAAAATGCATTTCAAAAATATATTGAACGTTATGGATGAAAAACATCGACTTTTGAGCTCGTAAACTTCTTGTTATTGCACATATCGTTAAAGGAGTTTTCCACTATAGCTTCAAAATAAAATATTGTGTAATAGATTTACATAAAAGTATAAAATTAATTTTTTGTTACCTTAAAATAATTTACAGACTTTCAATTTTCGATGTTATCTGAAATTATTAAACAAACTCCCAATAATTTACTGGCGAGTAATAAGTTTTAGATATAAATACAACATCCATAAAATATTAATAACCCTAAATAAAACAAATATAGCCACCAATTTTTCATGTGATTTATGTAAGGTCAACATCCAGTTCTTATTTAAATCAAAAAATTTTTACTTAATTTAATTTGTGCTGGTTATTGGGCATTTGTCACTGTATATTACACACAGTTTTATTATTCTCTTGTCGTTCTTAATTCGTTTGGTTCGTACCGCGCGACAAAATTGCACAAGTTACCGCTGACGGTTCTATTTTCAGCGGCTTGCTCTTTTTAGCTCGGAGTCCAACGTTGACGAATTAATAAGAGCGACAAGCGAAAAAACGAAGTTTCGAGCTGCCATTTCATTTTGAAGCTCTGGCTGGGTCTGAAAAGTCGCCTTGGTTAAAAGAAATAAGGCTCGTAAATTTTCAAGCCTCTGTAGGATGGATGACTGCTGGAAAGTTTTGTTTCATATTTTTTCATTCAAATCTTATTACTAACGAGAGTTGAAAGATACATTAAATGCGAATTTTAAACATCTATTAGCTTATGTAGTAGGTGTATATGTTACAGGATTCAACGTAGAATGTTTTCTTTTTAATTTCAACTGTTGAAACAATTAATATTTAATAATGGTTTTAAGAATAATATAGGTATATGAATTGATTTAGTTAGAACTTAGATTAATTTAGTAATTCAATTTTAAATTACATGTATAGTTAATGAAATCTATGTATTATAATTGTATATATGTATATTTATTTGCAACTTGTCATTTATATAATCATATATGTTTATATAAAATAAAATACTATGATTATTTTTCTTTTATAATATACTCTTTGCATGCGTATTTCTATAATATTTTATAGAACAGTTGATATTCGTGATCCGATGAGAAGGTCTAAAGAAAGTTAATAGTGTACACAACGGCATTCTAGATTCGGAGTCTGAAGCGAAGATGCGAAGGCCAAGCCCGCATAAAAAAAATTTTGATCATAAAAAGATAAAAAACCGCTGCCAATTCATTGGCACGTAGCTTCCTCAAACTTAATTTATTGATCCCTTTAATTAATTTTTACTTCTGATATTTAAAATTTAATACTTTATCTTGTACGGTTAGACTAACTAGGAGAGGGTCATGGGTCCGGATTCAGCTTAAACTGTGCGTTATATCTTTTTTCGTAATGAACCGATTTTTTTGGGCAGCGAACTTGATCTGAAGATATATAAAAGCTACATCTGTGCCAAATTTCAGGACGATTGGGTAATTTTTGCTCTTGTTATCGTGCGACAACGAAAACGCAAATTTTTTCTAAAATAATTTTTTTCTAAAAAACAAATGAAAATCTCCTGAAATTTTAACCAAATATAGTCTTCTATAAATTTAATAAGTGGTTAAAATTTTAAGTCGATAAATCAAGTATTTTTTGAGAAAACGCGATTCGAAAATTTAAAAAAAAAATTTTTTACCTCAAATATCTTTTTTCGTAATGGACCGATTTTTTTGGACAACGAACTCGATCTGAAGATATATAAAAGCTACATGTGTTATATTGAATGCGTTATGTGGAAAGGCTGTTATAATGTGAGGGGATGTATTTTAAAAAATTTGATAAAGACAGATTTTTTTTTTTCATTTTTCAATTTTTCAAGTTTTACATTTTTGTTAATAATAAAAAACCGTGATAACTAAAAAATTTTTCTTTTTAGAAAATATAAATATTTTAATTCTCTTTCAAATGCTACCCATCCCATTCAGATACACAGAGCCATTCTCAAGAAATACATTTTAATAATGTTTAGAAAAATTTTAACCTCAAATATCTCTGAAATTTATGAACCAATCATTTTGCCAAAAGAACTCATCCGAGAACTATCAATAATATACCTCTACAATGAATTTTGAAGCGAATAAGACAATTTTACTCTTGTAATAGTTGAACATATAAAACTCATTTTTTTCATTTTTCAATTTTTACGTTTCTGTTAATAACAAAAGAACCGTGATAGCTAGAGAATTAATTTTTTTTAGAAAATATAGGTAATTTAATTCTCTTTCGAATGCCACCCACCCCATTTAGATACATAGAGCCGTTCTCGAGAAATTACGATTTAAAAAAAAATTGAAAAAAATTTTAACCTCAAATATCACCGAAATTTATGGATCAATCCTTTTGCCCAAAGAATTCACTCGATTGGTATACAAAATCTACCCCTACAAAGAATTTCAAAGTGATTAAGCCAATTTTACTATAGTTATTGAACGACAAAAAAAATAACTTTTTTTTATAAATTATTTTTTTTCTCAAAAAATAATGAATAAAAAAACCTAAAAATTTAGTAAGTTATAGTACTTAATATCCTTTATAACAAAAAAAATATTCATGTTAATATCTTTTTTTAATTTCGAAATATAACCTATTTACAAAAAATTACGTTTTCATCAATAACTTATGACGAAATATAGCTACCGACTTTTTTTTTTTTTTTTAATTGTAGATAATTTTATCCTACATACAGAGAATTCATGATATATAAACAATATTTGTTCTAAATATTAAAAAAATCGAAAATAAAAATTTTGAAAATTAAAAAATGGCTATAAAAAAAAAAATTAAATTTTACAAAAATAGAATATTGACCCCAATTGTGGAAGCAAAATCTAAAGAAAATGATCACTCTCCCGTTAAAATCGGTCGAGTAGATCATGAGATATCAGCGTATACGGACATACACACACACACACACACACACACACACACACACACACACATCCATACGGACATTTTCTAAAAATAGTGTATTTCGATTCCAAATTTGCTAAATAACATTTCTAACACATTATCTCATAAACTTTTTTTTTACTAGGGTAGATGTCCGTATTAGTGTGGGTTTAAGAAACTCTTCAGTTTTGTCGCATAATAATAGACTATTTAAGCTGTATCCGAGATTCCGGGTGGTTTATATAGATAATAAAAGTAATAATCTACACGAAACAATTTTTTTTTATAGAAAAATATTTATATTTACGAAAGTTACAAGCAATATAAAAAAAACATTTTTGTACGCATTTGTGTGCCCTAGCAGACATCAAAGTACATTTTTGTGTGCCCCGTATTAATGTGGATGTACACGTTTGTGTGCCCCACATTAGTGTGTCTTGATAATATTATCATTGCCAACAAAATTATTTTGTTAACTGTAGTGCATTTATAATCAATTTCTAACCCTTGTTTACATTGAATGTTAATTAATTCCAATACGGTAAAAACTGCTGAAGGTCGTCAATGCGATATGAAACAACGTTTGGGCGCAGACAACCTAACCTAACTTTTCTGTTCAAGCACCGATACGAGCATGCTCGTATTGTATTTGTGCACACACAAATCTGGACAAGTCGTTTTTCACTGACCCTATTAGTAGACACCATTAATTAAATATTAAAATCAATTGAAAACCTTTATATTAAGGTTTATTATATAACGTAATATTATTTTATGATATAATCAATTGTATCCCACATTATTTAATGTTACTTTTAAAAATTATTTAATGTTACTTTTAAAAATGTCATTTCTTAGCAAGTTTGGACAAGGAAACACCGTGACACACCGCAAACCGTGAAACATATTTTTGAAAGTTCTTTTTTAATGTTATAGTAAATGAAAACAAATTAAGTAATTAATTCTATTTAAATTTAATCAACTATACTTTATGAAAAAAAATATTTTAGTGTTACGTTTTTACTCGTTCACTTCTAGGATATGTTTTAATAATAGGGCACACAAATATGGACAGGCACACTAATACGGGCCACTACCCTATCACAAAGCTTCCTCTGGGAGGAAGCAAAAGACATACGTCTAGAATGGTAGGATTTAAGATATTTTAAGATGAAATTATAACATTTAAAAGTAGCGATATAATTTGACTTTAAAATCCTAAGAAGGCTTTTTATTACTATTTTAATATCGAATTAGGATTTTGAAAATTATTTTTTAGCATGAGGTTTAGATATATTTAAGATTTTTTATAGATGAGTGGAGATATTTAAAAAGATGATGTTAATGTGATTTTGAGACAAACTTTTCTATCAACTTTATGATGTCTGAAATATGAGTAGGGATAAATGTATTAATTTTTTATTCAAAAATTATTTTTTATTAAATTGTTCAATCCCGAAGGGGGTAAAGAGTAAAAAAAGTTCTCTTTATTGTGAAGGTTTAAAGGTATTTACATATATACTATGAGAGAGTTATATTATAGCAGCCGAGAGTCCGGCAAGGCGAAGCTAAGACCAAAGTGGCTGTATGAATGTGTGCGTGAGTGAGGAGATATACGAGTACCGGGACATAGTAAACCGCGCGAAATATGAACGAGAGCAGCCCGAGCCCGCACCTACAGCAACAACGAGGAGTCATCGGTTCCGGAGGCGTGAAGCCGAGTAGCTCGGACGCCCCCGAGTCGGACATGAAGCACGTCTCGAGGCTATATGCTGCACACTAAATGGCCCTGGCCCAGCCATACCAAAAGCCTGCTGCTGCCGCTATAGAAAAGTGCTAAGACCGAGACGTTGCCAAATGTACCGGCCGGACATGCCGAGCTGCGAATCGACAACAGCGCTGCGACGATCGACGGAGCGAGCGACGGGACGAAGGGCGCTCACTCTCTGTCTGACCGTGAAATCGGACACACGCGTTCGCGATTTACCAGAGAAACTTAGTAACTTCAACAAATTAACGGTACAAATTATTTTATGGCGTGTTGGCCTGTTGTTATCTATTTGCATTTAGAGTCTTTTATTATCTTGGTTTCGCTGTGTTCGTTGAGCTCTCGCAAAGAGCTCCGAGTGTGTGTGTGAATGTTCGAGCCCAGGGTCTACTGGTGGAGCCTTGCTGACAGCGGCGACGAGCGGAGCTTCAAGGTAAGAAGCTAATATTTGGCCTGCGCGCGACCTGTTGAATTGTCTGTATCAGGATTATTAATACGCACGAATCTCGCGACGTGTATCTTGTAAATCTAGCCGGTACCGAGACATATGCGTCTCGTCTTTATAATAACTGAATTCATGATAATAAACCTTATATATATCATTTTAAGTAATGTGAGTTTGATCTATTAATCCGAATAATATCCTAAAGTAAAGTAATTGAGTTAATTCCCACCTTATCCAATAAATAACTAAGATCCCACATTACAATACAAAGATTTTCTTCTCGAGAAGATTGTGCTTGCAAGCAGGCAGCACTACATAATCTTGGCGTTCCAATGTATTGAAGGGAGTCCCGACCGGTGCGTCGCATAGCGGCAAACGACGATAACAACCGATAGGAAATCGTCGAACGCACAGTTGTCATTGGTCCCGCCATGCGGCGCACCGGTCAGGATTCCGCTGAACACATTGGAATGCTGAGAGTATGTAAAGCCGAGAGATTTAACCTTCAAATGACTATTTAATAAGAGTCTAAACTTCAAGGATTGCTTGCCAGCCTTTCTTTTAATATACTCTCTTCATGGAGTTCTCTCCACTAATCTATAAAAAATCTTAAATACATCGCTAAAAAATAATTTTTAAAATCTTAATTCCATATTAAAAAAAAATAATAAAAAGCCACATTCTTAAGATCTTAAAGTCATCCTTTTCATCACTACTTTAAAATATCATAATTTAATCTTGAAACATCTTAAATCCCAATCGCCCAATGGAACCTTGTTAAGGTAGTTCCTCAATATTCGTGAAGATGGAATTAAAACACCAAAAAGTTCTACTACAATCTTAAAAAAACAAAGAATTTTTTCCAATTTTTTTATATGTAGGTTGCCGACCTAATTTTCAAGAAAAAAATTATTGAACATGGTTACTTTTACATTGAGAGTAAATGAGGGCCATATAACCTATTAAATTAAATTGTTAATAACAAAAAAACTAACAGTCTGGCAACTGTCCACCTTCGAAATTCGGAATCAGCAGACAAAAATACGTAAGAAAAGCTTTGGTGGAGGCGTGGACATCCATCGGCCACGGGAACCCCCTTGGCGCCTAGACTATATGGTATGCTTATAAGCAGGCGCGCTCCCGGCTATAAGTCAGGGTATGTCCTGACGCTTAGGAGCCGCCTTAACCCTTAACTTGTATGTCTTCATCACATAGATTAACACCGAAGTTTAATAAGTTAATAAAGGTGTAGTCCTCTTGTGTGGAGGATAAATAATTGTTTTTATTTATAACTCCCCCACATAACGTCTCGTTTTTTGTTTTAAAACTTTTTCTCGATAAATAATAACGTTAATTAGTATTCGAATGCTTTCTTGTTTTATTGATGCGAGTATCTATATATTGTGAGATGAAATAAACATACATCGATTGACCATTGTTAAACTGTTTTTTTTTTCTATTAGTATATCCATGAAGTGTCATAACCACGATACACTATTAATTGAATCGAGTGATATATTATACTTATTAGCAATAACAGTTTTTGAAAAAAAGAGGGGCCCATGAATATCAATAATTGTAATTGCCTACTAGTAGAATTTGTCAATGAAGAAAATAATATACAAACAGGATTTCGTAAATGGTTAACCGTTGACGTTAACAATTAACAAATTGAAAAATTGAAAACCAGACAATTGTAAATATGTATTGGTCTAATTGCGATATTCAATCAGCCCAATTTTAAAATATATTCTGAAAGAATTATAAAGAAGTTCTTTGAAGAAAAATCTGAAATCGATGAAAATGAAGAAACTTTATATACGCTTAAAAAATATTACACAGATTACGATATTAAGAATAATGAAGTTCAGGAAAACGAAAAGAGTATTATTAACAGAGAGAAGATTCTAAGTGAGAACGGAAGTCCAAAAAAGAAAAACGAAAGTGATTTAAAAAAAGAAACACAAAAAGTTGACAAAAGAGCTGCCGACGGAGAAAAAGAAACAAGAAAGAATGATAAGCAAAACGATATTAAGGATAATAATATCAATAAAGAGACTATTATAAATGAGAAGGAGAGTAGGGACAATACAAACGAAAGAGATATTGAAATGGAAAAGATTTTAAATGAGAAAAAAGAGAGGGATTTTGAAAAAGAAATACAAAAATTTGACAAGAGTGATACCGATAGAGAAAAAGAGAAAAGAAACTATGATAAGCAAAACAAGGATAATCGGGGAATGAGAGAAACAAATAATAGTGAATATAAGGACAACAACACGAGTGTAGGAAAAAAAAGAAATGAAACGGTGCACTAAAAGGCGTAGTAAAACAAAATATTGTAGAGAAAGCAATAGGGATGGTTCCAAAAGAAATGAATGCAAAAATGAAGTGAAAGAATATAAAAATGAAAGAAGACTAACAACAGAAGAAGAAAGAAGAGAAAGATCAAAGTATAGAGACTACGAAATCCCTAAACGCAGTTATAGTATTAGAAGGAGCAGAAGCAGGAGTAGATATAACAGCAGACACGAAAGAGACAGAAAGAGACAAAAATTAGAGTATTATAGGAAAGGAGATAAAATTAGATACCGTAACGATAAATATTATTAAAATGTTTTAACATATATTAACTATATAATATCCTCTTATTTTTTACAAGAATTACGTGCGTTACTCAATTATATAATTATAAAAATAAAAATAAAAATTCCGAATAACAATAATTGTTAGTTTCTATTGATAAAATTTAACTTCTTGATAAATTTTGGTAACATAAATTTTAGATGCAATCTTTGAATCAGTTCAATTTTTAGATTTCTGAGATCTCGTGTACATCTTAAAAATAAAAAAAAGGCTTTGAATAAGATCTCAGTAAGATCTCAGTAATAAAAAGACTCGCTTTCGAGATGAGTCTTAACTCATCTCGAAAGCGAGTCATTTTGTTACTGAGATCTTACTAAGATCTTATTCAAAGCCTTTTTTAACTCAGCTCGAAAGCGAGTCTTTTTATTACTGAGATCTTACTGAGATCTTATTCAAAGGTTTTTTTGATTTTAGATCTTATATATCTTTATATAGATTTTGATAAGACTATCATTATTATTTTAAAAATGAAGAAAGATTTAAAAATAAAGATCTCAGTAAGATCTTTAAAATCGCTCAAGGCTGCCAATACTTTGGATCTCATATATATCTCTAAAGTGTAATAAAAAGACTCATTTTCGAGATGAGTCTTGAAAAGATCTTGAAAGGATCTTTTTTATTTTTACGCGGATAAACCCTTTAATCGGGTTTAAAGAATGGATTAAAAAAATTTTTTAATAAATTTAAAAATTTTCGAATCAATTCATTTATTAGACATCTTAAAGTTGTCATAAAAGTTTGTCTCAAGTTAATCTTATCACCATCTTAAAAAATCTAAAAATCATCTTAAATTTAGTACGAAAGCTCGTCTCGAATTCGTCTCAAATTCATTTCAAAAGCATCTCAAATTTATCTTAAAATGATATTAAATAATGAATTTCGTATGTCTGAAAACCATCTTAAAAATGCTTTAAAAGGTCGAATGTAGCGATGATTAAAAAAATATTAAAATCATCTTGATTATTCGTTGAGACTTTTCATCTTAAAAAGTATTAAATAGTGCCATAATCGAGACATATCTTAAAGCGATCTTTTTGTGATCTCAACTTTTTTTACGCGGGGTCTGTAGGTTTTTTGTCCCGCTCTTACGTCTCGCACTTACATTGGTACACTGCTTTATTTAGAAGTCGCAGCTTGATTTACACATACTCGAAGTTTGACGCTTAAAAAATACAATTTTATTCGCAGATAGAAAAGAACACACACACATTATTACATATTTATACATACATGAGAGTTCCGAATGAAAAAGTTTATTTTATTTTTTTAGAAAAATCTCTCTGAACTTATAACTCAAGTTTTTGGCTAGAAAAAAGCCTTTCGGAGAAAAAACAATAGCAGCATTGGAAAGAGCAGTAACAAAAATCTATCGATACATGTACCTTGTTTTCTTTAAGAGACTCAGTGTATGATTATGAACGAGTTGATATAGAACGGATTTTGCGCAAAAAACTGATTTGTGAAGCAATATTCGCCATATTCGCGAATATCCCCTCAACGTTAGTAAACGTGAACGCAATCGTGAGATAATGTAGCTGCAAACCGTGACTTCCATTTTTCCATTGCTTTTGTAAAATGATGGATTAGGCCATCCGTGATAGCAACATTGCAGCAATATTCGTCCAAAATTTGAAAACGCCTGAGAAATAAAGAGTCATTGAAACGGTTGAATTACAGGGCTTATATACTCTCGGCCATCAAATGTATCCAGAAGAGTTGCTAAATAGCGCAAGCTTGCTTATCGAGAGCCGACCATCAGAAGTTTCCGTATGCCTCTGCTATGCGGCGCACCATTAGCGACTTCTCTTTATGCATTGAAAGGCCGAGAGTTTGTAAGCCCTGTTCAACCGTTCGAATAACTCTTTACGAAGTGTCCGAATTACAAGGCAATTATTTTTGGTATCCCCTTTACATTGGGGACTCAAAATTTACGCCATATCTGCATGAAATAAATTAATTATGTTTTAAATAATTTAAAAACTTAAACAGTTAAAATTTAATATTCCTATATATTATTATAAATATAATATTTCTCAGGCGTTGTAAAATTTTGAAGTCTTCGAGAGCCGTCGCTGCAAATATTTTTGTCGTAGAAATCTAAGAACTAAACATGCTAATAACATGCATCCTTTTTTTAATTTATATACCTTTGTCTTTTTAATTGTTCCTCCTACTGTCAATGAGAATTCTCGTATTGACGATTAAATCCATGAAACATAAAAAAAACTTATTGAGCATCGGTTAAAGTTAAATATATTGATAAGTGCTTTTATTTTTATTAGATTAACGATAATTTTCGTTATCAAATCTATTTTAAATAAATTATTTTAAATAAATAATTTGTTTCGGAGCAACCCTGCTATGTATTTTGATGTCGCTTAATAATCACATTTTTAACACACCCCATCATAAAGTTCGTACTTTATTCCCGCCGAAGTGGGAAAAAAGAGCTACGTTCATTCCCTACCCCCACTCTAGTCCCCAGCGCCACGCACATGTGCCCTCGCCTTCGGCTCGGGCACAAACAGTGCGTTGCGCTGGAAACGAGAGTGAGGTTAGAGAATCAATATGCAGCATTTTTTCCCTTTTCAGCGGGAAACAAGTACAAACTTTATGATAGTTGTGTTAAAAAGTTGTATATTGCACTCGTGAATACAGTGGGTTGTGCGAACCTGCGCGTTTGTCGCCCTCGCTTCGCTCAGGCGACAACTCTCGCGCAGGGAGCACACAGCCCACTTTATTCCCTTGGTGCATAATATACTATTCCATTCGACTAACCATTCCTTACGTAAATGTAACTGGGAATATCTTTACTCCGCGTTTCGGATCCCCCGACATTTATCATTAAACTGTAATAATATCACACTACTAAATGTAAATAGTATATATTGTTTCAGTACGAAGTATTTATTAAAAAGGAAAAAATGAAAAGCAAAAAGTGCCGCAAGTATTACAGTATAAATCCAGCAGGTTCTTATGAAGTTTATTAAAATAATGCAAGAATCGGTTATAATAATTCCCATTTAATCCTCATCATAATAATCTCATTGTTTTTAAAAATCATATAGTTCATTCAAATAGTACCTCGCCAATTCTACAATAGAGCGTTTTCTAAAAAAAAAATTAACAAGATCAAAACAATACTATACATCAGTATCTTCAAATCTCCTCTCGAACACTGGACTCCCCCATCTCACCAAGTCGTCGTCGACAGGCGCGCGTGCGCGCGAGCCTCGTTACTCAGAGCCCATCATACGTGTCCTTTAAGTTTCGCCAACTATTCCGGCCGCGACGCTGGCAAATTGCATGCTCTTTCGAAGTGAGTGAGTGAGAGAGAGAAAGGCATGCACCTCCTCAAAGGTTAAACGAGCGCGCACGCGAGATCACAGGATCGCCGCGAAGTTTGCTGCTGTGGTGGTGGCATCGGCGACGACAGGCATTCAAACTAACTCACGAGAGTGGGACCTGGCTTCCGTGCCATAATCCAAGTTGTGTGCCCAGCCAGAGTGGCTTCCGCGTTATGATCATTTTCGACGGGGCTTCGGGCTGATCGGTCTGTATAGGCGACCAAGGGCAAGGGTTTGGGATCTGGAATTAATATTATAGATCCCGTTTTGTGTATTATTGCAGACGTTTTTTTCTGATAGAATTGGATAGCGTTTGTAAATTACATTATTTTATAATGTGCTATTTGAATAAATTATCGGTCATTAATAAACTAGAAGTATATTTCTAACGATCGTATTTTGATCAAAATGCATTAATCCCAGTAGAATTCGCTCCAAGACTTTGTAAATGTTTTATTACTATTTTATATGAGGTCAACAATGAATAAGTAATTTTCGTAAATAATCGAGATTTGTTAAATATTTAGTTTCTGCTGCTCGTATTCCGTAATTTAGTGAGTACCGTAATGGATTCGTAGAGGGGAATAAATTGCGTTTCACAAAGCGTTAGTTAGAGTAACAACTCTAGTTCAATAAAATAAAAAAGTGATGTCCTACTATAATCAAAAGACCTTCCATGACTATATTCCCTTTCTTTTCCTTTAAGCACTATTCAAATATAAATTGCTAGCAAAGTTTCTGAATTGAAACTGTTCCAGTAAAATCGATATCGCCGTAAAATCGGTTTTCGAACGTTAAACTGATTTAAGTGTGGTTTTAGCTTAAAAAAAAGTTTCTCATTGCAAAGCTTTTATTTATTTCAAAAAATGCACCAATTAACATAAATGCATTTCAATATAGTTGAAAAGCATACTAATGGATTTCGTAACTTTTACTTAAAAAATGGTTTGACGTCGAGAACTTATTAAAATTTAATCGACATCAAACATCAAATGGCTACAAGGATTATAAAAAATAATTGGCCCTTTATATCATTTAATGATTAATCGTAGTAATCCAATTTATATTTACTGTAATAACTTTCAATGAAAGTATTTTATATATTATACACCAATCCAATAAAACTAATACATACATGCGGACACACCCAGCTTGGTAAAATAAAAAGGTTTGTAAAATAAAAATATCATCTTTAATTAAGAAAAATATTTATTATTTAAAAACTCCCAGTACCTTAACTTCATTTGACATAATATACCGCAAAGTCGCAAAAATTTTGCGCAACTCGATTAGCCAAGGCAATACCCTCCACCGGCCAAGTTTTTACACGAGCGCCTGGTGTGTGCATTACCGGCAGGTGGTCTTTGAAAAAGTTCCGACTCAGCCCGAGTGTGTAGGTGCGAAGTTGCTTTCGATGTAATTTAATCATACACGAGCCGTGCGACGAAATTATCGCCAGACGAAACTTTAACGCGTCGTATAGTACCAAAAGGCCTTAGCTTGGTGATCTGACGTGGTCTTAATTACCCAAGTGAGAAGCTCTAGTTGATATCAATAAAATAGTATAGAGTCGGTTCGTGGAAAATTCGAGGAGTTTTGTTTGTGTGTGTGCGCGTATGTGTATGTGTCTGTGTGCGTGCGTGCGCGCGTCGGGCCTCGCTTTAATAGAGATAAGACGAGGATATAGAAACAAGAAAAGATGAATAGTTTCACGTGAATATATCTTGAAACGTTACATGTGTACGAATGTTTGTAGAATAAATAATAATAAAAGTATAATGTAGAAACAATGATTTGAAGTGTAAAAGAGTATATAGCTCTTCATTTTTAACCATCATTAACAAACTCGTTTTCCTTCATACACAATTTATAAGTAAAAGTTATGTTTTATGTCTATTGGAAACTGAATAATTTTGCGACTAAGATTTACATGTATATAACAATTTGAGAACTTATTCTCCGAACTTACAAAGACTTATAACTTTGTAACTTCTAATTTATGTAAAAAGTGCGGAGAGAGGTTAAGTTAGAGGAATTTGAATAAAAGACTAATTACGCTTCTGTAACAGCTATTACAATTCTTGGTTCTCGAACCATTATTATCTAGACAATCACGCATACTGATTTACCATTATTAAATCTAGAGATAAGTATTCCAATTTTATTTCTCATTCAATCTATAACAACATTGATTACGTTAAATTAACATTTTATCTATAAAATTTGAGAACAATTTAAAATTTAGTTTAGCGGCACATCAGCAGCGAAAATTATTTAGCAATATAACTTTTATACTACTTATCCATCTTATAAACTTTTCTTACATAACGATGAAGTAAAATTTATAACAGAAGAACTTTCTACTTTCCATCGAACAGATTCAAAAGGACAATTGTTGAGAAGTTATTTCAAAATTATGAAAATTTATCCATTACGCTCAAGCAACTTTTTAGTTTATATCTATAATTGAGCCATTATAATAAATATGTATTTATATGTATTTATAACGATCAGAATGCAAAAAACAAATAATTTGTTAGCGTTTTTCGAAATATTAATTTGTTTACCAGTATAATAAACATTTATGAGTGAAATAGAATATTATCATATTAAATAGCACGTTCCGTAAATGTAGTCATATATACACCTTATACGTAGGCCATCTTCCCAAATTAATTAATTACGCGTGCATTTACTTATCTCTTGGAGAGGGTGAGAGGCGTACATATCTGCGACTGCTTACTATTAAAGCAGGAGTCGTATAAACTCGTGCACAGAGTCTAAAGTAACGCACTTAGTGCTGCAGTTGCTAATCTAATTATGAGGACCTTAGCATAATGTATACAATACATAGACTTATTAATATTCGTAGTAATTAAAATGAAATTTTATTTCCAGAAAGAATGCAAGCATTATAATAAATGTTATGCATAAATTTTAACCTTATTTTTCGAAAAAAATAAATAATACCTGTTTATTGCAAGTATTGTATTTTTTTCATAATAATCTACAAACTTTTAATCTTGTATGAAATATTTGTGATAATAAGATATAGATAGATATATATGTATATAGGAGTTAATAACATATCAAATATAAAGTTGCGGATGCAAACCCATTAAGGATGTGCACTCAGCAAGCAGCACAGAAAACTGGCAGTAAATGAAAGCTAAGTTTAATCTGACTTCAGGCTCTTTTTTATTTGTTACAACTTTGATCATTTAACATATAAGTCAAACTTTTTTCCCTATCTTTTCGTAGCTTTAACAATATTGCAAGAAATTGTTTGATAATTCAAAATCAATGAGATACCTTTTTCTATTATCATTTTCATCCCAAAACTTATATAACAGAAACTTGAGATAAAAAATACATCTCACCGTTACCTAACAATTCCTTACACACAGAGAACAATTACAAATCATATATTCTGAAAAAGAACGCGAACAAAATGAATGGCTAATCCACCTTCCTTTTACAAACGGGCGACCTAATTGTCACCTCTGCCCAAACAGCGCCGATAGCGCTCCGAAAAACTCGGGCCGGAACATAAAACCCGAAGTGGTCCGCCTTAACTCCCCTATACCCTGGCCAACTCCTAAACTCAGCGCAAGAACGAAATTGGTGCCGACCGACGACTCTCGCTCGTTCGACACGAGTTTATACGAGCGAAGATTACGAGCGCGCGCGGCAACAATTCATTTTCCGAAAGGCCAGGGTGGACTTTACGATGCCTCTCTCTCCCTCTCTCTCTTTCTCGCTGTGGAGCATATCGGATACTTTTAATTGCTTTTAATTACTCGCAGCTCAGTGAATCGCGCGGCGACTTGCGAACGCTCTCTTATCGCCTCTATGGAGGTTAGATGTGCAAACACGTACAGAGAGAGAGAGACAGAGATAAAGAGAGAGAGAGAGAGAGAGAGAGAGAGAGAGAGAGAGAGAGAGAGAGAGAGAGAGAGAGAGAGAGAGAGAGAGAGAGAGAGAGAGAGAGAGAGAGAGAGAGAGAGAGAGAGAGAGAGAGAGAGAGAGAGAGAGAGAGAGAGAGAGAGAGAGAGAGAGAGAGAGAGAGAGAGAGAGAGGTAACGAGGTATCGGATAACCATTTGGGCTGTCCATTTTTTCTCGCGCGCCCGCGCGCGAACGCGTCGTGCTCTTTTTACCGATCGATTGGTTATACTAATTGCTATAAATGGAGGAGAGAGGGAATGTATATATTGCACAGCAGAGAGTGCGAAGAGGTATTTTCTTTGCGCGTTTCATGGCTGGGCGTGTGTAGTTTTTTTTCGGGAAAGTGGAAAATTGGTTGGAGACAAAAAAGGAAGTTAACGAACAAGATAACAAGGTCGTTGAGACTAGTGGGAGAAAAAGAACGATACTTTTAAAGTGACGAATTATATAAATGATGATCGGCGTAGATTATTTAACTTTTGTTTAAAGTTTTGTTATATCAATGACAAAAGTAGTACATGTATTTACAAAAACTAAAATTAATTAAAGTGCAAAACTTTTTTCCTTAAACTTTAAATCAACGACAAAACCTTAGTTCCTCTTGTTGTATTATAATCTACTTCTCGTTTCATTTATAGTCACATTTTATGCTGGACTTAATTTATGTTCTCGAAAACGTCGATCGATATACTTAAAAGTTAAATGTTTCAATGTTTTTGCTAAAGCTGCTTAGCTTTCTAGGTAGCTTTAGCATGGCGTAAAATTCTACATTTGCTGATTTGATGAATAACATGGTGTTGTATTATAAAAAACTTCCTAATAATGTTGAAAGTTATGAATTATAAAGCTTTTATGTTTTTAAAAAATAATGATTAAATGCACTGTACGAATCCTGGTAGAAATTCATCTATATGAAATGGCCAAGAAGTTAGAAAATAGCTAGTAAAACTGGCTAATTAATGGCTATGATGAAACGATTTTTCGACCATTATTTGCCTATTTTTTAGATTGACGTCACAACAAAATATTCGTATTTGATTTTCTTACTAATTCTATCGTATATGGAAGAGCATTAAAGTGCATTGGATGGCTTACCAAAATATAAATAAACAATAATAACTAAAAAATCATTTGTTGTACTCTATTTATGAATAATTCAGTCAAACTTTTATTTCTCCATCTAATTATGTCTCTCTCACTCCTTGTCATAGTAGCACGCCTTCTGCTAGCCATTTCCAGACTAAAGAAACTGATCAGTTCTAATACCTTTAAAATACTGAAGAACAAGCTTGTGCTTGTCTTCGAAAAACTCATTCTATTTTTCGATCTATTAAATGGCTAAATAAAAGAAAAAAAAGCGTTTCATCGGGAGCTAGAAACTGAACAACAGAAATTCACATTTTATAGCAAGTTTCAAATATAAATGGTCAGTTATTAGTTGTAAAATGTTTTGGATGTACACCAGAAAATAAGCTTACGGATTAAATATATATGAGGACATTTTTAATTTGTCCACACTTACAATTAAGCGGGTTTAAAAAAAAAAAAAAAAAAATTGAAGGCACACCTTCGCGACAAATTTCTTCTGATTCTGTAGGCCATAAAATATACGCAAAAATTCGTGAACATTAAAAAACGGTCTTGTGACATCATTTAGAAAAAAATCCATTTTTCTTATGGAAATTTAACATGGGAAAAATGGACAAAAAGTAGCCACTGATAATGAGCCAATATAAGCTTTTAAATGTGCCAACAAATATTCCACAAAACAGCGATTGAAGTAGAAGAAAAGAGCTTTGATTTATGCTATAGATTGTTAAAATCGGTCGGTTCTGTGCAAAGTTACGTGCATTTGAAAATCGCGAAAAATGACCGAAAATGATTGAATTACGTGGATTCGAAAAAAATCGCTCATTTTTGGTAATTTTTCGCGATTTTCAAATGCGAAAACTTTGCGCAGAATCGATCGATTTTAACTATTTTTAGTTTAAATTAAAGCTTTTCTTCTACTTTAATCGCCTTTTTGTGGAATATTTGTTGGCATATTTAAAAGCTTACTATTGGCTCATCATCAGTGACTACTTTTCGTCCATTTTTTCCATGTTAAATTTCCATAAGAAAAATGGATTTTTTTCTACAATGGTCTTGTAACATCGTTTAAAAAAAAAACGATGTCACAAGACCATTTCTAATGTTCACGAATTTTTTCGTATATTTTATGACTTATAGAATGAGAAGAAAGTTGTCGCGAAGGTTTGCCTTCAAATTTTATTTTTTATTTTTTGAACCCTCTAAGTGTGGACAAATTAAAAATTTCCTCATATATACCTTTATTACTTATATTTGTATTTGTTCAAAAGTTTCATGTGTTAATAAATGAATAGCTTCTTATAAAATATAATTACATTTTCATTATATAATTTTTTAAATCTTTTTCTTCATTGTGTTGCATTCGAATAATCACTCATTTGAGGATTATTTTATTCCGTTTGTTGTGGCATTGTTGAATTTCCTGATGTACTAGTCTATTATATATAACCAAGTGCATTAAAATTTAAATTACACTCACTCACTTTTTTACGCAAAAATCTCAAATTTAAATCTGAAATTATTGTTAGATTTTTGTCGGCGTGCTCGATGATAGATACTGAGGGATTAAAGGTAGTTTCAAATCAGATTTGAGTTTGATAGCGAGGGACGCATGAAGCTCGCAAAAAATTAACTAGTTTAAGAGATACGTGACGCTTATACATCGAATCAAATAATCAAAATTCGAAATATTGTCAGAAAAAATTAGATGAACTTAAAATTAGCTTTCGGTTAAAAACGGGTCATATTCTCTAATATACAAAATGAAGTTTAATTCCAGAAATATTTCATTCCTATCCGGTAAAGTTTATATCATCAGAATTCCAGAGTACGAAAAAAGTTAATTAAACGCAACAACCTACTACCTACCAATTAACTGGAAATTACATCAGCCGAACAACAGTCACTGGCATACTACACCGGTATACTATAATTACACCGTACCTCTCGCATCGCCAAGATCGTGCTTTCTCTCGTCAACGTCGCAATCAGCGCAGATACGAATTAGTGCAATGTGTATAATCCTATAATAGAAAGGCGGCGAACATTCCATTCACTGCACGTGTGCGCACGTTCATTATAAGAACAAATCGAATGTTTCCGCCTTTTACGCCCCCCCCCCCCCTTC
This sequence comes from Torymus aiolomorphi, assembly GCA_036365515.1. Classification (NCBI taxonomy): domain Eukaryota; kingdom Metazoa; phylum Arthropoda; class Insecta; order Hymenoptera; family Torymidae; genus Torymus; species Torymus aiolomorphi. Next base: position 19,445,333 of record CM070877.1, on the reverse strand, counting down.
ACGAGTGTAGTGCAATCAGCGTCGTCGTGACGAAGCGCATACGCACGCCGAGAACTGTCGATCACTGTGCTGTTCGCAAAGGCTGAGAGAGCCCCGAGAGCGGCAGAGAGCTTGACTCGATTTCCCGATTAAAGCTCGGACGCTTAATTAAGCGGGAAAAAAAGGGAAAGGGCGCGCGATCGGTGGCTGGATGTGTCCCCACGCAAAGGGAAAATTCCTCTGTCGGATGGTGTCAAACAGAGGTGGAATCCGTTAAAGCGTAGATGCTTGTGGATTTAACCTTTGACTTTTAACGTTTGGAGCAGTTTGACAATAATTTTGGTAGGCATTGTAAAAAAAAAAATCGGAACCATTTTCAACACATTCCATGACGAAAATAGAAGTTGTAAGTAATGCGTCGTGAAAAAAATTGACTTCAATCGTTCTGTAGTTTTTATGTCACATATTTTCCCGAATTATTCATCTATCAACAGTGAATACTAAACAATTCATTTTTCTTTATTTTTTAAAATCTATACCTTTTAAGAAATATGGTATTTATTTTATGTAATGAAAAAAAAGTTAAAGTGAAACAAGCTTAAAGGTTAGTTGTAGAAAATCTGAACATCAAATATGTCAGGATTCAAAATAAATGATTTTGTCTACTCGATAATATTAATAACATTGCCGATAAAGTTTGACAAAGATTGCTCTTTCTGTAAGATCATATTTTAGCTCTTTAAAGAAACTTAAACATTGTCGGATTTCATTTATTAATTTTAATACAGTTTAAAAGATCTAATACTATTTTGTATTTTCTTTTAAGTTTTTATTTTATAGAACTATTTTAACTAACCCATAGTAGATTCGATGGTCGACTGCTTTTCGATTGATATAAATTAGTCACGAATTGGGGAATTTCGTTAGTCGTGGCTAATTTAATCAGCGTACCTGACACTACGTCAAAGAGTAAGAAAGTAGCCACTAACATTTATATACTCTCTAATGCAACCTCAATGTACTACTTAATTATTCCTAGCTGTATAAAATAATCAAGCACCCAAATCAGGCGCTGTCGTTCTCAGTTTGACATAATTCTGCGTAAAAATTATTCCTACCCGGCGAACGGACGGAAATCAGCCATCACTCGACCTGAAAATTAAATTTCAAACAGACCAACTCGTGCCTTTTAACCTACGTAAACTTTAAAAGTGTGTGGAAGAAGAAATTAGAGGAGCCCACGTCGTTGTTTCGGTGGATGAAGGTGGGGGATGGAAAAGCGACGATAATGGGCCGAGCCGGACGAGTGCGGAATAAAAGTTTTACGGCGCGAAAAATTGATTTGCATAAGTCGTCCTTTTTCGCTCGCTCGCTCGCTGTCTCTCGTTTTCTTTAATTTCGTTAGATTTCTGTGAATAGCGCCGGGAATCAAGTGAGCATTTAATTTTTGAACGGACGATTGATTGTCGATCGTCGCGGGTTTTCAGCGTTATCAGTTTTCGATAATGCCCTGGTGGCTATGATATTAATGATTGGGTCAAGATTTAAATAAATTACTGGAGAAGGCAGTGAGCGAGGAACTTCAAATTAATCTTTTGGTTTATAATTTGATAATTTACGTGGTATTATTCCATTTCGTGAGAAACCATTAGGTTGCCATAATTCGATTTTTAATGAGCAAAGAATTTTTTAAAGATTCAGAACCAGCAGCCTTTTTCATGTTCTTAATCTAGCTAAGTAACTTTCAATTAACCTATTTTTAAGGTGCAAATTGAAAATTTAAAATTATAAAAGTTCGAATTATTTCATTATTTTGAGTAAAAATATTGTTAAGGGGGCTAGACACCTTTTTTCTCTGAAATAAGAAGTCATATTTTAATACATAAATGTAAACTAATATTTCATACTTTTTACATATAAAAGTGGGTATATTTACCTTACCTTAAAACTTTCTCCGATGGGCCTTTTATATGGTCCAGAACCATAGTCATCGATGAAACAAGTTTTTTCACTAACCGTAAGCTTTGAAATTTTCCTGTGGATGGGTTGACTACAGATTTGAACTAAATTACTCCTGAATAGTATAATTTTCATATGAGTGTAGGGATTTTTGATCTAATGAGAAAAAAAAAATTGTGCTGTTTTTCAAGAGTTTTTTTTTTTAATTTTTTAAAATTTTTTATATTTTTTCATAATTTTTCTGATGTAAAAATTTTTTCCGACATTTAATCCTAAATCCCTACACTCATATGAGAATTATACTATTCAGGAGTAATTTAGTTCAAATCTGGAGTCAATCCATCCACAGGAAAATTTCAAAGCTTACGGTTAGTGAAAAAACTTGTTTCATCGATGACTATGGTTCTGGACCATATAAAAGGCCCATCGGAGAAAGTTTTAAGGTAAGGTAAATATACCCACTTTTATATGTAAAAAGTATGAAATAATTAGTTTACATTTATGTATTAAAATGTGACTTCTTATTTCAGAGAAAAAAGGTGTCTAGCCCCCTTAAGTGCTACATGTTTCAAGAAAGGTGCAAAACATAAATTTTATTTGAACTCATCCCTAATTATTCTTTAACATACATTGTATACCTTTCGTACATTGTTTAATGCTTCTTCCCAAAGGCATCTTCATCAAAAATATTTTTTAATGGATTCACTAAACGGATTGTATTATCACGCTGCATTGTTTCGCTACTGCACCATATTACCCTAAAATTCAGCTTTCAGACATTAATTACAGAAAATTGTCATTTTTACCGGCGGTTTATTCAATGGCATGAAAAATGGCTTTTTTAAATTCCCTTTTTCGCTCGCTTCCTTGGTCGTCAAAGCCAAAATTTCACACGCCCTAATAAGGACTTCCTCAGACAGTTAAAAAACAGCAATTTGCATTACAAAAAATAATTAACGAACGCGGCATCTGTAAAAAAAAAGTACAAGCGCACGCGAGACCTTCCACTCTAAATAAACAAAATAATTCGCAACACGAACCTCCGCCTTTTTAACGAGATTTCCCCTCTTCGCCCATGGCAACGGGCAACTTTATCGAATAATTTTTTCTCCCGCTGCAACATGCATACGCAAATACTACTCCACTCGTGCGCGTGCGCGCGCCTTTTTCCTTTCTCTCTTACTCCCCCACTCTCCTCGAGCACCGCTTCATAACTGCGCGCGGGAAATACTTCAGAAGCATAAACCATATGAGATTTCTGACCCTCTCTGTCTCTCTAGCTCTTTCTCACTCGCTCTCTCCTATACAGCCTGCAAAAAGAGTATATCCCAGCGCGGCCTGGGCGCTTCCTCTTGCCTTATAAATCAGGTCGGCGCGCCTCGGCGGTGGGAGAAAATTCGCTCGTTTTTCCAGTTCGCCTGCCTCGACGTAAATCACCAAATCACCGCGCGAGCTTGCAGCGGTGCGCGCGAGGGGCTCATGCAAGTGCGCAGTTAAGCCCGTGAGAAAAAAGAGGATCGCCCGGCTCTCTTCAGGGCCGCCGCACGCGAGAGAAGCGAAAAAAAGAAACTGCAGAAATGTCGCCGGGATAAAGACCGCGAGCAGGTTGGAGGAGTACACACGCCGAGACAGCAGCAGCAGCAGCGGGCGCGATGAATAAGAAGCAGCCGCGAGCGCGTGCGAGCAAGGGGGTAGTAGGTGGTTGCGCGCGAAAGCCGACGAATTGCGTTTTGATAAATAAATTTGTTTTGGTAATGGCGGTTTTACGAGGTTCGGAAAATATGGGGGTAAGGCGCGGGCACGGAAGGAGGAAAGTTTTATTGGCCGAAGTGAGGCTTTGAATTTATATGGAATGTGGGATTTCGCTTCGATCCGGTAAAAATGATACTAGTGGGGTTTTTAAGCGCAGACTGAATTGATGATTTTTGTAAAAGTAACGGTTGCTCGTGTAAATTTTGAAATATGATTCTTAGTAAATTCAGCAACGAATTAAATAAAAAATTAATTTTATTATATAACTTTAGAAACATTATTGAAATTGTTTAAGTTACCGTAAAAAAGGAAAATAGAAAAATCATTTAACTTGCAGTAACTGAATTAATAGTTTTAAATATACTTGAATAACATATGTGTGTGAATATATCAGTGTGTGTCATTAAATATTTGTACATTAATCAATTAATCATTTGTCAGTGTTATCTGCACTGTTACAAAATGCATTAAATTTCACTAAATTTAATGCAATCCGTAACAATGTGAAGAGAAATTAAATAAATCAACCATATCTTTTTTCTCCTCAGAATACATAAAATTCCTTTTTCCAAGAAATTTACATAGAATATTCCATATTATATTGAAAAACGTATTTTTTGTATTAACATAGAATAATTTTAATGCTTTTAAAAATACTAGCAAAATCCAAACGCGCTGCGCGCGTACTATTTTGTTTTTCAGGTTATGAATATATAATTTTTTATTATGATTTCATTTTAATGATAGGATAATCAGATCATTTTTCAAAGCATGACATAATTAGTCTTTTTATTCTAATTTGATTTAATTATTTAGTTTTAAATAGTTAAGAATAAAAATTCAATTTCAAAAATTCAAATGTACCGGAAGTAGAGAATTTTCGCGCCTATTCCTTACAAACCAATCAAAATCACTCTTTAAGTACTTCACAACATTCGGCCATCGTTTTTTTAAGAGAGGAAAAAAATTCAATTTCAAAAATTCAAATGTACTGGAAATAGAGAATTTTCGCCCCTATTTCTTACAGACCAATCAAAATGACTCATTAAGTGCTTCGCAACATCCGGCCTTCGTTTTTTAAAGAGATGATTAATTGAAATAAAACAATATACTTTTAAAAATATACAGAACTCCACACAAAGTTAATTCAAAATAAATTTAATTTACAACAGCTTTTTAGGTTAGACAAATTCCCCATCTAAAATACAAAAAAAAGTATCGTGCAATTATGTTTAGGAATCTCACATTACATAAAGCACATTTAACTATAAACATTACCGAATAATATTTTTGAAAAATTTTTTTTTACTCGAATCAGAAAAACTTTTACAACCATTCTAAACGCCAACGGCCCGAGATGTGGCGAGAGTAATCCATTCGCGGCCACAAGCCCCCAAAAGAAAACAACACAGCGCGCTGACACTAAACTGTAAGTAACCCCACAACGACCTGGCCTGCGAAACGGCTGCGCATACAGCCGCCACCGCTGCAGTACACCCGCGCTCGCCGAACCTTCCACACGCATGATTTAAACCCGATGAGAGTACTGTAAGAAGGAGGCAAAAAGTCGCGCGTTACGGCGCAACATGCGGCCACGACTGCGCTGTGAAACGACGTCGCCTCGGGAGGTAGGAAAAACGAACGCGTGCATAAAAGAGGACCACATGCATAAAAGACCGCGCGAGCCCGGCGAATGGTCCTGCAGGTGTACGCTCGGCTCCCATATACATCCACATACACACACGTGCGGTACAATAATCACGAGTACGAGAGCGAGCATTAGGGTGAAATATGGGTGCGCTCGCGTTCCGCGCAGGGAAAATTAGTCGCGCGCTTTTCCCACTCATTTTCCGGTCGCTCAATCTCGCTCTGTCGCACTAGCGCGCGTACTATATAGTTATACCAGTGCTGCCTGGACCCCACTCGAAATGGTGAATATCAGCGGAGGGCTGACTTTTTCGTGTGGGTTTGTCGAGCTTTTGAGCTGTAGGCAGAGAGATGGGTAGAAGGAATTTTTTATTCCTTTAAATTTTTGGTTCGTATTCAATGTTAATAGGGGTCTAGTTAATCTTCTGGAGGTTTAAACAAAATTTAGACAAAAATTTACATATAAATGATTGAAAAAACGATTTCTTAAGTAATCTTTTCAACTGCATTTCTACGGCACTAGTAGATGAAATCTTGACTTTTATACTTGTTTTATTTTTCTTAACTGTTTTCGCTCGTTCTCTATCAACATCTTGAAAATTTGTATAACTTAATACATTCTAAACAATCGTACCCTGGCAGAAATTTGTCTATTATGAAATGGTCAGAAAATCAGTAAATAGCTAGAATAAATGGCTAGTTAATGGCCATGTTGAAACGATTTTTCCCCTATTATTCGCCCGTTTAATAGATTGAAAATAGAATGTCATAACCTCAAAATATTAAATTTAAATTTAGTCATAGACTTGACGTTGCATTTAAGAGCATTCAAATGTAATAGCTTACAAAAATGTAAACAATAAACACAGATTAAAACATCATTTACAGCATTCCTTTCTTAGATATTAACTGAAACCCACATTTTTCTATTAGATTCTGTCTCTCTCACTCCTCGTTATAAGAACAAGCCTTCTAAAAACTGACAAATAGTTTCTTTTTCTCTCCAATCAATCATTGTAATTATATTTTTTTCATTACTGCATCTATGTGACATTTCTATCAAAGCAAACAAATCAACTGTATGCCGTTCTACAGAATGGGTACAAAATGAGGTCCACGGCAAAGGAGCTGTGGATGGTGTGGGTGGACTTATAAAGCATTATGCTACTTCGCATAATCTTCTAAAGCCCCATGAAGAATCCATTCAAAATGTTAATGATTTTGTAGAGCACGTTAAAAAATATACAGATGCAATTAAAATAATACATTTAGAAGACGTTGACATAGAAGAATTTAGAAAAATAAAGAATGTTGATTGGCTTACTACTCCTAAGAAACATGTAATGATAAAGTGATTTGGATTTTCGCTACGGCACTTTTGGGCCCGTTACGTCTACTTTTGCGCCCGCTGGTCTAAAAACGGTTACTTTAAACCCGTTTAGGCTCTAAAAACGCGAAAATCGTGCCCGTGTTACAAAAAAAAATATCGTGATATATATGAAATCAAGATTTTGTTACCTGGGAATACGCTTTAAAGTACGCCACAAGAATATCACTTTTCATTTTAATATCATTAACTTTAATCTTGTATAAGAAAACACAAAGGTGAAATATAATAAGACCTAATACTTCATTTCTATACCAAAATATATCTCCCAGTTAATATTCCAAGCTAAACCCGCGACAACAATGTCCATTGAAAAAAACTCCAGACGCGGTTCATCGGCCCGACCTCCAGCACACCGCACGGACCGCCTGGTCCGCAATCCGCCAAAGTAGCCACTATATACCTACACCTCAACGCCCGTCGCTCGGAGCGACGCACCGTAAAAAGCCGCGCATGCAGATCCTATCCCGCAGCGCCTCCCTTTCAGCGTCGCGGCCGGTTTTTATACGCGCGCCTGGCGGTCCATTGTCAATCCTTATCGCGCCGAGGAAATTGACAGTAAAAAAGGCGAACTCGCGGGTCGGTATAAGGGGGACGCTGCTGACGAGTGCACAGGCGCGAAGGAGGGTGAATATATATCGGTTTTCGATTCAGCGCGCCATAATTCATGTGGGGACAGCTCTCCCGAATTATCGCGCGCCCTCGTTCACGTTTTAACGCACGACTATGTATGGGTGGTAGATGATGTTCTTCTTGCGAGGCTACAAGCTGGAGCGGCGTGGGTTTTTTGTACTTTATGGGATTTCGTTGTAAAGATGAGAGAAGGAGACTTTGTAAGAAGTGTGTTACAAATAGTGTGAGTTGATGTAAGAGAATGTACGTATATTCGATACGTGCGCTCGAAAAGGAACCCATTTTCGCGTACTTCGAAGTTCCATTTATTGAATTTGTTTCATAAAATCATCTTTATATATCGTTTATTAGATGCCCTCGCAGAGGAGTTATAATTTTTAGAATAAAATATAATATATGTATTCTTTCATCGTATAAATAATAATATATAGGAATTTCACCAAAAACTCAAGTCATGATTTCCGACTGCAGCATAAGCACCACTGCAAATACTTAAACGTGCTTTGCAAAGAAGCGCATCGTATACCCACGTCATTAATGGGAACGCAGAAATGGAAGGTTAAATGTAGCGATGTCAAGAAAAGCAATAAAAATTGAAATCGATTTGATAGGATGCTCGTTAGAGTTGATAGGGTTTTGAACATAAATGATCGCCACGAGCCAGACACTTTCTTTATCCAAACACTTTATTTGTCGACGTTTCGGCTCTCGCAGAGAAGCCCTTTTCAAGAGTTATAAAAATCTTCGGTTAGATACACATTCGCAGTCACAAAAGTTAAAAAAGAAATATTCCGCATTGACAAACTAAAAAAATACAATTCGTCGTATTGTGTCAAATTGTTGTAACAGACATTAAATAGTCAAAAATGTGACGAGTCAATCTTTTTGACTATTTAATGTCTGTTAGAACAATTTGACACAATACGACGAATTGTATTTTTTTAGTTTGTCAATGCGGAATATTTCTTTTTTAACTTTTGTGACTGCGAATGTGTATCTAACCGAAGATTTTTATAACTCTTGAAAAGGGCTTCTCTGCGAGAGCCGAAACGTCGACAAATAAAGTGTTTGGATAAAGAAAGTGTCTGGCTCGTGGTGATCATTTATGTTCAAAACCCTAATAAAAATTGAAGTTGTGTTTTTTATTTTTATATTCACTAGCCAGTTCAAGCGCGTTGCGCGCGCTCTTCGCTTCACCTCTTATACAATTAATATTGAAATATTATGAATCTAAAATTCATTTTATTTTTTAACATACACAAATTTTCATCCAATATTTTCTATTAAAACTCGGATTGTATTTATATTTATTTTAGTTTATTCCTAAAATACAAAAATTTCGAGGTTAGAAATTTAACCGTATTCAGAACAGTTTTCATAGTCCTTCATTATTAACTACAAACAAAATAATAATACTTTTTTGTTATACAATGTTAAACTTTAAATCATGAATACAATTTTATAACTTATATTTTTAGTTTAAATATTTCATATAATTTCAAATTATATGGATTTTATTTGGACGAATCAGTTAAGACCTTAAGCTAATAGCTAACGTCACTGCAGGCCAATCACGGGTTCCATTTAAACGGACTTGACCAATCGCAAAGGTTTTGTTTCGGCTTCACATTTCCGTCATCATTCTTTTAGGAGAAGATAACATTATCTTTTCCTAATACAAAAACATTAATGTTCATCGTAAATTAAAAATTGGATTGCTTCATAGAAAGAAAGCATTGTTACTAAGCGAATAAATCAATGCCAAAGTACATAAATAACAATAAAAGTGATAGAAGCATTGATTTCAAATAATTTTGCTGATTTTTACGTAAATGTATAAAGGGACAATTCATTAGCATTTAGTTTCCTCAAGCTTAATTTAGTAATCCATTAAGTTAATTATTGATGCGAAAAATGATGTTAAAAGTTTAACTTCAAATATCTTTTAATGTTGTATAAAGGGAGTTTTTTACCCAACGGGCTCAGATAAAAAATATAACAAAATTTATCTCTGTGAAAAAATTTCACGAAAATTTGTTGTTTTTTGAAAATATTTTTTTATACCAACTACTGTTACAGGTAAATGACCCGTGGCATGTTATGTTCAAATCAGAAATACTCATAACGTCAGTACTGAACGAGACTAAAAAAAGAAAAAGTAAAAGAAGAGATCGGTGATACGCACGTGGGTGTACTATGAAGAACGATACCATATAGGTACATAGAGCTATACGATGACGAACCAGCACCTGTCCAGGCAGAGGTCTCAATTCCGCGGCTGACAAACACATCGATCATCGCTTTGTGAATACATATCCTAGATGCGTTTCTGCATCAACTTGTACCGTGATAAATAATATAGTACGGTGCACTTCGAATTTAAAATTTGAAAATCAACTTCGGCCTTAAAACGAAAAAAAATCATCATTAATTTTAAAAAAGGTTGGATCTTGAAAATATACTCAAAAAAAAAAAAACGAAAATGAGAGTTTTTACTACAAAGTTTTATATAATATACTAGGTGATTAAAGAATTATTATACAATAGAACCTTTTTTATACGATACTGTTCTACACATGAATACAGAGACTATCTATATGAGGAAGTTATGTCCTAAGTTTTCACTTGCACGATATCCCTAGTAGAAATTCATCTATATGAAATGGCCAAGAAGTTAGAAAATAGCTTATAGAACTGGCAAATTATTCGCTATGATGAAACGAATTTTCTACCATTATTTGCCTATTTCTTAGATTGACGTAACAACAAAATATTCGTATTTGATTTACTTACTAATTTTATCGTAGATAAAAGAACATTAAAGTGCATTAGATGGCTCACCAAAATATAAATAAATAATATTAACTAATAAATCATTTGTTGTACTCTTTCTATGAATAATTCAGCAAAACTGTTATTTCTCCATCTGACTCCATGTCTCTCACTGCTTGCCATAACAGCAAGCCTTGTCATAAGCAAACTAACCATTTCCAGACTAAAGAAACTGATCAGTTTTAATATACCTTTAAAATACTCAAGAACAAGCTTGTGCTTGTCTTCGAAAAACTCATTCTATTTTTCACTCTATTAAATGGCCGAATAATAGGTGAAAAAGCGTTTCACCGGGAGTTAGAAACTGGAGCAGAGAAATTCCCATTTTATAGCAAGTTTCTAATATAAATAGTCAGTTATTAGTTATAAAATGTTTTGTATTTCCACCAGGGATAGAATAAAAACTTTACAAGCTTATGTGCTGAAAACGTATATGAGTTATGTTCTCACATAAAATTATTATTCAGTAACACTCAAACAGCAAATTTTATATTTATATATCAATAATGATATTTGGGAAGCTTGACTTTACATAAAACAATGCAGAGCAACCCTGAATTCAAATACGGGAGGAAAATCCGACATAATGACTTATTACGTCGTAAAATATCCATTAAAATGATATTTAACTGCGCATCATTAAACACCGCGACTAAACATAAAACCCCATCACAACAACTGCCAATTCACCACTCATTACAAACCTATCGACATTCATCCACCTTTTTCCCCATGCCCATGCCGACACACCATACAAAATACCGAAAATTTCCATTATCGCGAATCGCGATGCCGCACACGGGTATTATACGTCTCCCTCTGAACGCAATTCGTTCAGCCTCTGCCGATGTACCATGTACACGACAATATTTATCGCACCCTGCACCACCACAAGATATCGCAAAAAAAAAAGAAGAATATATTCGCATGCCCTCGCGACCTCTCATTCGATTATACAGACAGGATTTATTTACTAAAGGGGTGGACTTTTGCTTCGCGCGAAAATAAGCTTTTTCCCACCCGTCGTCAGCTCTGACGAACGGCCGCGCGCTCGAATTTCAATCACGCCGCTTTGTTTGGCTCTACAGTGCCCAGGTATATATATGTGCGCCCTCTCTGGAAAATTCCAACCCCGGCGTGCCCGTATTGCGCGCAGGTAGTCAAAAGAGCAGTTAAAAATGCGCGACGACTTTTATTATTTTCCTCGCGCAGAGAAGTGGGGAGGGAGCGGGTATAGATCGATAGAGGATGGACAGAGGAAATTTCGGCAGGGGTATAAAAAACGCATACATGGGTGTAAATAAATTGCGTTTGATCGGCGCAATACGTGCGTGATTCTTTAGATTCTATCAGCGCTGCAAAGCAAATGCCAATAAATATCTCGTGCGCTGTAACCAAAACTTGCGCGAGGATGTTTGTGATACTTATCAGAGAAAGATTTAATTTAAGGATACTATTTTATTTACATTGTTTTTTGATTTTGCAGTGGATATATAAATAATAAAAATTATAAAAGGTTCGTTAAATTTTAACTCATGCAAGAATTAACAAAATAAAATGTCGTTCGCTTTTTCACAGCTTTATTGAAAATTTGAGACTCGTGTTTTGTAGCTATTCTTTTTTAATCTGTTAAAAGCTCACACAATGCTCTACTAGAAAAACTTAATACGTTGGTGTAGAAAAAGTCAATATATCGATGTACTACGCTAAGAGTCACCGCGTCTGTAAAATTAAAATAACAAAAATTTAAAACACGCAAAAGAAGCTTTAAAATTGTACAATGTAATCATCTGTTTTCTGAAATATCCATATAGCCTACCCATATTGTGATAAATGATCGGCGCGCGCGTCACGTGAGACCCGCAGGGCGCTTAATAGAACACCAAAGAACAGCCCATACATACCGCGTCGATCACTCTTCGTAATAGAAAATAAAAACAGCCTGTCACCGCTCTTGCTGGAAAAAAGGCGCACCTAATAGCTTCACTCGCTCCCCCTTGCAAGTAAAATCTTCCCCTCGGAGATCTCAATCTGCCTGCGCCGTAGCTATACACACAATAACAAGTGTCAAGCAATCAGCCGATCGATAAATCAATCTACCGGGACGAACGAGGCATTCTTTCCAGCCTGCACTCGGCCCGGCCGTGTAGCCGATAACCGCTCGGAATCAGCCGGCTGAGTTACCTATCGCGCGGCGGCCGGGCACCGCGCCATTAAAGCGCCCGGGCGACGGCGGCAGCGTTAATGAAGCGTCGGGGGGCTTCGCCCGACCGCAAATGAACGCTGTCGCCTTCGATTTGGCCGGCGTGGTATGGAGAGCTCGAAAAAGCGGTCGAGGGGGCCACACGAGCGCCACCCGGTGGCTGCTATAGTGATTCGTATGTATGTAGAGGCAGACTGGGAGAAGGGGGTTGATGTATCGCCGCGAACGGGATAATGACGAGGGCACCCGCTATTAACGGCCGGATTGGAAAATTTGAATATCAACGGAATTCGAGTGCAATTGAAATAAGCGGGGGAATGGGGTAAGAAGTTTTTTTTGGACTGGAATGTTACTTTGAATAATTTGTGAAAACTATAGTTTTTACTGTATATGCAATTCAACACTGGTGGAAACTGACTTCGTTATTTGCCTAATAAATAGCTAGTTTTAGTGGGGCATAGCCAAAAACTAGCCACATTTCTTTGAGATTTTTCTATCTAACGATGAAACGATTTTTCCAACATTATTCGACCATTTAATAGACTGAAAATAGAAAGACCTTTTTTAAAGATTTACACAAGCTTGTTCTTAACTATTTCAAAGGTATTAAAATTGGAGAGAAAAAGAAACAGTTGGTCAGTTTTTTTAGATAGAAAATGGCTAGTAGAATGCTTGTTCTTATGACGAGGAGTGAGAGAGACAGAATCTAATAGAAAAATATGGATTTCAGTTCATATCTAAGAAAGGAGTGCTGTAAATGACTTTTTAGTCTGTGTTTATTGTTTACATTTTTGTAAGTGATCTATTACAATAAATGCTCTTAAATGTAAAATCAAGTCTATGAGTAAATTTAAATTGAATATTTTGAAGTTATGACATTCTATTTCCAATCTATTAAATGACCATTTCGTAATAGACAAATTTCTACCAGGGAAAGGCGGTTTATGCTAGATGCAGCCATTTATGGAGCACTGATATCTATAGCGCTTGTTTGGCTTTGCTACACGATCGGAGAAACTTTAGAACAGTATGAACACGCGTCTTTCAAATACAAACAGTATTATGATATTTATTTAATATACTTAAATATACTATGTTGTAAATTTTGTTACTCGTATTTCCCATCGCTAATTTTGTGAATGAGATTAATTTGGTAAATTTTAAACAGTTGTTAATTTTATTTTAATGATTTTGATTACTATACATTTTCAGAAATATGAAATACGAGTTTAATAATTAATTGATATACCTTCATACAGTAACTAATATTTTCACAGAAATTAAATAATCGCATAGCGAAGTCATAAGTTTTTTCGGATTGCGAATACAATTTAGTTCTGCAGTATAAGCGTCATTAATTTACCCACGTATTTCATATTAGTGGAATTACACTAATAAATTTATATAACCTGAACAAGTGAATTGACGTATAAACCAATTGATACAATATTCGTTCCAAGAGCTACAAACACAAAGTAAGTCTATTTATTATTAATCCATTATATACCTCCAACAGCGTATGAACGCCGAGTTATATAGTGATACATTAATGTACATATAGTATAACGAATCACATTTTGACAAACGGACAACCGTAATTTTAGTAGTTAAATTACGTAATTGTAATAATGATGTGTATGCAGATAAGGCTTAAATTATTACGTATATTATGTTGATAGAATTATTCGGAACACTGCAATGGGTTACAACAATTATGTATATTAATATTTATTTTTTGTAATATTTTATTGTAATAAAATGAATGGTTGAGTACGCTTTAGTATGACTAATAAGAAAAAATATTATTCCTTAATACATTAAGTGCATAACATAAAATTAACCTCCAACTATTTCACTTCAGAATAATTTATGCAATTTTCCTTGAGTTTAACAAAGCTTTGAACAACTTTATTTTCGGACTCACGATATCGTTGTAAAACGATCCGCTTTCTACTTTATTTCCTCCTAAAAAACATCTCTATTTCATTACTTTTCCCTTTAGGTAATGACAACGCGCTGAACTCGATGACGTTGGAAATAAAACGGGCGCATCAAACGTGTTTACGTGCGAGGGATATTAAATGAACCGCGCGCGGCCTCGTTTGTCCTCACGCATATACCTACATGTGGTTCGTTCCATTTTTCCGGGAAAGCGTAATCCCGCGCGGAGAACACGCTTTCATTGCGATTTCTATTTAATCTGCGCAAACGTGCGGTGGAGCGATATGGGTCTGTATATTTGTACAGTCCTTAGATTGCTGTAATAAAAATAAAATTCTGCGCAATATGTAGTTCGATGCAAACATATGTACGCGATGGTACCGTAGAATTGCATGTATATGGATGAGAATTTTTTCCAGCAAAAGATAGTATACATAGATGTTTAAAATGCAAACATGGAGATTTCCAATTATACAAATATGTACGTTACCACACTGCAACTGTTTCATCGATGTTAATTGATGGATACTTACCTAGAACATAAAAAATTCATGGTTTAGCATTAAAATATTATGGTCGATAAAGTAATGAATATAATTTTTTCGTGATATATATTTTGTTATATATATTTAAAATTTTTCTATTTTATACTCTTTTCATTTCTTGTAGTACTGAATGAAAACGAGTGCATATTAATCAAATGGTATTTTTCGTAACGAGAGTGCAAAATGAAATTTTACACCACAAGTGATGCGCGATCACACGGAATCGGTTTACTTGAGTAAAGAAAATTCGTCTAAAATGCTTTCAAGGAGTAACAATTACTACTCGGTAGTACTCGCGCCGATAAGCAAATAAAAGTCAATCAAAATATTTTAATTAATAAATTATTTATTTAAAGAAATATATTTTTTTATATAATTTTTAATCGAATCAGAAAAGTTAAAGGTAAATTTGAAATTGTAAACAGTAAACAATAACAACAATGTTTATTTCATTAAATTCGCCATTTTCAGCAATTCCCAGAATTTTTGATTTTACGCGTAAAATTGCACTTTCGATTCTCAAAACGAGGTGTAAAATGAGCATTTTATACCTAGCGCATACAAAAACATATTATTACATTTATTTCAAAGACAATGTATATGTAACACTACTACACCGATTTGACTTTAAAACAATACAATAACCCCGACGATATCTATTTCTGGAACCGACATTTCTATATTCTCAGGATAAGACATTTTACGCTGCTATCATACCTACAACCCCCAGCATCCGTATGCATCTCACGACAGCCACTCCAACCCCTATTTTTCCACTTTCTTTTTCGAGTCTACGCTCAGGGGCAAAGCCTCGCGCGTCCGCTGCCCCAAATAAAAGAGCAACGGCGGTCTACACGCGGATAATTTCGAAAGAATAAAGTTGGGATAAAAAAGTGGCTTGCACTTGATAATGCAAGAAGTTTCCTTTATAAAGAGTCCTAGTTTAATCTCTTTTTTTTTAGCCGGCTGCCTCCCCACGTGCCAGCGCGCAGTTCATTAATTACATCAAAGGTAGTTACGAAAGAGTACGGGCGGAGGGAGGGAGCAATAATTAAAATGCATTTTTAGCGCGTAATTAGGATTACTTCCGGAGTGGAGCGCGTGTTCGACGAAAGCCGCGAGAGACGAAGATAAAGCGTGCGAGACTCATGGTAGAGTGCTAGTGTACAGAGGGGAGGAGGGGAGATAGGCACCACCGTACTCCATTAAACTCTGCGAGCGAGCGCTGCAGTCTTGCGCTGTGAGAAGGGCTTTTAATTTTCGCGACGCGAGTGTATAGGAGAGAAAGAGAGCGAACGAGTGAGAGAGACGCTCGAGCCTAGCGAGTGCACTAGGTTTTCCGAGCAACGTTATTTGTTCTACAATTAGAAGTTTCTGACGTATAGGCGAGAGAATATGTTAATTATCCCGCATATATGTACATATGCATGTATAAATAAGTACGTATACGAAAGTTTACAAACTTGTCATCAATCATGGTATAATTTTGAAAGTTTTTAAAAACACAGCTTTGTAATTTTAGTCTTTCGTTCAGTTTGGTAACATATAATCATCACATTTTTATTCATTATTATAATTATTATAATAGATATATAAAAAATTAGGAAGAGTTAACAAAAGTTTGCATTAAGCTAAATTTTGACTGTCGGAATGTGCATCATCAAGAGAAGTCATCAGTTAGCTTTAAACTGAAAATGAAGTTTGGTCATAAAATATAAAAAGTTTATTTGTATGAAGAAGATATAAAAGTATAAGCGTGACTCTTTATGGCGGTTTGAATATTTATTTTTTATAGAATAAATTTAATAATTGCATTTTCTAATAACTATTTTTTTATATCTATTCAAAAAGTTTTCATCACGTCCAAATTGTTGCTCTTTCCCTTATTTTTGGTTTGAATTTCATATTTTGAAAGGCTCCAATAACATTGATTTTATACGTTTCTCTGCATTTTATCATACACTACATATCCATTGGCATTCTCCTCTAAGAAAAATAACGGTAAAACCGAGAGAAACATAGTCACCGTATAATTCCATATAGAATCCAACAATATTTTGTGAGCCACAATTTCAAAATGAATTGTTCCATTAAATCCAAAATATTTTTTAATCTATTATATATCAATATATTGGAAAATATAATTTGTCAACTGAATTTTGCCCCCACGCTTTCAGAAAAACAAACTAGTCGATTTATGCAAAAAGAGTACTTCGTATAATGATTAAAACCTTATATCAACACCAATTCCGTTGTTTCATGAACCAATTTAATCTGTATCGACCCTTTTCAGGTATCGTTCATTATAAACATGAAGAGAAAAATTGAAAACAAGCAGACTGCGAGTGGAAACTAAAAACCATCGAATCGAGCACACTAATGAAAGCAATGACTATTCGTTAAAAATTAATTTCCCGCCGTATCAGCTTTTTTCGCCGACAGATTTAAACACCAACGTCGTTCCCTCCAATAACCTCAATAGCCTATTTACCCCTCATGCGCGCGTATAATGGACCGGTGCTTGATGACTTTCTGCGGTCGGAACTCATCGTGGCGAATCAGTGACGAAATTGCGCCCCTGATTGCAGAAGCGGCCTTAGCGCAAAGTGCCTCGCCCATCCAAGGCTTCCCCTCCTACCACTCTATAGGGCTGAATAAAAAATGATTGGGCGAATTTCGCGGCGTCGAGTTGTGGTGAAGACTTTTTTTCAGTCTGTCTATCTCTCTCTCTCTCTCTCTCTCTCTCTCTCTCTCTCTCTTTCTCTCTCTCTCTCTCTCTCTCTCTCTCTCTCTCTCTCTCTCTCTCTCTCTCTCTCTCTCTCTCTCTCTCTCTCTCTCTCTCTCTCTCTCTCTCTCTCTCTCTCTCTCTCTCTCTCTCTCTCTCTTTCTCTTTCTCTCTTACCTTTTAACCACGAGGGGCTTATGCAAAGTTTCCCTTCGCCCCGTAATCGCACTTAATACCCGAGCTGCCATTACCCTGTGCGTCGTCTTTGTTATTCCCTTGTGCGCTTTTTCCAAGAATATCTTTTTGATTTCGGTTTTAAGACTCTCTCGTAAGTATACGCGCGCACGTGCTCGCTTACATTGTTGTTGCGCCTCGGGTGAGCTCGTGCTGTTTGCTCGCGTCGTAATTATAAGGCGACGTCGCCTAATGACTGTATAATGGGGACGAACGTTTTTAAGGAATTAAGTCCCTGTCGATGAAGGAAGTAAAAAGCGCGCTAGTTCAAAGTTTAATTTTATGATTTTTCAGAAGATAATGAATTGTTATTGAAAGTATCAGCGGTAATTTGAAAAGCGGAAGACGTAGATATCAATTTTGAGAACAAAATAATGCAGAAGTGTTTATACCTTTTCTTACGATTTGAAACCCCGTTTTTATGAATTTTCTTCTCTCACATATAACTATGTTAAAGATGATCTAACATATATGTTCTAAAGGGGATAAGCATTTGTACATTACTTTGTTGCCTAAAAATTGATAATAAAATTGTAAAAAAATTTCTTTTCAGACATATCTAAAGAAGTCTAGTCTCTATATGGCATTTTCATATATCAATGTGTTTTAAACAATCATATAGTTTCTGAAGGTTTCCACGTTTTTTCTATTGATTGGATTTCAGTGGGCATCCATCTTTATAGGGATATATTTATATTTGGTATATATGTGTAAATCCGCGGACTACAGACAACAACTGGGGTACAAAAACGGAAAAAATTTTTTTTGAGGGCACACCTACCACATAAGGTTTTTTCGGTTCTTTGGGGGTCCCCCAACATGAAAATACTCGTGTACACTCATTATTAGTTGCCAAACTTTTTTTCCGACGAAATCAATTTTTCTTATGGAAATTTAACATGGAAAAAATGGACGAAAAGTAGTCATTGATGATTAACCAATAGCAAACTATTAAAGAGGCCAAACCAAATTTCATAAAAAAGCGATTAAAGTTGAAGAACAGAGCTTTAATTTGAGATGAGAATCGTTAAAATCGGTCGATTCTGTGCAAAGCTACGTGAATTTGAAAATGGCGAATAATGACGAAAATGAGCGATTTTTTTCAAACCCACGCAATTCTTCAAATTTTTGTCATTTTTCGCTGTTTTCAACTTCACGTAGCTTTGCACAGAATCGACCGATTTTAACGATTCTCATCTCAAATTAAAGCTCTATTCTTCAACTTTAATCGATTTTTTGTGGAATTTGGTTTGGCCTCTTCAATAGTTTGCTATTGGTTAATCATCAATGACTACTTTTCGTCCATTTTTCCCATGTTAAATTTCCATAAGAAAAATTGATTTCGTCGGCAAAAAAGTTTGGCAACGGATAATGAGTGTACATGAGTATTTTCATATTGGGGGACCCCCAAAGAATCGAAAAAACCTTATGTGGTAGGTGTGCCCTCAAAAAAAATTTTTTCCGTTTTTGTACCCCAGTTGTTGCCTGTAGTCCGCGGATTTGCACATATAGTTACAGATGCTGATAAAAATTTTTATACTGAATATATCTAAGGATTTGTATGCGTGTCTGCTGACCAAATATGATTATTCGTAAAAAAAATGACGTCAAAATATTTTTAGAAGTCTCTAACGGTTCACCGCATAACAGTGACAAACGGAAGCCTGTGGATGACGGTTATCGGTTACAGACTATTTTTTTTACGCACACAGTTTTTTAATTCATATAGGAACCTTAAGAACATAATTTCGGGTAGAGTATTTTCAAAAATAAGTTAAAAATTACAGTTTCAATAATATTACTGAAACCCTATCTACGAAATATTAAAAAATTTAATTTAGTACCATCTTATCTGGATATTGATCTTGATTTTCCATTTTTAGTACAATGTGTTACATTTTTATTATTTTTACGAATCATTAAGTCATAAATGATTTAATTGTTGTTATCAGATAAAATCTCAGGTAAATTTGTTCGAGGACTTAAATTTAAATGAACACATTATTGACCATTTTCATTTGTTCATTTCATTTGTTTGTATTTTCTATAGAAATTTTTATAATGAATCTTCTCCCTAGACGAATTTTAAAGAAAGAATATTAATTATTGACATTTAAAGTTGATATAAGGAGTCAGTAAATCAAGTTTCAGTAAGTCAATTGCGACGTACCAATGAATTATTGGCAACGGTTTTTCTTTTTGTGAGCCTGCGTTCTGAACGTAATTCAATAAGAAAATAAATTTTATAATACTAATTTACTAGTACAATTTTAAATCTATCACCAAAATTTAATTTGGTTAACATTGGGTACTCGCAAATTCAATATATGAATGCAATGAAAACGCTGTTCCCTCTTCTAGCAATTGAATTAGCGAAAAAAAGATAACTGATCAGCATTTAAGATTCTCTTCCAAATAGCACTTCACCTTTCGCCGTGTCTCACCTTCAATTTTTCGCCTCTACCTTCCGCCTCGTCGGCCCTCTTTTTATTGCCAGCCCCGCATTTTGTTATTTCTTCTTCTAACTACTTTCATTTTCTGCGGGCCCACCCGATACTTCGCCTACCGGAGAAGGAATCGCGCAGCCATTGTCGCTGATATTACTTTTCCAGAAGCGGGAAACTTCGAAAGAAGGAGAAGGGGGAGGGAAACGAGGGCGAAGTTTCTTCCCGCGGCAGTGCAACTCTTTTATACACTCGCCCCACTCTCTCTCTCTCTCTCTCTCTCTCTCTCTCTCTCTCTCTCTCTCTCTCTCTCTCTCTCTCTCTCTCTCTCTCTCTCTCGCTCTCGCTCTCGCTCTCTGACCTCGAGGCATAAACTGCGGCCTTAGCTCGCAGACACAGATAGGACGGTCGGGTAATCTCAATTAGAGATCCGGAATGAGTTATTCACTTGTCAAAAGAAAGTTTTCTATTCTTTTTTGTGGTATGAATCATTCCTTTGCTTCAAATGCTGTGTATACTTCAGAAATATAACGGAGTAATAAATGTTGTTTTTTTTTTATACTTTTCTTGACATTAGTTGAACGTAATTCAATCAACTAATATAAAGCCAATTCCCTTTTTATGTATAGAATATATGTTGTCTTCTCATTGTTTTATTATACTATCATCTTCATCAAGACATAATTTTATAAATTAGAGAATCATTAACTTAGCATTAAATTAAAATGAATAAAAATAATTTTTTTGATGTTTCTATTATTAAGGCCATCGTTTCTATGCCTACATAAAACTAAATTAACACTTACTCAAATAGTTCAAAACATTTCAAATTTAGCGCTCTTTTCTCCTTATGTATTCTCATACGAGTTCATCGAAATGTACTTAAGAAAGCTCGTATAAGTGAGAAAGAGCATTAAGTAAAGCACCTGATGTCAGGATACATTTTTGGTAGGTACTGATTCTAATGCCTTTTTAAGATTAAAGCCTCGATAGTTTCCAAGAACATTCAACTCTTGTAACGAACATATAAGTTCAAGAGTTTTACAGAGTCAAGCCTCGCCTCACTCGTGAACTCTCTTTGCTCTAGGATTAGGAGCAGGGTTGTAATGATTAATATAAATAACAAATTAATAATAATAAAAATATTATAAGATTTATGATAACAAAGTGGATTATGATTTGATGAGCTGACTTTATAATTCTATTTTGACGATCGGTTATTGTCAAAGGCGTAAAAATGAATCAGTTTTTCAACTCAAAGGCGTAAAAATGAATCAGTTTTTCGCTCACAAAAAAATGTTATGTTTTATGTATAGACGTTCCGTCTATATCTTACAGGTGTTTTTGACACAGTATTTCAAAAACCTTTTGCACCTTCCAATCCACTGAAAATGACAGGATTAAAGTTGTAAAAGCAATGTTTTTCATTTTTCTTGCGTTCAATCAGTGCTCCAATAAAATGCATAAATAATGGCCTTTTAAAAACTTTTGATTGGAAACAGTCGGGTGGACGTATATGTATGTTTGTCAACGCGGCCAATCATCTGTAAATGCGTACGGTATGCACAAGATTGGCAAATGATTGGAAAAATAACTTTTGAAATAGTATTACAGTCTCCAAAAAACCCCGGAAGCAAAAATTGATTTTATTTACTAATGAATACCGTGCAACCAGTTTTTTTTAGTAAACTGAAAAAAGCTGTGCCAGTTAATCGGTTAAAAGTATCAATCAATTTAAAAATTTTTGTGAAAAATGTTTATATATAACATAAACCGAAAATATAGTTAGGGCTAGTTGGCATACGAGGTAGGTTAACCAAAGGTTAATAACTCGTATAGTTGGAGTAACCGAGGTCAAAACTGTTGATATCAGTAACGTAAAATGGAATATGAAATATTTGTTTTAATTTTCAGTTGGAAAGCATCATGCGTTTTGAAAATACGCAAGTTTTAAAATTTTTTGAGATGTTCGTGAAAATTTTACATTTAAAAAAATGTCGTGTAATTCTTTGAAAAATTTTGTTAATGTATTTTTTCTTAACGTAAGGCAAAGTGATTGCTTTTTTACAATTTTACCACTTGGTATTTTTTTTATCTTGCAATTTTTAAATTAGTTTTCGCTTGGGACATGTTGCCAGACCTTTTGAGAACGGGCAGATTGTTTAACTAATCATTTTACTATTTTAATACCTAATTAACATTATTTTTATAGATAAAAGTTCTTGAATGTTGATATAGAAAATCTAAGGAAGTTTAATAAAACCTCCATTTATACATTTTGGGTAATTTATAGTTTTTAGTTGATTATATCTTATTTTCTGTTCAATGTCACATTCTCATATGTGATTCTTTTATATAATATAATAATATCGTTATTTACTCAATGATTTATTATCAGTAAACTTACCACAGGCACGTGGCCAACTTACCTCGCTTATGGGGCAGATTGACCAAAAATCGTGCAATTAGAAACTTGTTTCTACCTTTTTTGTGATCAATTTACAAATTTGAAAAAAAAATCATGAAGATGCTCTATATGAAGTACTTTCATGTACTAAAATAGTTTTGTTAATTAACTAATACAGTTTTGCAGAAAAAAATAAAATGTGGAAAGTCGGACAACTAGCCCCGGTCTTCCCTACTGCTAAAATAACGCATGTATTTAACTGTAAAATTATAACAACATTTTATAGGAGTAATTAATATATTATTATTACGATAATATAGCTATAATTATAGCTTCAAATACTGTAATAAAGGATTATTTACCATGAAACTGTACCTGTATTGTTAAAACAAAACATGTTTGCATATTTGTTCGCTGTGAATAAAACCACAAGAAAAATTATCTTCAAAAAGGGCAACATAATAAGATTATTTTTGCCTATCTTAATATGATACTTCATCTCCTCGACTGATCCTTATAATGGTAAGTTAATAATTGAATTTACTTTCAAAATCATAATATAGTGGCATATAAATATTCATCACTATAGTTACTTAAGGGGGTTATAGACCTAAAAGCCTTTGAGGCCAAAATCACCTGAAAAAATATAATAAAGTATAATTAGTTATATATACTAATAATATATCATAAGTAGGCACAATTCCTGATAAAATAGCCCGAGATATAATCTGTAGACTAATTTTACTCAGAGATATTGCATTGCCAAGATTTTTGCTTTGGTGCAGCTTTCTGAAAAAAGTATTCGATAGATTTTCAGGGGATAGCTCTTAAAATACTTGAAATTCATGCAGTTATGGATCTAGTTTGAAATATAAGATTTCCTGAAGCGAATATTTTTTTATGGAAAAAACTACTTTTAAATCCTGAATTTTATGAATTTTTATGTTTTTTTTTTGTGGTTTTTAGTATTTACAAATTAGTTGCTTCATTTTACTATTTTACTATCAGGAAACCTTATATTTCGAACTCTTAGATCCATAACTGCATGAATTTCAAGCATTTTAAGACCTATCCCATGAAAATTTATCGAATACTTTTTTCAAAAAGTTGTACCAAAGCAAAAATCTTGGCAATGCAATATCTCTGAGTAAAATTGGTCTACAGATTATAACTCGGGCCATTTTATCAGAAATTGTGCCTACTTATAATATATTATTAGTAGTTTGGTGGAAATTTGTCTATTACGAAATGGTCAGAAAGTCAGCAAATAGCTAGAATAAATGACTAGTAGTTAATGGCCATGTTGAAACGCTTTTTTCCCTATTATTCGCCCATTTAATAGATTGGAAATAGAATGGCATAAGCTGAAAATATTTAATTTTAATTTACCCATAGACTTGACGTTACCTTTAAGAGTATTCAATTGTAATACATAACTTACAAAAATGTAAACAATAAACATAGACTAAAAAGTTATTTACAGCACTCCTTTCTTAGATATGAACTGAAATCCATATTTTTCTATTAGATTCTGTCTCTGTCACTCCTCGTCATAAGAACAAGCATTCTACTAGCCATTTTCTATCTAAAAAAACTGACCAACTGTTTCTTTTTCTCTCCAATTTTAATACCTTTGAAATAGTTAAGAACAAGCTTGTGTACATCTTTAAAAATAGTCTTTCTATTTTCAATCTATTAAATGGCCGAATAATGTTGGAAAACTCGTTTCATCGATAGATAGAACTATCCAAGAAAAGTATAGATAGTTTTGACTATACCCCACTAAAACTAGCTATTTATTAGGCAAATAATGAAGTCAGTTTCCACCAGTCCATTTTGGCTTCAAATGCCTATAGGTCTATGACCTCCTAAAGACATATTGAGCAATTATAAGTATTTCTTCTGGCAATAATTTAAAAAACAAAGAATTTCGATATGACTTCGGAAATTAAAATCTTTATGTTGATTTTCAAATGTATATAGAAATAGTAAAAATAGAATAAGTATATCTCATGTATTTGAAATGCAAAGAATTCAGTACAATCTCATTACAAGATAAAACCACTCAATTATTTTTATTATTATATCCAGTACCATTTTTCGTGTAAAAAGAATAGCCAACATGAAATTACAAAAGACAATCCTCATCGTAATCTACTTTAAAACTTTGCCATCGCTCGCGATTGATCCACTTCCAACCGCGATCTACCTCCAGCGATCAATAAATTAGCTGCCGCAGCTGCTTTTTACTTCACCGCAGCTCGACGCTCCAATATTATTACCGCCGACGTTAATTGTTATTGTATTGCAGATTCACGTACCCAGCGCGCGCGCGCGCTATTTGCCCCGCGGAGTGGTTAGGACGGCGGGCGGGGGCGGCGGAGCTTTTTGCGTTTTGCGAGCGAATGCCTTTGCGGCTAGGAGGAGGGAGGAGAAAAGCGGCGGAGCGGCGCGTGGCCTGGAAGAAATTTCAAGGGCTAATGGAAGAGAGAATTCGCGTCGAGGGAGGAGGGAGTCTTTGAGCGAAGCTCGCTGAAAGTATGCTGGAAATATGGTGGAAATTTCGCAGAGAGAGGAGGAGGCGGTCAGGAGCCTTCGCTGTGGATTTCAGGGGCGCGCCTGGCACGCGCCTTTTAGACTAACAAATTGAATTGCTCTTAATCATGGTACTTATCGGGGAGGATAGGATAAAAATAAAATGGAGACGAGGCGGATATTGGGAACGGAAGTTTTCAAACTGTCGGGATGTTTAAGTTGACGTTGATGTATGGAAAGTTTCGAAGCGGTTAAAAGAAAATCTACCTAATGTGGGGTAGTTAATAAATTAGAACAACTGTGTTTTGAGATGTAAAAAATAAATGGAAGTACCATCTATAGACCATCATATCATCGGTTTGGTAATCCACAGGATCTGATTGGAAATAGTATGTACCTACACGTAATTCGCTTTCGAAAGGCGCCAAATCTGGATCCTCTTTGTAAAAGTATACCAACTCTAAATTCTGTTTTTGTAGATTTTTTCCGATCTTGATTTAACTCTAAATTCGTTTTCAAGAGGTGCTAACTCGAAATATGTTTTGAAAGTTACTTATTCGGGAACAGATATGTATTCAAACTTAAGCCATCATTACTAACAAGAAAAACTTTTATATTTTTTCAGACATGTATTTGAAAAAAAAGATGCACAGTAAATCCACCTTGTACGTTTCTAAATACACAGATCAATATAATCTGATGTCTATTTTTATACCCTTTGTACCTTCATGTAAGCGGTTTCTGTGTTGATACCGTATTTTTATTAAGCCAACAACATAACTATATAACACTTATTTTGCGTGTGTGTAGTAGCGAGCGAGGATTCGTATCGCCGTTGAGCGCCGAGAAATCGGCAGCGCACGGCGATCATCCTTCGATTAGAGTGCGGGGTCGGTAAACCCCGGTTGTGAGGCCGCTTAGCGCTGCGTGCGGCATACTGTAAAGGGCCGTGTACCGTTATTGTTGGTGCCGTGACGTCGGGTAAATGTATTAGAGTACGTGGAATATTGTCGGGTGATAATTGTCCTTGATTTAATAAATGAGAATTCTTTGGTATATCTATTCGTTATATGTCACGAGCACCCTCTCCGTATAAAACTTTCCTCTCAACACAGGAGTCGCCATCCCACCGACTCCGCGACGATTGGAGCGTCAGCCTCCAGATCCGACGCAAATACATTAGTTGTGGCGTATGCACAGGGAAAGGTAAGGTGCAACGTTACAAATTAATCAATAACCTTAATACATATTTTTTCTAAAATAAAATTTGAATGTCTCTAAATCTAAGTCGGTGAAATCAGTTCATGTTCAGTGCATATATTATGCACTATTTCAGAAAATGTAAAGTCGGGTGCTGCGAAATAGTCTAACAGAGCCTTTTACGGCTTTCCGCAATAGAAATAATGGTGATTTCCGATCAAAAATAAATTTCTTCACTATGTGAATAGAGAATTTTAAATAAATTTCATTATAAATTATGTAGTGTATTGAAATTAATCCTTTTAGAAAAATTGTTCCTAATAATTCTAGTCATTTCAATAATTATAAATAAACAAGATTACGACGATAGCATGCCAGCAAGCCTTGTCATTATTTCATATTCCTTCGATGTTAAAAAATGAAAGAGCTCTCTTGGAGTGACTAAAAAATATTTTAATTAGCATGTCGCTATTGGCTGCACATTAATGTAGTTTAACACAAGTCAAGTCGATGAACCGAAGACATTAGCAATTCCAGTAAGTGGATCTCTCGAGCGGCTCGGAATAATTCTCGGATTATGAGCTTACCAGCGCGAGCTGTATGAAAGGTGACGCGTATTTTTACGCGCGAGCGGCTTATGATTTAATTAGGGGAGGCGTGTGAGAATTTAATTAGATTGCTGGGTTATCGTTCCAGTCGCTCGTAGCAGACAGTAAGTTGTTTGCAACTTATTATTGATGTATAAGTCTTTCAAACACTAATTACAATTTAAATTAATTTTTATTGATTACATAACAGACATGTTCGTATTACTTTTCTCTAATATGTACGAAATGAATCATGGAGCGGGTAATTATGATTTATTGATAATAATAATAATTCCATTTGCAAATTGACTTTTGTGTCCAAAAATAATAATGATTCGTTGTATAAAAATAAAAAAGATAAAATGGGATAGCATCAAATTAAATATCCATATCTGCCAAACGTCAATCTACCACCAAAATTAAAATTTAAAAGCTATCTCGATCTCTATCTGGAAAAGTATAACAGTAAATTAATTGCGTCACTCTTTTATTGACATTTACTTATTAGCGCTGAAGGAAAATATTATTTATAGATTTGCATCTAGGACGTAACTGCGGGATTACGTTTAATGAATCATTTATATTGGGGTAACTAATGATGTCTACTAGTAACAAATTGCCGCGCTTTAGATTAGAAATGGAACAGTTTCGAGGTGGTATTTATAGCCCTCCACGCGTTATCAAACTTTTGATTTATTAGAGGACGCTGCTATTATTCTCCACGCATAATTTTTAATTAAATTTCAGTATTTGGAATTCATCAGAAATTAATAGTTGTTTGGTACATAAAACTTTTTTATTGGTTATAATAAAATGCTTTTACAATTGCTTATTATATTCTTCAACACAATAGAGTTAACAACTAAATCAGTTTCTTCAGAAATAAAAACAATAAGCCTCTTCCAAACTTATGATAGTTTCTTTAACCTTAGCATTCAAAATGCTCCTCTAAACGAGCACAAAATTAGAGCAATATGCTTTTCCACTATTTTTCAGTGGCTCCGTTCAATTCAACATAAACCTCGAAAACCAATAATACCCGTCGCCCTTCCATCGGCACTTCCCGCAGGCGTCAAAAATCACGTATCCAACGCGCCATGCATTCAAATCAGAAACGACCATAGCACTGCCGCCCTAACCGAGGCGCTTCACTCTCTGACCCCTGCGCATAATCATAAAGATCGCCGGGGGCCGCGGGAGCGCGTTAAACCCGCAATGCTTCCAGCACCTCGCGCGGGAAACAAGACCAAAGCGCCGGCTCTCAACCGCTAAACGCGGACGATCATATCCGCATGCATCGTGTGAGCGCGCGCACCTGAGCGCGCCTGTAAGCCTTGTATATTTATCCGGTGGCGGCAATCGACGTGCCTTCGGATTTCGGCGCCCGCTGGCGCGTAATGGAGCCATAAATAACCGCGCGCGCATAAGTCATGGATAATGCGTGAGAGCTGGGCGCATTTCGCGCGCTCGCCCACCGGCCAAATAACTGCGCGGGTTGCGCTCTTATCCGCGCGCGCGGGCGAGCTGGTCTTTATGTTTCCTTTGTGTGTGTGTGTGTGTGGGCAGCTGCCCTGCTGACGCGGCCAGTTGCAGTTGATAATGATCGCGTGGGTAATAGGCCGGGAATTGCGTGCGGGTGTTTACGCGCTGGCTAGCTATGCTGGCGGCAGATAATTGTGATGTCTTATTTAGATGGTTGATCTTAAGCGTCCTCGTGGGTTTTCGCTTTTATGAGTTGAAAGAGTAACCGCAAACTTTTAACTTTTAATGTATATCCCTGCCGTGATGTTTTAAAGACATGTCAAGAGTATCTAATTTTGTGGAATTAGTGTGAAAGATTAAATATAGAAACGATGTATGAACGTAGAAATAAATTCTTTTTCTACAACTCTAGTAGCCCGGATTAATCTAGTTAATTTATAATTAGCTGCGAATATTTGTGTAGTTTTGTGCAAAAAAAGTATATCTGTGAAATTTTGCATTTTTTCGGTTTGTTGAGTCGCTTCTGAATTACTCTATAAAACTTTTTAATAACGAATTTTATTGTCAAGATATCTGTTGTGAAATAAATCAAGTAGTATTTAAAAAACTTTTCACCTGAATAAAAAATATTTATTAAACAAATATATAACAGAATAAAAATAAACCGCTGTCAATTCATTGGCACGTAGCTTCCTCAAAATAATTTTTTGATTCCTTTTATTAAATTAAAATTCGAAAAATAAATTTTTCTGTCCTCCGACCGAAAAGCGCCAACTTCCCAGCCGCTGCGCGAAACGAAGTTGCCGCTTTCCGGCGCCGTCGAGCAGAAAAATAGTATACAGACCTTGGCCAGTAAAAAAGAAAGCCTCAGATCACATGATTGCATTTCGCCTCAGCCGACAATTACATGTGATCTGAAACATTTCTTATTTTTATTGCCTAGGTGTGTAATATACTATTTCACGAAAAAAATTGGAAAAATTTTATGGAAAATATTAACTTGTAATTTTTTCATGGCTATTTATTGAGGTTCCATTTGCAATTTATTTGTTTGTGATTTTAATTCTTATATGAATGGAAAACAATCTTCTTCAAGTTCTATTCTTCATCAAATTTTTCTTCTTCAAGTCCACTGTCAACGGCTTTTCGTCGTACATTGGTTTGAAATAAAAAAAATATTCTAAAGTTGTTCTTTGATTGTGTTTACCTCAAATATTTCTGAAATTTATGAACCAATTATTTTGCCAAAAGAACTCATCCGAGAACTATCAATAATATACCTCTACAATGAATTTTGAAGCGAATAAGACAATTTTACTCTTGTAATAGTTGAACATATAAAACTCATTTTTTTTTCATTTTTCAATTTTTACGTTTTTGTTAATAACAAAAGAACCGTGATAGCTAGAGAATTAATTTTTTTTTAGAAAATATAGGTAATTTAATTCTCTTTCGAATGCCACCCACCTCATTTAGATACATAGAGCCGTTCTCGAGAAATTACGATTTAAAAAAAATTGAAAAAAATTTTAACCTCAAATATCTCCGAAATTTATGGATCAATCCTTTTGCCCAAAGAACTCACTCGATTGGTATACAAAATCTACCCCTACAAAGAATTTCAAAGTGATTAAGCCAATTTTACTATAATTATTGAACGACAAAAAAAATCACATTTTTTTATAAATTATTTTTTTTCTCAAAAAATAATGAATAAAAAAACCTAAAAATTTAGTAAGTTATAGTACTTAATATCCTTTATACCCAAAAAAATATTCATGTTAATATCTTTTTTTAATTTCGAAATATAACCTATTTACAAAAAATTACGTTTTCATCAATAACTTATGACGAAATATAGCTACCGACTTTTTTTTTTTTAAATTGTAGATAATTTTATCCTACATACAGAGAATTCATGATATATAAACAATATTTGTTCTAAATATTAAAAAAATCGAAAATAAAAATTTTGGAAATTAAAAAATGGCTATAAAAAAAAAATTAAATTTTACAAAAATAGAATATTGACCCCAATTGTGGAAGCAAAATCTAAAAAAATGATCACTCTCCCATTAAAATCGGTCGAGTAGATCATGAGATATCAGCGTATACGGACATACACACACACACACACATACACACACACACACACACACACACACACACATCCATACGGACATTTTCTAAAAATAGTGTATTTCGATTCCAAATTTGCTAAATAACATTTCTAACACATTATCTCATAAACTTTTTTTTTACTATCACAAAGCTTCCTCTAGGAGGAAGCAATAGCACATCAGCAGGAGCGAATAGTTAGTTTAATTAAATAATAAATTAACTAATTTAGTTAATTGTTAAAAATATAATCACCAAAAAGATTTTAATGTAGTTAATCAAACGATATTTACTTATATATAAATTGCAAAAGAAATATCATTCTTGCCTCTTTATTTTTCAGTTATTAAATGATATATTAATTATCATAAGTATATTGACGTCATATTTTGCTTTACGTGTATGCATACACTAATGGGTATGCTCAATTAATATATTTATGATAATGCACTTTCCCACATAATAATAAATATGGCAATATTGTATAACATTGTATTATAATATTATATTCTAGGAATATTATCATTATGTTCCTCTGTACTAATCGTATAAAATGTGTATAGGCATAAACATGTATGAGACTTTTTGCATCAACTGGAATAGTATTAGCTGGACTGCAAGAAAATATTTTTAAAAGCTATAAATGTTATCATGAATAGTAACAAATAAAATATTTCATCGGCTGAGAGAAACAAGAGCACCGAAGAAGGCGATATCTCGAAAAATATACTATTTCTCTTTAAAATTCAAATTAATAATATTATAGGTATTTCAAAAAAGCGAAAATTAACTGAAATATAGCATGTATTCAAAGATAAATAGTATATCGATCATTCCCTTGGGTGATCACTCACCCGCGGGAATAATCTGCGACTTTAGTCCCTTGTTACATAATGTACTATTATATCACAATACTACATTAACTAACTTTAAATAAAACGTAAAATATTAAATAAGCACATTAATCAATATTTACGTGACAATCCAAGGCTCACACGGAAATCAAGCGCGCGTAATAATGACAACAATGGCGCAGTTGATTTTACGTAACGATGACAAGTTTTTTTTATCAGCGCGCGCGTATTTCCTTCAGCGCCATTGCCCAAAAAAGTGTTTAATTCTTTCGGATAAACGGGAAATTTCGCGGGCCGCTGACCCGCGCGAAAATCTGACATGTACGCTTTAAGTACGCGCTCGCACGGAGATTCTCGCGTACCTACGGCCGTTAAGCGGTATCAGGGAGTACACGCCACGGAGTTTATGTAGCGCGCCTCGGCTTACACGTTTTCCGCGAGCGACGTCGCCCCTCTGCGCTCTTGGTAATATACGAGGCGGAAAACAAAATGACTAAAAGGCGATTAAGCCTGGCTCTTAAACGCGCGCACCGAGTTGCTGCTTCTGCAA
This sequence comes from Torymus aiolomorphi, assembly GCA_036365515.1. Classification (NCBI taxonomy): domain Eukaryota; kingdom Metazoa; phylum Arthropoda; class Insecta; order Hymenoptera; family Torymidae; genus Torymus; species Torymus aiolomorphi. The sequence continues at coordinate 19,413,319 of CM070877.1, read as the reverse complement.
AAATTATATACCCCTAACGTGGTAGTCTAGCCGCAATTCGCGAAAGTGTGAGGGTGACACGAAGTGTGAGTTAAATTTTTCATCGCGGTGTAAATATGTGGATGAAGTTAGGAGAGAATTTATTTTGTTGCAAGAGCTGTTTTGCCTGATGTCGGTTTTCTATAGTTCAGTCTAAGATTGTTCTATATGAAATTTTAAATACAGCCAAGTGTTCTAAAAGAAAAAATAATTGTTAATTTTACTTATATATAATTCAGGTATACCTGAATCATTATTCATTACCAAATATTTATTTTTCATATCACGTCTTGCAATTCTGTTTAATGTAAATACAAATTTTATATTAAAAAGCTTTATTTATTGTTCTCCGAATATTAATATTATATGTGCATTTTTAATTTTTATTTGCATACAAATTATTAAAAATACATGAGAATAATATAAAGATAATCTTGTTCACTAGAAATCGATTTCTTCAATATTTATTTATATCGGTATCGCGTGTGGAAAATTTGCATCATATATGTATTATGTAAAGTTACTCACGGAATAAAATTGTTTCAGGCATCGTATCTGTTTCTGATACACCATTACGTTATTTGATATTTTATATTCGAACGTTGGAATGGCTTTCGTTTGCTTTTTGTTGCAAAATGGTTATTTTGTAAAAAAAAAAGACCCCTTTTCTCAAATATTATTTTCTGTTATTAAACCTCACTGTACGACTCTTTCTCACTGAATAGTATACGTTCATGGTCGAGGTTTTTTATAGTTCAAGATTTCTCTCATACATTTTCAAGTAAAAGAGAAAAAAATCAGATAGTAGAAGTGTGCTTCAAAACTTTTTAACAGTTTTAGTCGACATGAAGAAAACTTGAATTTTCGCATACATGTATATATTATATAAGAGGTTAAAATGTAAGCAGCTTTATAACAGATCCATAGATAAAAATGGATCGATTAATAGATCGAATTAATGCAGGATTCATTTTTACCAAAGGATTCATAGGACCCATTAGTGATATTGATCATTAGATTCTATAATAGTTGACAAATTAACGCGAATATAGTACCGATAGGTATGGAATTTCTGCAGTGCTATTCGAAGGATTATCGACAGATGCCTATCCAATTTCCTATCATATTCAGTGTCATGATTCACAGAATTAACTAGAATATATTTCACTTTAATGATTATAACATTATATATATATAAAATTATATAACCTAATAATCTTCAGCATTACAAACTCTCTGTCTGTTGTTGCTTACTTTCTACTTGCACTATTTATTTAATTGTAATATACTTTGTAAATATATCCACTGCAAATAATTATAAATAATATTTTGATAAACTCCAATCGAAACATCTCAATTGTTTATACCATAATATTGCAAAATTCACCTTGCAAAATCAAAAAGTAATTTTTAATACAAACGTTTATTAAATTTATAAAATTCCATGAAATTAATTCACGACTTCAATGCTTTTCTGATAATATCGACGAAGCGAATATTTTCCATCGATAAAAATTCAAATTCAAGTATCGTTTTCCGGAAAATTCCTTTAAAGCATGGCATACCCAAAACTTTAAGGTACGCTTACAACCCGTCGAGCACGCTTAATCGCGTGCGCAAATATTTTAATACAAAATTCCAGGGATGCGCGCGCTTGGATTCGTATAATATAATTTCCATTCCCCATCGCACTGATGCGCGTCTCTCTCTCTTTCTCTCTCTCTCTCTCTCTCTCTCTATATATATATATATATATATATATATACGTGTATATGTCTCTCTCTCTCTATATATATATATATATATACGTACCCGTTCACCCACGCACACGTGCACACCGCGCGTAACACGCTGCGCTGTCCTAGTTACGATGCGCGCCGCGTACATGCACGCGTGGCCGATGTGGTACAAGTTAATTCAACCCCGCGTATACGCGCGCAGATACTCGTCAGCCCGAGCGCGCAATTTGCGTTATGTAAACTGCGGTAAAAATAAACTAATGCCCGATATGTGCTCGCATAACGCGCAGAGATAGAGCGTGTGTGTGTATATACGTATGTAGCCCTCGTCGGCAGGGGAAATTCGAACGTCGATGCGCAGTGAAGCACGCCGGCGTAAAGTTCCACGATGTGATGTCGGATTTTCTTGCGTACAGCGCGAGAGAGCGCTAAGCAGAATTTGATTAAGTGCAGGGGGTATGGGGATGGAGGGGATTTATGTACCTAGAGGTGCACCCGTTTATGTACACGCGGTACACACTAAAAGCGATTCCGTTTATTACACCGGAGAAAAGAGAGGTGGCGCGCTCGATAACTGCGCAGCTTTATAAAATCTGTATATAACGCGCACTAACTGGAGATTATGAAGGAATATTGTCTCGTATATATATGCGCTGTTGCTTGAAGTAAATATCTTGCTTGGCATAGATTTAAAAATAATACGATATGTACTTTATTTTTTATGATATTATATCGTAGAGTGAGATGTAATACAAATTTCTGTTTTTTGAATTTTACGTACTATTTTTGACTGCAGCTATAGGTACTTTTATCCTTGCACATTATAAATAGTGGAGAATTGAACCATAAATAATTAGATCGCTAAAAAGAAGTCACACTGAAATAAACCGAAGACTATTTCGCAGAGTTTTAAAATCATATTTATAATAACCAATTATAAACTTCTAAATGAATCTATAAATGTCGAACGTTGAGTGTCGAATGCTTAAGATTTTCCAGAACGGTAATAATTAGCGAAATGTAGGCCAATAACCTAACAGACAATTATTTTTACTTCTCCGTCAATAATTGATTGTGTACATTTGCCTGAAAAAAGTTTCCTCTATACGTAAAAATACGATATCTATAAAAAGAATCGACGACCGCCCACCATGTCCACTCATCACGAAAGCGACGAGTACTACAATATTCCACTAAATCAATAAATTTAAACGTCCGAAGGTAACAGCAAAAGCCGCCTCTTTCCACTCACCCTCTAATTACGCACTCGGTAGTTCGATTTCCGAGTAGCGATACGCGCTGCTGGAAATACACACACACACGTATATATACGCGCGCGCAAGTACCCGTCGCGTACTTATGAGCTGCTCGCGAGCCAATTTTAGCCGTCGTCGAGGCGGTGGAGGAGCTGTCGTTCTTTAAGCAGCCGCTGTGCAAGTGGGTTAACTATTGATTTTACGGGAAAAGCACAACGCGCGCGCGAGCGGGAGAGAAAGAGCTCATATCGTCGCGCAAAGGCGAGTGTATGTATGTGTAAACATTTGCCGAAGGCGCACTCACACGTGTAGGTCGAGTGCGTGCCTCGGGCTTTTTACCATCTTTCTTTTTTCACGGCTGGTTTCGAAATAATGACAGTGCGCCCGTTAAATTCTTTCTCGTCGTCAAAGACAAATAATGTGAGCTCGAAAAATCATTGATTCTGACTGGACCAGGTGAAATAACTTTATCTGGCAACATGAATTTTCATTCAAAGTATGTAGATATTTTAATCTATGAAACGCACTTTAGTTCCATCATCACCCTTCAGTGATCGAATGAATTTTGGGTGTCCTGGGAATTTTACCTTATTCATTATGCATGGCAAAATACCTGTTTCCGTATGAATTCAGTAAATAAAACAATGAAACGTCATGCTTGATGAAGGTTCGACAAGTCTATAGCGGATAATAATGCCTTATGTAACCCTATCCAAAATATAATAAAATATATAGATTAATTTAAGTATTAAACATACTTTTGACCAACACGAGTGTTGTAGACTTCATGAAACAGCTGTATCAAACAATTTCTAAGTTTCTTAGAGCATTAACGGATTTTCCTGACGTGGAAGATATTAAGGCTCAGTCAGGTAATCTTGTCGGGGCAGCATGCCGTAACCTCTGCCGGCCTGTCTTGGGGACGACGTTATCCTGCTCGCCACGGGCGTTATTGGACAGCAACACCTTTGCTTTTTGAAAGCCTCGCTAAGAATAACGTACGCTTTTTCGAGAGTTTCTAGGATAATAACGTTTATAGGCTTCGAAACGCCAAAAATATATTCAAACAACTTGGCAGCGAAAAATCGTTTACAGTACAGAAAAAATATTTACAATATATTTAATATGAATATTTTACTCTAACAAAATAGTTATATATCTGTGGCTTCCAGGAATAACGACCTAACCCACTTGGGGTCAAAATTGAGTTAGCACCGGAATTTGTACCTTCTAACTACCCTTTTTCATATAGACTTGGTCCGGAAATCTGAAACGCGTTCAAAAAGCAAATATCAGCTAAGTGCATAACCACTTAACTGCACCTGTGCCCGGAAAAACCACTTAACTGAATATTTATATTTAATTAAAAGTACCATTTTGAAGTTAATAGTACACAATAAACAGATTATGACATACCAATTTTTATAGCAACAAAGATCAAAGGTAATAGGGTAAATGTAGGTATTACCGCGGACGCTGCAATTACCGCGGATCGACGAAAAACACTCTGCAATTTCATTTTTCATAGTATAATTCGGCATTTAATATTTATTCGATCATACAAAATATTAATTAATATAAGAAATCGTCTTAAAAAGAGAATAAAGCATGATTTGTATGAATATACTACATTATTGTCTGGCCATCCGCGGTAATACCGTCATTTGTATACAAATACGATTACTGGTATTACTGCGGCATTGGTCCAACGTAACCTCAAAACAGTGAAATCAAGAAGTCTACAATATATATGCGAACATTTGCCAACTGCTATGTTCTAAATGAAATATGATGTGAAAATATACAGATATGTTCATTTTTTCGGTTGTAAAATTATAAATAATATAACAAGCTCAAGGTAAAATTCCGCAGTAATACCCCCGCGGTAATCCATCATACACACGGTAAAACCCGCGCGGTAATTCAATCATACCCGCAGTAATATCAGCCTCGGATCTATTTTTTAGATTGCATTTATTAATTAACTATATGTTTTTTATCATATGATAAGAGTCATTTTTGCATTTCTGGTAAGTTAAAGAAGAGTTAAAAAAAGAATTCAACTTAAATCATCTAGGCAAAGCTTTTAATTCGTGTACTATAAGACGCCCGTGCTGAAAAACCGCGGTAATACCCACTTTTACCCTAGATAATAGAAGGTAATACAACAGCTTTGATTGTCGGGCGATGGGGCGAGTGTGCATAAACAGTAATCGAGTAACGTTCGGTATTCGGTTTACCGAATTCCGTTAACTTCACGCATATTCCGTTGGGAGGTACATGCGTTCGAATGAATATTTAAAAAAGAATTCGTATCCTATGTTTTAAGTGTAGAAATAACTATGTTATTTATCTTATTTGAACGATTTCCCTAAACCACTTAATTGCACAGTTATCGGAATAACGATTTAACTGCATTGTTTTGTTTGTTTATACAAAGAATAAAAATTTATTCTAGCAGCTGATAGTGGGGTTCGAAAGATATTCGATACCTTTGTAAATGTTTACATTGTTATGATTCATCTCATGACAGAAATTTTAAAACGTCAATTTCTCGAAAACACGTACAAGTGGGTTAGATCGTTATTCCGGGAAGCCACAGATATAGGCACTCGAAAGGCTACTTGAAAAAGAAAGAAAAAAAAATTTTAGAAAAAAGAAAAATGAAATAGTTTTATCGAAAATGTTTAATAATTGTAAAACATAAGAAATTACTTAATAATTATTTAGAGAATTGCAGAGAATACATAATTATCGAAAAATGTAACATATTTAAAACTTATGTAGCTTTTTTGATCTGTTTTAAACTGGAATCGGACTCGTTCAGTAGTATAAGTAAACGTTCGACGAGGCCCAAGCTAAAACATCGTAAGTGTTAATCTTTTCGATTTCTTTTGATATTTTTTCAATTCAAATATAACGCTTCCGAACAATTAAAATACAAATGACTAATAGCATCTCATAAATATAGACCCCAATCATCTCCATAAATAAACAATTCAATGCCAATTCAATTCCACCGAAGAAAAGCCGCACTGAAAGAAGAATCAACCAAGCTCCGCCTTGAAACCCCGCACTTTCATCCCTCGTCGATTTTTAATTACCGACAGACCTTACACCCACCGCTGCAAAGTTTAACCCTCTCCGCCGTCCTCGTCTTTCGCCGCCTCGTTCGAAAAGGCCGGAACCTCGCGCACCGCGGCGTCGAAGTTATGAGAGCGCGTTAAATAGAGCGAGCACTCGGGGAAACCAGCGGGCGAAATAATTCTCGGGATCTTTTTGTCCAGGACTCCGGCAGGAGGAAAGAGAGCACGAGGGAGAGGGAGTCTATTTACATGAGAGACTGCCCGACGCGGCCTGATTTATCGCTCCGTCGCGCGCGATTCTCGATTTCTCGCCAGCGCGGGAAGAAAAGTCGCCGCCGCCACCGTCGGAGAGATGCGCTCGGATACGCCGGAGCGAGAAGAGCGAGATAAGGAGGAAGGACGAGGGGGTGGGAAAAATAAATCAGCGAGACCGGTCTGGCTGCCCTGGCGCGACAGTGTCCCTCAACCCGGGTGATGTATGAGGCCTCGTTGTTTCTCCTTTTAATACAGTGCGCCCCCCTAGGCTTCTTCTTTATCGCCTCTAGAGGAGCCCTGCGAGAAAGCCAGTGGCAAAGTGATTTTTGGTTTATAACCTTTGTTTTGAAAATAGACGCATAATCATATTCGGATAAATTAGTTGAAATGCGTATCCCGGATACAATTCGTTAATATTATCCACCATTAAATAATCCATTATCCAAATTAAACCAGTACAAAATCCATTACCGCGGCTGGAAACTTGTAATTACAGAGCAACAGCCGTCGATGCCATTACAAACGAAGAGAAAAAAAACACATGCCCTTACCTCGGCCCAGATAAAAACCCCGAGGAACGTACACGTAATTCCCGCTCTCTCTCTCTCTCTCTCTCTCTCTCTCTCTCTCTCTCTCTCTCTCTCTCTCTCTCTCTCTCTCTCTCTCTCTCTCTCTCTCTCAGACCACTCGAATCGCAACAATCTCTCACTTCCGCCCTCAAAAAAACCTCCTGCCACGCCCGGGCAATTTCTCCGCTACAAAGCAACCATCACCCCAGCTCTCTCTTTCTTTCCCACTGATAGCGTGGTGGACCAGGTCCAAAAGCCGTCGACGTGAGAACCGCTGCGTTCGCGCGCGGCCACTGGTTGAATGCCACTCTCTTTTCCGGCGATATTCGCTCGGGGACGCGCGCGCTATAGCGCTGAGGATAATGTGCGCGCAGGGTCCGCTCGATATTAACAGGAGAGCGAGAATATAAAGCGAGCTTTTTTTTCACGTATACGCGAGTGAATAAGAAGTGGAGAGGCTGCGCGCACGCTCGCACGATGATTGGCTTTTTCTCTGCTGACTGAACGGCGGAGAGTGGCGGGGTTATTTCTGCGATAAAGTGTCCGCGGCGATGAAGAGTGGCGATTTTTTGCGAACGCTCAATAGTTTTTGTTTGTGGTGTGCGTTATGTTTGCTCTGCTTTTGAACTGTGAAAATTTAAAGAGACAAGGAGCAATTGTAATCCATCCGGTTTCATTTTACCTGCGGTTTTGGAAAAGCAATTTAACGATTATTTATATTACATTCGGTAACTATATATTTACCTTGTTAACCCTTTTATAAATAGCTAGTTTCACCAATAATCGTGAAAAACTAGACACTTTTCTTGGCTATTTCTATCCATCGATGAAACGATTTTTCCGATAATATTCACCATTTAATAGACAGAATAATAGAATAAGTTTGTTCACTGATTTACATTAGTTTATATTTATGAGTATTTAAAATATATCAAAGTTGGACAGTTTTTTTGGTTAGAAAATTGTTAGTAAGAGGCTTACTATTGTGCCGAGGAGTGAGAGAGACAGAATCAAACAGAAAAATCATTGTTTTCGTTTGTATCCCCTGAAACAATACTATAAACAAATTAAATACTAATAATTCGTGTTTACCTTTTGGTTAGCTATCTTTTTTTAATATTTGTTTTTAAATATATGATCAAATTACAGAGAAAATTTAGTTAAAACATTTTAAGGTCGTGTTATCTCCATTAAATAGAGAATATGACCGGAAAAATCATTTCATCACTACCCGGAAATTAGTTAATTTTACTAGCTATTTCTTAACTTTCTCGCTATTTTCGACAGAGACAATTTCTACCAGGGAATTGTCTCCTATATTTTTGATTATTTGATTTTTATCAAAATGTAATAATAATTTTATTTTTATATGGAACGGGGAGAAAAGAAAGAAAAATTGGGTAATATATTGAATATCTGTAGAATGTTTATTATTCGAAAAATACGTTCCAGAGATAGCTATTTACAGTGTAGACTATCCAACATACAATCGTTAGTCATACATCGATGAAAATCACTTATCGTTACTAAAGCATGATTTGACAATAAATGGGTTAAATCTATTACAGCTGAATAATAAATGGTGGAAGATTGCAAAAGGTATGAATATGTAAAAAGCATGTTGGAAGTGACATTCATTGACGAACTGTTCTTTAATTATTCATTGCTTCAAATTATTCATGCAATTTTTAGGGATACGGGATAATAATATTATATTTAATAATGATCATCTAAACTGAAAATAAAAACGAAATAATATCCCACCTAATAGTTCTAATTTATTATGAAATAAAAGGAAATCAAGATTAATATAATACAATTCAAATACAATTAAGCAGTAATATCTGTACAATTTCAAACGTGATTATCAATCGACTATACTAAAATCTAAATTGAGATAATAGTACAGAAATTAAATTATATTAATTAAAGTAATTACAGAAATAATTGTTAAATGTACATCTCTATATCTATGTTTTCCACATTTATATTTACGATTTATTACATGAGACAGTAATAGAATTCTATCTATCGTTTGCGCAGACAATTTATTAAATTAATTTAGTAAAGATACTACGGAACACTATAGCTGCGAACCCAACGCGACTTAGTTTCTCCCAAGGGATTTATCCTAAGCCTGATAAAATACCTGTAAATAAAAAATCGCCCTGTCATAAGTGTTGCGACGTCAACCTCGCGCTGTTACTCAACTTGATGAATATCTTCACCGGACCGAGATATGTTGTAGGCGTAATATCCAGAGCTATACGGCATTGGGAAGTGTAGATGACTTTCGACGGCAATTCGAATTAAGATGATATTTTATTATGCCTTCATATTAATGTACATACTCTCTAAATTAAATTAAGTGAAAAATCACTATTTTAGAGTAATAGTTTTTATGTAACTATACGAAATGTACTAATTTATAAGACATTATACTATTTGATTCTTTCTATTACTCTTTCTTGAAACTTAATCAGTTTGTGAATGTACGATAACCGTAGTCAATTTAAATAATCAAATAATGCAACTACCTTCATTTTATTAATAAGTCTGCGCTGCTAATTTATTGAAATGATGTTAAATTGTGAAAATGAAACTTCCTTATGTAATTAGTGTAAGTAGAAAAGTGTGACCTGTTGTACAATTAATGAGATGATCCATAATATCATAAAATGGCGAAAATACAAAACCTCATTTATAAGAAAACCGATGATATCCTCCCAGTAATAATATCATTAAATTTACAAAAATAAACTTCATCTTCAATAACATGAAATTTAGTGTATATACCTACTGCAACATTCAATTTCTAAAAGTTGCATCGATTTTTGTATACATCAAACTTGGATTACCGTACAAAGCAAACTTTCCAATGTACCAGCTTGAAAAGCCCAATGAAACAAAGAACCTCTACCACAAAGCTACACGCTCGTATAAAATGAATAGCACGCGCGCAACTCGACGCACGCGCGCGCGCACGCTCGCACAACGTGGATATTTCAGCGGCCGGAGAAACCGCAGAATTGAAGGGAGAAGAAGAAGCTGCTATGCGAGGCTCTCGCACAGAAACGTGTGCGCACGTGCACGCGAGCAACGCCTCCCGCCTTCTTGCCGCGCACCTACCTCTCCATAATGCGTTTACCCGCCGAGAGATGCGTTTATAAATAAAAAGCAGTCGAGCGCGCGGGGAATCGAGTTTCGAGAGCCGGAGTATAACGACCCCGTGAGAGAAAGGGGGTGGAAGGAGAGAGGAAGAAAGATAATGGGGCATTACGCGCGGTTAAAAGGAATTTTGAGGAGCTGTTAACGCTATTTCGAAAGCTCCTTCGGATGATGATTATATTTGCGGGTATAGCTTCCAGGAATAAACACTTATCTCCACTTTTCATGATTTCGAGTAAATCGAGTTTTTAGTTTCGCATCGGTGTTTTAAATCAAGATAAATGAGATTGAATGCAACACTGCATCTATGAATACCAATGAATACTAATCTAAATAATATATTTTTACCATAGTAACTAGACCAAATAGCGTTCATTTCTTAGAAAACGGCTTTCACTTGCGTGATTATTCCAAGAATAAACAAGAATTTCAGTGGAGTTACGTGGTTTTTCCTGTCTCAATGGCAATTGTATTTTTTTTTCGGCAACTGTACATGATAAATATGAACTATCGCTCACGGAAGCTTGTAGAAGCCGTCGTTTTCGTGTGTATAGGGGCAAATGTGTGTACTCTTTCTAATACGGCTAACTTGCTATGGGTAGACTTATAAGAATAAGGAACGTCTGTCTCTCTTATTGGAAAGTGGAGTTGTATCGTTTTTCCAGGATATTGGATGAAAAAAATTGAGTTATATGAGTTTTCCGGGAGTTATTCTAAAAAAAAGTGGAGCTATGTGGTTTTTCCAGGAATTATTCTTAAAAAATGGAAATATGTGGTTATTCCGGGAACATGTTAAAAAATGTTGAGTTATAGCGTTTTTCCTTGTGTTTTTTCAAGACAACGAGTGCAATTTAGTTATTTCTGTCATGACTACGTGATAGAGGACTGTTCGAAGATAAGAAATAAAACCTATTCTAAAAAACATGTCACTTACGTGGTTTTTCCGCGAAGCCACAGACATATATATTACAGATATAATTTGGAGGCTTGTACACTTCAATGCCTGATCGGATTCGCGGTCTGCAGCGATTTGAAAGTATTTAAGGTAGGTATAATGTATAGAAATTTGTTACATTATGATTTATTATAAGTGTGTGGGCGTGCGCATGTGCGTATATGTGTGTATGTATAACGGATTTATTTTTGGAATATTTATTTCATTATTCTATACTTTACTTATATAATAAATTATTAAAAAGCTTTGCAAATCAATAGCAGCGAATGAATAAAATGAGTAATCAATAACAAATTTATTGAATTTGAAATAATTTTTATTTAAGTGGATATTGATTGATTTTAATTTCAGAATATTATATTTTCTTCAACTCTGAAAATATTCCAGTATCACCTTCGTGAAATATTCCACTCGGCGACAAATTTTTGTATGAACCATTGTCGCAGTGCGCGCAAAACGAGCACGACAACGTGTGAGAGAAAGAAACTCGCCACTTGAGTTGCAAAAGTTTCGCGCAGCTTCAATTTCTATGCGCGAACGAATTATAATTAAAGAGAGAGAGAGAGAAAGAGAGAGAGAGAGAGAGGGGGGGTCGAATTCATTTCGTCGACCACCGGTTGAACGCATTCTTTTTTCCGGACAAACTTTCACGGCGACGACGCACAGTGGGCTTTTTTCATTTTTTTTTTTTTTGTCAAAATCAAATATTTTTGGACCCACAGGAGATACGGAGATGTTTTTGGTGTCATTTTGAAGGTAATACTGTGTAGAATTGTAGAAAATTATTAGCGAACCTCTATCTTGACCTTTAGACATTCAAAAAAAGTACCAAATGTCGAAAATTTCTGAGAAATGAAATTCGCGAGTTTCGGTTGTTTGACGAAAAGTTATAAACGGACTTTTAATTCACGGATACATAATCTCTGACTATGACAAAACAGGCGATCCATAAAACTATAATATATTATACATTATATTATATATTATTTTATTATATATTTTATTATTATTTTATTTCATATATTTTATTTATATTATTTTATTTTTTACACACACACAGTACCAAATTACATATAAAACCATTTTACAGATGTAAAATTTTACTTGACTTCTTTAATAAGATTCAGCGTACAATTTTATGATACATTTTCAAGTGCTATATTGCAGATATTATTTAGTTAACAAGAATTGAATAGAGAATTGAGAGCAGACAATATGAAGTTAGGTAAAAAAAATCGAGGAAAAAATCCATAAAACTCCTTTTTTCCAATTGTAGCTCATTTTTTAATGTCAAACTCGATAAAAAAACGGGAGTTTTATGGATCGCCTGTTTTCTCATAGTCAGAGATTATGTATCCGTGAATTAAAAGTCCGTTTATAACTTTTCGTCAAACGACCGAAACTCGCGAATTTCATTTCTCAGAAATTTTCGACATTTGGTACTTTTTTGAATGTCTAAAGGTCAAGATAGAGATTCGCCAATAATTTTCTACAATTCTATACAGTATTACCTTCAAAATGACACCAAAAACATCTCCGTATCTCGTGTGGGTCCAAAAATATTTGATTTTGACAACAAAAAAAATGAAAAAAGCCCACTGTGCGACGCGGATCCGAGTACAGCGCGCCGGGGAGGATAATTATTCGGACGTTTTGAACAGGCACAGTTGTTTTGGAGGCGCGAATGACGAACTCACAGGTGTGGCTAGACTTTATTCTGCTCGTGTGAAACGAATTTTTGGTTTTATTAAATTTGAAGTAATTTGTAAATAATCTAACTTTTGATAAATCCAATTCAATTAGTGTATTAGTGATTAAGTAATTTGACAAGAGATGGACAAAAATCTGTTAAAGCAATCTCTTTTTGAAATAAATGTATGATATGTGTCTTTTCTATGCAGACTCTTTAGTTCATAAAAATATACAATACACATATAGATAATATATTTAAGGCGTAATAGATCATTGGTGAGAAAAACATATATATAAAATAAAATAAATAAATATTAAATAATATTTGAAAATTATATGGAATTCAGGTAATATAAGATTAGAATCGGTGTAATATTGTAAATACAAATAAGTTTCCGCCGTTTTCTTTATAAAAATTATCAATTTATTGTAAAAAAAAATATACGTTACATTTTATTCAAAATATTGTTCGTCATTGGCTACTACTTTTTGCCATCTTTCTGGCAGCATTCGGATGCCACGTCGAAAAAACTCTTCATCTTTTGAGGTTACCCATGAATCGATCCAATTTTTGGCTTCTTCGTAAGAAGTGAAGTGCTACTTGACCAGGGCGTGAGCCATCGACCGGAACATGTGGTAGTCCGAAGGAGCAATGTCTGGTGAATACGGCGGGTGGGGTAAGACATCCCATTGTAAAGCTTCCAAAGTATCCTTGACGACTTTTGCAACATGTGGCCGAGCGTTGTCGTGCTGAAAAATCACTTTGTCATGTCTTTGGGCGTTTAAGCTCAATTGCAACAGTTGCTGTTGATAACGTTCTCCAGTGATAGTTTCGTTAGGCTGGAGTAGCTCGTAATAGATTACTCCGAGCTGATCCCACCAAATGCACAACATTAATTTTTTGCCATAAATATTCGGTTTGGCCGTTGAAGTTGGTACATGGCCGGGTTTACCCCATGATTTCCTACGCTTTGGGTTGTCGTAGTAGATCCACTTTTCATCCCCCGTCACTATTCGATGCAAAAAATCCTTTCGACTTTGTCTTTGAGAAGTTGTTCGCACGTGAAAAGATGGCGCTCGACGTGTCTGAGTTTCAGTTCATGCGGAACCCAATTTTCTTGCTTTTGTACCATACCAATGGTCTTGAGACGGTGTGAAATCGCTTGTTGAGTCACTCCCAAGCTTTCTACGAGCTGCTCTTCAGTTTGGCATGAGTCTTGGTCCAATAATGCCTGTAACTCAGCGTCTTCAAGCTTGACTGGCCTTTCTTCGCGTTCTTTATCTTCCACGTCAAACTCGCCATTTTTAAACTTTTGAAACCACTCACGACAACTTCTCTCACTTAAAGCAGCATCACCGTAAACTTCTACAAGCGACCGATGCGCCTTAGCAGCACATTTCTTTAAATGAAATAAATAAATCAAAACTTCCCGCAAATGACGCTTATTCGGTACAAAACTCGACATTTTCGAACAAAAAAAAATGTATACTGCCAATACAAAGTTAATAGTATTTTAAGGTTATGTTGTTGCCAGGTGTCCAAACTTTCTATGTGACATTTTACATCTGACGATTTCAAAGTAATCTTGTCGGTGGAGCCATCTCTTGAAAACGGCGGAAACTTATTTGTATACCCAATATTTTGAAAATATTTCGTCCAAAAATTTATTGTCCGATTGTTATAAATCTTATAATCACATATATTTTTAGATTTTCATTTTTTGAGCCTATAATACAAAAATCTATTCACGTCATTTTCAACGGACGAGGGAATACCCTCGATACGTAACTAGTCAGTTGAGAGAACGCTTCGACATGTCATTGACTCACACAGTACCAGTCGTAAGTTTGGCAATGTAGTACCTTATTATATGCCTCATGTGATTCTAACCTAATTAATAGTTGAAAAGCACGTGTGTTATTCGAAAAAGAGGTTCTGAATGATAATTTTGAAAGCAGATATGAATCTGGGATAAATTTCTGCATATCTCAAGAATTTTCTTAGAATTTTTTCATTTTGTAATGTTTTTATATACTACAAAAGGTGCATTTATTTATGCTATGAAGCTATGAATCTTCACAAAATTTTAACCAGAGCTTCAGTGCACTTTAATACAGCTGTCACCCAAATATCAAACGATTTTTATTTTAAATTCTATAACCGAAGGTACTCCCTTAACAAAACAAACGTCGGCCCCGTGGCAACCGCTGTTTTGCAATCTGACTTCTATAACGCCCTTTGTAACCAGATGACGCAAATCCCTTACTCGGAATTGCGCGAAACCGCTGACATTCGCATTAATGCGCGCATAAAAGACAAAACTGAAGAGAACCACGGGGATTGAATGACATGCTTACGTATTAAAGGCAATCAGGCACGCGTAAGTACGGTCACATAATTTCGTGCCTCGTTAGAGACTGTGGCGCACGAGAATACGTAACTGGGTTGACTACCAGTGTATATTCTTTTGTAGCTAAAAGATCCGCGCCAAGTTATGTGTGTGCGTATATCTACATACTTACATTCTTCATCTTCTTCCCTCTTTCCATACGGCTGACTCTCGATTCGTTCGCTGCGCTCGCGCCCGTGTGATTTATCGCCCGATGCCGTCCATTTATCCCGCGCCCGTTGTTTTCCATCTTCTTACCATACACAGCCAGAGGAGAATCGCTCTCGAAGACGCTGAAATATTGCGCGACCCACGGGTGCACTCCGTCGCCCCGGCGCTTTCAACTCGCGAATCATCGAAATTTCGCGCAGCGACGCAGCATTTTTATTATGGCGAGCAAATACTCCCGGGAGAAGAGAACATACTAACTTGTTAGACGACGACCGCGACTCGAGTAAATTAAAAAAGAAGAAGCGGGAGTACAATAAACGTTTATACCGGTCTCCCTCTCCAGGGACGACAGCGTCTTTTATATAACTTGGTGCAATCACGAAAAGGCGCTAACTCGGTTCCACAGCTGTGCTGTGATAATAATGCCGTTCGGTCGAAGAGAAAAGTACAAGCAATGTTCGTTTTTAGCCATAAAGTTAACTGAAAAATAGCTAGTATAGCTTCTGGTTAACATTTCTACCAGGGATGTATTTTATCAGAAAACGGCGCAACCTTATATTGTTGCTATGTATTTTTAAAACTTTTATACATTCCTTTTCAACGAATTATTAAATTGCAGATAGTGAATTCCGGTGATAATGTAAGTTTGAGCTGTGTATAAATCAAACCAACATTTGGGTAATTGAATTGAATTGAATTTAATTTAATTTAATTGAAGTTAATTGAACTTAATTGAATTTAATTTAATTGATTTTAATTTAATTGAATTACTCAAAGGGTATGTTGAATAATGACATTAAAGTCGATTGAAGAGATGTTTATCACTTAAGTTTAAGTATATAAAAAGAAATACTAGTCCGCTTTAAGGGGGTATTCGCATTCAAAATTTTCAAAAAATCGCTTTTTTGTTTTTTTACATAAATTTGTTCCTTAACATCATAGATGTCTTCTCCTAAAACCGTTTTGAAAAATTCCACATAGAAAAGTTATAGCTGTTTATAACAGTAATTACAGTAGTCGGCTTGTATTGAATTTAAAACTTTTAAATGTATTTTTCTCAAAACTATGTTTTCTATACTCGTACAACGGATATCTCAAGTTCTGCTCGACCGATTTAAAAAAAATTAAAAAGCATTTTAATTGTAAATCAAAATACTAGACAGTATACCTATTGAAATGTATATTATTACCCCTTGTTTTAGTATACAGTGGTAATTTGCCCCAAATAAATCATATTTTTTCGATATTTCCAAACAAAATGAATAAAATGATGAAAAAAAAATTTTTTAGGCATATAATATACTGTCTAGAAAAAAGCTTAAAGAATAAAACCTTTTTTAATTTTGACCAAATTTTTTACAGGTAGTTCACAAAGTGCCGTACCAGTAAAACAACGACTTTCAGAAGACGCCCTCTATCGCCTCAGAAAGTATTAAAATTGAATACAAAATTTTTTTTTTATGATCTTTGTTTAATATATATGAATCCACAAAAAAGTTTATCAATAAATAGATTTTAAAAAAAATTTTTGAAACGTGTGTTTTTTCTCAATTCTAAAAGCGAATGCCCCCTTAATTGAGAATTTAATATAGCTAATTATGAGTTAGAATATAATATATTATTTCAAATGTGAATTCGATTTTCTATTTACTTTATTTTAAAACTGAAACAATGGCTTTTTCGGCCCTAATATTGTATGATTTTTATTAATGTCATTCTGGAAACTAAGTTTTACAATTTCGTATAATTTATAATAAATATAGCATAATATTTGTTTAAAGGCATTTATTTTACATACTTTAAACTATTGTTACAAATTACAAATGACATGCTTAGAAGCATCCAAATAACATTCATCCACATAGATATTACATTATATTAATTTCATTATACAACTTTTAACACTTTTTTAAAATATTGTATGCTAAATACAGCATCAAAGTTTAGTGAAACTTCTTTCATAAACAATCACAATTTAACTTTTCAAATTAGATCGGATAAAATTTAAAAAATGTCATTATCTTTATATTACAATAGTTCGAGAAGCATATAAGCTCAAGAAAATTCGCACCATACTGGAGAATAACTAAATTGTTCCATAGATAATATAATTTGAAATCTAAATATAAGATTTGAAAAAATTCCATGAAGATTCTTCATAAAGAAACTGTCATGTGGAATTCTAAATTGTTTTTCGACAATTTAAAAATGAGACCTATGGCGAAAAAACCTCACTTGCATTCCAATAATTCAAATAAGAAGAAATATTATTATTCACAGTAAACAATTTGATTTATTTTTTATGCCGATATAAACTTTTCCAAAAAAAAGGTCCAAGTTATTTATTAGAGTTTTTTATATTTAGGTTTGAAAATAAGCTTGTTTATTATGCAGCATGTTTTTAGACCCATATAAAAAATCTAACGAATGGAATGACTAATATCATAAAATATAAATAAAATGAAGATGCCGGTATTTCCGTACGAATGGAAATATCCATGATCACAATACTTATAGTTTAAGTATAAACTGACATATTCAGTAAAATTAGAGCATATCTGCTGTGAATTTTAAACCACCAATAAAAAATATCAGATATTTACGAACATGAGTCAACATTGCGCTTTAAAGAGTAACAAGTATTGATTAATACAAAAAATTTTCCTCAATAAAAATTGAATATATAAAAATGATTAAAAATATATTACTTACTTCGTATTTACCACAAGCTTTTAAAAATATTTTTAAACTCCATTACTCCTCAGATCAAATAGTTTTAGCATTCCCATAATATTGATTTTGAATTTTAAATAATTTTGCAACTGTATTAATTTTTATAAGTTAATAATTTCGAATGTCAAACGTTGTTAACTTTTCTACATATATCCAATATCTTGTTAAATTTTTAAAGTATATCTTCAGTTCGTTACACATGTTTCCGATATACAGCAAAAAGCTTTCGATTGAAGAACCTTTATTGAAAAGCGACATTAACATAATTATATATCTTGTACTTACGAACGATCACATTTCAAAAAATCAAACCTATGCATCCGTACGAGTGTGTCGATGCGCGCGAGAATAGGCAAACGAAAAAGGGAGAAACTCGACCCAAATCAATTGACCCGAATCCCTTTCGAAAGCGTTTTATATTGAAAAATCTCAAGTAGGTGAAGAATTCGTGTGAGCCTCGATTTATTTGGGATCAGCTCTGACCGAATATCGTGGCTTCAAAGCTCGCACTTACATAGAAGCGGGCGTAAAGGGATGCCAGTACGAACGCCTTGCACGTGCTAGAAATAGAAGCTCTAATCGAAAATTTCAGTCTTTTTCAATGTCGCGTCAATTCAAAGAACGTGTGAATCTATGGATTTGACACTGTCAAAGTAAATTCGCACGTGTGAAGTCGGCAAGGAACCCCGGAAAGTTTAATCCCTAACCGTACAGCTCATTCAATTGAACGCGTCGAGGCATCATTCACCTTTATAGCCGTTCACGCGACAGAGAGAAAAACTCGGCATTTTAATATAGTGTAGCCTATAGCGATAAATTTCGGCGGTAGTAGAATATTTGAGAGCTCGCGATTATGATTTATTCAGCCGAGGAACGATGAATTGCGCCTGGCGGGCAAATAGTGGCCGCGCGCCGTGTAACTTTGCCTCTTGTACATAATGAAATGATTTAGAACTTAGAGACGCAATGTTTAACAATACGAAACTTTTTTGCCCTCGTCCTCCCTGTACTGGTTAAATAAGAATTCATTAACGCGCAGTTTTAGTCCACCCTTCCACTCTCTCTGCCACTCGAACTATGCGAAAAGTTTCGCTCCCGCGGAGTTTACGATTCAGTGAGAAACTTTTAAGCGATCCGAGTCTTACTCTGTGTAATCAAACGCTGCTGTGAGGGTATAGTGGTATAGCAACTCCCGTGGAATTTCGTCGCGGAGGTTATCAGCCACTGATGATGGTAATGATGATAGAAATCCGATAAATATGTCGCGAGAATGCTTGGGCTGTAGAAAATGTTTAATGAAGTGGATAATTATTTCTAAGTGAAAGACGATATGGAAAGCCGATGTTATAAAATTTTTATTTACTTCATGGTTAAAAATTGAAGTGGTTCAAAACTGGCAATTTTTATTAGTTTATTTAAGGCGGTCTTATACCTAATGGCTCCTCGAGGTAAAATTACCTGAAAAAATAAATTAAAATATAATTACTATAAAATAAAGTATATTTTAATATAACTTATTTCTAATACAAAATCCCAAGAGATAGGTTTCTTAATCCACTTTATGCAGAATTATGTCATTTTAGAAAAATCAACTGATGAGCAAGTTTTCTTGGCAATCACTCGATGGATTTTGATAAGAGAAGTCGCAAATTACTTGGAAAACATGTACCTATACCATGAAGCTCTGGAATTAAAAAAATATCGAGACTAAGTATTTTTTTAATTGAAAAAACGATAAAAATTCATAAACATTGATAAAATTATGACAAGAAAAGTAGTTTTTTTCAATTAAAAAGATACTTAGTCACGATATTTTTCAATTCCAGAGCTTCATGTTGTAGGTATATGTTTTCCAAGTAATTTGCGACTTCTCTCGACAAAATCCATCGATGATTGCCAAGAAAACTTGCTCACCAGTTGATTTTTCTAAAATGACATAATTCTGCATAAAGTGATTTAAGAGACCTATCTATTGGGATTTTGTATTAGAAATAAGTTATATTAGTGATACATACCCTTTATTTTATAGTAATTATATTTTAATTCATTTTTTCAGGTAATTTTGGCCTCGGGAGCCATTAGGTATAAGCCCACCTTAAGATGTTCAAAACCAATTATTGCAAATGTGCATTGAGATGTACTCTATGATTTTAATATTTGAGTATATGTCTTTTGGAGATTTATCATTATAACCATAATAAGAGTTCCTAATGGGCTTAAATTAAGCTTAGCATTGTGGATCGAAAATATTTATAAAGTTATAGACATCACATTTTTTTTCAGTTACATATAAATCTGGTAAATACATTTTTTCATTTATCAAAGTGCATTGAGTACTATAAGATATTAGACTTCAATGCAGACATCCACAACCTATTTTTATGTAGGTCGTACGAATAGGTCAAGCCCGGTTTGAATTTCCACTGTTATTGAAAGTTCTAGTCAGAGCTGCAGCATCTCTATGTCGGGAAGATATACGGCTAGTTCTGCCTGGGATACTTTATTGCTCGTCGTTCGTTTTGCTTGCGCTCGCGTGACGATTGAATCGTTTAGATTGCTCGAAGCAAAGGCGTGACAGAGAAAGTCAGTATGGATTTATAGTCTTGAGCGTGATTCTTGATTGCACAAAAATATTTGCTGGTATTTACAGCGAGCAAAAGTACGAGCGTATTCATTTTTACGATTTGCTACTGTGACGTTAGGAAAGAGAAACTTTTTATAGTTAATATTTTTAATTAATGAAGCCTGAGAGAAATTATGCATTCTTTTTATTATTCTAATTGATTTAGAATTCTCTAAAGTCGATTGTACTTGGGTTTCCATCTAGTTATTAATACAAAGTACACTAATAGTTTTAATTTGTATTGCATGATTTTTAAAGTCTTCAGTAATTGTTTCAAATTAATCTTTTAATAGATATATAATTAATGTAAACGTTCTTTCTTTCTTTTAAATAATAGAAGACTTTAACTTAATGCTACGAATTTACTAGTATATAATGCTCTCAAACTTAACTTCTTGATTTATTTTGTTAACGATTGGCTTTATAAATAAATAACACAATTCTAACGAAAATTTAAAACCATTCCGATAATGGTATTATAGGTAAAAAAACATTTGTGCATGAAAATAAATCTATAACAAACATGAAATACAAAAAATTGACGCAATCTTTAATAATTATATATAATCAAATACTATTCATCAAACATGTGAACAGTTTTTTTACCTTTTAAACCTTTCTTTGTGCAAGGTTTCATGAAGATAGATTCATCTTTACTTTTATATTATTGTACGGCAGTATAAAGATCTTTTATTAAAATAACTGTTTGCTCATAAACAAACATACATATTCTCTTGAATTGTAATTGTAGCAGATTAAAGTATTTTATTTATTTAATTATTTATAATAATTTCATAAGGATTCGTAAAGTAAAAATGAAAAATTTTCTTAATATAGCAAATGATAGATGATAAGTATTTTAATTTTCCAAAAAATGAAATGTAGGTATAAATTAAAAGTTCCTTGAAAATCAGTGTGTTATAATACTCTATATGACACAAAAAGCGAGAAAATTAAAGTATAACGGTCTACGTTTGTCCATAAAACAAACAAAAATAAACCAATTAAAAAAAAGAATACCGTAATCCCTTCCAGAAAAAAAAAATATAAATCATGTCCGATTATCGCTGAAAAGATACTGGACACGCATACACTCAAGAAAAAAGGTTTTCTCAAAAACCCGGATTCTCGCCCCCAAAGGGCTTGAAAACCGTTCTCAAACCTCTTTTCTCCAAATCTCTTTTTTGCTATTTCGAAGGTTTTCCCCTTTGAGGAGGCGAAATTCCTGCGCAATCGATGTGGCCTGCATCAGGGACATGCACGCCCCGGCGAACTTCACCGCCGACAGGTCACCTCTCTCGCACACATAATCGGGAAAGACAGCTAGCTAGGCGTTGTTCGCTCGGCTGGCCGATTACCCACGCACGGTTTCCCTTGATCCTCCCCTGACCAAAGGCCTCCCCCCCTCCCGTCTTATTTCCGTCAATGGAGCCCCTCGGGCCAAAGCTCGATTGTTCAAAGGAAATCCGATAGACTCGCGGCGAGCGCCAGGGGCCTCCAGGTGCTATCGACAGAGAAACAAATGGGGATGGGGAGGGCGAAGGACGTATAGATGGGAGTCGGAGGGAAGCCTGATTTATTAGATCAGGAAGGGACGAATATGGGTGGCAGTCAACATGCGCCGAGGAGACGTGCCAATCAGCTCTGCGCGCTCTCTCGCTCGAGTACCTCTATATATGCTCACGCGTCTGCGTGCTGTACGTATATAGATATGGGTGCGCATGTGGATGCAAGCGTATGCGCTATCTCTGTCCATTATCAATCTACCGACGACGACTTCCCCCGCAGGCGTCTCTCATCTGCAGTAAATCGCGAGGTATATGTACGTGTTCCACACGAGCGTGCGAAAAATTATTATGCGCTCGATGCTGATTGTGACGGAGTGTGCGATCGGATGCTGCTGCGGTGCTGATGACAGGGTAATTGGATAGGTTCTTTGTGCGGATGATAATGAATGCAGAAATTATGGGGAAATTGGCTATGACTTTAAGGGATGGGAAACGAATGGCGAGGTTGGTTGTGTTTTGAGAGGTCGCTGATATTGTAAATAAAATTGTGAAGGTAAAGAGTACATGATAAAACATAGTCGAACTAATAATATTCGTGTAATACACAAAGATCTTTGGTTAAAACTTTTACTATCTTTTATTGTAAAAATAACGCATAATGATATAAAATTACTAAAACAATAATTTAACGATACACTGATCATATAAAGGGGCTAAAATGTATAGGAAGTGGTATCAATTTATGAAAGAAAAATGGGTATCGACGATACTAAAAAATCAATAATCTATAATCTATTATAATATTATGCTCATCTTTTCATCATCATGATTATTAATTGCTCTAATTAGCCCATTTGGGAACCTATAATCCGCATCACTGCATCATCCGAGCGTATTTTCGAAATTGCATATAAAAATTTTATAGCCTAATTTACGCCCCCGATATGGTTTTAATATGGATTATGTAATAAGTTTATACTACGAATCGATGAAAAATATTACGAGCGTGCTGAGCTAAAGTAATTTTTGCATAAAACTTTATTAAATACGACGAGTGACGTTTATTTGGATTTTGATATTATTGATGTTTCAATTATGTGTTTTCAGCAGAATGCACCTCAGACGTATCGCTAAAATAATCCAGTTATCGCTTTTTAAAAGAAAAACTCAGATTTCGATATTTCTGATTCTTCCAAGGTTTCCAATTGAGAAAATGACAATTTTAAATAATGTCCATTTGCATGTGTTACATATGCAAATATGAAAGTATGACAAAATATTGCGTGCATCATAACGCACGAACGAATTACGATATTGAGAGAAAATCTAGACGTAAATTAATTAGATTTCAAATGTAAGAAACAAATTGAAAAAATAAACTTGTAAGAGCTGCCACCGTTTTATCAAACACTAACTAAATTCAAGCGGGCTTCGCAAGTCATACTTCGTTTTTACGTTTATAAACACATTTTTTGTATACAATTTTAATTTTCCTCTGCAAATAATAATATGATTAGACAAATCCTATTAGTAAGAAAACTTACTTTTAATCTAGGAGTGCGGGATACCTCTATGAAGATAACTAAAAGTTTTATTTCTGTACTAATTGCTACATTTCCTTTACAATAGAATATGGCACCCCAAGATATTTGAACTCCGTATTCCGCAGTTCGGAATCTCATGCTTTATCTACTGAGCTAGCCACCGGGTAACTTGCTCGTCCTCGCATTGTAATCGTCGTATATTGTACTTTATAATTAGATTCACTATCCGTGATAATACCTACATCTACTTTCACTCAGACTATTAAACTGAAAGCTGACAATGACAGAGAATAATTTTTCAAAAGGTCAACGCACATCGCACGTACTACCTTCATTCACTTTCCAGGAGTCTCCTCTCCCTTTTCAAAAATTCAAAGAGCAACTTTGCACTCGCACCGCTCCCCGTCCTACCCGAAAACGATATATAGACCAGCGCGCCGCGCGTGAACTTTTACACGCCCCCGCTACAACACCCCCTCCCCTCTTCCGGTTTCCGTCCACTAGTTCTTTGTGGGTTTCGCGCGCGCTTAAAATCGGATTTTCCCGGGCATACGTGTCGTCATCGTCGTCGCCGACCGACAGGGAAATTACGTCAACGCTGCACGCGCGCGTGCGTCTTTCCGACTCGGAATTGCTATCGCTTGTGGAAGATCGTGATGTGGGAGCAGATTGTGAGGAAGTCGGAGTTTTTATTTAGTAGAGAGAGAGAATGAGAGTGGGAGAGTTGGTTGTTTGGGGAAAGGAAGTGAGAACGAGGGATTAGGCCGGGGATGTGTTTGGTGAATTGTGGCGGGAAAGTGTTTGACAGAGAATTAAGTGGTCTTATATTGCTTTTTGTTTGTTTTTGTTACAGATGGATAGCCGTACGAATATAGGTATGTAGAATAAGAAGAGGCAAGGAGGAGAATTGCAATGTGACGGCGATTGGCAGAAAGCCGAGCGGTGACGGCCGTGAATAGTTGGTAGAGTGTCTGACTCGCGAATCGACGACTTTTTATTATTAAAAGTTGCGATAGCTCACTCGAAACATTTCCTTTAGCTTCGCTTTACGCACACAGTATGTAAAGATCAACTTTGCACATAAGTGTACTTTTGTCACGCCAGGTGTAGCATGAATATAACCGGATGTATAAAGTGAAATAATGTACTTTACGTACTTACTTTATGCATACTTGCAAAAAATTTATTGTACGAAACACGGAAGTAAAGTGATTTTTGAGAAACATTACTTTATAACCTTGTTGCATAATATATTACTAACGTACAAAATTGAAATACGTATTTATAACTTGATTCAGGCAGATGCTTGTGGCGAATCGACTGAGGCTCTTATGCTTAGTTTGGACAAGCCTTACTGTCTTTCTTATCGGGTAATAGTATGTATCTGACAGGTAAAAGAGGCTAGCTTGAGCATATTCGCAGAATATAATCAAGTTTGACACTCCTGTGCCTCAGTTCCTGGTATAAGTTCTTCCCTCTTAGGAGGTTTTTTTAACATCGCAGTTGTCGGTGTATGTATACGCAGTTATAGGTGTACGTATGCGGGTATCTGCCGTCTGGGCGATACTTGGAGCCATAAAGAAAACCCTTAGGGTAGAGAGCTGGAATCGAACACTCAGTAAAAAGGTTGGTAGCCTGTACGGGGGAAATTGAGTAAAAATATATGGAATTTAAAGATCTCTGTAGTATGTGTTAAATGTTAAATAAGTTCTACGCCATTAAGAAACTTTCTATTATTTTATTTATGAATTTTAATTTAACTAAAATATTTTTATTGTATTAAATATTATCAAAGAGAATTTGTTTTATTGGATTCTCTTCATGGTAAAAGATATTTTCGAGCAAAACACTGTCAAAGTAGTATCTACGGTATGCGCGCAAGTAGATGAGCCTCGCGTCTAGTCAGACGTCGGCATACAACAACTTATATATGTACATTTTAAATCAGGGGATTATATTTACACGTATAATTAATAAATCATTGTGAATCTCGTGACGTTATAACTCGCAAGCATAATTTTAAAATAAACATTCTTTTTTTTGCTAATTCAAACAAATAATTTAAGACTATTGTATATGTATATTATTATTATATAGTATATTTCTACACTGAGGGAAACTTAGTAGAATAATTATAAGAACGCTCAGTAAAAATTACCATACTGTATGGGGAAACCGACCACAGACTGTCAGTCTGATAATTTTTATAGTCAGTCTGATAGTTTTTATAAGGCAGTAGGGTAATTTTCTATTCGCTTCGAAAAATAAAGAAAAAAATTTTTTCTTCATAATTTGGCAATTTATACAAGATAAATAAGTAAGTAATATTAAATAATAAATTAAATGACGAATTTTTAATGCTGAAAAAAAAGCGATCGGGATGGAGAATCGAACCCTGAACCTTCGAGTTGACAGGCGAACAGCTATTACCGACTGCGCCATACAGTACTACTTACGGAAGGTGTTCCGAATCGTCTACATATGTTATATTGATAATTATATACATATGTATTCATTTATTTTTATTTACATTATGTCAAAATAACATCCACAATTAAGAAAATGATTGATTTATAATGATTAATTGAAGCTATTTACATAACAATTACATTGTTTACAGTGACCCGAGAGTCTTATTTGGCTACAGAATTACAGCTTTGCAGGTTATGTCAAGCACCGTGCATTGCTAACTATATATCAGAAAAATTACCCTAGTGGCTTGTAAAATTTGTGAATTGTCATTTTTACCATACTATTTAGCAATTTTTCCAAGTTTTTGTTTGCAATTTTTCTTATAAAAAACAGTAAAAAGTATTAGAAGTATAATAAATAGGTCACTTGTGACAGTGTGTGGTCGGTTTCCATACTCAGCAGGGTAATTTTTATTGGGCGTTCTTATAATTTTTCCACTAATCTTTTCTCAGTGTATTGTTTTATATTATGCACAATAGATTGTTGTGAACAGCACTGTATCCGTCAGTTTTCTTGCAAAGACGAATGCTCTAAACGTTACTCTGTCTCGAATCAGAATAACGAACGCATTCTCAACGCCAACAATATCCTTCCAATATCTATTATTGGCGTGTAGAAGAGCTTCAACACTTGCCCTTCGGAAAAAACTTGCGCGTATAATAAGACAAAAATAAACGACACCATTTTCCGGCCGACGACCTAACTCAAGTGCCATCTACTAAATAAATACAAAGTCTCCGACGCTAGAAGGTAATAAAAACGAATATGCCCACAGATGGGTAGTAAATGGAAAAAAATCAATATTGCTATACTTATTATATTTATCAGATACACAGTAGTAAAAATTGAATAAAAAAACATTTCCACCTATTCTCGTCTGTTTACCCACCTAATTTTTTTTTTTTTAAATAAATACTGAAATTTTATAACGTTAGTTTTACGAGTTCGCTTTATTAATATTTTGCCTTTATACCGACTATTGATTGTTAGTGTACAATTCATTCCATGTAAAACGTGGAGTACACGTAGAATGCATTAGATCAAAATGTCAATAAAACAAAAGATGAGTATGTACACTGAGCACTATACATCATTTACACAACACAAACATTAAAGCTGATTGTCAAGCAAATAATACAGCCATGCGAAATACACCGTAACCACGTTCAAAGAAAACTCTGGCAAATGCATTAACCGCATCAGCCGACCGCGTGAACCGTTTGGAATACACATAGCGTGGATTATAAGAGAACCGCGTGCCACCCCACAGGTGAGCGCAAGGCACGTACGTATTACAGGCCGAGTGCCTTCCCCGACCACGTACGTCTCTCTCTCTCTCTCTCTCTCTCTCTCTCTCTCTCTCTCTCTCTCTCTCTCTCTCTCTCTCTCTCTGCGAAGCTCCGGCTCAAGGGCGATCGTCGGCTCTCGGATCGATATAGACACCCCGCACCGGTCAGTATGCTTACACGGATATATGTACGTACGTACATACTATACACACACGTGTACGTGAAAGATTCAGGGGCTCGCGTGTGAGCTCGATTGATTCGGATGAGGGGGAGGCCGAGGGACGGAAATAGCGCGTGCGATCTCTATTTTTGCATGTTTTATGAGCGCGTGGCAAGGGATCGTAAGGCTGTAAGGATGGATGGGGGGCAGGGGAGATCCGTTTTGTCCCGGAAGGAGCTGATGGAGAAATTAAGGTTATTGATTCGCGAGTTGTATTGATTGGATGGTTTTGCTAATGTCTCATTTAAAAAGTGAGTCAATGATGGTTTAATTAGATGACTTTTAGTTTGGTGGTTCTTTCGTATATAATAATAAAGGTGGTTGTTTTGCTTTGTAGTTAATTGTTTTCGGCAGGAAAATTGTTTACACGAGAAACTAATCACTCCTAGCTCTTAATTACCCTTGCGAAAATTATTAAAACTACACTGAGAGAAGGATTTGTTTACTGTTAACATGGCATTGTAACTGTTAACATGCGTATGTTTAAATATGACCAAATATAGGCATTGTAACAGTTACAATATTGCAATTTTAATCAAATAGATAAATATGTTAACTATAACAATATTCTTCTCTCAGTGTATTAATAACAAAAATATGTCCTGCAAAATATTGAAATGTTATGTTAAAAGTTATTTTTAGCACATAGAAGTGTAATAGTATATGAACCGCAATGTGAATTATTTAACAGAAACTGTTTTTCAATTACGATTTTTTTTTTCTTTTTCAATTCGCAGTATTGAGAGCTTATCAACCTCGTGCACTCTGAGTCAAAAGGTAATAAAAATATGTTGCCTATATAATATTGTCGACAAAGGCACTATCCATTATGTTCTTGTGCAATTGTGAACATATTCCCATTTTTATCTATCATTGTCATCTAGAAAATACCATAAAAAGATTGACTAGCATAAATGTTTAAAATCCGTTGATGCTTTATCCGTTTTCGCTTTTATTTTGACAATCCAGACAATGAATTTTGAACGCCGAAAACAATTTATACGTATAGGTATATTAATTGAGCAGAGAATTGATCTAGTTGTTCTTTGATACATTGAATGGAAAGTGCAAGGAAAAAATAACCGGAACATTGAAAATCTGTCACCGGATTTTCGTAGTTCCCATTAGTGCTTGTATACGCTAAAAGCTTTGAGATTGAACGAGCACTCCATAAAAATCAATTGTAACGGGATTGACAATTTTTTCTTTTTTTCTTTATAGATAAGTACAATGCAGGTTGATAGAGTAATATATATGTATCTGATAGCATAAAATGGTATGCATTGATGATGTTACACTATTGTTATAACGAAGTGAACAATGTAACTACAATATCGAGACAATTCACATATTATATTTGTTTTACATAATGCAGTTTCGATAAGTATTGAAATTGATCTCGACAACGCGGTCTTTCTGTTTTAGTTAATTATCGAACATGGTATTTCTTCTACAAGATTGTACTAACAATTGTCGATCTCATTAAAATTGAAATTCTATTTAGGAACATTAATTAATATTGATAAAAACAAATTGAATAATAAACACATTTTATCCTGAAAATAAAATAAATTTCCACAATTAAAAATTTACAAAACTTTAATAGAAAAATGCTTTAATTTTGTTAATTAACAATGTAAAAAAAAAAAAACTATTTTAAGCCGCACAAATTTTCTTGCTCTCCTCAAACCATTAGACCCCTGCATTTTAATGCCACCCATACAATTTCTCAACGTCAGGCATGCGCAACCATCCATCCATCTTCGCTCAATCCATATTTATACGGCGAGTCGGCGAGAGATACCTCATTAATTATAAATACGCTTCTTCTTTCTCGACTTTTTATATACAATGCCACTGAAAAACTGCCGTTCTCTTGATCGAAACGACTGCTGTTTTTTCTTTCGCATACGCGTGTCATTGCTTCGAGACTTACACTCGCACGTGTGTCTCTTTCCCTCTCGCGTATATAGCAAAAGCGGGAGGAGGCGACGAAGCTCGTTCGCGCAATTAAAACTTGACGGTGCGCACTTTTCCGCTCGTCAACTTTACATTTTCTCATCGATTCGCGTGGGCTGTCCGCATACGTGTGTGCGTGTCTATGCATACATGTATGGAGTAGCGGTTCGCAGGCCTTGCGGATCGAAGCGGTGAGTGCTCGGCTGCAAGGGTAGATTTTCCGAGGGTAATGACTACTTTACAAGTTAGTTACCTATACCTATTTGATCACGGCGTTTTTACCACCTTTTTTTATTATTTATTGTTTTGTCGTGTATATTATAAGGGTATATCAATTACCCTTCTTTTTCAAAATAATTATATAATTTTGAAAGAATAGGAAAATTGTTATTGACTCACTGAAAATACTATTTTTGAAAGAAAATTCATTTATTAATTGTCACAATGAAAATTGAAAGCAATTATCTTTCCGAAAATGTTTTTCTGGGTAAAAAAAATCCTTTCATTTATTAAAAATAAATATTCTTTTAAATTAGTTTTTCTTGGAGCATTCATGTGCACAAACTTTTAAAATATAAAATAGATTCGTTTCCCTTTTTGCTTTGTTAACAAAATCCCTTTTCATTTTTTTAAAATACGTATATGTTCAAATTAGTTTTTCTTTGAACATTCGTGTGCAAAAACTTTGAAAATATGAAATTAATTAATTTTCCCTTTTTTGTTTCTCGAGTTATTCCCATTGGTTCGTCTTGACTAGCATGCACCAATTTCAATCCTCTTATTGGGTCGCGACAAAAATATAATGATTTTCCTAACTCCTCGTTTTGTGTATTGAGTTCAATTTTCTTTGAACATATAAATCTTGTCTTTATTATATTAAATCTATTTTCTAATCTCTCAGATCATATGACGAACAAAAAACAATTACAACTAAAAATGAACCATAATTCAATGGAAAATATAAAATAAGTATTTTAAGTGTAAAAGATCTAAAACTTATTGCAATCAAATCACGGAGTTGTTTAAGTACCAATCTAATAAAATCCTCATTAAACCTGAAGTATTTAAAAATCTAATTTCCTTTCACCGAGACAGTCTCACCAAAACCAGCGAACACAGAACGGATGCGCAAAATAAAGAAAAAATAATGAGAACGAAAAAGGAGAGGCAGCGGTATAATGCAAGTACAACACGCGCAAGCGAGAAAAATCCTCTTCTTTCGACAAACTCGCAATTAATTGCGTTAGCGCGCCGCAACTCATTTGGATTTCAGATGCGCCCGCGCAAACCCGTTTACTTCGCTTTGAGACTAGCCACAGATTTGCTTAGTTTTTATTTTCGCGCTGTTTTTTCGAGAATTCGCGAAACGCGCACGTGAGCGTCGTCCTTTTTTTGAGTGCGAAGATAAGCTTAAGCGCACGGACGCGCGCGCACACACACGAAATAAGAAGTGGCATAAGCGAGATGGGGTTAGCAGGGAAGTTTTTACCCACTGCCCGCAGAGGATTTTAGCTTCGGTTCTCAACCGGCGAGCTTTAAAAGTTCACAGTCGTGAATGTTTTATACTGAGTTCGCCGCATTAATTTTGAGAGTATTCGGAAAACGGGCAATTCCCAAGATTCGTATGACGAGAATACTGATTTTATTTTGAATCTGATACGTGACGTTATAACTCTGCAGGTTAAAATCAATTAAACAATCACGAAATTTATAAAAAGTATAGCAGTTTAAATAAAGTTATCACCAATTGAACTTTTCAATCAACAATTATAAACAATTTCATATATATTGAATATATGCTTTTTTCCAGAAAATTCAAATATAAAACATGAACAGAAATAAAACAAAAATAAACGTATTAAATTCAGCTATATGAAATGAAAATCGAAAAGGTATAAAATTCAAGTAATCAATAACAATCCATGTATTTTCGATTTCAGAATCAATCTATACGTGTAGTTGAAACGCGTTCGTATTTTATAGGTTTTGAGAGAATAGCACAGTAGCTTTTCCAGATATAGATTTATCGATACTAAAAAAGCTAAAAAATAATTCAACAATTCTCAAATTCTTAGTAAGCTTAATCTGGTAAAACATACTATTTTTTCCATGAACGCACATTTCAATACACGAACTCAATCGTCTGCTAAATAATCACGTAATCAATCGATCTCAAATTACGTCAACATGATCCATTATAACGATGTACGTATAATTACGCGTATCGACTATTCATGAAACTCACACTCGCGAAGCTATTGTACCCGCAAAATATATGAAACTGCAGGTGTACCAGGTACACGCGCCCGAGTTCTTGCAGATTTCCATAAAAACGAATAGCTCGACGGCAGAACGCTAAAATGCATAGAGGCATAAAAGATGCAACTCGTTCGGATTTATAGCGCCTCGTCCTGGGAAAACTTCTTCTCTCGCATCCGCGAGCGCGAGATTTTACAAAAAGGAAAAAAAACGTGAGGGAAAAAATGCGCAATCCAGGAGAGGCTCGATCAACCTGTAATCGATTTTGCAGGCCAAGTTATACTGGAAACCCGCGTTTATATCGCGCTTCCATCGACGCGAAACGACGATGGCTTCGCGCATCTTTTAAGTAAAGTTGATCGATTATTAGGAAAAGTTTGGTGCATACTATTCGGCAGGTTATTATGACATAAGTGTATTCGCTGGATGTTATGAATAATTTATGGCAAAGTTGCTCTCTGCGGAGGTATGGTAGTGGCACAACGTATTTTATGAATAAACGAACGGTGTATAATCAATAGCTTATACATATTACATAATTATTATATAAAACTTATAAATGTGCTTGTGAAAGGTACTATCGGGGTATATTCTGCTGGAAACTGATTTTACACGATGGCAGAATCCTGTGTTCACTATACATACTTTTATTTTTAGAGGTCCCTGATTACAACGTCAATGCCCGCCTTGCAAGTCGGCGTTCGACAGCTGTCAAAACAGCTGTCGATTTCCATTAAATGATGTGTTCGTTTTCCTCCGAAAAACACTGTGGAATTCGTTCTCCTTGATTAAAATGTAGCATCTATTGTTCGTTGTGAAAGAATAATTTCGTATACAAATTTCGTCTACAAACTCTCTATAGATAACATTTAATTAGGTATTTATAAATATTTTCACTACTAATATTTAAGGGGGCTAGACACCTTTTTTTCTGAAATAAGAAGTCACATTTTAATACATAAATGTAAACTAATTATTTCATACTTTTTACATATAAAAGTGGGTATATTTACCTTACCTTAAAACTTTCTCCGATGGGCCTTTTATATGGTCCAGAACCATAGTCATCGATGAAACAAGTTTTTTCACTAACCGTAAGCTTTGAAATTTTCCTGTGGATGGATTGACTCCAGATTTGAACTAAATTACTCCTGAATAGTATAATTCTCATATGAGTGTAGGGATTTTTGATCTAATGAGAAAAAAAAATTGTGCTGTTTTTCAAGAGTTTTTTTTTTAATTTTTTTAAATTTTTTATATTTTTTCATAATTTTCCTGATGTAAAAATTTGTTCCGACATTTAATCCTAAATCCCTACACTCATATGAGAATTATACTATTCAGGAGTAATTTAGTTCAAATCTGGAGTCAATCCATCCACAGGAAAATTTCAAAGCTTACGGCTAGTGAAAAAACTTGTTTCATCGATGACTATGGTTCTGAACCATATAAAAGGCCCATCGGAGAAAGTTTTAAGGTAAGGTAAATATACCCACTTTTATATGTAAAAAGTATGAAATAATTAGTTTACATTTATGTATTAAAATGTGACTTCTTATTTCAGAGAAAAAAGGTGTCTAGCCCCCTTAACAGAAGAACCTACATAGTTTATAACTAAATTCATTAAACTGAATTCATAATTCAATTTTTGCCATCAGCTCCATGAGTCTATTATTCAGTACAAGGATGCATATTGGATTTATATAATCGTATTTCGATTCTAAGCTAACTGAATCAACAGTGAACTTCATACGAATATTTTAATTTTCTATCAAACGATTATATTCATAAGATCCATTATACCATCAATTCTAAATCAGAATGAATTCCAAAAGACATTCCTATTTTCATTTAATTTCTCCCTAGAACATATATCACCACGCGCGAAAGCCAACGACCTTACACATCAAATCGAAAGCTCGTCAGCAGCGACGTATTTCACGCAGACGCGGGCATTCACACACATCGGTCGTCCGCGCGGGCCCTCAACTTCCAGCCTCCCCGAACCTACAAAAACGGGAACCTCTTCAATTGAATTCCCAACGTCACGGCCGACAGAGAGATAGAGGGACTGCCATATACCACCACCGCCCCCCCTCTCTCTCTTTAGATCTTCGCACTACGCGAAACAGCCGCCCGCGCGCTTATTGATTTTGCGCGACAAACGCATCCCGCTGCGTTAAAAGGATGAAAAAGCGCGTGCAAAAACTTTTGTTTTTTGCCGGCTGGCTCTCCCTCTCTCTCTCTCTCTCTCTCTCTTTCTCCCTTGGCCTCGGAACTTTCCTGCTTATCCTGCGGAAAAATGATGGTGGGAGGAAGGGGGAGCACGAGCGGAAACGGCCGAGTTTATTGAAACGATCGGCTGGAATAAAAAGCCGACGACAGAGGTGATTGCTCCATTGTTTTCCGGCCGCCGCTGCGTCATCTGTGTGTGCGTATATGTGGCTTTCGCTTTTCGAGGGAGAGAGAGAAAGAGAGAGAGAGAGAGAGAGAGAGAAAGCGAGTCGGCTCGAGCAAATCCGAATTCTTTGGTGGCCGATTTTTTGCTCATCCGCTCTCGATGGTATAGAATAATGCACGGTGATACGCGCGCGCCAATGGATTCCGATAGACGATTACGTTGTCTTTTAAATATGGCCTCGAAGTAGTAAAAAGCTTGAATTTTCTATCGTCGTTGAAGATTATTCAAGCTTTTCGCAGAATTTAAATGCAGAATCGTTATGATAATGTGGTAAAGATGATAATATAATAATATTAATTGAAATTGTAGAATAAAAGTGGTCATTTTTACAGATTAATACGGGTATTATTAACTTATCTTTAATACATGGATAGGATAAATATTTAAAGTGCTCGATATTATTCATTTTAATTTCATTTAATTTGTATTCACGATTATTGAAAAAAGATACAAGTAATTCATTTATTAAAATTTAAATAAGTAATAAACTGTGTTGATGTTTCTTTAATAGTATTTATATACACGAAATACCACTCTGTATTTATTCATAAAATATGTAATAATAAATTACAAATTGGTAATTGCTATGATTTTATGAATTAAATAAACATGAATCAAAGATTTTATTTTGTTAAAAACTTCAACATTATTCAAAAATGAAATTTCACTTTCCTAACTACGGGAAACCGCCAAAAAACCTCAGTTGAATTAAATGGGAGCAAGTCAAAGTTCCTCACAAAAAATTACTGTTTATTTATAGGTACGTGACTTCCTCAAACTTGATTTGCTGATTCCATATATATTTATTTTTAATTCCAATGCTATTCTTAGACCAAAATTCATCTAGATCTAATTTGTTATTTAAATTATTATAGAAAATACTAACCATTAAAAGTATGATTTATTATTCCTTCTTTAAAAAACGGTGCCCAGATGTGAAGCATTTAAAGATTGAATTTGATCGGTCTGCATAGAACATGCGACATTTAGTTTGAGTAGTTTCCTATTTTAAATAATACTGCTATTTATACGAACTAGGAAATTCAATTAGTACGTGATTTAAAATTCTAAAATAGAAATATACGAAATTTTGTAAAATTAGTAATTTATACCTTTAAGTTTTATTTGAATCTTTTGAAAAATAAAATTTTTGAGTTATTTATGCTCTAATGCTTTTTTAAGTTGTATATTTAACTTTATAAATATTATTTAATGAGGATTAAAATAATTAATAAAAAAAAATGATTGGTATAATTTCGAAGCAAGTACATTGACCAAAAATGATATTATTTTTTTATAAACTCGTTTGTGAATTAATCGATGAAAAGCATCCACCGCACATTGGTTTCAATTTCATGATTCAAGCACCATTCAGCGTTACATACGTACCTATATTCACCTCATCGCGATTATTTTTATTTTCCCTTATGCGCTCATTCGTAATTGCGGGAACTTTTAGGTCAACTGATCTCGACATCATGCTGCAATAATAATTATTACTTCCCCATAACAAGAGAACTCTCATCCACCCTCTTCTCTCGCGCCATTCAGTGAAGAGAGATTTCTTTTTCCTTCTCGTTCAAAAGCAAGTTTACCGCTCACGTGACTCCCACTCGACGAATCGAGGAAAATTTCATCTCCCTCCCCCTCTCCACCACATAAACTTTCTTTCAAGTTTTTCCAAACACTTTTTGCCGCCTCAAGTTCTCGTAGCATTTGCTAGCGCTCTTCTGTTTTTATACGTTCGGTTTTATGAATAAAATCGTGAAAACAGAAATCTGATTTTGATAAAGGAATTTTATGAAAGATTGTGCGGTCGTTTATATTTTTGTCGTTTTTAAAACTATTTTTTTTAAAGTATTCTATTGATATTTATTTTAGTAACATATAAAAATCTTAAGAAATTATATTTGCAGGTGCTAAGAATTGTAACTGATTTTCTTTTCTGCAAAATAAAATTTCGTTAGGAGAGAAAAATACAAAGCTTCCTGTTTGAGGAAGCAAAAAACATCAAGATCGTATGTACAGTAATGAATAGACATTTTTATTTATTTGTACGCATATCTCTTTCCGAATTATTTATTTTTTAAACAATATCGGTTATCAACTAAAATAGAGCATTTCGTTCTGTATAAGCAATTGCCTCTCAGACCTTTCGTTTCTCTAATTCGCCTTTCTCTGACTTAGTACTCTGCAATCATTTACGAGAGATCAAGGGGGTTGTCGTGATTTTAAATTGGGTTCTCTATTTAATTTTTATGTCATAAATTATTAAAATATAATCATGTAAGTACACACGGATATCAAAGGCAAATATTTTCTGAACCGAAATAACTATTCTTATAAAAAATTGTTAATCAAACACGTAGATATTATTTAATAAGTAAAAAAGTTACTTTCCCAATTTGCTAACTTTTTATTTTTCATTCGATTTTAATGTTTAATGTCTCATTTTACTCCTTAAACATTTGTCTACGACCGATCCAGGCTTATATTATGGCATAATTAATATATACAAAGCAACATGTAATTGTTTACAGTACAATACAGTATAAACTTGAAGTTTATTGTGCTTAAACTGTAAACAATTACATGTTGCTTTGTATACATTAATTATTCCATAATATTAACCTGGATCGGTCGTAGACAAATGTTTAAGAAGTAAAATGAGACGTTAAACATCAAAATCGAATGAAAAATAAAAAGTTGGCAAATAGCGAAAGTAACCTTTTTACTTATCGAACAATATCTACGTGTTCGATTAACAATTTTTTATCTTTATAGTTTTTTGCCTTTCAAGTACATGTGCACTTACATTATAATATTTTAATAATTTATGACATAAAAATTAAATAGTGAACCCATTTTAAAATCAGGATAACCTCTTTAATTTTTCATATTTAGTGAAGATTTTTCGATTCTTCTTCAGAACATGAATGAATTTGCTAGGTAATTACTTCAAACGAGAATTTTTAATTACCCAGTAAAAGCTTGCATTTAGAGTGAAAAAATTTATAAATGGAAAATCTTACTAATTGACTCATTCAATAATAGTTAACTTGAAACCTCGCGTAAAAAGTCTAAAATATTTATTTCGTTCAATTTGTCATTTAATTCCATTTGACTCTCTTTCAATTTTACGTCGACCTTTTTATGTACCGCTTTATCGTGCAGATGGTATTAAGGCTCATTACTACTCAACGTGTGCTTTTAACAGTCATGCTGTTCATATCCAACTCAAGAGAGTCTCACTGAGGTGAAGCAGAGAGACAATAATACAGCAACTCCGATCTATTTGTCTCACGGCAACCAGTTTCCCGAATATTATTATCCGGGATTTCGTGAAATTCCGAGAAATTTTAATACAGTGAACGGTGCTGAAATTATAATTTAATAGAGTTAATTCTTATATTGTATATTTACATCGAAGCATATAAATATTAGTAATAAAACTAATATTGCGTCTATTATTGTTTAAAATATTAATAATTACAATAAATTAATTATAATAATTTTATTAATGTTTTATGAGTTATTAAAAGTATATGGAAAGTACTAAAATACATAACAATTGAAATTAAACTTCATTTATGTAATACTGAAAGGTTTAATTCAGTTGTGCGTAAAATAAATGTATATAAAGCCATTCTCCACCCTTCAAGAATTTATGATAAACACACGATCCATATAAATAATTTATGAAAATGCTGTATTTCGATTCCAAATTATATCCCATGGCAGAAAAACATTTTTTTTTCTCCATCCCTTCACACGCTATTGAGATTTTGTATCGCACCCGAGTAAATGATTATTTTTCACCCAACCATCCTGTACTGATCTCACAATTTTTTTTCCCACTCAAAAACACAAACATCGACATAGCTTCCTCTATACCTCACCTATCCGCTATATCACTCGCTCTTCCCGATTCCACCTTACACGTACCTTCGTCCATCTTTCCTCTACACCTTTTTCGCCGAATTAATTAGCCGGCGCGGAAATCCCGAACGTGTGCGTGGCTTTTCTATACGAGCTATATATCTACAGTCTCGCCTATACACACCCCTCCTTTCCCAGTACTAATCGGTAATGGCACTAATGACACGCGCGCGGCAGAATGCCGCGGTCATGGGCGACTGCAGCGTCCGGCCTTCAAAGGAACGGAAGAGGAAGAGAAAGAGAGGTGGTGAGGGGCGAATCCATTAGCTTTTAGAGGACTCCCGCGTATTCTCGGCGACGCCTCATTTTCCGATACACGTTGACGGTTCGCGCGCAGAGAGGACGATTTTCAGCCAGCGCTTCAACCAGACGCGCGCTTCCGATGTATCGCGGTAGCAGCAGGGGACGCGTTCTATAGCGGAACATAGGCGCGGAGATGAGGTCGATGTTTTTTACGAGGCTGGGAGAGAAATCGACGAAGGGAGATGAATGAAGTGCTTTTTCGCAATAGATAATAGCGTGACATCAGCGCGATCGAAAAGGGAATTGAAAATCACAAAAACATCAATATTGTAAAACGGTTGTAATAATAGTTTACATCGTACGGAAATATAGTTAGAATGAATCAATTTTTTTTCGTGATTAATAACGAATAAAAAAAATGTTATGCCGCGTGTGACTGCATATGTAAAGAAAATGTAAATAAAGGTGTATAAATATATCCCCTGGAAGCGTATTTATTCAATCTAATGTTTGAATAACAAATATTGAAGTTAATTCAATTAGAAGTCGACATTAATCAAAATAATTTTCAACAAGCAAAGCTAGTTTATAATTTTTATAATTTACGTGTACTGCTTAAATATGTATACTTTCGAGTCTGCTTTAAAATAGAACGGAATAATTTGTGTTTTATTTATTTATTTATTTATTTATTCCAGATAATATTTACAATTGCATTATTATATATTTACATAATTAAATTTACATAAGTAAGTAAATCCTACCGAGGCAAATAGTATTGCCTGTGTATAGGTCTGGTACATAAAAGAAAAGAAAAAACTGAAAAACTAAAATAATATATTTTTACATACTAGATTATGGTAGACGCATAAAATTTAGTCAACATAAAATTTAGTCAACAATCGCATAGAGATTTGTTCAACATCGCGTAGAGATTTATTATACCATATAACAGATAATAAATTTTGTTAAACTTTTATTTATTTATTTATTTATTTATCCAGAGTAGTACATATTGTAATACATGTTATTACTTACTTCAAGACATAGTTATATGTCTGAAGCAGCAAACATCCTATAGAAGTAGACATAGCTACCTGTACATAGGTCCGGCTTTCTTAATCTAAACTTACAACTTAAGCCTGGAATTAATAATTCCACTATATATATTACTATTTGGTCCATAATTGTTTAACCAACCCATCTTTGTCTAGAAAATATTAACACTAATCCACATTTTTAGTTTTTTCTTGTTATAATTTTTTGTAATATCTAAAAGTTTTAGATTTGGATTAGATTTCGGAAGACAGTTAAATACTTGAATTGCTCTTACATAGTTACTTTTTTCACTAACAGCTTTCTCACACTTTGGTGTTATTATAAGTTTATTTCTGGTTATGCTAGTCGATGTTAAATATAATTTCTGTAGCTCATTATAATGGTAGGATACGCATTCATATGCAAAAATTTGTTTGAGATTTAATGGGTTGTCTTGATTAAAACTATTTTTGTTAACAATTTTCAAAATCCTGTTCTGGATTTGTTGAAGTAATTTTAAGTTATTTCTAAATACACCACCCCAAGCAATATTTCCATAGCTAATAACACTATGAAAGAAAGCATAGTATATTATCCTAAGTGTGTATGATTGCATATATTTTGACAATTTGTATAGTATATATATTTAAAAACGCAGTAAATATTTCAAAATCTCGGGCACTCATTTCAATGTATAAATAGCGAGGTCGTCCCTCAGGCTTCTTCTACATTCTTGGACACATAACTTGCCTTCTGAGCACTCCCGCGCTCTTTGATATATTTAGTTTTCTTTATTAGGTATTCAATATGTTTGTCCCACCTTAGCTTATAATCAATAACTATACCTACATATTTACAATATTCAACCCTATTTAATTCAATACCCTGTATATGTATGTTCAAATCTTCAGGAACACTATCACAATAGTTGCCAAACGTCATGTACACAGTTTTCTTTATATTTAGCGAAAATTTGTTTAACGCTATCCAAACAGTTATATCGTACCGTTTCCACCACTATTGTTTGGTCTAGTTGTATGTATAAAACCAGGGAAAAATCCTTTTTCAAGCATGTTGTTTAATAATTCTAGGCTATATTCATCTTCTTTCATAATATTGATGTTAAAATCACCAATAATTAGCTGGTTTTGCTTCCTCCTAGAGGAAGCTTTGTGATAGTAATTTTTTGAGTTGTTGTAAAAACATGTTATAATTGATATTCGAGGTGTTAGGAACCAAAATACACGATTTTTGAAAAATGTCTGTATGGATGTGTGTGTGTGTGTGTGTGTGTGTGTGTGTGTGTGTGTGTGTGTGTGTGTGTATGTGTATGTGTGTGTGTGTGTGTGTGTGTGTGTGTGTGTGTGTGTGTGTGTGTGTGTGTGTGTGTGTGTGTGTGTACGCCTGGATCTCAGCTTCTACTCGATCGATTTTAACCGGACAGGTCTCATTCTTTTTGTTTTTTTTGTGTGATGGCGGATCAAAAATCCGTTTTTTGATTGGGCCCATTCGTTTTTGTTTTATTTAGAATTTTCGATTTTTTCAAAATTGTTTTTGGCTTTTTTTCAATGATAGAGTCAAGATATTTAAATCTGATTGGTAGCATTCGAAATAGCGTAAAAGAACCTATAATTTCCAAAAAAATTTCTCTAGCTATCCCGGTTCTTTTGTTATTGACAAAAACGTGTTTTTTTAAAAAAGCTTATAACTTCGAAACTAAACAGTCAATTTTTTTGAGAAAAATCACGATAATACAGAATATAAATAGCTATAAGCTCTAAAAATTTGAATCCATTCTTTTGGTTAATTTTTGAGAAAAAAATTGAAAAATGAAAAAAACGAGTTTTCTATGTCCAACGATTACGGAAGTAAAATTGACTTAATCGCTTTAAAATTCCTTATAGAGGTAGATTTTGTATAGTTCTCGGTCGAGTTCTTTGGGCAAAATGATTGGTCTAGAAATTTCAGAGATATTTGAGGTTAAAGTTTTTTTAACCTTTTTTTCAAATCGTAATTTCTCGAGAACGGCTCTATGTATCTGGATCGGATGGGTAGCATTCGAAAGAGAATTAAAATATCTATATTTGGAAAAAAAATTTTAGGTCTAGCTATCACAGTTCTTTTGTTATGAACAAAAACAAAAACGTGTTTTTTGCAAAAAAGCTTATAACTCCTTAATCCTATCTCCTATCTTCAAAAAATGATGGATTAGTTATGATATCAATTTATTAGTGGTTTGGTTGGTGGGTGTAACGGGTCACTAGGTCACAAAAACAAAAGTGGTGTAGTTTCGATAAAATCACAGCGCTCACCGCGCGCTTCGAGAATACTAGTGATGTTATATATGTATATTATGTATATATTATGTTAAACCTGGAATATTCTTGCCGGTTGATATAAATAAATAAATGAATGAATAAATTTGAAAATTAATACTTTTTAATCTTGAAAATAAATTTAATTATAATTATGGCATAATTTGTTGCAAAACTTATAAATTTTGTTATTAAAAATTAATTAAAGGAATCACAAAATTAAGTTTGGGGAAGCAACGGGCCAATGAATTGGCAGCGATTTTTTATTTCTTTTACTATTGATATATGATGTAAGGTTAGCGATAAATTCAAGGCACGGTAAATCATGGCATCTATATAGTACAGAAATTTCAAGCTTACTATTATTATTTAGTATTATTCGTGAGTTTAGTATTTTTAGTCTACCAATTTTAATTATTTCAGTAGTTTCTGATACACAATATTTTATATACACAACTACTCCATCATTTTGATTTAAGTTACTGTTATTATAATATAATTTATATCCCTTAATTGAAAAAATTTGAAAATTGGGTAAAGTCCATGTTTCTGTACATACAATTATATAAGGTTCGATCTTCAATCTCTTAATAAGAATATCAAGTTTTGTATAATTGGCACTTAGGCTTCTAATATTTACATGCAGTATCAAACTATCATTTTTGTTTATATTTTTATTGAGAGTTTCAAGATCGGGAAATGACGTTTCTTCTTGTATTACTTCGTTTTGCAAATCTTCAATGATATCGATGTGTTGCTCCATTATATTTCTTGTTGTCGTTGTGTAGGTGTCGGGTGTGTGTCTGGCTCTCGGCGACGAACTCAGCATAATTGTAGTCGAGCTGGTCATGGTAGTGGCAGTGGCATTATTTCTGTTTCCTTCTTTACCTAAGTATCTTGGTATGGCAGGTCTTATCGGGTAATCAGTCATGTCTATGTACCTATTGAGCTTCCTATTAAATATTGTAAATTTCTCTGTATCATTAGCCATGTGGTTAACCTCAAATTTTGTATTATATCTAGAGTTGCTATATACACAGTTGACAGATGTAATATTCGATGAGTTATTATCACATTGCAACGTTTTATGCGGACTTTAAGCAACATAAATTGTTTCTGCATTTATTAGTATTGTGTCCAATCTACCACAGATTAAGCAGGGCTTGATGTTTATTAAGTCCCATACCTTACAGCTTTGGAATCCAATAAATATTCTATTCCGGTTGTCATTAATATGTTTATATAGATCTCTCGGAACTTCAATTATTAATGTTGCCTTTTGTGTATTCATATTTTTTTCCATACATAGTATCTTACACTTATCTTGATATTCACTAAAATTTCTATTATTTAAGTCCGCTTCCAGTTCTCCCATACACATATTATTGTAATTGTCGACTCCAACTATTTTCATCTTCGGTGATTCTATTTTTTCAATCATTGTTTTATAATCATTTTTAGAAAGATTTTCTGAGAGTAATTTAATTGTTCCCTCGGCACTTTTTTCATTCATACTTTTTATTTCAATTTCTTTTTCATTCACAATTTTTACTCTTTTTGTTTGTATATTTTTATCTTTTATTAAAGCATCGCATACTTTTTTCACAAACTCACGTGGTTTTTCGGTATCTTTTTTGATATTCTTGACTATTATTTTAGATATTCTTTTATTTTTGCTTACTATTTTGTTAACTGTTATTTCTGCATATGTTTTGCTTCCTCCTAGAGGAAGCTTTGTGATAGTAAATTTTTGAGTTATTGTAAAAACATGTTATAATTGTGTTCCGAGGTGTTAGGAATCAAAATACATGGTTTTTGAAAAATGTCTGCATGGATGTATGTGTGTGTGTGTGTGTGTGTGTGTGTGTGTGTGTGTGTGTGTGTGTGTGTGTGTGTGTGTGTGTGTGTACGCCTGGATCTCAGCTTCTACTCGGTCGATTTTGACCGGACAGGTCTCATTTTTTTTGTTTTTTTTTTTGCGTGATGGCGGGTCAAAAATCTGTTTTTTGATTGGAGCGATACGTTTTTGTTTTTTTTCAAATTTTCGATTTTCTCAAAACTGTTTTTTGATTTTTTTTAATGATAGGATCGAGTTATTCGAATCTGATGGGTAGCGTTTGAAAGAGAATTAAAATACCTATATTTTCTAACAAAAAAAAAGTTTCTAGCTATCACGGTTCTTTTGTTATTAACAAAAACGTGTTTTTCTTTTAGAAGCTTGTAACTCCTAAACTTAACGGTCAATTTTTTTGAGAAAAATCATGATAATACAGAATATAAAT
Source organism: Torymus aiolomorphi (assembly GCA_036365515.1). Taxonomy (NCBI): domain Eukaryota; kingdom Metazoa; phylum Arthropoda; class Insecta; order Hymenoptera; family Torymidae; genus Torymus; species Torymus aiolomorphi. The sequence continues at coordinate 19,369,135 of CM070877.1, read as the reverse complement.
AGCTATAATCTGTTAAAATTTGAATACATTCTGTAGGCTAGATTTTGAGTAAAAAATTGAAAAATGAAAAAAATCAGTTTTGTATGTCCAACGATTACAAGAGTAAAATTGACTTAATGGCTTCAAAATTCCTTTTAGAGGTAGATTTTTTATAGTTCTCGGTCGAGTTCTTTGGGCAAAATGATTGGTTCATAAATTTCAGAGATATTTGAGGTTAAAAATTTTTTGACATTTTTTTAAAATCGTAATTTCTCGAGAACGGCTATATGTATCTGAATGGGGTGGGTGGCATTCGAAAGAGAATTAAAATACCTATATTTTCTAAAAAAATTAATTTTCTATCTATCACGGTTCTTTAGTTATCATCAAAAACAAAAACGTGTTTTTTTTTTAAACTCATAACTCCGCTACCGCTATCTACCGATACGATATCTAACGCTAGGTGGTGTGGAATGAGGAAACGTCATTGAGTAGGCATTCGATGATTTTTTTTTCATTTTTAAAAAACCAACCAACAAAATGAATTAAAATGTTTAAAAATTATATCTATTATAATCTATTATAATTATGAATTATGCATTATGAATGCATTATATTCTGTATTATTATAATTTATTTGTTAGTTATGAACTTTTTTAAAAAAACACGTTTTTCTTAATAACAAAAGAACAATGATAGCTATAAATTTTTTTTTTCTTAAAAAATATGAATTATGAAATATAAAAAAGAAACACGTTTTTGTTAATAACAAAACAAGCGTGATAGCTATTTGTTTTATTATAAAATATAGATATTTTACTTCTATTTCAAATGATAACTTTATTTATCAGCTCAAAATTTATATAAATTTGATATAAATAAATAATAAATAAATAAATAAATTTAACAATTTTTAATATTCATAAATGAATTTAATTATAATTATGCAATAAATTTTTTAAAAAATTATAAATTTTGTTATTAAAAATTAATTAAAGGAATCAACAAATTACGGTTGAGGAAACTACGGGCCAATTGGCAGCGGGTTTTGGTTGTGTTGATTCACCTCTGTTTTGACTTCATTTTTTTCCTTTTCTAATAATTTTTTCAATAGTGCATTTTTTTCCATTAGTTCTTCATTCAATTGTCTTAGTAGTTGAATTTCAATTTGTTGATTATCTAGTTCTGTATTTTCTTGTTCTGAATTTTCAGTTAGCATCGTCACGTTTAGCTTTTCATTACCTATTGATTTGTGTACACTTTCAGAGATAATAGATATTTCGTTTAATATTCTTTGTTTTATTTGTTCTTCTTTTTCATTTTTTATGTAAGCAATTAAAATTCTGGCTGCTTCCAAAAGTTCAATATCTTCATTTTTTAAGGTTATGTTTAGCTCCACGTGGTCGGGACATAACATGAGCAATTCATCTATGTATTTTCTTTCTTTGCACTTTCCATAATCACTTCTATGATATGCATTTTCATACACTATGCAAACTAACATTGACACTTTCTGTTTAGGGTGGCATTTATACACTTTTTCTAGACGTTTATCGGGAGGCTCGCCAGAAGGCAGTCCACCTCCCGACGCCATCTTGATAATCCAAACTTAAATTATTATATTTAATTATATTTAATTAGTTATCGCCTCTTTTGATATGAAAATTTTTAATTTTTTCTTTATAATTTGTCTACTGAATAACATCATTTTGAGATCATTCGTGAGCCTATTAAAAATCCTTATAGCTTCATCATAGCTATTTTTATCACTAATTCTTTTATCACTTTTTGGTAGTTGAATTGATTTGTTCCTGGTCTTCCTCGTACTGTTTATATAATTATTTCTTAGTATGTTTTAATCGAATATTTTTTAATTCTCGATTTAAACCAGACGTCTTCATTCAAATGATCTTTCTGCAGTGTTAAGACGTAAAAACTCGTAAGCGTTTTCTTTGTAAATCAAGAATATTGCAAAAAAATCTATGTATATGCGTATCGACTACTCAGTAGTAAAGCTCGATATTGGTCAGACTAAAACTACTGGTAATGCTTAATAATACAGTATGAAAGTTTTATATCCTCCTCAAATGGCCAAAATTCTGACAAATGTGCCTACTATCATAAGATAGGGATCATCTAAAAGCCACCACTAATATTTCACCCCACACGGTAAAAAATTTATACGATTCCATTTTAAGCCACCTACTTTGCCGAATAAAGAACCTGCACGTATTCTAATAACCACAACCTTGAGAAAAAAAATCTTTCATCCATAAACATCCATCATCCGCACGCTCGCAAGACTCACAAAACTTCGGATGCCTTCTCCCCTCTGGTGAAAACAGCATAAAACCCCTACGAAGACGCCTCTGAAATTGAAAACGAAAGCGACGATGGTACTCCCGATCAATCGCGTACGCGGAGGCGGGATAATTCGTCAAAGGGGGATAAGCCCCTACTCCTCTCTCGTTCTCCCTCTCCCACACACACTCTTTCGAATGGTTCAACGACGTGCGACAAATACAAAGGCGGCTGTATTTATTGTCGCGCTCCCGCGTAATCCCCCCTTTACGACGCAATATGTATTCCCCCGTGCGATTTCCGAAAATTTCTTTCGTTGCACGAAAGTATGGGTCCATTGGGAGTGTCGAGAAAATTCCATATTTATAATAAGTTTTCCTTTGAGTTGTGGGCGATTTGTGGTGTTTGTTATCGTTAGGTGGAAAAATAAATTGTGAAATAGAGCTGCTGACCTTTTTTCATGGGATTTAGGAATTAATTTTTCACTAATGGATTCTTATTCTTATTTCAGGCAGTATGTCAAGATATTGGGTAATTAAAATTGCCTAAAAGTATAAAATACGATTTTATTAAACATATCTTTCAGTCCGATATTTTGCGCTTAGAATTCATAAATTCATAATTTATACGGAAATGAAAATCGCGACCTTATAAGTTATTTTTGTAACTTACTTTAGATTCATTTCTAAAGATATATTTGTATACAACTAGTTTTATCATATTCTTTATATTATTACAATTCTTTTAATTTATCTTATACTTATTATTTAAATAATTTCTTAATGATACGTTACATATAAATAAATAATATTTTGGTTCAATGTAACTATGGTCAATTTCAAATCTTACAGCTCCTTAAAATACAACATATTACTAGTATTTACGGAACTATTACAGAACAGAATAGATTAGATTTGTTTATTGAACATTGGCCTCAGCGCTGAAGTTGAGCGTTATCTGACTTTAAGTTACTAATTGCTCGAAACACATGGCAACGTGAGTTTGCAAACAGTCCAAACATAATCTAGTTTCTATTGACGTTCCAGTGCACAAATCATCTCTAGTTCATATACAATTATAACGCCTCCTAGTTTTTTTAGTTCAATTCCGTCGTCTAGTACTAATCAGACATATAGCTTTCAAAGTTTATTTTGTCCTTTCATAATGCTGATTCTATTTGCTATTAATTCATGGATTTAAAGAGTATAAAATTATATGTCTTCTTAATTAACCACAAAATTGATTAATTAAGAGAATATCAATTTCTTACGCATATCATTGCCACTCAAATAAGTTTAAGGGATTTAGCTCAACAAGGTATACATTATTTTTACGTTGTTACAAAATGAAAAAGAGCTGTCGACTCACTGGCATTTAACTTCCTCAAACTTGATGTTTTGTTTCATTTTGTTCAGTTCGAATAATCCATTCATTTGAATATTATTTTATTTCATTTTTCTATTTTCATCAAATTATAAAAACTTTATTCTGCTTTGAATGCAACAATAATATTCAAACAATATATTAACCTTTAGAGGACCGGCATTTGGAGTACGTGATTGTTCTAAGAAAATGCATAAAAAAGGTATCTTATATCATGGATTGACTATGTGTGAAGTGTCGATCATGGGTTGATCCACTATAGTGGATTTCCGGTCCTCTAAAGGTTAAGACAAAAAAAAACGAAAAATAAAGACATAAAAAAATTGAAAAATTGCTTTGAAACAAAAAAAAAGATCGAATTTAATAAAGAAGATACTCTTTTTCTAATTCAGAAAGCGAACACACACACATGCGCGTCGCACACCCGTAGAGATGTTACGAGTGAAAACTCTCAAATAAATAAAAAAATAAAGGAGCATTCAATGAAAAAATGACACGGCGTGACTCGACAGAGAATCAAACGCCGGACCTTCCTTTTTGGGGATGGGTGCTCTGTCCGCTGAGCTACCAATACCTATTATGCTCGTTTTTCTTCGAGTCGTCCTCATATTGCTAGTATTCGTGCGTGACGCATGTGAAGTAATTCTATGGAAATTCCCGGACGACACGTGGACGACCCCTTCATCGGAGGAAAGCTTTGCGGCGACTTTCGTCCGGCCAACCTGGGAGGCTCATTTGGCGGCAGCTCATATTTATATATCTGACTGCCTAGCCCATGCCCGAGGTGTGCAGATCCCAATGCCGAGACGTCGGACACCTTCGGGACGAGCAGATTGAGAGACGAGTTCTCTCCACCAGCTGTCCCTACGGCAGCCACGAGTTTGCGAGCGGACGAGTCTATTGGCATGCGATATACTATTAATTATAGGTACACTGAAAAAAAAGTTTTGGAAAAATGACTGTACTGTCTCGTAAAGTTACCACAGACTGTAAAGACCCAAAAAATTAACATACTTTACAGCAAATTTTATTATTACAATACTATATTTCTAGTAAAGTTTCTTATAAAGTATACTAATCTTTTGGGGGTTTACAGTTCGTGGTGGTTTTACGAGACAGTAAATAATAATTTTAATAATAATAATTTTTGCAAAACTATTAATAATTTTTACTGAATTTTTTTCGTAGTGTAAGAGAGCGCTCTCAGAATAGTTTCAATATTTAAATGTACATTCAATAGATATAATCTAAGCCAAGACTTGTAATGTACAATATCTTATATTAACGTTTAAGAAAATAAATATTGTTATTTTATGTTACGTGTGCATAGTATGCATTTATTATATTCCATTTTTTATCCATTTTATTAGAATATTTATTTTTATAATTTATCACAGTGACTTTTCCCCACTTTCAACCGTGGTTTTATGCCTTCACAATAAACATTTTATTATTTCACTTTTTCTTTAATTCTCGTATATTTATTGAAATCGCAAATTGTTACCTACTTCGTACGTCTTCATAACAACTCTATATGTCTTAGATTCTATTTTATACTTTAAAAAATAATCTGATTTCGTTTACACATTGACTGTTATGAATTTGTTAAAAACGTTATATAAATAAGTATCTATTTTTTTGCGGATTGTAATTCATGAATTAGCTAATATTCTATTACGTATAGAGTTACCGCAAAAAGTCGTTAAAGTTTTGCTGCATAAAGCCTCAAGTTGTTGCCTTTTCAAATACTCCATCGTCCCTTACCTGATTCTTTACCGTTATCGTCGGCTTTTCAAGAATAGTCGCGGGCACCGATTAAAAATTTAACTTCGTTTCATCATCTCGTCTTTTTCTATAATCGCAGACAGACAGTCAATTCAGCTCCCCCCTTCTTCCCTCTTCCTCATCAATTTTTATTCAGCTTAAACAAGTGCGAGTAGATTTACTAGGATGAAGATGGGCGAAGAAGAGATAGAGATAGAGCGCAAGAGTGGCGGTAGTCGGTGGAAAAGACGTCTGGCGGGCTTAAAAGGCCGCGCGAAACCAAGTTAACTTTCCACTTCCGGGGCGAGCGCAAAAGGAGAGAGAGAGAGAGAGAGAGAGAGAGAGAGAGAGAGAGAGAGAGAGAGAGAGAGAGAGAAAGAGAGAGAGAGAATATGTGTTAGCGGAGGCCACGGCAGAGATAGAAGTATTGAGATAAGAGCGGCAAAGGTGAGAGAAGGATAGAAGAAAGAATGAGCAGAAAAAAAAAAGAGAGGTGGATAAATAGAGAAAAGCGAAGATAACTGTTGGTAGAGGAAGAGAGAGAGAGAAAGAGACAGAGAGAGAGAGAGAGAGAGAGAGAGAGAGAGAGCGAGAGAGAGAGAGAGAGAGGAGAGTCTGTATTTTCGATTTCGTGGATCAAGCTGTCCCTTGTCGGGGCTTTGGGAGCCGGTGGTAGTAACCCTTCGACTATCGGTGAAAAATTTTCCGGCGAATACCGGCTCGCCAAGATTTCCCTCCGAGATCTTCTCTCCTATTTTCTCTCTCTCTCCCGCTGCCTCTTTATCTCTCCCATTCTTTGCTGCATTTTATTTTCTTATGAAAGCGATTCGTTACACGCGGAACTCCAATTGATTCCAAAAATTTAATCCCGGTAATGGAGAATTTTTCATTTGTGCGAGCCGCCCGGGAATTTGTAGCCGAGCAAAGTTTTTAGAATTATTCGACCAGAATCTTTGTCAAGTATTTGAATTTTGAGAGTTAATAATGTTTTTGCTTTTAAGCAACAATTATAAACTGTTTTTATACGTTAACAGGTTAATCCTCGAGTGGTCGCTAATGAATGTTTTTGAGAGTAATTGGTATAAATAGTTCGCATGAATCATAACTAATAAATTTTATTCGATGAGCAGTAATATATATGATACAAAGTAAACTTTTTTTTAATTGTTCATAGTAATTGTTTTCGAAGGATAGTGAGAAAAATATATATAACAAGTTATTACGTGGGATTTCATTATAAAATCACGTTGTTAAGTTTCCTGTAGCTTTTGACCAAGTTTTACTGTATCAGTACACGAGTAAAAATTATGTTGTAAAAATTTTAGATATAGTAAACGTGGGACAGACTCATTTTCTTATGACAATTACTTCAATTTATAGTAATAATTTTTATTTATATAGTAAAAATTACAAGATAATAGCAATTTTGTAATTTTCATGATAATATGTGTCTATCCAAGGTTACTACTGAAAAATTGTTAATAGCAGCAAATGGTAGATTTTTCTTCTAATTTTTTGACAAATCTGCAGCTTATGGCCAATCTTCTACCAAGATCAAAGGTATTAATAACAAACACCTTTTTTATGAATTTGATCTTTTATTCAACGTTTCGGACATTTTTGGCTATGTCCCTCTTCAGGAATAAATAATTAAATTATTGTGGTCAACGTTGTTTTGCGGGCTACAATCCGCTCGTCAGTGATTACTAAGTTACTACTTAGTAACGAAGTTACTACTGAAAATAGTAATTTTTACTACAAAATTTTTCTTCGTGTATGATACTAAATTTAAAATAAATTTTCCTACAATTTTTTTTCAGTGAAATTTTTCTACAATCAAATTTCGGATACAATCGTATCTATATCATTCATTTATACACAGTGTAAAAACCCCAAGAGCAAAAGTCGTACGCCATTTCCGATGCAATTCGGTTTCACTTTCAAATCTAGTTCACACGATAGGTGTATCGCACCTTCGGGAAACGGATTTTGATCAGGAGTTGGAAAACGACTTCTAGTATCGACAAACAAAATCAAAGGCGTGATATTCTGTTTTATAGGCATTAATTTTACAATGGAATTTCTCGGCATTGATATTTGGAATTTTACTGAAAAATAAATTTTAATGTTAATTATAAAGTAATCGACAAGCAGAAAATTGTTTCGAAAATTGTATTTCTGAATTTTAACATTGCGGAATGTATTCATTATCTGTGACAAATGCGATATTTTAAAGATATTTTTTCGCATTCAATAGCGATATGTAATACGCATGTTTAATTTCTCTTATCGAAACAGAAAAGTTTAAAATATCTAATTTGAATATACGAGTATATAAGTGATTTTATGATCCCATGGAATATAGAAGATAATGTTTTTAAAGCACAATAAGATAATATATTACTCGTATGCGTTTGGTTTATAACGCGTAAAGTAAAACTTATTTATTATGTCTTCGAGCGCATTAAAAAATGTATCTATTTTGAGTAATTATCTTCATTACGATATAATATTATCGAATCGAATCTCAAAGTATTATACGTTAGATGTATTTCTGGGCTCTTTATTGGTCAACGTCTATAGCTAATTTCATATTTTCTCTTTATAAAGGAACAAAAAATAAAAGCACGCCATATTAATCTCTAAAAGTCTTTTTAAAAATCACGTTAAAAATGAATAGAATAGAAAACAAAAGAAGCTTTTTTTATTATGAATAAGTCAACGATAAGCCTTGAAAAAAATAACCTATCAGATGTTAGAATCAAAGTGAAGCGAGAAAATCGAGTCAAAGCCTCTTTTATTGTCCTTTACGCTCCACAAAGTCGGATTTTGATACAAACGAATACGCAGAATCAAGCTTATCGGGGGCAGGCGAAAACAACGGCTAGCGCGTTTGATCCTCGAAGAAAGGATCGCTCGGATCGACAAATGAGAGCAAACCGCCCCTGGATGGTCTAACTAGTCTGAATGGCACGCGCGCGAGATTAATATTGACAAGCTGCTGCATGGCGGCGTTCGTTGCAAAGGTAACAAAAATATATATATACGCGCTTTCTGTTCATCGAGGAATGTTCCGACGAAAACATTCGGTTCGATTGATCAACCTACGTGCTTCATCACTTTCGATTTTTCTGCCGTGTTGCTTTCGTTGTTTTTCGTTTTTTTTTTTCAAATAAGCTCTATTTGTAAGAGCTCTCTCTCTCTCTCTCTCTCTCTCTCTCTCTCTCTCTCTCTCTCTCTCTCTCTCTCTCTCTCTCTCTCTCTCTCTCTCTCTCTCTCTCTCTCTCTCTCTCTCTCTCTCTCTCTCTCTCTCTCTCTCTCTCTCTCTCTCTCTCTCTCTCGTGTCAGGGTTTGCGCAATAGACTGGCTTATATAAGAAAATTAAATATTTATTGAAATTATAAAACGGATGTGAGCAACAACAATAATTCGAGTGTAGCCTGAACGGAGCTCGGACCACGACTGCTGCGGGATGCCGATGCGCTCCTTTTTTTCAAATACTTCCTCGTGAAGTACGCTGTGCTCGCTTTATATTTCGCTTCCTTAATTATGGCGCTTACACATCATCGACAGCTGAGCGGAAGAAGATGTATCTCGGCGCGCGGATGAAGAACGACGTATCTCGGCGCTCTTACGGCCAGTACACGGCCAGTACACGATGAAATACGTCGTTCTTCATCCTCGCGCCGAGATACGTCGTTCTTCATCCTTGCGCCGAGATACATCGTTCTTCATTCGCGCACCGAGATACGTTCTTCTTCTACTTAGCCGTCGATATTCAAACGATCATCGTGTGCCCTTGCGTTTCCCGGCAGCCTTTGTACGTGCCTGTTGTATTTAATTTCCTATGACTTTCGACGAAATAACAGACGTTGGTTGAATGAAGAAGTGTATCGTAGAGAATTGATTTCATTCATATTATGCGTAGGTGAGAGCAGGGAAGTCTGTATCATGTCACTCGCCGTCCGGATTTTCATGTTAATCCGCATTTTATTTACGATCGTGGAGTGTAATGAAAGTGGCGAAAAAGGGAGCGCACAAATTGTACGGTGCATTTTGTGCTAATTTAATGAAAGAAATTCTCAGCACAATATAGTGGATATGCATACAGTATATGTTGAATTCTACAGAAAATTATCCCTAACTGTGGTCGAAAAATCGTAAAAATTCAAAGTTGAAGCACACCTCTAACAACTGCTTTTCCTATTCTGTAGCAAAAATAATGCACGAAAAGCGTGTCGAACCAAGGAAATCGGCATAGTATTTTTCAGGAAGCTACATTTAAGTTTTCTTATGGAAATTTAACATAGGAAAAATGGACGGAAAGTGGTCATTGATGATTAACCAATAGCAAGCTATTGAAGCGGTAAAAAAAATTTTCACGAAAAAGCGATTAAAGTAGAAGAAAAGAACTTTAATTTCAGGCTAGAATGGTTAAAATCGGTTGATTCTGTGCAAAGCTACGTGAATTTGAAAATGGCGAAAAATGACGAAAAATTACCAAAATTTTAAGAATTACGTGGATTTGGGAAAAATCACTTATTTTTGGTCATTTTTCGCCATTTTCAAATTCACGTAGCTTTGCACAGAATCAACCGATTTTAACCATTCTAGCCTCAAATTACAGTTCTTTCCTTCTACTTTAATCACTTTTTGTGAAAATTTGTTTTACCGCTTCAATATCTTGCTATTGGTTAATCATCAATGACCACTTCTCATCCATTTTTCCCATGTTAAATTTCCATAAGAAAACTTAAGGATGTACTGGCTATAAGGTCCCTGCCAAAAGTTTGTGAATTCGATAAACTGCAATAATTAATTGTATGCGATAATTGGCCAAATTTAAGTTCTTGTGGGTGATTCAGGAGTATAATACGAATATAATAAGCTTCGAAAATTGAAAATCGAATAAAAATTGACAAAGTTCTGCTATTTTTTATAGTTACAAAAACTGAGTCATTAAGTAACTTTTTAATACTGAAAACGACAAAGTACCAAACTTTTAATTTTCATTCGATTTTTAATTTCTAAAACTTATAATATTCCTGTCATTGTCTATTTATCCTACATAATTTGTTATTGTTATTTTAATATTAGTCACTTAACATTTGGCAGGGACTGTACGAGAAATAAACTGCAATAACAAATTATGTAGGATAAATAGTCGATTTTCAATCGCGATCGATTACAAATCACGATAGGAATATTATAAGCTTTAGAAATTAAAAATCGAATGAAAATTAAAAGTTTGGCACTTTGTCGTTTTCAGTATTAAAATAGTACATGTCGATACGGGTGGGGAAGTCGATTATTTAGCTGGTGTGACTTTTTGCACGAGCGAAGCAAGTGCAAAAAAGCCACACCACCTAAATAATCAACTTACGTACTAGTTTCGAACGGTATTTTATACCACGAGAGCCGAAAAATCATATCAAAGTTGTGATTTTGAGGTTAGAGTGGTATAAAATTACTTAATGACTCGGTTTTTGTAACTATAAAAAATAGCAGAACTTTGTCAAACCGAGTGCGACTTTTTTTCGCTCTGGCAGAAGGAGACTCCACTTCATCACTCGCTCAGAGCAACGGACGTTAGCTCGTGCAGAAAGGGGGCGGACGTCAAGCTCGCGATCAGCAGTAAAGTCCGTTGTGGGGAGGATATAGTTTGCCCGTTGCAGACACGTGGAATAGCGAACACGTAATTATTTTATCCAGTAATTTTCATCCGTCAAGTACTCCGTTGCAATTAATATTCCAGCATAAATTCCATGATATAGTTTTCTTTTTATTACCCCTTATAATATATTCTTTTTTCCTGTTCCTAATCCTCCGCTCCTGAGTCAGATAAGAAACCCCATGACCTTGAACTATCAAGCGATTTTTTATAAAAAAAACGTTAATTCATAATTATTAATAAAAGATTTTGTCATTAAACAACGTTTTACCTCATAGTATTATTTCTAAAATCTCGAATACCGCTTAAAATTAATTTTTTTACGGGGTAAGATCGGATACTTCTGTAAATTTCTAATAACATTTTTTACAAATATTTTTTTGGCTAACTAAATCGATTTTCAGCTACTTAAATGTAAACTAAAAACAATTCTAGTGTTAAATATTGTTATTATTTTATTATCTATTTTTAATAAACAATTTCCAAAAAGTATCCGGTTTTACGACGTCCCTTATGAAAACTAGTGCGCTTCGCTTTGATTTTCTACTGCCAAGAAATTTTGTTTACAAATTTACGAAATAAATTTTTGATATCTTACAAACATAATATATAGTTGAGTATTAAAATTATGAAAATGTTTTCAAATTCTAAATTTATTAAAATTAAAACAGAAATGTTAATACTCACTGCTGGAAAAAGAAGTTTCACAGGTGGATAGGAAGACTACATGGACACAAATGGAAAAAGTTGGAAATAGTTTTCAAATGAAAAACATCAAACAAAAAGTATGATACGTACACATCTCTTCAAACTCCGATGCAATTATTATTAAAAATAAAAGCAAAGAAATATTCGTCTTCTCATTGCTTGTATAAATATTATAACACTAAAGACAACATGTGTAGAAAATGCTTTAGGTAAATCGAAAGAGAAGAAACTTTTATGTGTTATAAATTTATTATTTTCATTTTGTATTTGAAAACGAATATTATATATAAGACTTTGTAAAAACATTTAGCGTACCATATTTTCATATGATTTTGTTCTACTTATTTTGTGAATAGGTTTAAAAAATTTACTTAACGTGTGTAGTTCTAGCGACTATAGCGCGGCTAGCGGAGACCGTACGCGAAATGAGTCAGTTGCCATCCGGCGTGCGACCGTTGCGCATCGAGAGCGAACGCCTCTGTACAAAAATTGCATGTTATATTTCAATAAACCATAGCGTTTGTGTACTTTAAACAAAATTGGTTTTTCGTTGTTGTATATATATATCACCACTGTCTTCAATAGTCCTTATCCTTCAAGTAACAACATGTAAGTAAGCGCAAGACGAATTCGAAGTGCATTTAAAAATATGCCTCAAGTAAATAAAAATAGGTATAGGGGAAGGTGGGGCGGAATGGGTTTGTGGGTTAAATGGGTATTTACTAGAAAATAATGACTGACTGATAATTTAAGTCTAATTATTGTTTATTTTGATCAGAATATAGTTTCGATAAAATTGCGAATGAAAATTTGTATAGGTTTTAATAAAAACTTTATTTTAAAAAACCCATAAAATTTTAGCTTGAAAAAGATTGACAGAAGCAATTTTTCAACGAAGTAAAAGTTATCTTAATTATTATTATCATTAATTTTATCTGTGGAAACGTAAAGATTAGGCTATGAATTTTAATTTTGATATGTTAAATAATGCGTTTTACTGAGAAATAATTTATTTTAGTCCAAGTTCAAAAAAAAGTCGTAATGGGGTGGAATAGGCACAAGAGTATGGGGCGGAATGGGTTTCTGCTACCGGCGTGAGTAAGCGAGTCGTGCGCCATCATAGGTTAGGATGATAGATTAGTGCTTATGTCGATAATTTATTTATAAATTAATATTGAAAAGTTTTTGTGCAATTCAATTGGATATGGTGAGAAATTATGCAAGAAAAACAAGCAACTCATCTTTGTCTGCAGAATATCTTAAAGAGGCAATAGAATGTATTTTACATGGTCAAAAGATATTATCTGTAGCAAACAAGTTTGATATCCCTCGGGAAACCTTAAGAAGGCATTACTTAAACTACAAAAAAATGTTGATGAACCTTCTCTAGTCGTGAAAAAAGGTTTGTAATATTTACAAAATCTAATTATTGTTATTTTAACCTATAGAAAAAAGTGTAAAATATATAATATTTTGAAGTTGTGTTTATTATGTACAAATTATATACTACAGTTACTTTTTATAGTAGGTATATATTTTTCTTATTCAGGGTTTCAACCAGTTTTTAACGAGGAGCAAGAAAAACAATTATGTGACGATATTTTAGCCAACGAACAAAGATTGCATGGATTTACATCTCATGAAGTCAGGCGATTAGCTTTCCAGTTAGCTGAAAGTTTAAAATTAAAAAATAATTTTGATAATGAAACACGTTCAGCTGGCATGGAGTGGTTTAGAGGCTTTATGAAACGTCACCCTCAACTTACTCTAAGGAAACCAGAGCCAACCTCAGCTGCACGAGCAACTGCCTTCAACAAAGAAAATGTTCAAGCATTTTTTGAACTTTTAAAAGGTTTACAAGAAAAATACAAGTTTTAAGCTGATGCCATATATAATATGAATGAGACAGGAATTTCTTGTAACCCCAAGTCTCAATCAAAGGTAGTTGCTCTTAAAGGCAGGCGGCAAGTTGGTTCTAAAACTTCTGCTGAAAGAGGAACCAATGTGACTGCCGTTATTTGCAATTCAGCCTCTGGAAAATACATGCCTCCTACATTAATTTTCCCTCGAAAGAAACAAAACCAATCTTATTTGGAAGGAGCACCTCCAGAAGCTTTTGCAGAATTCAATGGGACTGGATGGATGGAATTTGATATTTTTACCAAGTGGCTGAAGAGGTTTGTGGACTTTTCACATGCATCAAAGGAAACCCCAGTTTTATTACTATTAGACGGCCATGTTACTCATGTGAAGAACTTGGATGCTATAAAAATAGCACAAGAAAACGGTGTTGTGATGCTATGCTTTCCTCCACATTGTACACACCGAATGCAACCGTTAGATGTATCTTATATGAAGCCTTTGAGTAATTACTATACTGGTACCGTAAATGGTTGGATGAGAAATCATCCGTATAGCACTATATGTCTAAAAGATATTTATGCTCTCTTCACTGTTGCTTATTTAAAAGCCTCAACAATGGAAACGTCTATAAATGGATTCCGGAAAACTGGAATCCATCCGTTTAATTCAGAAGTTTTTTGTGATGAAGATTTTGTTACTCGGGTGCCATTGCAGTCTGCATCAAGAGTTGATTTGAATGAAAAAGGTATTATATATTTTACAGATAAATTATGACAATTTTTAATAATCTTTGTAATACGTATTTATTTTAAATGCAGATAATTCATCGGCTGGTGAACAAAATGTCTCTATATTGCAAATACAACCTGTTCGATCAACTGTTGAGAAAAACATTTCATCTGAAGATCAAGTTTCCGGAAGCACCCCACCTGAAGTGACACACATCTCCTCAAATACTGTTGAGAAAAACACTTCATCTGAAGATCAAGTTTTGGCAAACATCCCACCTGAAGTGCCACACATCTCCTCAAATACTGTTGATATATCCATGAGTTCAAATGAATCGAACACTGAATTTGCAATTGAAGTACTACAAGAACCTATTAGATTAAATGATTCAAATAAGAATTTAGTTTCTGTTGAACCAGATGCTTCTAACCTTCATGTCACTGAGACGGAGAGTGATATTTTAAATCAACCTGAAATAATAAAATTGAAAAAAAAAGTTATAGAATCAATAGAAAAATCTATTGATCAAATTTTTAAGAAAACTTTGAATTCTTCTACATTTACTCATAAACCTCAGGTAAAATTCTTTAAAGATAAATACTTTCTTCTTAATAATTCAAAACTTAATAAAATTGCATTTTTTAGGTAACTAGGAAAAAGCCTGCTAAGCGCAAAGCTGCTATAGTCACTTCTCCAGATTACGAGTCTGAACTTTGTTCCACGAAAAAAAAACCAAGAAAAAATCTAACGAAAACAACAAAAAAGAAAGCTGCTTTGACTGATATCAGTAATAAAGATGAAAGGCAGAATATGTTGCCCTTAAATGTACCTGATCAGCAATTTATTAACCAAGATATATATTTGCCTGTTGTATCAGAGCACGAGATAAATAATACCTTTCAATCAGTACAGCTGCAACGAGTTCCTAACCACTCCAATATTCAATATATTATTGTTTAGTTTAAAGAATATTCTAAAAGAATTTTTATGTTAAATTAAATAATTTATTAAAGCTATGTACAAAATGTGACATTAACCATAAACATTATACCTAAGAAGTGCAAAAAATGTGATATTAATTGTAACTTATAGAATTAATTATTATTGTAATGTAATTAAAAGTAATAAATATTTGTTGAACTTCTAAAGCAAATGTAACTTTATTGGCTTATGCTGACATTAACAAAATTAATACTGTATATATTATTAAAGTTCGACGTTATAAACAATAAATAAATAGTACCCGTGATAAAAAATTTATTTTCCATAATGTTTCGAGACAAAAAAATGACTACCTATTTCGCCCCATTGGATAACCCACTGTGCCCCACCTGTGTGGCGATCCAGGTTTTTAAGGTGCCTTATTGCATCTTACAAATAATAACAATCATCGATAATTGCGTTTAAAAAATTTATTGCATATTAATCTTGGATACTGTAACTTTTACGAGGACTTTTCGGAATTCTATATTCTTCATTTAAAAAATTTTATGAGTAATAAAACTTTTTGGTGCCCATTCCGCCCCACCTTCCCCTACTATTGCCATTTATTCAAATAACGGAGACGAGCTTTGACGAGCCATCACCGCACCTATGGGCGCCCTATCAGACATCCATCATCGAGGAAGAGTGGATACGATCGTTGGCGAAATGAGTTTTAGTCAAGTCATACGTTAATCATCCAGAACTTAATTTCTCATTGGGATGTAATTTCATGGATCGCATAAACACAATGGCTTCGAGATTGAGAGCAATCATTGGAAATGTATTATATACTCATACCTGACTTTATCCAGTTGTAATTCACTTATGTGCAAGAACTCTAATTGAAGTATATTGCAATAATGTTTATATCTATATGTAATAATTACACACGGGAAAAAGGTTGGTTCGAGTAACTGAAAAAGGCTATAGCGGGATAAGATGGTCAAAATTGCACTCACCTGGATTTTTTTTTGGGATTGACCATTCGAAAGTACATTATTAAAAACCTCTCTAGCCAAATTTTCAGCTCCCTAGGTGATGATTTGAGTCTCCTAACGTAAAAAACGTGTTTTTTCGAAAAAAATTTTTTCCGCTCGACCCTTTCTTTAAAAAATCTGAAAAAATTCACAGACATGTGTTTTTGAGTAAGAAAATAGCCTGATTTTTTTCAGATTTTTTAAAAAAAAATTGAGCTCAGGAAAAATTTTTTAATTATTCAATGATTTTTTAGGTTATGTAGGTAATTTTTGGCTAACTTGTAAATAATGATTTTTTGTGTATTTTTTCCCGTTCTTTCAAATGGCGGTGTCCGAATTTGCGTTTTCGAGCCGGAACATACTCAAAATTCGAAAAAACCGATTTTTTCAGCATTTTTCCCATGTTTTTGGCACATAACCTCAAAACCAATAGCCAAATAAGTGTTTATGAACAATTTTTTTTTCAATTTCTTTCTATATCTTCAAATTCCACTGTCAGAACTACCATTTTTGCATCAAATAATGCTATAAAATTAAATTATAAACCTTTTTTTCGTGTTTTTTACCATGTTTTTGGAACATAACCTCAAAGAAGATCGTTCAATACGTGTTAGGACATACAAAAATATTCTAAAAATTTTTTTAATGAAAAAAATTTTTTAGAATTGAGTATTACTTCTCCGGTAGCTACAAAGGGCCTGATATAGCCTTTTTCAGGCGCAGGGATACTGCATATTACAGAATTATTCGTGAAACATATGAACATATGTATGTATTTGTAACTATACATCAATATTAATTATTATGAGTTGATATGCAGATAGTCAAGTGCCGCATGGAGTATATATTCATCTGTACTTCAACTACCGATCTGCATAATTATAATGATAAAAATATGCTTTAAAGTAACAAACGATTGAAATAGTTCAGTAATTGAATATCAACATGTGGGGTGCGTTTTTTTTATTGGTCGTTTCGCTAGTGAACCGACTATTTCAGTCGATTCTGCTGTCTAGTTATAAAAAAAAAGAGTTGAAATAGACAAATTGTGTTAAAATATAATAAAATAAAATAAAAAAAGGTTACTTTTCTTCATTCTATTTAACTCAAATTGTCTATTTTGACTCATTTATTTTGTTAATTAGACAGGAGAAATGACCGGAATCGTCTGTTCATTTGTGAAATGAACAGAAATAACATGGGTTAGTATACCTATATATACGGGGAACAGCGGGAATAAGCACTGTTCCTCATATATATAGATATACTAACCCATGGTATTTCAATTTTTTCCAAATATTTAAGTACAACTTTTGTTGCAAAGCCAGCTAGTTTTTGGATCTGTTTTGTATGTTGTAAATGTATAAAGAATATTGCTATTCTTTTTTTTTCTTATTTAATTTTATCAAAGGAAAGTATAGGTTATTTTGCACCATTACACAAACTAAATATTTAATTGCCAGGTTATACATTTTTAAAGTATGTTTTGGAAAACCACTCTGTAAACCACTGTTTATTGCAAAATTGAATTTGATAAGTACACGAACATACTATTGATAGAAATTGGTGATTATCAAAATATATGAAATCTACTAGCATCGAGTTTATTAAATATTTCATTTCTGTAAACTTTTAATGCTTTCTAGGTAAAGCGATCAAAATTTTTTTTTTTAATTTTATCTCATTTACCATGTTGTATAACCTAAACAAATCTTGAACAGTTTACTAATTTTTTTTAATGCGTTGTGAAATAACATTGTGTAATGCAGTCATAAATCGAGCTTTTTTGTCTGGAAAGTTTTTAAAAATATTAGATGTGGGATTAAAGAATTCGTATCATTATACTTAATATCATCTTCTCATAAATAAAATGGGTTTTTCCAATGAGTAGAGGTTTTTATTAAATTGAGAAATGCACTCATTGTGCAACATATTTTGTAACTTAATTGATGAGTAAGTACAATATTGTATAGATTTAATTAACTTTTAGTTTCTTGGAATATGTTGCAAATCCAATGAATTTTTTATTAACTAATAAAAAAAGATCAAATCTTTTTATTGAAAACATATATTTTATTTGTAAGAACTTGCTATCAAGCATTGTCATGCACAGTTTTAAGCCTAGCCTACATATAATGAAATATTGCACTATATAATTTCACAACATGTTATTAGTATTGTAATAGTATTTTAATAATAGTTAATATTAAAGGAAATTGATAATAATGATGGTCCAGGTTTTAAACAATATTATAAATAATTAAGAACATATCTCTTTTTTTTAGTGATTGTATGGGATTGTAATCACTAGATGTTGCTTAGCTTTCCGCAAGCAAGTTGCCAAAAAAGTATTTATATGTAGATAATCTCATTCTTACAAAGGTGTGCGTTAACAGAAGTGTATTTAAAAGCTCTCTCTTAATAGAGAACCCTCTCTTTATAAAGGTTTCGTTTTGCTTAAATTATCTATGTCTATACTTGTACTTTCGAGTCAATTAGAATAGATCGCCATCTCAATTTCCGACAATACCTAACAAAAAACAGAATACAGTCCACATTTCAAGAAATATTTAATTTTTTACCATTCATTAATTATTATCAAAATAGTTTTAAGTGCATTATATTTCTTGGTGAAAAAAATCATTTTAATATAAAATAATAATCAAATTCATTAATTTTGTGATAATTACATAATGGCTTAGCTTTAAAAAAGATTGATTATTACACAAGTAACTGTTTAAAGATCACCGATATTTTTTGTAATTATATTCATGATCCCATAATATATCTTAAATATTCTCCATTTTAGTTTTTACATCGAACATGGATGAATTTGATGATACTGATCCATGTTGCAACTGCTTCAAGCGAAATCTCAGTAAAATATCAGCTCAGATTAAGATCATTAATTCAGCTAGTGAAGTCGAAGCAGTTTGTGAGCAGTTAAATGTAGATAATGTTGACATTGGGTTTAAACTTTGCGATAAATGTAGAAGACTTGTTTTTTTTGGGATACGAAAAGTAGAACCTTCAACCAGTGATCAAAGTCAGCCAATGAGTTCGCAGTTAAGCTCGGAAATACCCAGCTCTCAGAGTTCAGGGAGCGTTTTTGAAGTAGTATTAAAACGAACTGTAGAAAAAAACCTTCCACCGAGTTGCCCCTCAAAAGAACTATGATTTCTCATACAGCATGTTGCGTTTGTAGAAACAAAAATAACTTGACATGTGTACCATTGACTGCAAACTGCAATGTTTCAAAGAAATGCAAATCTTTATTCCAAATGGCAATCGAGTTTGTACCGAGCATTTAATAAAAAAACGATTTTTTCATGATGACCTGAAACTAATACAGATATACAGTAACACGAGTTTTTTAACTGCAGATGAAATATGTTTATTTTTTAAAAAAATTTCAGATTTAGCGAAAAACAATTATTCTCTTTTACTAGTCTTTCGACTGATAATTGCAAGAGCTGAGAAAATTATTAGCTTCCATGAGATCATCGGATTCTAGAGACGTTACACAAGCCCTGGTTATATGTTTATTTAAATTACGAACTGGATCGTCGAATAATTTTATTTCGTCTATTTTCGCAATAGAAAACGAAATAAAAGTTTCAGATTTTTGTGAATCAGTAATTAATTCATTTGAAAAAGATGTCCTACCGAAATATTTTGGAGTAAAAAGTATTAAAAGGGAGGATCTCATACGTGATCACACTTCCATTTATGCAAAAAAACTGTTTAAATTAGAGTACGAGCTTGGTTTGGTTTTTGATGGAACTTACTTACCTCACCAAAAAAGTAAAAATAATGAATACCAAAGAAAGTCATATTCAGGTCAGAAGAAATATCCTTTGGCCAAGCCATTCACTATTTGCACCACAGACGGATTCGTTGTTGATGTCCCTGGTCCGTTTTTAGCCACAGAAAATGATGCAAGCATCATGAAGAAAGTAATGGATGATCCAGATGGTATAGGAACTATCATGAGAGAAGGTGATGTTTGCGTTGTAGATAGAGGTTTTAGAGATGTGATACCTTATTTAAAAAGTCTTGGCTTTAGGATTCTCATGCCTGCCTTGAGTACATGACCCATCTTGAGTACGACTGAATCGAATGAATCTCGTTACGTTACGAAATTGAGATGGGTTGTAGATGCTGTTCATGGTATTCTTGGTAAAAAGTGTAAGCTTCTTCACCAGCAATTAGATACTAAACTTTTACTAAAAGCTGGTGCATATTGTAGAATTGCATGTTTTCTCAACAACCTTTTTGGTAAGCATTTGAATAGCGATAAAGATGACGGTGGCTTACAAGGTATAATCATCGAAAGAATGTTAAATTCTAATCAAAGTGAAAATACTTTAGCATTAGAAGCTGAGACAACCAGATGGTCTAGACGGCCCACTACTACGATCAAGCTAACATCCCAAGAAATCATTGACTTTCCGGAGATGACTGAAAGAGATCTCAAAATATTTTTTTCAGGTACCTATCAATTAGGTCAAGCCGTATGTTATTTGGCTGAGTTAATGGTTGATAGTAACAATATCAATTTGGAATATATTAAGATCAAACCAAATATCATTAAAGTATTAATAAGGTCCAGGCATATTAACAGTAAGACTTACAAATGCTACATCAAATACAAACCTAACTCAATTGGATACAGCGGTATCCTACGCCATGCATGTGACTGTGCCAATGGATTACGAACTGTAGGATTCTGTTCTCACATTGCTGCAGTCATATATTATCTCAGTAATGCAAGATATACGTAAAAAATTATTAGACCAGCGAAAATTCTTCCCTAATTATTTACTACTTCAGATATTGGTCCTGTAATAGACGAAGATAGTGACGAGGATTAAAAATATTATTATAATTAAATATTAAAAATTATTACTCATGTAATTTTGTCAAATAGAACTTCTAAAAACAATTCTCGCAAGAATAAAGGTCACATATGACAAGATACATACTTATTTTATTGTTTTAATAAAAGCACAAAAATATTCATAACATATTTATAATAATTAATTTCTATTAGAAATATTTACTCATTTTTATTTATCTACAAATGAATTTGAATAAAAATAATTAATTAAAAGGCTATATCAGGCCCTTTGTAGCTACCGACGAAGTAATACTCGATTCTAAAAATTTTTAGAATATTTTTGTATGCCCTAACACGTATTGAACGATCTTCTTTGAGGTTATGTTCCAAAAACATGGTAAAAACACGAAAAAAATGTTTATAATTTGATTTTATAGCATTATTTGATGCAAAAATGGTAGTTCTGATAGTGGAATTCGAAGATATAGAAAGAAATTGAAAAAAAAATTATTCATAAATACTTATTTAGCTATTGGTTTTGAGGTTATGTGCCAAAAACATGGGAAAAATGCTTAAAAATCGGTTTTTTTCGAATTTTGAGTATGTTCCGGCTCGAAAACGCAAATTCGGACACTGCCATTTGAAAGAACGGGAAAAAATACATAAAAAATCATTATTTACAAGTTTGCCAAAAATTACCTACATAACCTAAAAAATCATTGAAAAATTAAAAAATTTTTCCTGAGCTCAATTTGTTTTTTAAAAATCTGAAAAAAATCAGGCTGTTTTCTTGCTCAAAAAATACGTTTTTTAGGTTAGGAGACTCAAATCATCACCTAGGGAGCTGAAAATTTGGCTAGAGAGGTTTTCAATAATGTACTTTCGAATGGACAATCCAAAAAAAATCCAGGTGAGTGCAATTTTGACCATCTTATCCCGCTATAGCCTTTTAGGTTATTATACCAATTCGATTTGGTCAAACTATTCAGAACCAAAGGTGATAGCATAGCCAACGCCATTGGTAACAAATCCTACATATAGTTGTCATAACCATTTTATTCGGCTTTAGGTAAGAAAATGCAGAATATAAATAGCTATAATATATGAAAATTTGAATTCATTCTGTTAGTTAGTATTTGAGAAAAAAATTGAAAAATGAAAAAAATTTGAAATTCGGTGGAGATGCAGAGCTTGTATGTTATTTATTATGTGTTCTCTTAAGATGAAAAATTCGTTTATGAATTTCAGAGATATTTGAGGTTAAAACTATTTTAGCCCTCTTTTCAAATAGTAATTTTTCGGGAACGGCTTTATGTATACTAGAAAATGGAACTGACGCGTGCTACGCGTGCGTGTTGCTTACTTGCTTTTGTTTTTTATTGAGGATAATTTACAGCGCGCTTCATCGATACATGCATGAAATTAGATAGATACGCTGACGAATTAGAGGCCGAGAAAAACGTTTAACAATACTTTTGGTTGCACTTCGATATTAATCGCGTTCTCTTTTTTATAAATGGAAACATGAAATTTATAGACAATTTTGTGTGTGGTATAGGCAATATTTTTGTGCAATTTCATCAAGAAACATTATCTATTATACAGAATATTGAAGTACAATAATTTGGAGGTAATAGAAATGTAGAAAAGTGGTTCTTATAGATGGTGCAGTGAATGTGTGTTAGTTGGGCTCCAGGAAAGTAGGTTATTTTGTATTATTAAGATCTTAACATAGTACTTTTGTGTTGACATTTTATCAGTGGCAGCTTATAAAGGATTTCAAGAATAAGAAATAATGAGTAATTTTTGTAAATACTAATGAAATTGTAAATTATTGAAAAAACATGTAGAATGAATATACATATTTTATATTTGAACTATATACTATACATATAGAAGTGATAAATTCATTTGGAGGAAGCTACGTGCCAATATATTGGCAGCGGTTTTTTAGACTAAGTTAGGTTTACAAATTTTAGAATCTAAGTCCAGTTTTTTCTTCAATCCAATCATAGTATTTGTGCACTCTAGTTAACACTTGAGGATATGTTGCCGAGTTACAACCTATACCAAAAGAAATGATTCCATGGAGTTTACTACCAATAACACCAGGTCCACCAGAATCACCAATGCACGGATCAGCTTCTCCATCGCCCGCACAAAACATATTACCGGTTATGTGAAAGGGCCTGTAAGCTAGACGACAATATTGTTGACTCCTTACAGGTATGTATGCAGCCTTCAAAAAATTAGATTGTGCCAGATGTAACTAAAAATAGTTAATTAAATTAACTAAAGAAATTCCAGAAAAAAAGAAAACCTTTCTCTGTGAGGCACAAGAACTTACCCCTATCCTTCCAAAACCAGAAATCCGTAATGATTCACCTGCTCTGGGAATATCGTGTGGCTTTGCAGGTTCTATAGGTTGTTGTTCATTATTAAATTGAATAGGCTCTGCAACCTGGATGAAAAATATAATGAAAATATTCATGTTAGTCACAAGTTCTTAGTTCTTAATCAAAAATTAAAATTTGTACTGAAATTTAATTAACAAATTTCGAAGTTGTATAGAACTATTATTACGCGCATTGAAATACTAACATTGTCATGAATAGTAGAAATTCATCTATATGAAATGACCAAGAAGTTAGAAAATAACTAGTAAAACTGGCTAATTAATCGCTATGATGAAACGATTTTTCGACCATTATTTGCCTATTTTCTTAGATTAACGTAATTACAAAATATTCGTATTTGATTTACTTACTAATTTTATCTTTGATGAAAGAGCATTAAAGTGTATGGATGGCTTTCCAAAATATAAATAAATAACATTAATTAATAAATCATTTGTTCTACTCATTCTATGAATAACTCACAAAAATTTTTATTTTTCCATCTGATTCTGTTTTTCTCACTCCTTGTCGTAACAGCAAGCCTTCTGCTAGCCATTTCCAGACTAAAGAAACTGATCAGTCTTAATATCTTTAAAATACTCAAGAACAAGCTTGTGCTTGTCTTCGAAAAACTCATTCTATTTTTCAATCCATTAAATGGCCAAATAATAGGAGAAAAAGCGTTTCATCGGGAGCTAGAAACTGCACAAGAGAAATTTCTATTTTATAGCAAGTTTCTAATATAAATCGTTAGTTATTAGTTATAAAATGTTTTGGATTTCCACCAGGGTAATATTATACATATACTAAATCCTTTCTAAGTAATTCACAGGTAAAATAAACATATTTAATTACCTTGATTAAAGTAATGTCGTTTTTTTTGCTGTCGCTGTCATAATCATCATACGGTATAATTTGCGCAACTCCATGTACATTACCTGAAATTTCTCTGTATCCACTGCCAGTTCGTACTAATATATGCGATTGATTATTTCTATTTTGCAATGAAGAGATTAATTTAATTTTTTTTAAGAAGTTCTATTATATAGAAATACTTAATGTAATTATAAAAATTAAATGAAATCTTACTTGACACAGTGTGAAGCAGTTATAACCCAAGATTTATGTATAATAGTTGCACCGCAGAAGTTATCTATTCTAAACCGAAGCAAGCTAGCCTAAAAACAAATTTAAGTACTTTTAACCTTAAAGCTATGGGCTTAAAGATTTATATTGAAATTATTATGTTGATGTACAAGATATAAGGAGCTTTAATCAGATTCAACATCTTCTTGAATTATTTTAAAAAACTTTTAAATTTCTATAAACTGTTTTGTACACTGAGAGAAGAATATTGTTACTGTTAACATATTTATCTATTTGAAATACAACTATTTGACATGTTTAAGGATAAAATGTGATATTGTAATAGTTACAATATCTATATTAATTAATAGACATATTCAGATTTGAAAGTAGGTGATGGTAGAAGTTCTTGCAAATTGTAGTTTTTGAATTTAATAGCCAATTTTCTACCAGGATGATGTTGTTATATAACAAAAAGGTTTGAAATAAAAACTCCATTTAGTTTTTTACTCTAACGTTTCGGAAATTTTTATTGTTTATGTTCCTCACCAGGATAAACAATAAAAATGTCCGAAACGTTGGAGAAAAAAATAAATAATGTTTGTATTTCAAACGTTTTTGTTATAAAACAACATCATCCTGATAAAAAGTTGGCCATTAGATTAAAAAACTACTATAATAAGCATATTGTAACTATTACAATATCAATGTTCTCAGGTAACATATTGAAATTGTTTATGAGAACATAGTAACTTAACTGTTAACATGGCATTATAACTTTTACAATGCCTATATTTGGTAATATTTAAACATACGCATGTTAACAGTTACAATGCCATGTTAACAGTAAACAAATCCTTTTCTCAGTGTACACTGAGAGAAAAGTATTGTTATAGTTAACATATTTATCTATTTGATTAGAATTGCAATATTGTAACTGTTACAATCAATATTGTAACTGTTACAATATCGTATATTTGAATAGGGAAGATTTTGACGGTCAAACCCAATATAGTAACTGTTACAATATCAATGTTTACCAGTAACATATGGTATATTAACTGTTACAATGCCTATATTTGGTCATATTTAAACATACGCATGTTAACAGTTACAATGCCATGTTAACAGTAAACAAATCCTCTCAGTGTATGAAATTTATTCAATACATAATGCGATAAAGCAAGTACGTCTATTAATATCGTTCATGGACTATTTTATTCATCAATCTATTAATAAATAAGTCTATTAATAAATCTATCAAATGATCTATTAATTTTTTAACCAGTTACATTGAAGCAATTGCCCCAAAGGAATGAATGTTACAAAATTTAGTTGATATTTATTTACCTGATATGGTATATCTTCTATACCAACGTGACCTCCTCCAACAATTTTCTCTTCATGTGTTTCATTGTTATCTATTAGAAATTGAAATATAATATGTAATTGAAAAATTTATTTTAATCAACAAAAATACTATTTAAACTTTCTTTTACCTACATAGAAGCCGCTCGCGGATAGCGACGCACAACAAAATATACAAAACCCTCATGACTGCAATAAGTAAAAATGAAAAAAAAAATCTTCCTTATATACACCGATCAAATGATCATTAATAGAATTATAAATTAAAAATAAAATAAACACAAGGGTTTTGGAGTCAACTATCTCTTTCGTTACATCATTAGCTTGGTTATTTCGTGATTATTACGATAAATGCTGCTGAAGGCCGCGCGCCACGGTACACGTGTTACGACGTGCGCACGACACGAAAATTTCATTAATCTATGTATTGTTGTACAATTTTTCGTGATCGTGTCGTACGCACGTCATAACACGTATACCGTGGCGCGCGGCCTTCAACATCATTTATCGCAACAATCATGAAAAATTCTATTTAGCAACAATCCATAGGGTACTGTAATTTTCCAAAAAAAAACTTCCTTAGGCGTTTAAGAATGTAGTAGTTCGAATCAAATCGCAAAATTCGAAAATTCGTTAAACAACTTTTGCATTTGAAAATACAGGTTTAAAATAACGAAAAAAATTTTTTTTAAATCCGCTATTTGGTTCAATAAAAATATTTATTATTCCGCTATGGTTTATAATATTCCTAATACTCCAACATTTATTGTGTAAAAATTTCTGAAAGAAATAGTTGATCTGAACGAAGTTCTGGCGAGTTAAAGGCTTTAAAAAAACCAACGTTGGACTAATAAATGCTTTGCCCCCTTTCCAAAGGTATATTTTGAAGTAAATTGTTAATAAATTGCGATTTAAGTTTCTTAAACTTAGTTTGTCAACATAAAATGCAAATAATGAAATTTGAAATTTTATTCATACTCGCGCATGAGTTTCAATGATATGATGTTGTGACGCTTTTCGTCTAGTCATGAACTATGAGCGTAGACTTTTGGATAAACCAACGCTGTTTATTACCCAACTTTGTCAGTCTGGATCTTTATCAATGACGCAAGCACTACTGTAAATATTTACACGCACTTTGCTGATACGTAGACCATGTTGCCATCACTGATTGGTATTAAAATACGAGCATACAATATATATAGCAACATTAAACAATATAAAGAATCTTTTAACTACTATGCAATTATATTTTGTTAAATAATAAGTTTTTTTTAATTAAAAAACACATAGATATGAAAAAATCTCTTTAATTAAGAATGTACAAATGATTATAAAATATGAATTTTATGTTAACATAAAATTTTACTCTTTTATTTATTACTTTTACAAAGCTTCCTTTAGGAGGAAGCAAAAAGCCAGTTTTACTTTTCCCAGACGAAGAAAAGCCAGTTTGCGCCGTCTCTGGACGAAAAATTCCAACTCACGAGATTTCACGCGAGAAAAAAATTCAATTTTGTTAGCGAAAATACTTTTATTCCCATCTCAACAAATATGGCCACTTTTTTCCCTGAAAAGCAGGACAAAAGTTAGATTTGTTTCCTTCTGTTAACAAATTTAACGTTTGCGGGAAATATGGCTATATTTCCCGCAAAAAGAGGAAAATATGGCTATATTTCCCGCAAAAAGAGGGTAATATGGCTATATTTCCCGCAAAAAGAGGGAAATATGGCCATATTTCCCTCTTTTTGCCGGCCGCCGCCCATGTTTACAAACCCTCCCCATATTTTCGTCGGTCCCACTTTCCAAATAAAAAAGTGGCCACAGTTGAGATGGGAATAAAGTACTATATGTAACTCGGGAGAAAAGTCGATGATTCCCTCGGGTGATCACTGCCCTCGCTTCGCTCGCTCGGGCAGTGAACCCACCCGCGGGAATCAAGAGCGACTTTTCTCCCTTGTTACATAATGTACTATTACGTATGCGTATTGATAAATAATGCTGTATATTATATGCTTGTAAAAATTATCACAATACAATTACTATTAATACTATTAATAAGCGGCTATAGGAATCCCTAATCAGTGTACTGATAATTCCAGTTTTTTTATCATTGTCTTTGAACATTTGTCAAAAACACTTCAAGTCGTTCATGAATGATAATGTACGCGCGGAATTGTACACGATCATTTATGAATGCTTGTGCTTACAAGCAGCACAATAAATGTACAATTGTTTTTCTGTGTACAGAAAAACTCTTATGAACGCAGCAGCCCCGGCCGGTGGCACTACTTTGTCAAATGCTTGGAAGGCTGCACTGTGGGACTGCAGCTCCGAAAGCGCAATAAACCTGCGATTGCGAGTATATTATAATTCATGAACGGCGTTGCAGTACTTCTGACATATGTTCAAAGCTACTGACAAACCAGAAACTGTCAGTACATTGATTCAAGATTCCTCGAACATTATTTATCAATTCTCATACGTAAAAGTATTTTTCGCTAACAGAATTGGATTTTTTCTCGCGCGAAATGTCGTCAGTTGGGATTTTTCGTCCAGGGACGGCGCAAACTGGCTTTTCTTCACCTGGGAAAAGTCAAACTGGCTTTTCTTCATCTGGAAGGGTGCAAATTGGCTTTTCTTCATCTGGGAGGGTGCAAACTGGCTTTTTTCGCGGCAAAGCCGTTTGTTGGCTTTTCTTCGTCTTAGACGCGTTTTTGGCTTTTCTTCGCCTGTAACTCCAAAGTTGGCTTTTATTCGTACCGCACAACAATATCTTACATCAAGTTTGCTACATATAAAAGTTATAGAAAATAAACTATAAGGCACGTGTATTGAAAATAAAAGTAAAATTTTATATCCCTTATATAATATGACCACACTAAACCCTATATAGGTGGGACTTCACTTGGTAACTTAATTTTGCCGCCATTTTGAGTTTTCCAATACTGTTCAATACCTAAAAGACAAAAATATTTTGTCGGTATGTAAAAAAAAAAACTATAATTACGCATATATGCACTTGCAACGTTCGATATATCTTTTCTCTTTCATTGTCAACGTATAAGTGTGATTACACTGCTAGATTCCCTGTGCAAAAAATCTTTAAATTCAGCATTTATTACGTTCTCATAAAGTTATATGTTATTCATGATTTTTTATAAACTTACTTTTTTCGATATTGTGGTAGGTGACATGTGATTTTCTTAACGCGTATTAAAAATTTATTCTTCTAAGAATATTTTTTGTTTTTTTAATTTTTAAGGATATTCATTTATAAAAATTCAAAACACTTCTGCATAATATCAAGTAGCGACGTAGTTTCGTATACAAGAAAATAACACGATTCTTTGCGAAATATGAGTCTCAGAATCATTAAATTAAGTTTCACACTCATCCGTAGATTATAAATAAGTTAAGCAATAGAAACCAGCGTAGTTTATTCTCTAGACGAAAGTAATTGTCCAGTAGCTTAGTGGGTCACACAAATTTAAATTAAATTTTTTAGTAATAAATGTACAATGTATGCACCCACAATCTTATTATACGAAGTGCATCTATTTGGTATACCAATATGTTCGCTATTATAATGTTAATGCATTCATATTTTAATTAACGAAATTTTGTCGTATAATTAATTAATTTACATATCCTTTCTATGTTCTCTTAATACAGTAATTTTTAATTAATTTAGTATTATTCATTATGCGAGTTTTCAAACTATAGTTCCAAAAAGGCCTAGTATAACACTAAAAATACATTTCAGGTCAATGGTCCGAGGCACAGCAACGGCAGACATAAACTGCCCAAATTAAATTCTAGCACCGTAATAATGCTCTCCCCTCTATCCTACTTTTAACTGGAAAATTATCTAAATAATTAATGTCTCATTATTTAAATATATTTAAAAGATCGTTTAACAAAGAGCAAATTCGCGGCGTAATTTCCACCCGTTTTACGAAAAATAATGGCAAACAAATTAAACATAATTATTCTATTCGTCGTAAAAGTACGCCGCTAATTAAACCGGGCTTTCCCATTCCAATGCAAAATTAATTAATAATAGCTTACAGAATTACGATAGTATTCCTCTTGCTGCGTACTAAAAATTTCGCCTTTTATTAAAATTCAGTCTTCAAAGCGACTCTCCCTCTCTCTCTCTCTCCCTCTCGCTCTCCCTCTCGCTCTTTCTCTCTCCCTCTCTCTCTCTTCCACTTTCCATTTAAACGCCGGTGGAAACAATCGAGGGTCGGTCGCGGCTCCAACTGTTTGCGCGTTACGTAAATTGTTTTTAACTGTTTGCGCGCATTACAGTTAAAAACGAAGAAAAATTATCATCGACCAAGAGCGCACTCGAGCACTTAAAATGGAGACATCGCAGCGCGATATGGCGCATATAAACCTTTCGTAATGCGCCGAGGCAAATTGGCTGCATTAACCGTTAACCGATCCCAATTTCCCTATGAAGCCCCCGGTGCTTTAGTGCCTTGGAGCGCGAGCGCGCGTAAATTGAAGTTTTTACTGCACCCCATATTACCGTCCCACGGTATTATCGTGTTTCTTGCTCACTTGCACTTCATTCTGTCAGTGCATAATTTTTGCTTCCTCCTAGAGGAAGCTTTGTGATAGTAATTTTTTGAGTTGTTGTAAAACCATGTTATAATTGTTTTCCGAGGTGTTAGGAATCAAAATACATGGTTTTTTAAAAATGTCTGTATGGATGTGTGTATGTGTGTGCGTGAGCGCGTGTGCATGTTGCGGGTCAACAATCCGTTTTTTGATTGGGCCGATGCGTTTTTGTTTTATTTCGAATTTTCGATTCCTCAAAATTTATTCTTGTTTTTTTTTTTTTTTAATGGTAGGATTGAGATATTTTAATCCGATGGGTAGCTTTCGAAAGAGAATTAAAATACCTATATTTTCTAAAAAAAATTTTCTAGCTATCACGGTTCTTTTGTTATTAACACTTTAAGTGCTGTACGACCCATATTGGGTCGTAAATTTCTTCCCTGTACAGCAAATCCGCTTGGAAATTGACTAGTGGCGCTGGCCTGGGCCACCAGTGGTTGCTCTATCGCCTACTGGGGGCCGAGGGTGGCTGCCACAGTGGCACCACTGTGGCATGTAATGGGGCACTCCCATGGGACAATGGAGGCTGCCACATTAGCAGAAGACATTGCACGGTTGCGTTCGATTTATAGCATTTCTTACGCCGTACGTCGTTCATTTCGTAGCCCATATGTAGTATATCTATATATACATCAAATATATATATACACACACACACACACACACACACACACACACACACACACACACACACTATTATACATGGGCTACGAATCGAATGACGACGTAACCCGACTACTAGACACGACTACTAGACACTTTTTAGGTTAAAATTAGTTTTATTATTTTCTCTACATAACATTTATTTTTTACGTAACTTATTTTTTTATTTGCGATATCTACTTTAATTTTTATTAACAATTTTTTATTACAAATTAATTTATGCTCCGATAAACATTTGCTCCGAAATTCACAAGCAGTACGTTATTACATTTTATACAACTCTAACCTCAAAATCACAACTTTGATATGATTTTTCGGCGCTCGTCGTATAAAATACCGTTCGAAACTAGTGCGTAAGTCGATTATTTAGGTGGTGTGACCACTCGTGTCGAAATGTACTATATACCCATCCCTGACCGCATGTGGCGCATATACTAGTATATTCTCTACGCGCATGCGCAAACGGCAGCATCTATATTTCGTCAGCGAGCGAAGTTGTGCGCGGCCCCGAGCGGGGCCAGGGGGGGACACCATTACATTTGCGATGGGGGCCATCGATGGCAGCCACAGAGGGGCCACTTCCTTTGGCGGGGCAGCCCAGCTAAAATTTCCAAGCGGGAGAGTAAGGATTCACCAGGATCTTGAAAGAGTCAGTTTTAAATATTTTTCATGCAGTTTTTTAATTAAATAATATTGTAATGAAATCACCTAATTCTATTAAAAAAAAAAAAATTATAAACTCAAACACACACACATATATATACACTTAAATGAGTGATCTATCGCGCCTTGCGCGCACGGCGCAGGCGCGCGCGCTGGTGGAACAGAAATGCCGTACATGGCGCTATCTATAACCGGCAAAATAAAGAACAAATTCAAATAGAATGTTGTATTCTCGAAATTACGATTTTCTTAATTTTGAAAAAGTTGGCAGTTACAGTAAAAGTTTTTATCGGCAGTCCAAATAAGTCTTTTGATTTATATTTCTTTTCTAAGAAATATAACATTAATAATTGTGTATATATATGGCAAAGAAAAATAAAAGAAAATTGTGTAAAACTTCTTCGAACGAAACTGAATTCAAGTCACCGGAAAACGCATTTGCAAAGAGATTATCTCTCACAAGGTGAATTTTTCTCACATATTTATTTACCTAATTAAATAAATACATACTGAATATTTGAAATATTTATATTTTTAAAAAAGGAATCTGGAAATGAAAAATCCGAAGATAGTGAACCTGATTTTCGCGACTTTGAAAAATCATTTGATAAGAAAAAACCATGTATTATATCAGTTGAAAAAGTAAAATTTCCATTGAACTTCAAAAATGTAAATCAAATACCAAGTACTCAAAAAACGGTAACCTTAATTAGAATTTAAATTTTCATTAGATCAAACATAAAATTTTAAATCTTGTATTTGTATAATTTTTAATAGAATGAATTCATAAAAATGGAAAATACTGAAATCGAGGATGGTTTTTATGGTTTCCATGAAAACTCTCAACAAATTCATGTACAAACATAAGACAATCCTTAATAGAATAATAATTTGGAATCGAAATTATTAGCTAAACCAACAGATACAATTGTAGAAAGTGAAATAAATTCAGATCAAGAGACACAAGCAAATGAAAGTCAAGAACTAGATGATGACTATCTGCCATCAAGTGAATCTGAAGCTTCTGAAAGTGACGACCAATCTGATATAGCTGAAAATGAAGATATTGATGACATTTCTAGTGAGGATGATGGTGATGACGATGATGAGCAAGAACCAGTGGCAATTTCAGAATGGAATAATATTATAAAATCAGTGGAAATAAAGTTTTACAAAATACTACAGATTTTTCTTGTTTAAAAATTTGTGAATTAATAATTTCAAAGAAAATTTTAGAATTGATAGTTACAAAAACCAACAAATATGCCCATCAATTTATAAGTAGTAAAACTTTTAAAAAATTATCTAGAATACATAATTGGATTGACATTGATTTGAAAAAATTGAAAAAATTATTTGCTATTCTAATTCTGATGGGGCTTGTACAGATACCTTCATTCCGTCACTATTGGAGTAAAAGTGATATATTTGGAGTCAAATTAATTAAAAAGGCAATGAATAGAGATCGGTTCTTATTAATTTTAAAATTTTTATATTTCGCTGATAATATGGGCACTTTTCTACCAGGTGATAAGTTACATGAAATTCAAAATTTTATAGATATGTTTAATGAGCAGTGTGAGAATCTTTTAGAACCCGGAACAGAGTTAGTGATTGATGAGACAATGGTGCCTTTCAAAGGTAGACTCAGTTTTAAACAATATATTAAGGGTAAGCGACAGAAATATGGAATCAAACTATTTAAATTATGTACATTAGATGGTTATTGTTGTATACAGTGGAAAACATAGTAGTCCAGATTCAAAAAGAGTCATAGGTCATGCTCATGAGATTGTTTTGAACTTGATGGATAAATATTTATATTCACAAAAAATTTTGTACAATGATAACTTCTACAATAGCATATCTTTGGCAGAAGACTTATTGAATAAGCAAACTTATGTGTGAGGAACACTAAGAAAAAATCGAAAGGGTATACCAGATGACATCTTAAAAAATAAATTAAAAAAAGGTGCTGTTATTGGATTAGAGACCTCTAAGAATGTAAAAGTCATCAAATGGAAGGACAAGAGGGACGTATTAATGATATCCACAAGAAAAGATCATGACTCTACGTTAGTGCAAACAAATAAAAAATGAAGAAATGGCCAAATAATTAAAAAACCATCATGTATTCTTAATTATAATAATGCGAAGAAAGGAGTAGATTTGTCGAACCAGCTCTGTTCTTACTATAATGCACTTCGAAAGGGTAGGAAGTGGTATAGAAAGGTGGCTTTTGAAATTATCATCGGTACAGCAATTATTAACTCTTGGATCATTCATAAAAAGAGTACAAACAATTTAATGAGCTTGATGCAGTTTCGAGAATCCTTGGCTAAAGAATTATTAGATGATGACGATGATGAGATAATCTTGCCTAAACGCTATAAACATACTTTGAAGACACAGGAAACTCGAAGGAGATGTGTAAATTGTTACAAGTCTTGGAGAAAGATGAGTTTATCTTCAAGTAATGCGAGTGCTAAATCAAAAAAAGTTTACACTAAATGTGAACCGTGTAACTGTTATTTATGTTTAGAATGCTTCAATAAGTCTCATAGGAATATGTAATGTACTTTTGAATAAATTAATATTTTTGCTTTTTTATATGTGTATATAAATATAAAACATATACCTCCATTATAAACAAAGCAAGTTTGAATAGGAAAATGATTTTTAATACGACCCAATATGGGTCGTACTTATTTTTCATGAAATTATGTTAGTTAAGTTAAAAATAATAAAGTATTTCATATTAAAAATATACAATTTCAATATTTAAAAAAAATATACCGATTGGCGTTTAAGTCAGAAAATGCTTGTACGTTGTCAGCGCTTAAAGTGTTAACAAAAACGTAAAAATTGAAAAATGAAAAAAATGAGTTTTGTATGTCCAACGATTACGGGAGTTAAATTGTCTTATTATTAGTCGCTTCAAAATTCCTTGTAGAGGTAATAATTTTTACTGTTTCTTGTAAAAGCCATTTATTATTTTTAAGGTTAGAACCTTTTTCTTACATCGGAAACTCCAGAAAGAGCACACAAATATGGACAGGCATACTACTAGAGACAAGTACTCTATGTGTGAAATTTCACAAAGAAAATATAATTTGAAGTAAAGGTTATTTAGGAATTTTAAAAGGTTTTGACGATAATATTACAATCAATTATTTTATTTACTAGCTACATTCAACACGCTTCGCGCTTATTATTATTGTTGTTTTTCTTTTTTGAGATTATGAACGTTAAGTTAGTTAGATTAAGTTAGTTAGATTCAATTGAAAAGTTTGTTTCAATCAGTTTAAATTACACGATAATAACGTAATTTTCAAAAATAAAGTTATGATGATACTATTTTAATTATTCAGTTTTAAATACTCAAACTTAAGAATCCAATCTTGAAAATTCAAACATATTAGATTTTGGCACCTATTCTATAAAGACCAATCAAATGAGTCAACAACAACCAATCAAAACAGTCTTATTGTGATGACAGATTTCATTCATCACTTTTTTAAGAGAGAATTTTTCACACATAATTTAAAAAAAAAATAACATATATTACTTTATTTATGTTTTATACATAATTTAAAAATTAGTACTTTTTAATCTTCATAAATGAATTTAATTATAATTATTTAATAAATTGTTGCAAAAATTATAAATTTTGTTATTAAAAATTAATTAAAGGTATCACCAAATTAAGTTTGAGGAAGCCACGGACCAATGAATTTGCTGCGGTTTTTTCTTCTTTCTCGTTTTACAGTTTAAATTATAAAAGCATTCGCCTATGTTTGTTCGTATTGATTTTCTATTTTTATTGAAAACAAAAACTCAAGTGAAAACGTTTCTTTTCTAGCAGAAGTAACAAATTAGACATTCTGGATCTGATTAATTTATTAGACTCAGCAAGATATTATTTTTTAGTGGAGCTTTCGCTAGCTCTCTTAAGTTTTATAAAATATGAGTGACATCATTTAATTTTTGTTTTGAAAAATTTTAATTTGACCTTGAATTTTGAGATAGCGGAGTCCTTTACATAAAGTATAGTATATTACATACCTAGGCCAGTAAAATAAGAAATGTCTCAGATCACATGTAATTGTCGGCCGAGGCGAAGCCGAGGTTGACAAACATGTGATCTGAGGCTTTCTTTTTTATTGGCCAAGGTGTGTATACTATTTTTCTGTTCGACGGCGCTGGAAAGCGGCAACTTCGTTTCGCGCAGCGGCCGGGAAGTTGGCGCTTTCCGGCCGGAGGGCAGAAAATACATTTTGTGACCAATATCTGTAAATTATCATTTTTTTCCGCAGAAAACAAGTCGACCATAAAATGTTCGCCTCCAAACTAGTATATTAAACCTATATTCATGATGACATAAGCATGACTTTACTTTTAAAAAAATTCTAAAAGATTCAGAACGATTTAATTAAAAATGCTGCCTAACATATGACCTTTGAACATTCCTTCATGAATTCTTTTAAACATATATATATACATACACAAATGTGTCTAAATATATGTTTTATAGTAATAGATAGGCGTTCATAAATATTCCTTCAATGTCATACTTCTTCTATGATTAAATGTTTTCTATAGGAAAATGCATTAATAGTGATATCCTTTATTGTTCGTAAACTGCATGTAAGTCCATAAGCCTATGTATAATGCGAGACGTGATTGGCACTTAAATAAGCTACTACCTTCCGTCAACCTTCTAATAATCTTACCGAGATATTCGACGCCAACACATGTCTTATACAGAAAACCTGAAATTATTATTATTATTATTAAGAAACTCCGCTCATGATTTAGACGCGAGGCAATCTTATTACGAAAACTCTTGCGTGCTATGAGCGAAGCCTAAACGTGTAGTGGCAAACGCTATAACTTCATTGCAGTTATGGCTCGTGTCTAGTGTGATTAGCGGTAACTGCGTTACGGAAAATTGTAAACTATAACGGGAACTATGTGTTGCAAATATTTTGCTAAATAATATAGAGTGTCTTTCTTAAAAATCAATCCTATTATCATCATTAACTGTTCTAAATACAAGACTACTTCACTAACGTATTAACTTTTTTTACAAAGATAATCAAATGCAAAAGTTCTCTCGTCGAAGCTGTTTTGACTCTTTTCTTTCATTGTTTTTTTTTTCTGGAAAAGCCAATAAAAATCCGTGTCAACTTAATTAGCGTTGCAAAGTAATCTACGCAAGTGTATATCTCGGAAAGTTTAATTGTAGTCGCATGTATCCAGAGTTAATCCTACAAATTCCTACTCGTCTCAGAAAAAAAATCCACCTTCTTCATGGGTCTGAAGTTTGCATCGTTGGAATGCAACGAAATAATTTTTTACGATTGATTAAAGTTATTTAACAATAGAAATTTTATCTAAACTTTTCTTATAAAGTTATTTTATATTATAAAACACAAAATCTACACTCAAAATTAATATTAAATTTGGTATAAACGTGAAGTAAAATAAATTATTTTTTTATTTCGTTGCACTCCAACGTTGCAAACTTCAGACCCATCCTTCTTCGATATTTTTTAGATAAGGGTATTACTGTTTCTAGAAAATTATACGCCAAAAATATTTTCCTTCAACATTTGAATCAAATAGTATAGACATTAAATCCTTAACCTGTTGTCATACGGTTCTTTTGCAACTAATGAAAGTCGACGCTAGCCTTATACGACATTTATTTATTCAAGTACTACTGGCTTAAAAAGTTTTGCAGAAAAGTAATTCAAAGAAAAGGGCTTCGTGCGCAACTGGACGCTTTCAGCTTGTCGTCTCTCTCTCTCTCTCTCTCTCTCTCTCTCTCTCTCTCTCTCTCTCTCTCTCTCTCTCTCTCTCTCTCTCTCTCTCTCTCTCTCTCTCTCTCTATTTCTCTCTCTCTCTCACTCACTCTCTCGCTCTTTCTCACTTGTTCTTCTATTTTGTCGTTTGTTAAGACAAGTTTTACAGAAGTCGGCATTAACTTTGCCTCTCTTGGAGTGAAGATAATTTTCCAGAAGCAGGCATTCAAATTTTACTCAGGGAGAAGAAAAATAAAAAGAAAGTAGGTATGTATGTGTGTATTGGGTATATACGTCAAGACAGAACCGGTCTTCAAAAAGTTGGTTAGATTTATTGTTGCATTTAGCAATGATTTATGTAACATTTTGGCGGGTAGCTTGATTTCAAAATTTTAATCATTATTTAAAAAATTAGCTATTCATTTATATATGAATATGTTTTTATTCAATTCAATATAAAATTTTTATCGAATAACAACCAACTTTTCTTCTTTCATAATTTTCAATCCCAAAAATGATTAACTTTTTGATCAAATTTTGGCGGCAAAAGGTCTTTATAAAGTAATCCTTTCAAAATAATTGATTTGGGATGGAAAATGAAAAATGTATTGGCAACTTGTAAAATTATTATAGCATGAACAATGAAGAAAATAAATCAGATCAAAAGAGAAAGAAAGTTGTTGTTTTTTTATCTCAGGAAATATGATACATTAGGATGCGAACTAATATACCGCTAAAACTATCATAACTTTGGGAAAAGTTAATATTTTTCAGTTCTAGAAATTATTTCTAAGATTTTCTTTCCTATAGAAAACGAAAGTTTGTTTTCTCTATTTTTATTTTATTGGTTCACGTGATATGAAATATATTTTTAGATTAAATGATTTATATTTGAAAAAGAGACATTTTTTATCGTTTTATAAAACTAAATCTAATAATGTCCGTAATTCAAAATTTTTAGAGCATTACGGATTAGTATTGCACATTCCTCATATTTTCACATTCAAAATCATATTACAAAGTTTGAACTAAATCCGTGACCTAGAAGTATGCCAGTATCATCATCGTGAGTTTGTTTTGTAATATCATTTGAGTAGTGACAGTCATCTGTCTTTACAACTTTACAAATATACCGATCTACATTTAGATTATAATTATACGCTTTCTTATTACGTTAATAATTAGGTAAATATCCTACCTTCATTTTTATTTCATAAAAGGAATTTATTTTGTTATTTTGATTTTACAGGAGAAGAACTTGTAATTTAATTTTACAGATATAGAGAAGCAGTTAACTGATTAAACTTACTATTACAATGCAGTCTATTTTGTAAGCAGTCCATAATGTAGAAAAAGGAAAAAGTGAAAAAAAAATTTTAGATAAGGGATTGAGCGTATAAAAAAGTACATTTCCCTCTGCTTACGTCAATCATAAAAAATAATGAAATAATAAAACATTTTGTTTCATTATATTTTGTTTCATTGTGTTTCATGATATTCGACAGTCAATCATTTCGTGTCATTTATTTTTATAAATTTCATATAAAGAATTCATTTTTTTGCCCTAAAATCTGTTTAAAAAACAAAAAAGAAAAAAACAAAAGTAATGAAAAGAAACCTATTTATGAAAAATTATCATACAAAAAATTAAAAAAAAAATCATGCCGATTCTAAATACTTCACTACATATTATCAACACAGTCTCTCTCGAAAACTTTTCAACCATCAAAAAGCTTCCGCCCTCAGGAAGCTAAAAAATATTCTCCCAATTCGCTCCATAACCCACATAACGAAATATCTTTCAAACCTTCCTACACACCCACCCGCAGCCCTCACCCTCACGTCCGCTCATCAATTCACATAAGCTTGACTTTTAATCTTGTAAATGCTACCTCCGTCCCTCCCTCCCTGCCGAGCGATCGGCTCGAAAACGTAATCGACTACGTGTAATCATCGCTCGTAAATTGAGCGTGCAAATCAAACGCACGCCCGCCTATCATCTCGCCACTCTCGCGATCCCTATCACTCTCTCCCTCTCCCTCTCTCACGCACACGCGCGCGCGCGTGCATCATCAATCAACCCATAAATCAATCACTATCGGCCCGTCGCCATGCTCGCTCGCGCGCGCATTATTTCCCTTCTTCTCGTAAATTTCAATTTGCGCCCGCGCGCGCGCTATATACCTGGCGCGACGCTAAAAATTCATCACCCCCATTTCTCTCTCTCTCTTTCTCTGCGCGCGAATGCGCCCACGAGAGAAAGCGGGTATATCGCGAAGAGGCTAACCTCCGCGCGCCACTCACTTGCATTTCGAGGGCGTCGGCGGCGCGGCGCCGGGAAATTCGCGAGGCGTAGTGTGCGAGTTCACTCGACTTTACGCCAATGCATTCGCCATCGTCGTCGTTTGCTGCCGCCACCGCTGCTCCTACGCGTTCTCAGCTCGTGCTATCGCGAGCCCCATGCATACATAGAACCCCGCGTATCGCTGTCTACGTATGCTTGAACGTGTATATACTCATTTATATAGACACGTATAATATATACATATGTTTGGATACTACTACTAGCTATTCCAGTAACATGTCTGGACTCGTGAAATTGTCCACATGCGTATACACAGAGAAAAGAAAATCTTTACATTAAAGGAACGTCATTAAGTATAAACGAACGGACGTTTGGATACGGTCAAACGAATGTTCTTTAACAGCTAAATAATATTTCCTAATAGTTAAGAAACCATGTTTTTGAAATTGTAGAAAATTTGAACAAATGACCTGCGTCTTAACTGTTAAGGAATATTACTTAATTATTAAGAAATATTATTAACTACTAAGAAATATATACTTTGGTACAAATAACATCGGGATTTTATAGTTAGAAAAGTATACTTTTAATGTAAAGATTTTCTTTTCTCTGTGTACAATATCGTCGACGGGTGTATGCTCTGATATGATCGGAAACTCGTGTATATATGCTAAAATCTAAAAATTGCGTATAGATGCGCTCTACTGTACGATGTATCCGTGTATATCTGTGCGCGTGCGTGTGGGTGCGCAGGTGCTCGCGAGCGCGCGGGTCCTTGTTAACTGACAAGTGTATGCGCGAGCTCGCGCAGGCGAGGGCGGACCGAGTCCTGGGTAAATTGCATTAGGCTGTCACTTCATAATCTCGGGTAAATGCGCTGAATGGGTGACTCGCTGGCTGCGCCCTGGAGAGCGCGCGAGTAAACAGTTCCCCTTGCGGAGGTAACGAAGCTGCTCGCAGCGCAGCCGCGCTGCTCCTGCGCTATACTACTTCGCCGCTAATTCGCCCTATCTCTCTCTCTCTCTCTCCCTCTCTTACTGCTCGCGCGATTTTCCCGTCTTTTCTAGCCGTTCTCATTTATTTAGCGCCGACGATGATATACCCGGATCACTTATACGTTGTACATTATTGAGCGCGAGATCCATTAAGTCCATTATTTCCTTCGACGTACCGTCCGAAATATTAAGAAGGAGGTGGAGTACATTTCGCGAAAGATCTAGCTTGTGAATATTATACACAGGGAGGAGGAAGGATGAGAGAGATGATTCATTAATCTGAAAATAGAAAGAGAGAGTGAAGGGGAGGGTGAGTTATGCACGGCTGGAATATTTCCTCGGAGCTAACGAATTGTGAAGTCAAATATAGGAAGTAAGAACGGGGATCCCAATGTTATTTCGGGTCGAATGACTTTCAATGATTGCACAAGATGCGCGAAAGCGACTGTCGGGATCCTAATTGGGATAAACCGAGCGCGGGCATCGCATGAAAATACGAGGAATATTTGCAGTTGTTTGACCAGCAGAAATACGATAAATTTGGAAAAATTAGAGTTCGTAGAAAGAGAGAGGGAGAGAGAGACGGTGAATTTATATAGATAAAATTATTGTAAGAGTGTTAACAAAGAGAATTTTTAATGGTCATTGTTTTTTTCTTAAATTAAACCTTTGGATATAATCCTTTAAAAGGAAATAGATTTAAATTAGGGAGGAATTAACGGTACACGGATAAAATTTTTCCTGCACTGAGAGAAGAATATTGTTATAGTTAACATATTTATCTATTTGATTAGAATTGCAATATTGTAACTGTTACAATGTCGTATATTTGAATAGGGAAGATTTTGACGGTCAAACCCAATATAGTAACTGTTACAATATCAATGTTTACCAGTAACATATGGTATATTAACTGTTACAATGCCTATATTTGGTCATATTTAAATATACGCATGTTAACAGTTACAATGCCATGTTAACAGTAAACAAATCCTTCTCTCAGTGTGAAAAATTCTATCCGTGTATTATAAGATGAAAAAGTGAGGGAAGAATCAATTCGTTCGAAATTTTAGTAACAAATTGAAAATGATGAAGGAATAACTGCAATTTCTATTTATTGTTACTTTTAACAAGTGTTTTATACAATAAATGAAACCTTAAAAAGATACTTTTTTATGGGAAATATTATAGTAGAAACGGATAATATAAAGAAAGTATATATCTATATTACATAAGACTATAAAATGACAATAAAAATCTTTTTAGTAACAACTAAATATTAGCTTCATTCGTCTGCTGTACAACATATAAAATGTTACAAACAAACCCTTAAATTTTATTCTAGTAACTGGCAGAACAGTAATAAGCAGGAATTTGAAAAAGTTAGGACCGTCCGAAGTACCGGGATAATTGAAAAAAACGCAATGTATGCGAGTACACGTATATAACCCCACGTTTATGAAACTGCTTCTTACTAGATATGACACTCATCTACTGGAGCGTATATAGACATACTACTCGTGTTTCTCCGCAAACTTTGACCGCATTTTCTCTCAATTTTTCCAACATATTTTTTTACGTGCCTACATACTTCGTGCTTTTAGTATATATGAAAACTAAATATTCCGCACATTTCAAAATTTTTATATTCACTTTTTACGAATTTAATCATAATTCGGAATTTGTTTATTTGCAAAAGAACTTCATATTTATTATTCATACTCACATAATACTGGTAGTAATATAAACGTTCCTAATAATTATGTATGTCAACAATTTTTTATAAGTTAAAATATTTTGTATCAAATAAGAAATATATTTTGTATTGATAAACATGCATTCATTAGACTATAATATAATTCAATTGTTACAATGTACTGTATAGTTTTAAAAATCAATTCATTCAATTTAATTCAAATTTATACATAACTTTTGACGTGGGCTTACTGCAAATGTAAAAAAATGGAAACTGTAACATTTTTAAGTATAAAAAAACTCTGCATAACATGTTGTAATTATTTCTACAGCCTTGCACTTGTATCAGAAAGTTACTTTCAGTCAGTAATTTTATTAACTCAGCTGTCGATAAATGTGTACAGGTCTGACCCGAATTCCCGTGCTTTATTTCGTCATTTCGTTGTAAGGTTGATTTATCAAAATTACCATTGACATTTTCATTACAGAAATATACATTTTCTTCTCGTGGTTTATCTGTTTTAAATAGAAAAAGAAAAAAGAAATATTTTATGATAGAAATTTTTTATCAAAAAGAAGTTTAAATTTAAATAAGTTGCGTCATAAAAAATTAACTTTGATTTCTACTTTAAATTGAATCTATGTCCACAACGACATGAATTCGCAATAAATGTTTTAAATATAACTTGTTACGGTACTACAATAGACGACCGAATTATTTTAATGCTTAGCGAACATTGTAACATTCGTGATATTTTCTATCTTTTCAAAATCAAATAATCATGACTCATAAATGATGCG
Source organism: Torymus aiolomorphi (assembly GCA_036365515.1). Lineage (NCBI taxonomy): Eukaryota > Metazoa > Arthropoda > Insecta > Hymenoptera > Torymidae > Torymus > Torymus aiolomorphi. The sequence continues at coordinate 19,325,528 of CM070877.1, read as the reverse complement.
GTACTTTATTTTTTCAAGTATTTTAGAACCAACGTTCAACTAAATTATTACTCAATTAATGTGCCCTATAATTACATGCGATCCATTCAAATTATTGTATTTATAGGAACGCCAAGTTTAAAACAACGTGAAAAACACTTGTACCTACAAGAAACTATAAAAATCAAAGCTACGGCTCCATTCGAAGAAAATGCTGCCGCCGCAGGCAGCCCGTTGAACTAAAGAAATCACGGGCTGCTGAGTAAAACTACACGTACATCAATATACATATATACTTCTGACCTCTCCAAGTCCTCCCCTCCGCACGATCATATACATACCCCCGCGGCAAACTTCCACAGCCGGCTCTCCCCCTGGAAAAACTCGTCGGGCGCAAAAGTCTTGCAAAACTACCACTCCATTCGTACACATATACACACATAGACGAGTCGCAGGCAGCAGAGCTTGCCTATACACACAGATCAGCTGAGATTTCGTGGCGGCGCGAGCTTCGATCGGTTCGTTCCGCGTACACACCTGTCTGAGCTCTCCGCGCGCGCGCGCAAGCACACGTATCTCTACTCGACAAGTAGGCGCTCGCTATAGAGCGGTCGATTGAAGCCGGTAAATCTGTCGTGGAGCGGTATTATCCAACTTCGGGAGAAGGAGAAAAAGAAAAAGTAAGAGAGTGAGAGAGGATCCATAGGAGTACCGGATTTATGAGTGAGTTTTAGAGGTAGAAGGGGTAGAAAGGCAGAAGTCTCGGAGAGAGGAGGTTAAATGAAAGAGTAAATAGAGCCGGCGTGCGAGGCAATTTCAAGGCGCGCGGTATTTTTCTCTCGTATGGGGGCTGACGATAAGCTCGAGGAGGAAGCAGGGAGCTTTAACGCTTCGACGCTCGGATGTCTGTGTATACAAACAACGACGTTTTAATTTGTTTTTCCGCAGCTTTTGTGTACCAGCATTGTACCTTTAATTAAGTGCGTGTAAAATGAGTTATACGTCTTTTTTATTGCAATTTTCGATTTCATCTTCTCTCTCGTGAATTTTTCATCCCAACGGGACGTTTACAGTACTTTTATACTTTTTCTTATACAGTGTAGGATTACATAAGAAATATCAGATAAAAATTTTATACCTTAGCTTTATAGTGATTTTTGTTCAGATAATTGGATAACGAAGATTTGTTGTATCACTTGTACTCGTAAAAATATTGAAAAACTTGGAAGGAGAAAAACGATCCTGTCTATAGAACAGTTTTGTAAATACGAGAGATTTTAGTCGCCAGGATTTTCGTGCGCAATAATGGTCGAAGAATGTTGCAAAAATAAACACGATAGAACGTAAAAATATATAAACGAATAAGAATTATTTTTGCTTTATATAAAAAGTGTTATAATTCATTTAATAATACATACACAATTATGTACAACTGCGTTGCTCTAATTATCGTGGCGCTGTATTCATATATTCGTAAAAAGCGTTCGTATTTGTTTCGTAACGTGTAGAGAGCTTGTAAACAATGACCAGGTTGAATTCAAAAGTTTTGATATTTTCATTTTTACTCAAACAGAATATGAATGCACACAGAAACTATTATCTTAACTTGTCCACGTATGTCGGTCCTTTGTTCGGGACTGCACGTTAACAGAATAAAACTGTTTCGCATTTCTGTTTAGATAGCGGACTTTCCATTTACGTTCATCAAATTGTTTCGACACAATACCTCAAAATAAATAGAAAAACTTTGCATTGTCCGTTTTATTTGATTACAATTATACTCAAGATAGCCGCAGCCATGTGTATATATATTAAAACAAACATAGTCGGGATGGTTGAATGGCATTGCATTTCTTTTTCAAAAGCTATATTTTCAGTTATGTAAAATTTGTGAGAAAAATATCGATATACCAATGGATAAAAAATAGAATGATTATGATAACATTAACATTTTTAACAAAAACTGTGGGGTGATGTTTTTCACCTCGTATGATTTAAAGAAGCGTATTTAATTAAAATAAACACTTATTTGAAGTCACTAGATTCTTCACCGTTATGAATTATTCTGCTTTTGTTTCAATAATTAGTGCTACAATTAGATACCCACGTGCAGTTCAAATTTCTTTTGTATGTGAAATTAGATTCGAGTAAAGTGCACTCTGCTTAAAAACCTCCGGCTGCATAAATTGTAAGAATAAAAGTATTACTACTATTCTGCAGTATGCATTAGTATCACATCATAAAAATAAAATAATGTTCGCCAGTTCCTGTACAGAAAAATGCTATAGTGTTGCCCCTACACTATACCCCCCTGACCGCACGTCACCTGTCTACAGCCATCGATAAACATCAATAAAACACATTATTTTCTGATTCTTAAGAAAACGTCATAACATATACGTCTCTGAAAATTCGCGTCTATTCTTTGCCTTTTATTTCAATCATCCCCCGTTATGAAAAGCTCAAAGACCATTATCTCTAATAACGAAAACAACAGCATAAGCAAAGTCCACAACTCTCCGTGCACGAGAAGAGTGTAAGGAAAAACAACACGTGACACCACTAGCGCGTGAGACTCACCGATCGCGAAGAAGGCGAACGCCAACAGCAGCGGCAGCAATAGATGGTGGTGGCCACCTCCTCGGCCGAGGGCCGGCATCCTCGCTCGCTTACACTGTCCACCGGCAGCCACGATCCACCGCCTATACTTTATCTTCTCTCTTTCTCCCTATTCTCTCACTCCATGTCCCCTCTCATCACAAACCCACGCGTCGTCGGCTTCGTAGACACAAAGGAGCACACGTGCATACGCGCGCGTGGTAGAGAGTCAAACACAGAGGGTGCGTGCGCAGACACACGCGTGCAGGCCGCCGATCCTCCCGGCACGGCGGTGCGGACGATACTGCCGCGTGGGACGGCCGCGCCGCAACGCGTAGGCGACGAGCTGAGAGGGAGAGCGCTGCCGCCGCCGCCACCGTCGTCTGCCGCCCCCTCGGGTTCACCCTCCCGCTATCGCGCTGGAAAGAGAGGGAGAGAGAGACAGGTGTGGGGTGGCTGGCCGTTGGTTAAGGATATAGCGTTGGATTTTTGGTCGAGCGGACGAGAGGGAGGCGCGGTCTAATGAAGCGATTCTTTTTGGTAAAGTAGGCGTGCAGGATGCAGACGGGATTATTTATTTTATCGGAGAGGCGGCTTTTTTGAGGCTGTTATTGATTTTAATTTGTTCAAGGGCATGGATTGTTTGTTCAGCTGATGAAAACCGTTGACAAATGATAATTTTAATTTGACAATAATCAAATTGTGTAATCAGCACGAGGTAGCATCGATTTCACTCATTTTTCATTATCTAGCGATTTAAATAAAACATTTCGCGTACCTATTGTTTTTCAATAAATGTATAAAAGACAATGGGTGAATTTATCGTTTGTTCAAATTGAAAAATTTATTATTTTAGTATCATGTTTCTCATATCATGGTTCTTAACATCTGATTTCCAAATATATATATGTATATATATTTGGAATGTATATATAATATGTAATATAATGTATGTATAATATATAATATTTATATGTATTTGGAATGTATTAATATATAGTTATGTATATTTTTATTTTTACTATTTTTTCTTTATTTTTTATTTATTTTTTTATTTTTGTATGTGATAGTAATGTATAATGGATGTAACCGCTTTATTTGTCAGTTTGATATTTAAATGATATTTATCGCGTCAACTGTGTCCGTTGACATTTAAAGTACTTCAAAAACTGTAGAGAATAAAAGGTTTTAAATGTCGAGATGACATTGAGTATTAATTACGTGTAGTGGACTGACACGTTCCAAGTATAAAAGAATAGGACCCACTGACGTAAAATAGTTTATAATGTAGATTTATTTTGAATGAAAACATACAGTGTCATAGTTATAATACGCATTTTATTAACACATTATATGCAGTGGGGAAGTTTAAAAAAGCTTACCAGTTTTTAACTTAAAAATAGTTTAATATTTGATTGTATTAATTATTATTAATTACTCTATCATATCAAGGAATTCGCAATTTTTATATCATAAAAATAATAATTAAATGTTATAAATTTGCATATACAATTTATTATTAAATATAACTAATACTATATTGAATAATTTAAAATCAATTAAAATTGTAATAAAATTATTGTTAAAGCTAAAATAATAAAGAGAAACATAAAACAAAATAATGCAACTAATAAACTCTCATTGAAAGTATTTTATCACACTGTGCAAATTACAGTGCATGACTGACATTCATTTGGGGTTTTACGTTAAATTACATCAGCTGTCTGACCCGACAAAGAGCTTTACTACTTGTCCGACACATCTACAGACTGGTGCCGTTACTGACCCGTTCTTGATCATCTTTTCCTATAGATTTATTTTTCTTACTTTATAACAATGAGCATCTAACTTAAACAATTGAAAATATCTATTATTTAATTCAAAACGTACGTGTAAAGCATGCAAAATAATAACAAAGTTTTTTTTTACGGGAGTAAAGTTTAAAAAAAACTCGGGATATTGAGAGTATTGCAACGACGTGTACTAGAAAATTTGAAAGTAATAGTTTAAATAACGAGAACATTTATGAGTTCAAAATATAATTTATTTCAGATAATCATAAAAAATTTTCTCTACTAACTTATTTTTAGCAATGCTTTCTCACAGAGAAGTGAGATCTAACACTTTTCGGAACTTGATTCAAAAGAATATCTAATAGTCTTAACTAGGGTGACTTCACCAGTGAAGGAACGAATAAGGAAATTGTAACTTTTGTTATTTAATTAAGTGGTTTAAAAACGGATTAAAAGTAAAACCCTTTTGAAATTTATATTCTAAAATGTTCAAACTTTACGTCGCACAGTGGCAAATCTAAGCCCAAAAGTGATGAAAATTCATGTTTTAAAAGAATTTTTGAGATAGAAATGTTTTACTTTGCGCGGTTCGATAGGGGTGATCATTACCTAAGATAATCCATTGCCGTTGAAACGACATAAGTCCTTTTTCTCGTAGGCTAGAGGTCATTATGCGGCAGTTTTTCGTTTCGTTAACTCTTTTTGCCTTTTTATCAATGATGTGCACTAATGTTACTGAATGTGTGTGTGTGTGTGTGTGTGTGTGTGTGTGTGTGCGCGTGCATGCGTGCGTGCGTGCGCGTGTGTGTGTGTGTCTGTGTGTGTTTGTGTGTGTATGTGTGTGCGTGTGTGTGTGCGTGTCTGTGTGTGTGTTTGTGTGTGTGTGTGCATATATATGAATATTCTTTGATAAATTTAAGATCAAAAATTTTTTCCGCTCAAAATTTTTTTACATTTTTTTTCAATATTTTTAATTCCTCCAAATTTTTTCCGGTTTTTTAACGTAAAGTTTCAGAGTTGAAAATTATCAAAATAGCAGTTCTTATGAATTTTTGAAGATTAGTGCACATCATCGATAAAAAGGCAAAAAGATACGAAAACTGCCGCATAGTGACCTCAAGCCTGCGAGAAAAAGTTTCAACGGAAACGGATTATCGTAGGTAATGACCACCCCTATTGACCCGCGCAAAGAAAAACTTTCTATCTCAAAAATTCTCTTAAAACATCAATTTTGATCGGTTTTGGACTCAGATTTGCCACTGTGCGTGGATGAGCAAATTTTGAATAAAGAATCAAAGTAAAAATTTTATTTAAATAAAATTTGCAAATATCTCCTAAAACCAGTAAAGGAACATGCAATCTTATTATCTAAATACGTTTCACCAGTGAAGGAATACAATCGCCAGTGAAGAAACACTTAATTGCGGCGATTTTATGATTTTATTCTTAACAAAATAATTTCTTTTATGCAGAATCTTTATATAAAATGTAATAAAAATTTTCAAGGCTTCAAAAATTATCGTCATGTTCGTTAACTGGTGACTGTTCCAATACTGGTGTAGTCACCCCATTTGTAATATTAAGCAAATTGTTTTATTTATGAATATCATACAAATCCATAAGTATGATTCATATATGAAAAATGTAATAAAATGCGTCTAATACTCATTCGCATACAAGAGTA